>CM077644.1:72114374-73314374 GCA_039707465.1 Rhabdophis nuchalis
CCAAACTTGGCAACTTTAAGACTTTAAGCAGAGCTGGCTGGAGAATTCTGGGAGTTGAAGTCCACAAGTCTTAAAGTTGCCAAGTTTGGGAACCTCTGCTCTAGTCCATTCAGGAACCTTTCTTTCCGATAAGCTGTGCAGCTCTTAAGATCTTACTCACTACTAATGTATTTTCAATTTCATAATTCATGCTTTCCCCTAAAAACTCTCAGTGTGAGAAACGTATTTCCTTGCTGAAACAAATCAGATTGGCACCCTGGAGGATAGAATAGCTTCTTTGAAATGTAGTCAGCACATTTGTTATGACATTATATTCACTCCCTCTTTTGACGTAGCTGCTGGGGTTATTAAAACTCATTTTATTTATTGGTGGATATTTATTTGTTAGTTAGACTGATGTCCCACTTTTCATATAGGAGCTCAAAGTAACCTAGGTCTTTAAAGGTAAAGGTTCCCCTGGCACATATGTGCTAGTAGTTCCCGACTCTAGGGGGCGGTGCTAATCTCAGTTTCAAAGCCGAAGATCTAGCACTGTCCGAAGACATCTCCGTGGTCATGTAGCTGGCATGACTAAATGCCAAAGGGGCAAGGAACGCTGTTACCTTTCCACCAAAGTTGTTCCCTATTTTTCTATTTGCATTTTTACATGCTTTCGAACTGCTAGGGACAAGTAACAGCAGGCCACTCCATTATGTGGTGCTAGGGATTTGAACTGTCAAACTGCTGAACTTCCTGATTGATGAGGCTCAGCGTCTTAGCCAAAGTAACATATAGTATGGGATATTTCCTACTCCTATTTTTCTGTACAACAACCCTGGTTCTGAGCACTGATCCAAGAGTGGATCCAGAGTTGAAAGAGAAGAGAACCTCTGTCTCTTCTGCATTGTGTGCAGTTACAAAAAAATAGGTTAAGCACGTACAAAAATAAATAATAAGGTGGAGGAGACTGTAAACATGACCAGAAGTAGGATTATTATGCAAATGGCTTAACTGATACAGCAACTTTCACCCAAAAAAGTGAGCTGCATGAAAAATTAAAGAAATGTGCAACTTTTAAACATAAAAAAAAAATCATTATTATCATTATTAAAAGATACACATGATTACACTGTGGAATAAGGGAAGTAGATTGTCTGCAAGGTCTATCATAGGTCACAGCAGAAATGATCTACGAGTGTCTTTAAGCAGCTGTTATTTCTTCTAGGATGTATGACTGCCTTTTCCAATATTTCTTTCCCATGACTTAGGATGTAAACTTTCTTGCTTTGACCAATTTAACACTGATACACATCTGCAGTGTATGCATAATTTTCAAGCAGGCCAACAAAAATAATTGTCCCACTTAATGAAACTTTCTGAATCGACTTTACTCAATTATCCTAAAATGAAAGTTGTCTTGTCTGATCATTTAATAAGAATCAGCGATGTCTAAATAAAAAAAAAGGAACTTCAGCTCTACAAATTGTTAGCAAGGAGAAATGTATTGTTTTATCAGAAAGCTAGGCTATGAAGAACCTTTTTAAAGCCAATGGAAATACAGAGATTACAAAAATTGGGCAAGATATCCTGCTTTTAATGGATGATTGAAAAATAAATAATGAATAGTGATGGGGATGGGGATGAGAAAAGAAACAAAATGTGAAAATTCTATAGAAAATGGCAGTAAGAAGTCAATAACTAAATTGGTACTTGTTTTAACTCATATCCAGTTAAGTCATGGTATAATACAGTACAAGAGTTTACTAGCAAAAGTGACCTCTCTCTCTCTCTCTCTCTCTCTCTCTCTCTCTCTCTCTCTCTCTCTCTCTCTCCCTCTCCCTCTCTCTCTCATATATACACACATACATATACACATACATATACATATAGATATGTACACACACACACATGCTCACACACACACACGCATACATACACATGCATGCACACCAGATGGAGAATTATGTGAAAAATGAAGAATACATATATGGCAGTATGTTTATTTGGAAATGATTCTCACGGACTTTCTAGATTTAATGTCCAACTAAGTGGTTAAAGATTGCAGAATGAATTTGAATTTACCCATTAAAATATAATTTATCAGTAGAGATTAGTGGGATGATATAGTACAGTATCATAATCACAATGTTAAGCAATTAGCCCAATAGGACCATTAAATAAAAGGAATTGCAATCAAGGAGAGGAAATGAAAAAAGATAACATATAGCAGGAGGGTATAACAGTTTGAAAGACTTGGCTATTACCCGTCTTTAAATCAAGAGATGAGTTAAACTGCCAATTGCATGGAAAACATATGGTTTAATTTGATTATGGTGAAGGATGTTACTCTGAGTACAGGACAGCTATGTACTTTGAGTGAACCAAACAAGAAAAGAAAAGAAAAGAAAAGAAAAGAAAAGAAAAGAAAAGAAAAGTGAAAGAAGATATTTATTATACAGGGCATAATACATATCACATCTTACAATGTTCAGTGATATAGAATGATACCAGAGGGTAGGGAACTATGACCCCTTTATGACTGAGCTGCCTCAGGAATTCTGGGAGTTGAAGTCCACAGGTCATAAAAGGGCCATAATTCCCCACCTCTGCTTTGTACAGTAGCTGCAACACATCTAAACTCTAATCCTTTGGGGAAAAAAACCTAATCCAGGTGTGTAAAACTTGTGGCCTGCGGGCCGGATGTGCCACATGCTGGCCACCCCCACCCTCCCTTTTAGCCAAGGGGGGGGGGAATATGTCATGTGATAACAACATGACGCCGCAAGTTTGACACCCCTGATCTAATCACTCTGGAGATGATTAAAATCAATCTTCTCTGGTCTCATTCCTTATCCATACTGACACCTGTGGCTGAGTCACCAAGTATTGAGAGGTTTGTGATCACTGTCATTCTATATAAAATGGAAATAAAAGGATGATTCTCAAAACTATCAGCAAACTCAATGTCTACAATGGAAATTCAAGGATTGGCTGGAACAAGGGAATTGCTAGCAGAGGACTGAGCTGGCTGATCTATCTTCAGTTATTTATTTATTTATTTATTTAAATTTATATCCCGCCCTTCTCCACGAAGGACCCAGGGCGGCGCACAGGAAAATTTAAAAACATACAAAATACAATAAATATAATTTAAAAAACTATTAAATAACCTATCCTGCGCTAAAACCAAATTTTAAAAACCCAATTTAAAACTACCTAAAAGTCCCCATGGGAGGTTAGGCTAGGCCGGCTTGTTGAAACAAATATGTCTTAAGACATTGGCGGAAGAGGCGGAGGTCGGTGATGGTACGTAATTCAGGGGGTAGGTCATTCCAAAGGGCTGGGCCCGCCACAGAGAAGGCTCTTCCCCTGGGTGTCGCCAGTCGGCATTGTCCGGCCGACGGCACCCTGAGAAGGCCCTCTCTGTGGGAGCGTATCGGTCTAAGGGATGTATGGGGCAGGAGGCGGTCTCGCATATAACTAGGCCCCGAGCCATGGAGCGCTTTAAAGATAGTTGTCAGAACCTTGAAGCGCACTCGAAAAACCACAGGAAGCCAATGCAGCTCGCGCAGGATCGGTGTTATGTGGGAGCATCTAGTGGCTCCCATAATCACCCGCGCGGCTGCGTTTTGGACTAGCTGTAGCTTTCGAGTGCACCTCAAGGGAAGCCCCATGTAGAGAGCATTACAGTAGTCGAGTCGGGACGTCACGAGAGCTTGAGTGACTGTGCGAAGGGCAGCCCGGTCCAGTAAGGGGCGCAATTGGCGCATCAGGCGTACCTGATGAAACGCCCCCCTGGCCATGGCCGCCACATGGTCCTCCATGGACAGCCGGGAATCCAGGAGGACACCCAAATTGCGCGCCCTCTCCACGGGGGCCAGTGTTTCGCCCCCAATGGCCAGAGTTGGTGTAATCTGGCTGAATCGGGGTGCCGGAAACCACAGCCACTCAGTCTTGGCAGGGTTGAGCCTGAGTTTGTTACCACCCATCCAGATCCGTACGGCCTCCAAACACCGGGACAGCACTTTGGCGGCATCGTTGGGGTGGTTTGGGGTGGATATGTACAGCTGGGTGTCATCAGCGTACAGATGGTACTCCACCCCAAAACCACGGATGATCTCACCCAGCGGCTTCATATATGTGTTGAAAAGGAGGGGCGAGAGGACCGACCCCTGAGGAACCCCACATAAGAGAGGCCTCAAGGTCGACCTCTGCCCTCCCGTCAACACATATTGCGACCGACCAGAGAGGTAGGATGAGAACCACCGCAAAACGGTGCCTCCCAACCCCAACCCCCCCAGTCGGTGCAATAGGATACCATGGTCGATGGTATCAAAAGCTGCCGAGAGGTCTAATAGGACTAGGATAGAGGAATAACCTCTATCCCGCGCCCTCCAGAGATCATCAACCAACGCGACCAATGCCGTCTCGGTGCTGTGACCGGGTCGGAAGCCGGACTGGCGCGGGTCTAGATAATTCATTGACTGATAATTCAGTCAATGATTTGTACCCCAACACTTAAAAATATTCCTCCTGCAACACACCCTCCATCTTCGTTGATTTAATAGACTTCAAACCCTATTTGACTCCATATCCTAAATTGTGGGAGAAATTGGAGGCAGATTACTGGCCTATAACCATAATAACACTGAATAGCCAATTTAATCATTTTTCTTTTCTTAACAAAACTGCAGTATCGTTGGATAATAGTTTCAAAGCTGTGCCTTATAAAACTGAGGGGGGAAAATCATTATCAAATGAAACAGCTTCCATGGGTCACTTGCTATTAAGTTAAAATTATGTCTTGCATGCTTCTCTTTTTCCTCTTAGAAAAAAACGACAAGGAATGTCTTATCTCTTTTACTTTAGTAAATGTCGTATTATAGGCTTCAAGCAATTTTTGAATGCTTAGCTGATAAATTCCGGCTCTTCTGCTGCCTTATCTCAAGTCATTGAGTGACAGTGTGCAGCTCCTTGCTTTAAGTCTTAAATAGAAACATGATCTTGAATCAGACTATTCTTTAATGGGATGAGAGATTCTTCAAATCCCTGTTACTTCTCTTTGATACCATCAAAGAAAAGAACAGCTTCCATTGTCACTAACAGCACAGACAAGGGAAAAGAGACATGACCCCACTCTCTTGTATTTTACAGACCTAAAAAATTAGGATATTATCATGTGATTGCTGTCTCATCCATCAACAAGACTGCATGGAACAAAAAAAAAAGGAAACTCTATTCTTGTCCTTCATGATTAATATAATGGCCCAGGAGGATCAACCTGGCCCCTTCAACTGGCCAGAGAAGTTACCCAAGGGCTTCATTCTCCAGGCCACTAGAGAACTCAACTATGAACAGTTGTTCAGAGACAAAAAAGCTTCTCTCTCTCTCCCCCCCCCCCCGAATATTAAAACAGAAGACTTTCTTAGTGGGGACTTCATACCAGAGTAGACCAACGGAACATAGCACCTGAAGTGGGAAAAAGATCTATTCTCTAAATCAGGAGGACAATTCACTGCACCCTCATATACTACTTGCCAGGAAACCCTTCTAGATGGTAACTTCATTCTTACTGTCCAGTTATCCTTTGACCAGCCACAATAGAGGACACCTTATGTTGATATTTTTTAATGAAATTCTTTTGAGAGTTGTCTATCCAAGTAGATGTCACAACCATCTCATCAATAAATGCCAAATATATGACTTCCGGTTCCGGCTCCAGCGGCGACGAGCGAGCCTAGCGCTCGCTCGCCGTTTTGTTGCTTTTTCTGCCCCCCCCACGGGGGCGAGACGCCCCTTTTTGGGGGGGTCTCCCGTAGGGCCGGCTCGGCAGGGACGCCCCCCCTCACGGCGGTGGGGGAGGCGACCCTTTTGCCGCGGCCTAGGTGAAGGAGAACATGCTGCGGGGGGTTCTCCCTTCGCCTAAGGACGACGGCGCCATTCACATCTATGTAGAGGGCTGAACGTCGATGTCGGAGGGCTTCCCGAGGCTTCAGCTGCAAGGGGAGAGTGAGTGTTCAAAAACTTTTTTTTCTACTGTCAGCCGGGCTGAAAGGACTGGGAGGGGGGTGTTTGTTTTTAAAAAAAAAACCCTCGGATCTAAGCGGCACTTGGAAATGGTTCCTCGCGGCGAGGAGCGGAAATTTTCAATCCTGATTGTTTGCGTTAAGGGAAAGTGGATTGCGGCTTGCTTGCAACAATGTTTCTAGGTCTGGCTGATACAATTTCTCTCACTACTCTCTCCTGCGGGCTCTGAGCTGGGCGGTGGAAAATGGCCTCTCTTTGTTCCTGATTGACTATTTTGTTTATGGAAAATTTCCAGTGTCTCTTTGCAATTTGGACTATCTCTGGTTTTTAATGAAGAAATTTTTTCTTTTGGATTTGTGATTTCTTTTCTGGAGTACCTTCGCTATTACATCTATTGAGTTGGAAAATTGTCTCTCTCTTGGTTCCTGTATTTTACAACTTTACAACCTTGATCAGAACTTTTGGCTCCCGGTTAGTCTCACCAACCCCACCCTGAAAACGCCATTTTGGTGGCATTGATTTTAACAGTTAATCATGGCTCAAGAAACAGCACTGACAAGTTTAGAACAACGGATGGCTTCTCTTGAAACTGTTATACAAACTTTGGTACAAGAGATTCAAGCCCAGAGGGCAGAAAACATCAATTTCAAGAAGGAGCTATTGGACACACGGAAGCAAGTGCTGGAAAACACACAGAAGACTGAAGAATTGGAAGGGGGGTTGGCGGGGGTTAAGGGAGAGATTAAAAATGTTACTAAAGAGGTTGGGGAAACAAATGGGCATGTGTCTAGGATTGATATGGAAAGAATGACATATTTTTTGAGATTTCAGAATGTTCTTGAGGAATCTGGTGAATGCCTCCCTGATCTTATGAGCACAATTTTAGCAGACTATTTACAAAAATCTAAGGATGAGATCAGGGGGGACATTGACCTAGCCTACAGAATTAACTCAGCATATGCCAGGATAAATGAAGTGCCTAGAGAGATACATGTGAAATTTGTTAGAAGGTCAACCAGAGAGGAAATCCTGAAAGTGCAGAGAGGTAGTCCATTAATCTACCAACAAAAAGAGGTTGCTATCTTGAAGCAGATCCCTAGAAAGATTCGAGAAGCAAGGAGGAAATTTTCCTTCTTGTCTAAAATTTTATTTGATCATGGGATTTGGTTCAAGTGGGTGACACCCGAAGGGATGCTGGTGTTCTGGGAAGGAGGAAGAGTGAGGATTAAAACAGTTGCTGAGGCGGAAGCCTTTCTTAAAAAACATTCCTCTATCCTGGGGGAAGATCCAGGGGGGATGGAGGGGGCCACGGCCCCGCCTACTGGGGGCCTGGAAGGAGAAAAAGAAGATTCAATTGCCAAGAGACTTAGATCAAAAAAATAACTTTGCCTTGACTTTTCTTTTTGAACAATTTTGCATAATATTTGTATTTGGATTTTTTGTAAAGGACTGACAGTATTGAATTGAGAATTTAGATATATGTACACGCTTTCACTTTGTAGTTTGATGAAAAAAGTTTTTCTTTTTATTGTTATTAATGTATTTTGAGGTCCCGGAAGAGCCGACGACCTCGACGTGAATGCTTTCAAAATTTCTTTGTATCCCTTACCCTATCCTACAGAAAAAATGTAAAACCAATAAAACTTTTTCAATATAATAAATGCCAAATATATGGATCTGCAATCAACATTGTCTCTGTAGAACCAAATCTGGACAGTGAATCAGGAGGCAATGAGTAAAGGCTTCACTCAAGTGTACCACATATCCTAATCTGCCATACAAAGCAATTGTTACATTTTGCTTAATGAACATAACCAAGGTTGGCCCTGATTGCATGTGAATCCCAGATTCCTTGCTTCGTTCTAGTCTTGAACTATTGATCTGCCTTTCCATCTGATTATTATTTACTTTGTGATCCTAAGGATAGGCAGATATGTTGGGACCATAATTCTAGTGGTGAGATTCAGCTGGTTCAAGCAAACCAGTTGTTAAATTACTCCCACCCCCACTATCAAAGTGGATCCTGGGCACTGTGATGTGCTGCAATGGAGAAACAGGCAATGGAGTGGCTGGCACGAGGGAAGAAGAAGGCTGCTTTCACTCTTTCTTCTCCCTGCTCCTCTTCCACTCACATCAGCCCCTTAGTTGCCTGTATTTACACAGCACAGTGCCCAGGATCCATTTTGATAGCGGGAATGGGGAGGGGCAGGAGATGGAATTTAACAACCTGTTCACCTAGAGTCAGCTTGGCCATTGCAGGAGCTGGAGGACGGGGATGGGTCATGCCTCCCACAGCACCCAAGCTGACCCTGGGTGAGCTGGTTGTTAAGTTATTTGAATCCCACCACTGCATAATTCCCACTATGGATATGTTGGGACCATAATTCCCACTATTTCTAATCAGTATGGTCAGAGCTGTAGGGGATCAATTGGAAATACTGACTGAATAAATTGTAGACAACATTGAGCATCCTAGATCAGGGTCTCTCACCTATGGGCCATGAGCAGTATTGGTCTGTGCCCTGTTAAAAATCGGGCCTCACAGTTTATTTTATTTATTTATTTATTTTATTAAATTTATATCCTGCCCTTCTCCAAGAGAACCCAGGGCGGCGCACAGGAAATTAAAATACATACAAAAACACAATACAAAATTTAAAAACCTATTAGATCCCCATCCTGCGCTAAAACCAATTAAAATCCCTGAATTAAAACTATCTATGGCTAGTCCCAGCGGAGGCTATGTTAGGCCGGCTTGGTGGAAGAGGTGTGTTTTTAAACACTGGCGGAAGAGGTGGAGGTCGGTGATGGTACGAAGTTCTGGGGGTAGGTCGTTCCACAGGGCAGGGCCCACCACAGAGAAGGCCCTTCCCCTGGGTGTCGCCAGTCAGCACTGTCCGGCCGATGGCACCCTGAGAAGGCCCTCTCTGTGGGAGCGTATCGGTCTAAGGGATGTATGGGGCAGGAGACGGTCTCGCATATAACTAGGTCCTGAGCCATGGAGCGCTTTGAAGATGGTCATCAACGGTGGTGGTGGGCAAATGAGTAAAGCTTCATCTGTATTTGCAGCCACTCTAGTTGTGGGTTTCAGATGGTATGCCCCGGTACGGGCGTACTGGAGCCAGCCCAGAGCATTGGATACCATTCCGGTATGGTGTATCTGTGTTTTAAAGCTTCTGTGCTGCCGCGCACCCACATGGCCCGTACAGTGCTTGTGCTCTGTGGAGCAGCTGGAGCATCGCAGATGCATGATGCATGTGCGTGCTGCACGCACTGCACGCGTCCATGAGGATGCCACCGGTGCTGTTCCGACCGTACCGGTTGAAACGGGATTTGAAACCCACCACTGAGCACTCCCTAGTTCTAATATCACCATCTCAGCTCCATTTCAGATTATCAGGCAATTAGATTCTCATAGGAGCAGAAACCTTAATGTAAACTGCGCATGTGAGGGATTTAGGTTATACACTCCTCCACCCCCTCCCTGCCCTGGTCTGTGGAAAAATTGTCTTCCAAGAAACCAATCCCTGGTGCCAAAAAGATTGGGGCCGCTGCCTTATGCCATGAATGGCTATTGTATATGTGTGGCTGATACACTCTTTTATGCAGTTGATAGATTGAGAACCCACATATCTGGTCAATGTAATTCAGAAACATATATGTTCCACAACACCCTGTTAGGGCCCCAATTAAGGGAGGAGACACACTGTTTCCTTTTCTGCCTTTCGGCTCATCACCAGAGACCATCTAGACCAGTGGTTCCCAAACTTTTTCAGTCCACCTACAAACTGATGCTACAAACTGATCCTCAGTGCCCCCCACCAGTGGTGGGTTTCAAAATTTTTTAGAACCTATTCTGTAGGTGTGGCCTATTTTGTGGGCGTGGCTTGGCAGTCATGTGACCGTGTGGGAGTGGCCACCTTGTAAAATGTAGTGAAACTCATTTAACAACGCTCTTGCTTAGCAACTAAAATTTTGGGCTCAATTGTGATAATAAATTCTTTCTTTTTCATTCTTTCCTTCCTTCCTTCCTTCCTTCCTTCCTTCCTTCCTTCCTTCCTTCCTTCCTTCCTTCCTTCCTTCCTTCCTTCTTTCTTTTCACTCTCCTCCTCTTTCTTTTTTTCTTTCTTTCTTTCCTTCCCTGTGTCACTCTCCCTGACTTTCTTTCTTTTTTCTTTCTTTCTTCCTTTCTCTTCCCCTTCCTTCTTTCTTGTGTCACTCTCCCCCTCTTTCTTTCTTTCCTTCCTTCCTTGTGTCACTCTCCCCCTCTTCCTTCCTTCCTTCCTTTTTTTTCTTCCTTTTTCTTCCTCTTCCTTCCTTTCCTTTCCTTCCTTTTTTCCTTTCTTGTGTCATTCTCCCTTCCTTCCTTCCTTCCTTCCTTCCTTCCTTCCTTCCTTCCTTCCTTCCTTCCTTCCTTCCTCCCTCCCTCCCTCCCTCCCTCCCTCCCTCCCTCTCTCTCTCTCTCCCCCCCCTCTCTCACACATACTTTCCAGTTGATGAAAAGTTCTGTTTTGCCAGCTGGGAGGCTAGCAAAGAAGACTCATTTTCCCTGCTGCCCGCAGCTCTCAGAGGCAGGAGGCAGGGAAGTGAGCCCTAGGCCTCATTTCTGCCTCCTTCTTCGAGAGCTGGCTTCAGGGATGGCCAGCCTCTCCCACCACTGCACCCTTCATTCAGCTTCCACCTGGAGGCTCTGCCGGCAGTCGCCTCCCAAGACGGCTGCGAGCCTTCCAAGGAGGATGCTGGACATTGGGGGTGGGGGTGGCATCTGCTGTTTCTGCTGCTGCTGCAACTGGTAATGCAGGCTTCTCGCATTAAGTTGCAGGCGCACCGATTCCAGCAGCTGCGTTTTGCTTTGAAACTTGCTGCCCCAGCAACCCGAAGGGGACATTCTCCCAGCAACTTTCTCTCTTGCAAAACAGGTGCGCGAGGCCCCCAATGATCTGATGGGAACCGTGAAGAGCCAAACTGTGCCCAGACATCCTTACTCCCTCCCAGCTAAGGGTGGGAGCACCTGAGATGCCGCTGGAAGAATGTCCCCTTTGGATTGCTAGGAAAGCAAGTTTCAAGGCAAAACGCAGCTGCTGGAATCACCCTGTTTCCAATGGGGGGGGGGAATCCATGTTTTTCCTCCATCTCCATGGATCCCCCCCTATTGGAAATGAGGTGGCCGTGAAAGGGAAGGGAGCACCCCCCGCGTGTCTTCTTGAAACAGCAGGAGGAGGAACGGGGGGGGGGGAGTTTGGTTGTTTGAAAAGCCCCGCGTGGAACTCCCCTCCTATTCCTCCTCCGGCTGTTTGAAGACACGCGGGGGACGCTCCCTTCCTTTCACAGCCACCTCATTTCCAATTGGGGGAGATCCATGGAGATGGAGGAAAAACATGGATTTCTCCCCCCCCCACCTCATTGGAAACGAGGCGGCTGTCAAAGCAAGGCAATGCCCCCCCCAGAAGAAGAAACAGAAGGGGAGTTAGCATCAGCCCTCTGCCCGCCCGCCAAACGGTAGTTGGGTTGGGTGGGCGCTGGGCCCCCTGTCCTGGCCAAGTGGTGCTCGTGGTTGCCGCCGTGCCCGCGCCCCGGGCTGCCTGCTGAGGAGGAGGAGGAGGCAGGGGCGTGTTGTTGGCAGTGGGCAGGGGTGGGTGCAGCACTGCAGCCCTTGCCCTTGGGGCTCTTCTTAAGGGACATGCTGGCTGGCCTGCTTCAGGGGAGCTCGGCTGCCGCACCTGCCTGGTTCTGCCCGCCCTGCCCACCACCGCGCTCCAGCCGGGCTCTCCCCCCAAAGCCGCCCCGCACCCCTTGCCTCTCACGTGGGGAGGTTGCAAGACATGCGCCGGATCTTCCGCACCGCTTCCCCAGATGCATGGAGGGGCCAAAAGCGGCCGCACTGGAGCTCCATCCCCAGAGACTTTTCAGAAGGAAGGAGGCAGCCCCTGATCTGGACTAGCGGAGGCTCTAGTCCTGCTTGAGCAGGGGCTGGACTAGAGGACCTCCGAGCTCTCTTCCAGTTCCCTCCGGTTCACTTTGGGGCTGGAGCAGAGGCTTCCTTCCTCACAGGAGAGGCGTGCGCGCATGCACGCTGCTTCAATCTCCATCCCCGACCGGCTCTGGGGTCCCCTCCTCCCTCCGCAAAAGCCCCTGCCAGGCCAGCAAAGATCCCATCTGGACCAGGTGGCGCTGGGACCCCCTGTGCCTTCCGCGCCCTCGCAGTGGCTCCCTTGCTCTGAGCTGCGCTTTGGAGTGGGCAGCGATCCCTCGAAAGTTGGTCCTCCTCCTCGCCCGGATCCAGAGCGGCGCTCCCCGCCTGGCCTTTGTCCCTGCTGGCTGACTAGAGGACCTCCGAGCTCTCTTCCAGCTCCCTCTGGTTCACTTTGGGACTGGAGCAGCAGCTTCCTTGGGGCCAGCAGGGACAAAGGCCGGGTGGCGAGCGCCGCGCTGGATCCGGGTGAGGAGGAGGACCAACCTGGGGGCTTTCGAGGGATCGCTGCCCGCTCCAAAGCGCAGCTCAGAGCAAGGGAGCTGTGGGGGTGCAGGGGACCAGCGCCGCCTGGTCTGGATGGGATCTTTGCTGCCTGGCAGGGGCTTTTGTGGAGGGAAGAGGGCACGCTGGAGCTGGTCGGGGACAGGAGATTGAAGCAGCGCACGCACACGCCTCTCCTGGGAGGAAGGCGGTGATTGGAGGGGAGGGTGGTGACGTTGCTTAAAGGGAAACCCGCTATTTCCAGGTTTGTTTTAACGATGTCGTCCTTCTGCCCACGCCGATAGGCTTTAACAGCCCATCTTCCGATCGGCAAGTTTCTTCCTCACCCTCAGCGCCCCCTGTTGCCTCCTAGTGCCCCCCTGCAGCCGTTTGGCCTCCTAGCGCCCTCCTAACGCAGGCCACTGCCCCCTGGGGGGCGTTACTGCCCACTTTGGGAACCACTGATCTAGACAGAAAGCCATGAATTCCGTTATGTGATTTTTTAAATATGTGTGTTAGTTTTTTATGAGCTGATAAATAAATAAATCAGAGAGACTAGTATAGATCTATTTCGAGCTTTTTAGCTCTCATCAGCTAGCCATACCCTTACAGGGATTTGATTTACCTGCCTAGCATGTACTACAGCCCCGGTTCAAATCCCAGTAAGGGTATGGCTAGCTGATGAGAGCTAAAAAGCTCGAAATAGATCTATACTAGTCTTCCTGACTTATTTATTGATCAGCTCAAAAACATAACACATCTGTCTGTCTGCCTGCCTGCCTGCCTGCCTGCCTGCCTGCCTGCCTGCCTCTCTATCTATCTATCTATCTATCTATCTATCTATCTATCTATCTATCTATCTATCTATCTATCTATCTATCTATCTATCTATCTATCTATCTATCTATCTATCTATCTATCTATCTATATCTCAGTGTGGTTTCTTCAGCATGAAATGAAGGGAGAAAGTCCTATTCAGAAATTTACAATAGCTTGCTTTCTCACCTCACTTGCATCAAGGCTGAATACATGTGGAAAGAAGAACCTCTGTGAGTTGTGTGCGGTATTCCTTTCTTTACCCATAAATGTCTGCTGTATTGATGTATTCTTGTGCGCGCTTAGCTGTAAATCTCATCTCACTTTAGGGTCCTTTGTAGCAAAAGTAATATAACAGATCTGCAATATGTTGAAAGAGCTGCCAAGTTCGAGAAAGCAAGAAAGAGAGCCTTGGAAGAATGTGCAAAAGGCCAAAGAAATGAGGGTTGTCCCTCAAAGTCTAGTAAATCAGTTAAGTTGCAAAGCAGCAATAAACTTTCTTAATGATTTGAAACGTGCTTCATCCCAGGATGCAAATTCTGGGTAATTTAAATATGGTCAAGCGCAGCTAAGACATATTTATCGAGATGTGTTACCGTATACCCCATCTGATCATATTTATTCTAGGGTAAAAGAAAATAAAACGGTTCATTGAAGGTTTTGTACAGGGACCAGTCAAACATAAAAATCAAGAGCAAAGTAAAATAACAACTGGTTGGTTGGACCGAGTTCATCATGCTAAAATAGGGTTGGCTTTCTTATTTTGCTTTTACAGTCTGCATTTATTTATCTAGGGCTCATTGGGCACATGCACAGTGTATGTATCTTTCTGTTTGGTCAGGATTAAACATGTATTTGTTGTAAATAATACTTCAGGTGTTTCTCCTAATATTTTCTTACTTTTGAGGCTGATCTTGTGGAGAAGAAGATGTGACACTTTGAGGGAGAGAAAATCTCCCATTAGCATAAAGGAAAATAAGTTATTGGCATCTTGCTCAGATACAGATCTCAGCAGGTTAAAGTAATATCTTCAATCCTATAGCCTTTCTCCAGTTTGTTCTTTCCCCCCACTTTGAGTATTTTTTTTAAAACAAAAATCAGATCAAACCATGGAAAAAATGTTGCTCTTGTATACTCTTTATGGAGGGGTTTGATGGATAGTGAATCTCTTAAAATTTTAGAAAAAAATATATCTTCTGGAATGCTTCTATAGACTCATGTTGAGAACCATATTTTAAAACATATTTCCCTATTCTGCTGCCTCCAGATGTGTTGGTCTAACCTAGAGGTGGGTTCCTACCGGTTTGGTCCGGTTTAGCGGAACCGGTAGCAACTTGGCAGCCTGGGTCACTGGAACCGGTAGTGACCCAGGCCTGCCATACCCCTGAACCGGTTCTCTTGTAGGCGCCATCTTGTTTTTGCCTTTAATTTTTGTTGCAGTGTGCATGCCAAAAAAGCCAACACAGTTAAAGTCTGCATAAACAGAGGGATAGAATCAAGATTATGTGAAGTGTTAATACCACTTTATAATGCCTTAGTAAGGCCACACTTGGAATACTGCATTCAGTAGTGGCAACTGGAACCCACCCCTGGTCTAGCCCCCAATAACCTCCCCAGGCCTATTTATTGTGAGCCAATGTGTCAATTCTAGCTTTTCCTTATCATACCTGGTTGTCTGATGGAGGCTTTGTGTTTGTAATTCTTGCTACTGAATTAAACCAGGGAACCACACTTACATCTTTCATTGTGTGCAGAAAGAACATGGTTCACTTAGAATATGCACACTTAAGCTTCTAAAGTGTGGATATGCTTCCTAGCTAGCTTATAATGAAGTTATATCACCTAATGTGAAGTCATTCTCTGGTATACAGTAAAGACTTGGAACTTTTTAAACTCTGTTTTTCATAATAATGTGTTGGGAAAAGTGAACCTGTGCATATTTACTGATCCATGCCATCCATTTGCACATCCTCCAAAACATGCACACCCATGCACCCTTCTTGACCGGTAGCCTGCATACCCTCTTGCTTGCTCCCTACCCGGCAGCAGTCATTTAAGGGCAACCTCTTGCTGGCCTTGGCTTTCAACTTCTTGATGGCTTCCCTACTGCAAGCTTCCCACAAGCAAAATGAATGGAGAAGCCAGCAGAATTCTATGTCAAAGGGAAGGAGGTAAGGAGTCCCTTCGGGGAGAGGGGGCGGTTTATAAGTCTAATAATTAAATTAAATTAAATTAAATTAAGGAAGAAAGATTTCAATTATTCATTGCTAGCTTCTCACCCGGAAATTCAATGGGGAGGCCAGCAGGAAGTCAGAAGTCACCGCCACTGCCACTGCTTTTTTGCTCACCTATGTTCATTCACTTTCTCTATTTAGATAAAGAAATATCTCTGAAACCATGATCCATTGGGTCACAGGTTGTCTGGTTACATTCTATAATACTATCCAAGAACTCCTGCATTGTCCAATATTCCATAAAGTGAGCACCCATAGCAGAATAGGCCCACCATCTAGGACTTCCTAGGGCCCTCCAAGCGAATTTCCCTAGTTCATAGGACTTGCTGGATATGGTGGGATACGCAGATGTAATCAGGGAGAGGAAGTCCTTTAAGTAACATGCTATGTAGAACATTAAAGGTCAAAACCAGATCTAACATTCAATCCGGAAACAGACTGGTGACCAATGCAGCTCATAAAGCAGAGATTTAATGCAGGGGTGGGTTGCTGCTGGTTTTACTACTGGTTTGCAACTGCCATGCACACTAGTCACATGTGCAGAACAATTTACAGTGAACTGCAATGCACAGTCACTATAAACCAAAATGGCAGCAGCCCAGCGGTGGCAAAGAAACCAGGTCGGGATCATGGCAGGCCTGGATTGCTGCTGGTTCTGTGACCCAGGCCTGAATTCCACTACTGCTTTGGCTGAACCAGGCCAAACCGGGAGCAACCCATCTCTGGTGTAATGTGTGTTCACCTAGAAAGTTTCTGGATACTCTTCAAGGGAACCTCCATATAGTGCATTACAATAGTTCAACTGGGAGACAGTGAGCTTTTCAAACATGCTTGCTGGTTTTTGTTTCTGACAAAAAAACAACAACATTGGTTCAATAGTTTAATAGCCTTTATTGTCATTGTACATCGTGTATACAATGAAATAGGTTTGGCCTCTACTGGTGCAATCCATAACAAAAAAATAAAAAATAAAAGACAACCTGAATAGTATAGAGAATAATCCTTATTCAAGTAATTGGGGAAAACAAAAAATATACAACCCAAAACTCCACGTCATATGTTTCCATATGTATGTGGAGTGATTGTGATTGTATTTAGGAGTCTGACAGCTCAGGGGTAGAAGCTGTTTTTAAACCTGTTTGTCCGAAAAGAGACACTGGCCAGGGTGTGAATCATCCCTAAGTATCTTCCTTACTCTGCTGAAACAGCAAGACCTGGCGATGTCATCCAGTGGTGTTAAAAGGCAATCAATGGTTTCTTGTGCCGAATTAATCACTCTCTGTAGTGTCTTCCTATCCACAGCCATTAAACTAGCGTACCATGCTGTTATGCAGTATGTGACGATACTTTCTATCATGACCCAATAGAAAGAAATCATCAGCTGTTGTTCCACCTGATGTTTCCACAGAACTCTAAGGAAATGAAGTCTCTGTTGAGCCTTACTAGTCACCAGGGATGTGTTGGTTTTCCAGATGAGGTCTTGACTAATAAGCACTTCAGTGGTGGGATTCAAATTTTTTACTACCGGTTCTGTGGGCATGGCTTGGTGGGCAGGGCAGGGGGAAGATACTGTAAAATCTCCATTCCCACCTCACTCCAGGGGGAAGGATACTGTAAAATCTTCATTCCCTCCCCACTCCAGGGGGAAGATTACTGCAAAATCCCCATTCCCTCCCGATCAGCTGGGACTCAGGTGGCAGAGAATAGATGGGGGGGGGGGAGGGGCAGCCAGAGGTGGTATTTGCCGGTTCTCTGAACTACTCAAAATTTCCACTACCATTTCTGTAGAGCTGGTCAGACCTGCTGAATACCACCACTGAATTACTCCCAAGAATTTAAAAGAGGAAACCCTGTCCACTCAGCCCCCCTTAATATACGGTGGGGCAGGTTCCTCTCTGTGCTTTTGAAAATCCAGCACCACCTCCTTTGTCTGGATAGTATTTAAATGTAGGGTTTTTTTTTAGCACCATGTGGATACCTTCTATTCCCTTCAAAGGAATTGCCCCTTTGCTTTTTGATATGAAAACTGCCACATGGTTTAAGTGGGAGACTTAAAAAATGGTCAGAAGCTGCATCTGCTCCATGGACAATGGAGTGCCCATTCCTGCACCAAGAAGATGAATATCAAAAGCAACCCATGGAGATCAGAGCATGCCCAGAGATCATAAAATAATAACTCCTCACAGCAACGGTGAGATAGTATCTTGCATATGGCATTTGCGTTATTAAATTCTGTCACTGCCCTCTCATTTATTTATTTTTTGAAATATGTTATTTTATTCCTCACATAAGTTGCAACTGAGAGAAAAAAGGCCATGGACTAAGTTGTTTTATACTTGGCTCCTGCTTCCATGACACATTCAACTCAATAATCTCCTCCTACACTCAGTTCACTCACATTTACATGTGCTGGCGGCCCATGATTTGGCGTGAGGGCAGGCAGCCAATTATCCTGATCTTAGTCCTCCCAGCTGTTGCTAAGGAGACTGGAAGGCTCTCTCCCCCTCCCTGTCATTGCAAACAGAATCAGGGGGCCATAGGAAATCCCTCACCCATTCCTGCCTCTTTTTTCATCTCTCTGTGTAGTTTCAGGGAGTGAAACAGCTTCGGAGACATAGCACTAGATGGGCCCCATTTTCACATATCTTTCTTGTACTTCATCTCTGCTCTAGATGCTGGATAAGTGTCTTAACCCCGGATGAGTCATTTGCAGGGCAGGGTGAGGAGGGGGGAGACATTCAAGTCCAAGCAAGGCTAAATCTCTTTGGCTCTCATTGGGTGGGTCTATATAGCTGTGTTTGGAGGTCCCTGTGACACACTAGTTTAGATTATTATTATTTCATTATTTTATTAAATTTCTAGACTGCCCCTTCTCCCCGAAGGGACTTGGGGCGGTGTACAGGAAAAATTAAAAACATCTAAAAAACATAACAATACATACATAATTAAAATCGAATTAAATAACCCTGTACTAAAATTTATAAAACATTAAAAACTATATCCCATTAAAACCAAATAAAAACAATTTAAATTACAGATTGGGGCGAGAAGCATAAATTAGGCCAAGCCAGCCTGATGGAACACATAGGTCTTAACTTTTTGGCGGAAGGAGCGGAGGTCCGTGGTAGTTCTAATATCGGGGGGTAGATCGTTCCAAAGGGTCGGGCCCATCACAGAGAAGGCCCTTCCCCTGGGCGTCGCCCGCTGGCATTGCCTAGTGGATGGCACTCAGAGAAGTCCCTCTCTGTGGGAGCGAATCGGCCGAAGGGATGTTTGGGGCAGGATACGATCCCGCAAATAACTAGGTCCTGTGCCAGATCCTCTACTCAATATCCACTTCAACTTATCCGAGACACAGATTCTCAGGCTGACTTGCTTCTAAGTGAAGCTGGTGGCATGTTGCTGTTGAGCTTCAAATAGACCTTTGAGTGAAGACAGTGCCAAAGGCTCTTGAGAAACAAGCTTTAAGGAAAGCAAGTGTGTTTACAACAAGGGGAACATACAAGAACATAGCATGTTGTGAACAACTTTGGATTACTACCCAGGAAGGTTTGGCCCTTTCATCTGAAGCGCTTGGCACCTTTCTCACTTACAGAAAGACTTTGAAATTTGGCAGGAATTTGAGTAGTAAGGTCAGAGAAGTGTTTTCTTCCGGCCCTCATGAAAACTATATCCATTTAGCTGAGTTATGATCTGTTGAGCACATATATAGATTATTTGACTTGCTCAGCTGATGCTCAAAAAAACCTGATTTCAGTGTTTCTTATGTCTGTCAGTAGAAGGCTGACAACTGACTTTTCAGCACTATTAATAATCTATAAGGGTTAATAATGCTTGCCAAGAGTCTTTTTTTCCAAGGACATATTTAATTTTGGATGTTAAAAGCTTCGAATAACAAGCCAAAATTAAAGGAAGTGTTAGAATATTAAATTTAACTTTCTTTAAAAAATATATAGTACGCTGTTATTTGATTTCCTTAGAGATAACCCACCTACCAATCAGTAGGTGGGTTCCTACCGGTTCAGACCAGTTTAGCCAAACCAGTAGTGGTTTGCCAGTCCGGGTCGCCAGAACCGGCAGCGACCCAGACCTGTCATGCCTTTGAACCAATTCCCCAGTCAGTGTGGCATGGGTTCCCCCCCCCATTTTTTAAATGTTCTGCACATGCGCAAACCTATTTATGAGCAACTGCACACACGCACGGAGTGCATGAAGTGAGTAAGTGCATGTAAAACTGAACCAGCAGTAATGCCAGCAGCAACGCAACCCTGGAGATAACCAAAGCAAAAAAATAAATAAATAAAAGGAAACTTTGGTTGATAAGCATGTGAGAGCTACCAGACATCAGCCACAAAAATTAAAATGGCCTGTAAGTGCGGTAGCGGCAAAACCTATCGTCTGAATTTTGTCATTTAATGGTTGCCACATTTTTGCAGGCTAAATCTTACATTCCTTAGTGTGTGTCTTGTATGTGCATGCAAATATGTACGTGTAGACTTAACCCCAGTAGAATTTCTCCCACCTGGAAAAGCTTAAGGTTTTTGCAGATAGTGATATATTCTTGAGGCTTTTCAGACTCAAATCATAGAAAGCTGCCAATGCTAAGTCAGGTGATAGGTCCATCTATTCTCAGCCAAATTACCTAATACACCCATCTATTATCTCTGCAGTCTATTACCTACTGAATCTTAGCATCCTCCAGATGTGGCAATTTTATAACTCCCACAATTCCTAGCTGGCTCTCTACAGGTCCCAAAAGGATTCTCGCTCCAGCTAAGCTGATATCCATTGACTGGCATACAAAGCAAACCACGCAGACCCGTCCTCCCCCCGTTAGGAATTATTAGATATTTGAATCGGTCCAGCTCCTTTTGTGTTTCCCATTCTGGGAAGAATTGTAGGCACTCCAATTTCTCAATCTGCTTGCAGGCTGACTGGGCTTTTGAGAGATTGGTTGCTAACTCTTTAATGGCAGGTACAGTTTCTTATACAGAGTTGGGAAAAACGACAGAGGGTGAATTTCCCACTTCTGAGCAATCATTAAAGAAAGGAGAACCTTATAGACCTTGAAGGTTAAGTTTGTATCTGCAAATCCCCTTACCCCAACCTAAAACAAACCAGCAGCAGAATTCTTATTCATAAGTAGAGCTGCAGGATGGTTTTCTTTTCTGGTTAGTTCAGCTGCAGGGCTTCAGTGGTGGGGTGGCGGATAGATGAAGGGCTGTACTTCAAGCAGCATATTTCCTTCTTCCTGTTCTTTGAAATAGACCCCTCCCAAGTTGGCAGTTTTGCAAGATCCATAGCAGCTCTGCCAATTGGAAAAGGCTCCATTTCACATTTTCAGCAATTAGAGATCTGATGTTCACTTCAGTGACGCTATGCAGAAACAGCTTTGGAGACCGAACCCTTTTTCTGTAGCCAACCTTGAAGTGAAGCAATGATTAGGGACTTCACTTACTCCAGACCTGACAACCAGGTGATATCTTGGAAATGAATTACAAAGATTTAGAAAACTGCAATTGCTTAAAACTTATGATTTGATGAATATATTTAGACATGAATGTTGGCTCTTTAGCCCAGCAACATTCCTTTGACCCCAATGAATTCTAAACCATCATGTGGTCTTTGGGGCTATTTGGCGAGTATGGTTGATATTTTAAGACATCGCAGCTGTTTATCAAAAATCTCTCATGCGTTTCCTTTCATTTGAAACAGTTTTAGGCTTTGAACCAAATCTGAAGTGGAAAATTGCAGTGCAAGCATTTTTATCTGACTTGGTTGAGATATCCAAAAATGAAAACTTTTGGTAAACTCACAACTCTACCTAACGCATCTCTGACACACTTGGATCCAATGCTATACACAAGCATGTGAATTTTTTTGTTCTTGATCCAAAATTACTTTCCTCAAAGTTCTCAAAGGCTAGAGTTACTCACCGAGAATAGAGATCAGGAAAAAAAAAAGGGCCAAGAATAAAACTTACAGGGCAGGGCAAAGTGACGAGAGAATGAAACACGGCAGGTTGTGCCAGCTCATTTCAGAATTATTCAAGCATTTCATGGATTTTATGTGCAGAATTATACTTACACAGGACACCCACGATGCCTCACCAACTTATATGTGTGCAGCCAAAGTAATGTTTGCAAAAACATTGAGATGTTCTTAGTCACCTCCGCATGAAAGTCCACATTTGTTTGTAACTGTGCAATAGAAATGCAAAAAATATGCAAGCCTCTGTGTCTAACTATATCTAAACATCCTTTGAAAGTACATTTTCTCTGATTGGTCTGAGCGTTGTCCTCTGGCTGGTTGCTTTTCTTATTCACTGATAGCTTTCAAAGCCTACAAAAGCCTTTCAAAGCCTACACCTCAATAAAGGATCAGAAAAGAAGACCTGATATACTGTATATCAGGGGTCTCCAACCTTTGAAACTTTAAGTCTGAAGGACTTCAGCTTCCAGACTTCTCCAGCCAGCTTTGCTGGCTGGAGAATTCTGGGAGCTGAAGTCTTTCAGACTTAAAGTTGCAAAGGTTGGAGACCCCTGCTGTATATCACTGAATGTCAACAAGTGTATTAGATATTGCAACGTATTGGCTTTTCTCTGGGTAGAATGCCCCATAATTCCTGGTTTTGAGATATACTTACCACCTCTGTAGGAACCCAAAGCATCAAGAAGGCATAAGATAGCTTCCTATTCCTGTGCAAGATGGCTTAGATTCGCCCTGATGAGGCACTTTGTATTATAGAGATTCGCAGTTCTTGCTGAGACAAATAAATAATGTGGTTTGGCTTGATTAAGACAAACAGAACCTTCACATGCCACACAATCTTCTTTCAGCTACTAGAATTTGCCAGTTTGTTGCAGCACATATCCAGAAAGCACACAGGTAACTGATTCAGGAGGATTCATTAACTTTTCTTTATATATAATATAGTACATGAAGTTAGTATACAATACCCAAGCAGGTTTTTCCAATGTGGTAGCAAATACAAGCAAACAGGCAGAGGAGGGAACAGTTTCAGTTTCAGTTTCAATTCAGAGCAGCAGACCAGTTTAGAGCTCAGACTGCAGGTTAGTGACAGAAGTTAAGCTAAACCACACCCAGGCGCCTAGCTGTCTCCAGCAAATACTGTTTCAGTTTCCAAATAACCCTCACTGGTTGACTTAGTTGCTTTGCCTATTCATTGGCTGACCTTGTTACCATGTTTCTTCCAGTCTGAACCCTACACTGACAGGATTCTCAGAGGAGGTATCACAAAAGACACAGCAAAATGATGTGGTTGGTTCCCTATTCAAAACGAAGAAAACCCCTTGGTTCACAAAGCAGTTTCTGGAGTGCTTGATTTGCACTTCCCTCAAACCTAAGTGCCCTCCAAGATTTGCTCCACAGTGGCCTATTCAAGAGTAGACATTGATAGGTCACACCAGTAAATCAACTGATCAATATCAGAGATGGTTCTAGCATTAGCCCTAAAGCAGCACTCTCTTTGGACCCTACCCGGAGATGAGCAATGAATTAGGTCCAAGTCCACTTGCTGCTCTCCTAACTTCCCACCTACAAGACTTGCTTCATTGTGCCCCAATTCAGTAGTCTTTCAGACCGGCTAGCCACAGAACAGCATGGAAATCCTCAGAGCAATACCTAGTGAACTGGCTGTGGTGTATCTGAGTGGTGTATGCTTGGAGGATTTAGATCAGTGGTAGTCAACCTGGTCCCTACCGCCCACTAGTGGGTGTTCCAGCTTTCATGGTGGGCGGTAGGGGTTTTGTCCGATACTGAAGCACTTTCCTTTTTTTAATTTAATTGATCTCCCTACTTTATAAATAACCATTACTGTGGAACCAGTGGGAGGTTAGAAAATTTTACTACTAACAGAGATACAAAAGTGGGTGGTAGGTATAAAAAGGTTGACTACCCCTGATTTAGATGAACTCTGGTGATTCTTTTCAAAAATCTTTCTAAAACTTTATTGTGCCCATTGCTCTTCTTATGCTTATGTTACCTTTGTTATTTTACCTCTCTCATTGTTCTGTTTACAGGACTTTTTCTTTGCTTTCCTTTCTTATTATTACCACTCTAACAGGAATCAATTAAAAGGTAGTAAAAATAAATAAATAAACACGCTTCCTTTTTTTTTTGAAGAAGAAAAAATTAATTTTCAGCTAACTAATTAATGTTGTGAGAAGAAATATAGTGTTTCAGTTTAAAAGAGGCAGGAGAAACATAACCTTTCGGTGAACCTCTCAGCCTTACTTGAATCATAATTTAAAACCTCTTAGCCAAGAGGCTTTTTGGCACAAGACTGACATCTACAATCAGAATTCTGTCTGCAGGTATTTATAGATTCATTCAAAATCTCTCTACCTTATGGGATTTTCAGCCCCAAAGACATGCCTTCTATTTTGATTTGATTTTTTAAAAATATTCCATGTTAGCGGGCTTCTGTGGTCTTGATCAACTGGGAGGCCACAATTTTGGCTCTTGGAGCTGCTTTTCTGGTTTACTCTCTAATTGCTAGGAAGATGCACAGAGAGGATAGGCCAGAGAAAGTGAAGGAGGACAGAAAGAGAATTATTTATAATGGTGCTGTATGGTACTTGGTCATTTGCTACCATAGTTCTATAGATTTGGAAGGGGAACTGCAGTGATCAAAATTTTATCTGAGTTAATCGCTGCTCGCCTTCCTCAATAAGGAAGGCGCTGCTCGCCTTCCTTCAATTTAAGGAAATGAAGGTATGAAAAAGTAGAAACAAATTACAAACCCATTTATTTTCAGACTAATCTAACCTTAACTCAAAGTTCCATAGCAGCTGCTAGTTTATTGCACACACGAGATAATCAGATAATTTTAGATGCCAAAACATATCAAAGAAATTGAGTTCAACTTATTTGTGATTATATGCATTATTGTAATATTTTTAAAATATTCATATTTCCTGTATATACTTGTGGATCAAGCCCATCCATGAATAAACAGGCTCTCAAATTGTCAAAGTGTCATGAAAAATGTGAGTTGACTTACCTGCAAGTGGGCTCACTTAATGACACACATTTTTGGCTCAATTGTGGTTGTACGTCAAGGACTATCTGTATTTCAAAACTGTAAGTAAAATTTTCACAGTAGTACCTAACAACTAAATCTGCTGTTATGCAATGTTTTGATTAGCAATAACAATCTTTGTTTTGGGGTTTTGAGAAAGAAAAATGACTATTTAATGCAAGCAACTGATTGGGACCACAAATCATATGAAAGGAGTTAAAACAGTTCCCTCCTAGCTAGAGGCTAGCAAAAACTGTCTCCAGTGCAGCAATTAAACCATTTCCCCCCTGTTTTTAATTTGATTTATATGAATGTTAGTTATGGTTTGTTAACTGTCACACAGGGAGATGTTTAGCTCCAGGGTGATTAATAAAACCTAGAAGTAAATAAAAAAAGTTTAAACTGGAGAAGATGAAACCCACTCACTGATGCAAATGGAAATTTTCTTATAAAATTAAGTAGCCATTCCCGGCCACGCGTTGCTCTGGCCAGTCTGGTTAAATGGCCAACCAATCTGTGTGTAGATCTACACCTGCACACACAAACATGTACACACAACCACCGCATAACCCCCAACCTACGTACCTACTCCCTTTCTCCCTCTCTCCCTCTACCTACCTACCTACCGTATTTCTCCCTCTTTCTCTCTTTCTCTATCCCTGTACCTACCTACCTACCTACCTACCTACCTACCTACTTACCTACCTACCTACTATATTTCTCCCTCTCTCTCTCTATCCACCTACTTACCTACCTACCTACCTACCTACCTACCTACCTACCTACCTACTGTATTTCTCCCTCTCTCTCTCTATCCCTCTACCTACCTACCTACCTACCTACCTACCTACCTACCTACCTACCTACTTACCTTCCTACCTACGGACAGAGTATTTTATGTCAGAAAGGATGACATAATACCTGTGGCCCACTGCTCTTTCTGTATCCATCTACCTACCTTTTTTTACAATTTTTTACATTTCCATTGTGTGTACCTGGCACAGGTGTGACATCTGCACCATCTATATATATATCATTGATGCCGGACTTGAAAGGAATGTTGTGTGAAAATTTGGAAGCGATCGGTGCAGTACTTTCGGAGATTAGAAGTTTTGAACAAACTCTTGTTACATTTTTATTTATATAAATTACAAACTTGCTATCGAGCTATCAGGAACACACTGGAGAAAGGAACATTTGAACTTTCTGTTAGATCGGGTAAAGGAAGGACACACTAGGAGTGAATTCAGCTCTTTATTAACAAGGCATAGCTCAAGTAACAAGCAGCTGGTGGCAGCCTCTTTTTAAAGGCAGCCGCCGGTACGATTGACCAATCACAACCGGCCCTGGTCCCAACCAATCAGGTTAATCCTTTAGCTGCGGACCGGAGTGGAAACCTCTATTGTAAGGATACAACACCTTCCTTCTTGTTTGCTGTTGTTCCAAAGAGAACAGCTCAGCACTAATGAATTGAGTATTAATTAAACTCAGCTAGGGTTCATAAGCATCCAAAACAAAATCTAATTTAACTCCTGAGCTCTAATATAAGTATTTTCCTTGCAGTTGTCTGAACATTACACATATCTATAACAAGCATACAGAATAGGTGTAAGACGTTGATAAAACATTAGTCGTATATTTATTAACTTTGTGAACGATGGCAGATTGTTTCTAGGAGCTGGTCAGACTATTTGGATACATGTTTTTTTTTTAATCTGGAGGTTCTTTAGAAAAAGTGGTCTTGAATTTTCAAAAGTTTACAGAGTTGTGAGACTGCCAGGAAAGGAAGATCTCTCCAAGTGATGTCTGCTGCTCCAGAGTTCATATTTTGTTGGCAGTTTTATAGGCAACTAGCTCTCTTTAAAGCAATGCATGCGGGTGATGTCATGAATATGCCACATAGTATATGGTGTCCTCTGGTGACAATTGATGTATAGCTTTCTCCTCTCATAAAAATCCAATATCTGGCCAAACAAAGCCCAGCTGGAGTTGTGAAATTGGTAACTAGAAAATAGTCTGTGTTGCAGGATGAATGTAGACCAGTGTTTCCCAACCTTGCCAGTTTTAAGAGGAGTGGACTTCAGCTCCCAGAGTTCTCCAGCCAGCAAAGCTGGGAGCTCAGCTTCAAAATGGAGTTTACTAGTAATACAGAATTATAAAAACCAAGTTCGTTTAGTATGTGTATTAAGGTGTGCACTCCAGTATGATGTAAATGTATGAAGCATTTGAATGGATTGCCGAGTTTTGAACATTCTGTTAATCCATCAGGGGTTATTTCCTTTAATCACCAACTACTTGACTTGCCTAAATAGAGGGTGCATCCCAGTGATGGGATTCAATTTTTTTTACTACCAGTTCTGTGGACATGGCTTGGTCAGCGTGGCAGGGGAAGGATACTGTAAAATCTCCATTCCCTCCTCACTCCAGGGGAAGGCTACTGCAAAATCCCCATTCCCTCCTGATCAACTGAGACTCGGGAGGCATATAATAGATGGGGGCGGGGCCAGTCAGAGGTGGTATTTACCGATTCTATGAACTACTCAAGAATTCTGTCACCAGTTCTCCAGAACTGGCCAGAACATGCTGAATACCACCTCTGGTGCAACAACAGACTTGCAAACTGCAAGCATGGTGATGCCCAGTAGTTGTTTTTAAAGGACAACTAGGCGTGACATGATAGCAGTATTCCAGTAGTTGAGGCACAAAGAAGAGGGGTCAACTTATTTTCCAAAAGCACCAGAAGGCAAGGCAAGAAACAGTGTATGGAAACTAATCAAGGAGAGAAGCAACCTGGAATTAAGAAGAAACTTCTTAATAGTGAGGACAATTAACTACTGGAACAGGTTGCCTTCAGAAATTGTAGGGGCTTCATCACTGGAGGTCTTTAGGAAGAGACTGGACAGCCACCTATCTGAAATGGTATAGGGTCTCCTGCTTGAGAAGGGGATTGGACTTGAAGACATCCAAGGTCCCTTACAGCTCTATTCTGATTGATCAGATAGGTTCTTCTGAAACAATCTTTTTTCATCACCAGGCAATTGTGGTGACACCTAAATTTTTCCCTAGCTGTTCCTATATGTGGTATTTTTCAAGTCCCAACATAAATCTTGGTATACAAATGATCTAAGATGCTTTACTCACAATATTGGTGATGATATAGTCAGTGGCCAACATATCACAAGCTTCTGTTGAATGGTTGAGATTCCTGTGTGCCGGCTCTCTCTACTCAGTCACTGGGCACAACCTTCACAGCTATTTTGCCTTTGACTGCAGGAAGAACCAGCAACCTAGTCTGCACTGACATCTGCCCTTGTAATGCCAGGCCTGAGATTTACCAAGTATAGGCAGACATCATACAGGTTATTTTTTTAAATTGATTTTGTATTAATTGCATTTCTTAGTGCTTATTAAACATCATGTTAGCTATATATTTAATTTGCTTAACAATATTGATTATATATTCAATCTCCACCCCTTTTTTCCAACCACTGGTAAAATAGATTCCATGTTTGAAAGTATTCTGTTGTGGCCCAGCCGGCTCTGGATGAGCTGCTGATGGACTCTTCTAGTGAGGAGTCCTATGAATCTGCCCTGGAGCAGGAGGGAGACCTTGAAGAAGCAGAGAGTCTGGTTGGCCACCAGGAAGCGCCTCCTGGTGGGTCATGGAGCAGTGAGGAGGATCAGGGGCAGTTTGTCCTGATGCTAGATTACGCAGGGCTGAAAAAAGGAGGCATCAGTTACGTAAGAAGCAAGCTTGGAGGCCCTGAATTGGAATCAGATGGTTGATGAATGGCCCAACCCAAGAGAGTTTATAAGGAAGGCTGTGGGGAGGGGTCATTTGCAGGGAACAACATTGATGACAACTCCTTGGAAACTCTGGTCAGTCACGTCTGCAAATTTTCTGTTTTTGTTAAGTGAGTTAGGGCTCACAGTCAAGGAGATAGTGGCAAGCAGCCAAGGAGATAGTGGCAAGCAGCCAAGCTTGTATCCATCAGGGGGTGGGGGCAGAACAGTATTCTGTGTCTTCTTTCTACTTAATTTTCCATGTCAATCTATCCATTTTTGCACAGTCTAGCATCTTCTTAATTATCTCTTCATCTTGCAGTGTATCTTCATTTTTCCAAGGTTGTGCAAATGTGATCCTTGCTGCTGTTACAACACGTAATGTTCCATACATATTTTTCTTATCTACTTTTTCTGATATTATATTATAATAAAAACAATTCATGTTTAAAACCTGCAAGTTATACAGGCTCTTTATATTCACTGGGTGGTTGGAAGATGACTAGATTTGTTGCTAAATAAATGTTAAAAGGCCAATAGACATGTTTGAAAAAAAATCAGTCTAAAATGAGAAATATGATGTTAAAAGTTGCCTGCTGCTTCTAACAACAGAGGGTTTCGGATGATGACACTTCCTACTGTTGTCACTATGGGAAGGCGGCAATTCCATTTTGTGTGTGCTAACACTGTTGTACCTACTGTACTTCTGGATGCTGCTGATGGTAGCAGCCATCAATTCTATGTCCCTCACAACACAGTTTCACTGGAGTGAAATTACCAGTAAGCAGAATCATGAAATGTTTGTACTTGGTTTTAATTAAATTTATAGTTGTTTGCCGGCCAGCGTCATTTGTTTGAGATGGGCAGTTATAGAAATTGAGTAAATAAAATAAACAAAGCACACTTGCTCACATGCATGAAAGAACATCCCTGCGGCCGATCCGCTGCCACAGAGAGGGACTTCTCTGGGTGCCGTCCACCAGGCAATGCCAGCGGGCGACGCCCAGGGGAAGGGCCTTCTCTGTGGTGGGCCCAACCCTCTGGAACGACCTACCCCCCGACCTCAGAACAACCACGGACTCCGCACCTTCCGCCACTCCTGTTCCATCAGGCCGGTTTGGCCTAAGTTATTTACCTAGCCTACAGGCTGTACCATAAATTGTTTTAATTGGGTTTTAAATGGATTATGTTTTAACTTTTTAAATTTTAGCACAGGGATATTTTTTTTAATTTGATATTAATTATTTATATTGTGATACTGTGTGTTTTAACTTCCTGTGCATCGCCCCGGGTCCCTTTGGGGAGAGGGTGCGGTTATATAAATTCGACAAATAAATAAATAAATAAATAAAAATGCTTTTCCAGTTGGGAAAAAATAATAGGTAATTAAAGTTGCAGGTAATATCAAATGGCTTTTCTGACTTGCTGGAACATTGAACAGAACCCACCCGATTCGTCCATGATTTGTTAAAGACCCCAGTTCTCCATGATTAAAACTCTATTATGAACCATACATTCAGTTTGAGCAGAAAGGTCACTTTACAGAAAGTTTGATGGATCCTCACAGCACATAAAAGCAACCACTGGGTTCCGGTTCCGGCTCCTGCGGCGACGGGCGAGCCTAGCGCTCGCTCGCCGCTTTGTTTCTTCTTCTGCCCCCCAACGGGGGCGAGACTCCTCTTGTTTGAGGGTTTCCCGTAGGGCCGGCTCGTCGGGGGGCGCCCCCCCCCACGGCGGTGGAGGAAGTGGCTCCCGGCGCGGCTCAGGTGAGGGAGAACATGCTAGCGGGGGGTTCTCCCTTCGCCTAAGGAAGACGGCGCCATTCACAACAATGAGGAGGGCTGATCGGCTCAGTCGAAGGACTCCCGAGGCTTCAGCTGCGAGGAGAGAGTGAGTTTTTAAAAAACTTTTTTTTCTGCTGCCAGCCAGGCTGAACGGATTGGGAGGGGGGTGTTTATTTTTTAAAAAAAACCCCTCGGATTTAAGCGGCACGTTAAAATGGCTTCTCTGCAAAGAGAAAGCGGAAACTTTCACTCCGGACGGTCTTTAACAAGGGAAAGTGGAATGCGATTCTTTGCAACATTGTTTCTAGGTCTGGCTGAGTAAAAAAAAATTCTTTTTTTTGCTACTCTCTCCCTCTGGCTCTGAGATGGGCGGTGGAAGTGGCTTCTCTTTGTCCCTGCCTGACTATTTCAACTAAGGAAAATTTCCAGCGTCTCTTTGAAAGCAGGACTCTCTCTGGATTTTTGAAAAAAAAAATTCTTTTGATGGATTTGTGACTTCTTCTCTGGAATACCTTCGTTATTACTATTTGCTGACTTAGGAAACTGTGTCTCTTTTGGTTTCTGAATTGTTTGCAACTTCACAGCCCTGAACTGAACTGAGCTCCTGGTTTGCCCCACCAGCCCCACCCGGAAAACGCCATCTTGGTGGCAGTGACTCTAATTTTTAAACATGGCACAAGAAGCAGCACTTGTAAATTTGGAACAAAGGATGGCTTCTCTTGAAACCTCTATGCAAACTTTGATATCAGAAATAAAGGCCCAGAGGGCTGAAAATATTATCTTCAAGAAGGAGTTGTTGGATACAAGAAGACAAGTGCTGGATAACACACAGAAGAATAAAGAACTGGAAGGGGGGTTGGAGGGGGCTAAGGGGGAAATTAAAAATGTTACTAATGAGGTTGTGGAAATAAATGGGCATGTGTCTAGGATGGATATGGAAAGAATGACATACTTTTTGAGATTTCAAAATGTTTCTGAGGAATCTGGTGAATACCTCCCTGATCTTATGAGCACAATTTTAGCAGACTATTTACAAAAACCTAAGGATGAGATCAGGGGGGGACATTGACCTAGCCTACAGAATTAACTCAGCATATGCCAGGATGAATGAAGTGCCTAGAGAGATACATGTGAAATTTGTTAGAAGGTCAACCAGAGAGGAAATCCTGAAAGCGCAGAGAGAGAAACCTTTAACTTATCAACGAAAAACGGTCACTATCTTGAAGCAGATCCCTAGAAAAATTAGAGATTCAAGAAGGAAATTTTCCTTCTTGTCTAAAACCTTGTTTGATCACGGGATTTGGTTCAAGTGGATGACATCTGAAGGGATGCTGGTGTTCTGGGAAGGAGGAAGAGTGAGGATTAAAACAGTTGCTGAGGCGGAAGCCTTTTTTAAAAAACATTCCTCTGTCCTGGGGGAAGATCCAGGGGGGACGGAGGGGGCCACGGCCCCGCCTATGGGGGGCCAGGGAGGAGAGAAAGAAGATACAATAGCCAAAAGACTTAGATCAAAAAAATAACTTTGCCTTGATTTTTCTTGAACAATTTTGCATAATATTTCTATCCGGACTTTTTGTAAATGTCTGACAGCATGGAAGGGAGAATTTAGGTAAATGTACTTGCTTTCATCTTGTAGTGGTATGGAAAATGTTTTCTATGTTAACTTTTTTAATGTGTATTTTGAGGTCTCGGAAGGTCCGACGACTCTGACGTGAATGCTCTCAAAATTTCTTTGTAACCATTACCCTACCCTGTTAAAAAATGTAAAACCAATAAAACTTTTTCAATATAAAAAAAAAAAAAGCAACCACTGGACTTGCAGGTATTTATTTCAAAACAGGAACCCATTGCTTACGAAAGGCCAACTGAGTCAAGGTCAAGTACGTCAATCAGATGTACTTGGTAGTCAAACAGATTCAGTCAAATAATACACCAACGGACATCTTTGAACATACAGAGCAGGGGAACAAAAATCAAAATAATATGTACGGCAAACTGGGGTCATATAAATATTGTGGCTGAGAAAAAGCAAGCGCATGCATGCGATTATAGGAAGGTATTCACAGAATGAGCCAGTAACACTCAATCACTTCTGTTCTACAAAATAAACCAGAGAAGGAAACTAGAGGTTTTTTTAAATGTACAAAATAGTACAAAATTGTAGAAGGAAAGGTTGCAAAGAATCTTTCGGAATAGCTTCCATGTAGATGTCATACTTTTATCTGCTTACAAGTAAAAGCACAAGACTGACCACCTCAAAAGTGGGAAAGAGGAAAAATATATATTTTAGTCCTTCAAAAAGTTATTGGGTAGTATTATAGAATGTAACTAGACCACCCGTGCCCATTGGTTCATCATTTCAGAGATCTTTCCTTGCCTAAATGGAGATATAGAATGATCACAAGTGGGCGAAAAAAGCAGTGGGACCAGACTTCTGGCTTTCTGCCAGCTTCCCCATTGAGTTTCCTCAATGGCAGGGAGCACTGGAAATGATGATCAAGTGACTGTGAATGGCTTGGGTAATGTGGCTGTACAGCAGCACTGAAGTGGGCCAAACATTGCCCCATGAGAGTGATAGGTCCTAGATTTTGGATGGATTCTGTAAGTTATTTGAAGAATGTTGGTACAAAAATGGTTGTCCTGGGATGCACCATTTCATGCAATTTAAGCTTACAAACACACACAAGAGTGTTGATGGTATATAGCACAGGTGGTATTCAGCAGGTTCTGACCAGTTCTGGAGAGCCTGTAGTGGAAACTTCGAGTAATTTGGAGAACCAGTAAATACCACCTCTGCCCTGCCCTGCCCCCATCTATTCTCTGCCTCCCAAATCCCAGATGATCGGGAGGAAATGGGGATTTTGCAGCAACCTTCCCCTGCCATGCCCACCAATCCATGCCCACAAAACCGGTAGTAAAACGTTTTTGAATCCCATCACTGGTATATAGATATGTACATTGGAAGGTCTTTAGAAGCTGGAATAATAAGAGAAGTTCAGTTGGTTAACTATATTGGTTCAGTAGTCAGCTTCCTGGAAAGTCGATCTGTTGTTGATGTGATGTTGCACAACTCTGCATCTCCCTTTACTTTTTCCACTGGGGTTCTGTTCAACATCTAGTGAAAACCTTTTGAGCAATACACAATGTGCAGTTTTGTCCACAACTTCAGAAAGTCAGCCTATTTGTTTCTTAAAGAACTCCAAAGGTCTCTTTGCAATGCAGTAGATTGGGATTAAGTGCTTTATAAGAAGCTTCAAAATAAGCACAAAACCTTTCTTTCCCCACTTTTTTTTTAAAAAATGCAATTTATTGCTACAAATAGTAATAGAGTTGATGATCAAAGGAAAAAAAAACATTTAACGAGAGAGTAAGAATATATGTTCCCTTTAGACATCAAGGCTTCAGACATTTGTGAAGTCTCTTAGAAGGTCTGGTTTGTATCTCTCAGTGCAAGGCTTTGTTTTTATCATTAAAACTGGCTTTCCGATAGGACTCACTTTGAACCTTAATTTGTCTTTATACTATTTCAAAATATTATTTATGTGTTTATAAATGTTGGCGGAGGTGCTCTTAGGTTGTCAGCATTTGGGAGTCTATTCATAATATAGGCAAGTCCAGATTGTTGACAGATACCCTTTGATATTCTGATCCACGGTTTCCTTGTGTCTGCTAAATTTAGGGCGATTGTACAACATGCTACAAAATGGCAGCATGTATCAGTAACATGATCTGTGGCCTCACCTTTCAGCCACTGTATTCCTCAAGAAAGGGACCCTTTGATGGCCTTTTGTGATGAAATCTTGGAACCAATTGGCCACCCCTATTAAGGATGTGTTCTATTCTTTTCAAAAAGACCAAGGTTTCACATGTTTATTTTGGCTCCTCTCAATCAAAGCCTGCTGTGATTTCACTATACTTAAAATTAACAATCTGTGTTATGCTCGCTGCATTGAGTTACTCAGCTTTCCTCCTCCTTTCACCAAAATATTTGCTAGCGAAGTAGTAAAAGCAGGGAAGTAACCCAACCCTTTGCTGTTTGTAACCTACGCGATTACTGTGCTGATTGCAACAGCAATGATCTGAGACCAATCTTTTTTTTTTTAAATGATAATCTGAAATCCTTGTAAATATTTTCATTTTAATGGCTGAAGCCATATTTATGACTCTGGGTTTTTATGCTGCTATGACTAGATGGACTCACGACAGACACTCAAAATAAGACTCTAGTAGTAGATGCATACATTAAAATACACAATTAACAACAAACATTAGATAAGGCAGGGGTTTCCAACCTTTGCAACTTGAAGTCTGAAGGACTTCAGCTCCCAGACTTCTCCAGCCATCTTTGCAAGGCTGGAGAAGTCTGGGAGCTGAAGTCCTTCAGACTTAAAGTTGCAAAGGTTGGAGACCCCTGAGATAAGGCATATTGTGTTTATGCATGGTATTAAGCTCAAAACAATAAGCAAAAGTCCTTTTACGATTAGCACTTCCCTCATTTTGGCCATCAAGCAAGCAAACAAACAAACCACCTCTTCCCTGGTTGATGAAAGCCTTTAGGAATGTGACAACCAGGTGGGTTCAGGCAGTAAAAAATTCTGGAGGGACATTTCCAGGATCTTTTAATGAGGCCCCCTTCCTTAAAAAAAACCCAGCTTTCTTCCTGGAATGGGACAATTTGCTACGTCCAGCTTTCCATGGCCAAATTGCTACACAAAACTCACCACATCCAACTTGCTGCAGGACAACTTGCCTTGGTGAATTCACCACAGAATAATTCGCTTCAGGACAATTCAACTATTCAATTTTAATCATTTGAAATAGTTTTAAAAATATTTTAATTTTTGTCATTCACGTTTCATTTTGTCCTTCCTTTGGCATCCTTTCTTTAATGATTCGATTCCATTTTTTTTTTATATTATTGTAATTTTTGTCCCATAGTGAGTTTTCCCAATGCAAGTTGGCCATGCGTGACTTGTCCCAGGTTGGCTTGGCCATGACAAATTGGCTGCAGAGAGTTGGCTCTGGTGACTTGTCATACACCAGTGATAGCAAACCTTTTTAGACTCGCGTGCCATAAGGCGGGGGGAGCGCAGGGGGGGGGTTGTGCACCAGAATGCCGTACCCATAAAGCAATGTGTGCCCCCCCCGCTACAAACAAACTGGAAGTGACTTCCGGTTTATTCGTAGGGCCTTTTTTAGTCCTCCGGAGCCTTCAGGGAACTTCAAGAGGCTTCCCTGAAGGCTCCGGAGGACTAAAAAAGGCCCTACGAGCAAACCGGAAGTCACTTCTGGTTTGCTCGTAGTGTTCTGTTTAGTCCTCCGGAGGTTTCAGGAAAGCTCCCAAAGCTTCCAGAGGGCCTCCGGGGAAGCAGGGGGGCTTTTTTTGCCCTCCCCAGGCTCCTATAATGCCTGGGGAGGGTGAAAACTGACTTTAAAAATGTGCACATGTGCACTGGCCAGCTGACTGGGCAATGCCTCGTGTACCCTGCCAAATGGCTCCGCGTGCCACATGTGCCACACGCGCCATAGGTTTGCCATCACTGTCATACAGCCCTTTCACCCCACCTGTCTGGATAATTTTAAGCTGCCTAGAGTCGCTTCGTCAAGATGGTGAGCGTATGAGTTTAGTAAAGAAATAAATAATGCCCCCCCCCCGCCATGTTGCCATTAATCTTAATCTGAAAGAGAAGCAGAATCTGGTTGTATCATTCATTCCTGCTCCATCAGTAACTACTTCTGAGAACAACCCAGTGTCAACTGATGGTTGAAATCTAGTGTGCGATATGAGAAGTCTGGAAATATTATAAGCAATGCTCCCTTCCGAAGTCTTAAAACTACTCTCTTTTTTGTATTTTTGCCATAGTTACATTACGCTACGTTGTCTTTCAGACATAATATTTATAACCATAGTCACCCAGCATCTGTAGTGCTTTACTCACCAAAGGGGATTAATTAACATCAGCTACCTTTAGTTTAAAGGTTCACTTCATATCACAACTGCTACGTTGTCCTGTCTTGTTAAATTTTTGAATCTGTCCCTAAGTGGAAGTGGTTTTCTTGTAACTTAAGAAAGAAGAAAATCAGGAATGTATTTCAAATGTAAAGAGGGATTGTTGCAATTGTGTGTACCTATAGGACAGGGGTCTGCAAAGTCGGCTCTTTTAAGACTGGTGGACTTCAACTCCCAGAGTTCCCCAGCCAGCATAGCTGGCTGGGGAATTCTGGGAGTTGAAGTCCACCAGTCTTAAAAGAGCCGACTTTGCAGACCCCTGCTATAGGAGAACAGGATGATGTTTCTTCTCAAGGAAACACACCCTGGCAAAATAATGTGCATAGTTACAGTGTGTTTCAAATGCTTTCATTTATTTACTGTGAGCCATTTCATCCAGAATCATGGATTTCACATTCAGCTTTTTTTGTAAACCACTGTCAGTCCTTATGGAGTTGGTGACATGGAAGTGCTGTAAATAGTGAATGAATTCACTTTAGATAGATTAGATTAATTAGATTAGATTTTCGGAGACTAAACATACTTAACAAAGTGAATGCAATTATAAGAAAAATAGAGGGGAAGCATAGGGAACATGCAGAACCTTGAACAATGAATTGCAATAAGTATACAATATCATATGACACATAATATTTATATAGATATAGTTCAGATTGCAAGACTATATCGTAAAAGCCACCAACAACTCTTGGCAACAAAGAAAAAATTGGCTAGCCTTCCCCAATTTTTTTTTTTTTTTGAGGGGAACGAATCAAGATATACATAAAACCCATCCAATCTTATTTTAAAATGTATATTTTCATGACTTAATTTTACATAAATTCATTCTAGGTTTTTAAAAAATATATAACTTAATTCATTATGTCCTAGTGATGGTCATTCATGTCTTCATTGCCACTTAACCAGACTAAGTAAGGTAGCATGTTGTACATGGCACCACCTTTGGAAAAGGAAGCTGGTGGAGATAGTGGCAGCTAGATTACTGGCAAAGAATCTGGATAGCCATTTGCCTGGAATGATATGGTGTCTCCTGCTTGGGCGGTGGGTTGAACTAAAAGACCTCTAAGATCCCTTCCAACTCTGTTATTCTGTTTCTATTTCTGAAAGAGTATCCCAACATCAGAGTATAACACAAATTCTCAAGTTGCTCCATTGGTTATCGGAATAGACCTGGACCCAATAAATGCTGGTTTTGTTATTGTTTTTGTTAAAACCCTATAGCATTAAGATTGGAAAATATCTGAGAAGAATAATTCCCCCCCCCCCCTAATATCTAATTTTTTTAGATATTTATAGACTCTCCCTTTTTAGGAAGGACCATGGGGCATGGATCAGGCAATAAGCCTTCTCAGTGATGACGCCCGTTCTTAGGAAAACCCTGTCCCCAGAAATATGGATGGCATATCTATGTATCCCTATATCAGGGCTGTCAAACTCAAGGCCCATGAGCCGGATCTGGCCTACAGGGTGCTTAAATCAGCCCCAGGGGCTGACCTGGAAATATCAAAGGACCAGCCCATGGTGCCTCTGGTGGCTAAAACTGGCTGTGTGACTCCCCTGCACCACATTTTTACTCACTATGGCCTTCTGCAGCATCTGCCAGCTGAGAACAGGCCAAAAACGGGCCAAAAATGGACTGAAAATGGGCTGTAAACTGGGCTGAAATGGGCCAAAAACAGGCCAAAAATGGGCCATGCTGATCTTTTCGGACAGCAAAGTGCTGTAGAAGGCCTTGGAGGACAAAAATTAGGTGCAGGGGGCTTCACACACAGACCCCCCCAAGTTATGTTTGGTTGGCAGGGTCCTGCAGGAGGCAATATTGCTAAGATTTTCAGCCAGTTACAAAATAAATTATGCTTAATAATTTTTTCTCATTTTTTAATATTTCCTAGAAATTTAGGAAATATAAATTTATATTTCCTAAAAACAATTACAACTTTCTAGAGTGAAATACATTCCTAAATTGAAATGTAGGCTTTTTATTGAAAATTGTAATCAACATTTTGTAAAGTGGTCAACATGCTAGATTTCTAGTTCCAAGAAAAGAACGGCAAATAACTGGAACTAGATATTTTGAATCAGGAAATTAAACCTGGACATATCTCTATGTTCTAGACTCTTCTTATTTTCATCATACCAAAGCTTCATTCAGTAACATCGTAATACATTTATTAAATACATCAAAGCCCCATCAGAAAGAGCTGTCAATTAAATCCACATTTAAAATGGTTTCTTCTGACTGTTAAATTACCGGTATACCTCAGATTTTTGGAGACTTTTTTTGGAGACATATATTCCTGGTTTCAAATACTGAATTTTTATATTGGAGTACAAACACTCAAAGGAATTAATAGGTACAGATTGTCTTTTATCTTCAATTTAAATGGGTGCTTATTGACAATAGGAATGTTACCACACTTAGTAATATGGGATTACTACTTTTAGCTATAAAAATAAATACTATTTTTAACAGTAATGAGAATCTTGTACTTTTGCAAACACAGATTTCCATCTTTCCTTCTCCCTCCCTCAAATACTAATATTAGATATCTCACAACAGCTCTAATGGCAAAGTAATTATGAAGTTCTATTGAATTGTATTTTCTGAATCTTTTTCAGAGATAAACGTAGCTTTTGAAGAAAAATGCTCATTGGCTTAGACTTACTCTCTTAACAACATCTGCCATTATAATGCAAATATATTTTGCAATGAATGGGTAATGCAAGATGCTATTGGGAAGCCTCTGAGTTTATAAAATTCAGAATAAAATGTAAATATATGACCCAGGCAGCTTCATCATGGTTAATTATGGAGCAGTCACGTCTATGCGAACTGTGATTTCTTTCTGTACATATTTGCAGTATCCCCAGTGTATTGTAGACTACATTACAAGATAACCACAAATGACCATGACTAATGTGGAGGATATATCATCATTTCCTCTCCCAATTCCGTTGACTCAGGTTAGAGACAATCTAAATGGGAAGGGTGTGCAACTATCTCCCTTTTATGGTCATGCTGCTTAAACTCTATGGGTTTTAATCAGTTTAAAAAGAATATCAAAACTATACCTTATGATTTAGATTCCTTGTAATGATGGAAACCTCAATGAAGATGTTCAGGTCTGCAAAATATTAACTTCAGTAAAAATAAAATATAAAACACACACAAAGGGATAATATAAGCCACAATATATTTTTTGCTTATAAGAAATGGGAAACCATCAACAATCACTACCATCTTGGATTTTTGGAACGCTTCTGTGCTTTGTCTGTTTTTTTTTTTTTTTAACACATCAAGAAAATTGGAAGGGCTTTATGTTCCATTGCAGTATATTTTGAATTGATAACGTATAGAATTGAACACCCAATTTTAAATATACATTCTACTAAGTCAGGGGTCTGCAAAGTCGGCTCTTTTAAGACTGGTGGACTTCAACTCCCAGAGTTCCCCAGCCAGCATAGCTGGCTGGGGAATTCTGGGAGTTGAAGTCCACCAGTCTTAAAAGAGCCGACTTTGCAGACCCCTGTACTAAGTGAAGAGCAATTCTAGAAATCTGGAGAATATACAGCTGATTCGCACAGTCATTGGAAGCTTTCCTCCCCGCTTTTTAAGCATTTGTTTCCTGCCTTTTTGCCCTAACTGGCAGGAAAAAAGCACTTTAAAAAGCAAAAAAGCTGATCACAGTTGAGCCTGTGTCTTTCTCAGAAGCGTTTTTTTTTTTTTTTTACTACTGGTTCATGGAACCAACAACAATCGTCCCTACCGGTTCGCCCGAACTGGTGCAAACTGGTAGCATGTTACCCCTGGAATAAATGCTATTGTATCTATGCTGGTCTGCTCTTGCCTACTGAAGCACACTACACAATAAGTTCCATAACACTTACGCAACCCAAAACTAAGGTGGCAGCCAACTGTCTCAGTTGACATGTGATAGGATTGCCAGACGAGAAGAAGGAATTACGGAAACATCAATATCTTCATCCTATTACTGATAGAGTAATCCAGCCTCGTCTTTACACACAGCTGGGAAGTCTCTGTTATTTACTGTGAAGTTTCTCAGACTTTCCATGAAGGATGAAGCCTTAAAGAAAGCTTGATTTACTGGCATCACTGAATGAGGGAAAGAAGCAGCCTATTCCCACTTCATATTAAGGAGGCTCAACAACGTAGAAAGACATTTGGTGCAATGAAAATCTGGCACAGGAAAGGAATGTACAATAGTTTATTAAGTACCCAGAAATTTTTTTGGGTTCTTAGAGCTACAGGACGAACTCCCAAAATTCTTTCACAGTTCTGCAGAACAAACCTAACAACTTATTACTTAAATTCCCACTAAATGGTTTTGAATGGGTTGAAAACTTTCAATGCTTGCTTTTCCCTGCTCTCGAGTTCAGGAGCCAGATTGTTTATCTTCTGTTTCTAATTAGGCTTTTGTTTGTTCTCTACAGATGACAGAGAGTGTTGGATGATAAACTGTAGTCTCTTTTGCTACTGCTACTAAGCTTCCTTTCTAGCTCCCTTCCTTCCCTTTGCCTCCTTGTTATTCCTCCTCATGCAGATTCATTGAGGGACCGTCAGATTTAACAGGTCAAATAGCAGAATTATAAACTTTCTCCCTCCTCCCTGTTGGTTCTTAAAAATAATTAGCTGATTAAGATATAGTGAGAGTATCAGAGTACAGTGGGCTCTGCAATAATTCTGTGCATTGCAGAGCAGGAGTGCAAATTTCATATCTCTTTTAAGGTTTTTGCACTGGGGAGAACAATTTGATTCGTTTCTATTAGATTTGTATATGTTGAACATAGGCATGGAAATAGCCGTTCATCTTGCTTCTCATATTAATTTTAAAGGCATATTGTTGGGGTTTTTTGGGTAACATGGACTTTTAAGAGGATGACTTCACTACCTAATTATAGATACATATTCATGTATCCAATTTACATGGCTGCCCATCTGATATTGGAGCTTAAACACAGGAAAAGTCTATGCATGGCTTCTTGAATTCTTTCCAGCTTATTTAGCAGCAGTGGCCTTTTGAGGGATGTCTGCTTTTTCTTTTGTGTAAAAAGTAATATGCGTTCTCTATGTATTTCTGTTTTGTTTTTATGCTGAATCCATATACTGGGAAATACACAGGAATCTGTTTCTGCTTTGCTCTATATCAAGGTCAACCGCGGCAACATTAAGATTTGTGGACTTCAACTCCCAGAATTCTGCATTCAACCGTGTTGAAGTTCATAAGTGTTAAAGTTGCCCAGTTGGATATTCCTGTCTTACATCATGAAGGATGAGGGGAAGGAGTTAGATTGGAGAAGTCACCAACTAGTAGAAAGGTGCATGGGGGAATTTTTTGTGTGGAATGTTTTTTCTATAGAACTCAAACGTTCTTCCCCATCATACCAAATTTGATTCCCTTCTGTTCAGTTTTCAGAGTTATATTGAAACCCCAAGTTCTTCACATGTTATGTCCGTGGTATTGGAAATAAATTAAAAATGGCTACTGGCACTGCTTTCTTCTAGGAAACACATATTTTTGCAAAAAAAAAAAAGGTTGAGTGAGGGAATCATGGAAGTGGTAATTTATATATTGCAATTTTGCTTAGGGCCTTGATAAATGATTTGGGAACAAATAATTTCAACCAACAGCCACATCTCTACAGCAGAGAGCAGCTAGATTTTGATCATGATCAGACCAAGGTTAATAATATATTGATAACCTGATACTAATTTATTAAGACATCAACTGGATTTTTAAATTATATCTTGATTATAGATTCTTTATAATCTGATACTAAAAATACCAGATTAATGGCTAACAGGCATGGGGGAAGCAGTATTTGCAGCTCCTGAATTTAATACCTACAGCGGCGTATCTCTGATATTTATTAAAGCAGCCATGTCTCTCTTTCAGTATAAATAAGTAGCAGGAGGGTGCTCCATTCACACCAATTCCATAGCACTTCCTTTTGAATCAATGCACAGCCTTATTTAACACTAAAATTAAGAGCACCTTTGGTATCTCAAGTTGGAAATTATTTCATGAGTCGTCCATAAACAGTAGCTTCAACACATTCTCAGCGCCCACCACAAACCACTGAATCTCCAAGTGGGATTTACCAGACTGGAGGTCTGCAAACAGAGATGGATTTTCCCTGTTGCTACTGTAAATAGACAGATGAGGTTACCAATTTATGGGGGGGGGGGGGGAACCTATTTGACCCCTTTGTGATTCCCTATTTTTGCCCCTGAATTGTTAAGAATATTGTATGAAGTAAATGTAACAAGCACAACACTTTGGTGTTTATTTGTTTCCTAAGAATGAATGAATGTATGTATGTATCAGGGGTGAGTTCCTAAGGGTTCGCACGGGCTCCCGCGAGCCCTTTCGTCAAATTTTCCGATCCCAAGCAATCCCTTTGGACCGTGGACCCAGAAGTATCTAAGGAACACGTGGCTCGCTCGTGTATCCCTAGCAGGGAAAGTTTCAAGGCCCAGGCCCTTTAGTTTTGAAGCTGCCGGGCCAGGCCGGGCCTGCTTTCCCTGTTGGCGCGGGGGGTGGGGGGCGGGGGGGGTTCGCGCAGCCTAGCGCGCTCTTCTTCCGCCGCCCCTAGCTGGCAGGCTTCAAAGGCCGAGCCCTTCAGCCAGCGCTCGGCCTTTGAAGCCTGCTGGCTAGGGGCGGCGGAAGAGCGCGCTAGGCTGTGCGCCCCCCCGCCCCCGCCAGTCGCGGCAAAACTTTCCCTGTTGGCGCAACTGGCGGGGGGCGGGGAGGTTCGCGCAGCCTAGCGTGCTCTTCCGCCGCCCCTAGCCAGCAGGCTTCAAAGGCCGAGCGCTGGCTGAAGGGCTCGGCCTTTGAAGCCTGCCGACTAGGGGCGGCGGAAGAGCGCGCTAGGCTGCACGAACCCCCCCCGCCCCCGCCAGTCGCGGCAAAACTTTCCCTGTTGGTGCGACTGGCGGGGGGCGGGGAGGTTCGTGCAGCCTAGCGCGCTCTTCTTCTGCCGCCCCTAGCCGGCAGGCTTCAAAGGCCGAGCCCTTCAGCCAGTGCTCGGCCTTTGAAGCCTGCCGGCTAGGGGCGGCGGAAGAGCGCGCTAGGCTGCGCGAACCCCCTGCCCCCCGCCAGTCGCGGCAAATCTTTCCCTGTTGGCACGACTGGCGGGGGGCAGGGGGGGGTTCGTGCAGGCTAGCGCGCCTGCCTTCTGCCGCCCCTAGCCTGCCAGGCTTCAAAACTAAAGGGCGGGGGTCGGGCCTTGAAGCTCTTTCGCTGTTAGCATGGCTAGGGGGGGCAGCGAAAGACATGCTAGGTGCACGAAGGCCCCCCCGCCCTCCCCAGCCGCGCCAACAGGGAAAGAGTTTCAAGGCCCGGCCTGGGCCCTTTAGTTTTGAAGCTGCCAGGGCCGGGCTGGGCCTTTCGCGCTTGGCGCGAATGCAGAGGCTTGGGGGGGCTTCGCGCAGCTATTCGCGGGCTGCGCGAAGCCATCCCGACCCCCTGCAGCCACGCCGGCAGCTTTAAGGGCGAGCCTTTTACATTTGAAGCTGCCGGGCACCGGCGCCTTTCTCAACATGGCTAGCCGCTAACTTGTTTGAAAAAGGATTTTTCACAGCAGATTCACAGCATGGCCCTTTAAATTTTGCGCTGCTGGGGGGAGGGATGCCGGTGTGTGAAATTTAAAGCGCCCTCTATGAAGCTGCCGGCCCCTTTTTCAACACGTTAGCGGCTAGTCATGTTGAGAAAGGCCCCGGTGCCTGGCAGCTTGAAATGTAAAAGACCTGTGCCTTTTAACACGCGTTTGGGGGTAGGCTAGCTTTCGCACAATGGCCAAAAACCCCCCAGCTCCCCTCTGTCTCAGCCTCATCTGGCTGGCTGCCTCCCTTCTCCCTCTAGTCAGATAGGTTTACCTGCATCTTGTTGCCTCTTTGCATCCATCGGAGAGCTGCTGATTCTGCCTTCTGGTAAGTGACCTGGTTTTTTTTCCTCTTTTATTTTTTTTAATGATTTTTTAAAGATTATTTTATTTATTGTGCATATAATTTTTTTAAATTGTTTTACCTAACTATTGAATAGAGAATTTTTAAAAATGGTTTACTTCAATTGATTGTGTGTGGGTTCTTTTTTTAAATTGTCTTAGACCAGGGATAAACAAACTTGGGAACTTTAAGACTTGTGGAATTCTGGGAGTTGAAGTCCACAAGTCTTAAAGTTCCCAAGTTTGGACATCCCTGTCTTAGACTATTTAAAAAAAGATTCTATGAAAAACAAATTAATATAAACCATTTTTAAAAATTCTATACTCAGTACTTTATAATGTATTGAGTAGAGAATTTTTTTAAATGGTTCACTTCAATATACAGTGTTAACTGGTTTCATTTTCAGTCTTTTGTAGGAGGGATTCTAGTTTTTGGTGTTTTCCTGGCACTGTCATAGTTTGCGTGGGTGTATTATGTCCTGCAGCAGTTGTACACATTAATAATGATCAAGTACTACTAATGTTTCCTTATACATTTTAGTGACCTTTCCTTACATAATTGGTGTTGTCTTTCATACTTTTGGATTTCTATTTTCTGTTTCTGTTACTTAGCAATTGCTAAAACAAATCCCACGTGAAAAAATATTCAAAGCCTTCTTGATTTTAATTGTCACTTTATTTATTCCTGCACATTATAGTATTTATTCATTTTCATATCTGTTTTTCCACTGTTGTGCAAACATAATTCCAGCAGCTGCTAACATTCCCACCCGGTCACATGGCCAGAAAGCCACTCCCACCTGGTCACATGGCCAGAAAGCCACTCCCACCCAGTCACATGGCCAGAAAGCCACTCCCACCCGGTCACATGGCCGGCAAGCCACTCCCACAAAGCAGGCCACACCCACAGAACCTGTTCCAAAAATTTTGAAACCCACCCCTGGTATGTATGTATGTATGTATGTATGTATGTATGTATGTATGTATGTATGTATGTACGTACGTACGTACGTACTGTGTCACAACACCCTGGTAAGCCCCAAATAAGGGAGGCAGCAAAGCTTCTTTCCCCCCCCTGTCTTTCGACTCATCACAAGAGACCATGCAGACAGAAAGCCATTTGTTTCGTTGCCTTTCGTTTACATTTGTGTTGCATTTGTGGTTATAACTAAATAAACAAGGGAGACTAATATAGATCTATTTCAAGCTATTTAGCTCTCATCTTTGAGAGGCAGCTTTGCTTCCTACCTTATTTGGGGTTTACCAGGGTGTTGTGACACAGTACATATACTTGTTGCCCTGGTTCAGCTGATCAGGATGAGAGCCTGTGGCCTAGTGGCAATTACAACTGTCTTACATGTAAAACAATCCAGGTTCAAATCCCAGTAAGTGTATGGCTAGGTGATGAGAGCTAAATAGCTTGAAATAGAGCTATACTAGTGTCCCTTGTTTATTTATTTATCAGCACAAACGCAGCACACACACATCTGTATAATTCCTAAAAAGCTCAGTAGCAAAAGAATGCAAAACTTCAGGAGATCCAAAGGGAGGTAAAATCATTTTTTTCATGGAATTGTAATTCTTAGTTGCCCTGCCCATTTCTCAATGGGCAGGGCAACTAAGGTCCTGGTTATTTACGAGACTGCCTCCTACCACACACCTCCCTTCGACCTGTCCGCTCCCACAGGGAGGGCCTCCTCAGGGTGCCGTCTGCCGGTCAATGCCGGCTGGCGACTCCCAGGGGAAGGGCCTTCTCTGTGGCGGGTCCGGCCCTCTGGAACGACCTGCCCCACGATCTTCGCACCATCACTGACCTACGCCTCTTCTGCCGGATGCTTAAAACGCATTTTTTCCATCTGGCCGGCCTGGCATAGATTAAGGGTTTAATTTTAAAGTTAGCATTTTAGTGATTTTAATTTTTTAGCACAGATTTTCTATTTTATTTTATTTTATATTATATGTGTGTGTTGTGGTTTTTACCTTTTTCTGTGCACCGCCCTGAGTCCTACCACGGAGAATAGGGCGGTATATAAATTTGAAAAAATAAATAAATAATGCCATGTTTATTAGACACATCTCTCATTATGTGCTGAGCTCTTCTCTATTCATTGCTTTGCATTTTCAGGTTTTGACTAGCTTTGAACAGTAAACTAAATCCAGATGACCCGTGTTGTTCTGGATGCTGTATACATAACCTTACAAACCTTAGAAAGATAAGAATGAGAAATCCCCTTCTCAGTTTTCCTTCTGATGTTTAGAGCCATCAGCTCCGATGAAGAGGAAGAGTTACAGGATACTGAAAATGATGACATGCTAAATCAATCCTCCAATATGTAAGCATGATTTAATTACTTGGCAAAACCTTTCTGTCGACAGGATCTCTGTTCTGGGTACCATCACGGAATAGTTTGGCATGTGGCAGCTCCTGCCCTCTGGAATGACCTACCCCCTGACCTACGGACAACCACGGACCTGCGCCTTTTCCGTCGGGCCTTGAAGACTTATTTATTTCGTGCGGCCGGCCTGGCATAGTTTTTAACTGGCATAGTTTTAATGGTATAGTTTTGAATGGTTTTTTAGCAGGGATTTTAACAAGGTTTTAAGACAGGCTACTTATCATTTAATGTATTTTTAAAGGTTTCTATGTTTTTTACTTGTGATTTTATTGTTGCCTGTACACCGCCCTGAGTCCCAGAAGGGAGAAGGGCGGTATAGAAATTTAAACAATAAATAATAATAATAATGATTCATACATTCGCTTTTAATGCTTTATTCTTATACAGGTTTTAGGGAAGGAATGGTGATATAAGCTGTTAGACCAGGAGACATTTTTATTATGTATTTGTTTTTATGTCCCCCACCCTTTATTATTTTTACAAATAACTCAAAGAGTTAGTTAGGCATAATAGGAAGCACAAGTAGACCTTGACATATGTCCACAATAGGGACCTGTTGCTCAATAAGGTGGTTGTTAAGTGAGCCGTGTTTGATTATACAATCTTTTTTGACATGGTCTTTAAGCAAATCACTGCCGTTAAGTCAATCATGCATTTAAGCGAATCCAGCTTCCCCCATTAAACTTTGCTGGTTGGAAGCCAGTTGAGAAGGTTGCAAATAGCAATCACATGATCTGGGATGCCGCAACCATCATCAATACAAACCAGTTGCCAATTGCCTGAATTTTGATCCCAAGATGCTACTACAGTCATAAGTGCAAGAATTGGCCATAAGTCACTTTTTTCAATGTCACTGCAATTTCAAATGTAGCTAAACGAATAGCTGCAGGTCAAGGATTATCTATATATTCATGTTTGCTTTCATGGAATTGTAATGCAGTCCGTTGGCTATCTTTTCTTGCATTTGATGATTTTCATTCTTTTTTGTTTTATCATTCTTTTTATTTTATGAGGTCTTTGTCACCAAAAGATACCTGTTTAAGATGGATGGGTATAAATTTTGGGCAATATATTTTTTCTACCTCAATCAATATATTACTCAAAATAACTCTTGGCAGTGTGTATATATGTGTGCAATAATAAAGATAAAAACAATACAACAAGGTGTAAAACTGAAAGAAAAAAAGTTGACATCAACTAAAAGATGCATACACAGTGACATCAAATCAATTTATTTATTTACAGTCCAATATCTAGTAAAGAAAAATCCATCTATCCCTATCCATCCATCCATCCATCCATCCATCCATCCATCCATCCATCCATCCATCCATCCATCCATCCATCCATCCACAGTCACAATATATACATATTGTATATACAGTACATGTGATTGTGGAAGTGCATTTAATAATTCATTCTCTTGATTATTATTTTTGAGTGTTTATATTACATGTTAAACTTAAGTAAGCATAGTAGTGCTGTGCCAAATGTCGAACGATTTCCTGAATGATTTCTTTGAACATTCCTTCAGGGAAGAAAGTCTGCAGGTTAATTCAAAGAAATCATTCAAAACGTATATATCAGGAAATAGTCCAGGAAATAATCTTGCAAAAAAGGAAAGCTATGTGTGAAGTCTGGATTTGTGCACACAGTTTTCTTTTCTTTGCAGAATACATTGGAAAGTTTGGGGCTCATACAGTGCTTGTTTTATTTATTGATTTGATTCATATCTGCCTTTTCTTGCTGATGAGTAAGATTAAAACTGATATGAAGATATTTTAATAATTAAAATAGAATATTTAATGATCATGTAACTATTTTGAATAATTTGGGTAATCTAGGCCCTGAGCTGTTGGTACTGCTAGGGCAGGGGTCTGCAAAGTCGGCTCTTTTAAGACTGGTGGACTTCAACTCCCAGAATTCCCCAGCCAGCTATGCTGGCTGGGGAACTCTGGGAGTTGAAGTCCACCAGTCTTAAAAGAGCCGACTTTGCAGACCCCTGTGCTAGGGTATTTTAAAAGCAAAGAGACTAAGAGAGCAATGAACCTAGTACAATGAACATGGTAAATGTTTAAAAAAATACCTTCTCTTTCTCATGTTCTCCGTTCCTTTTTTTTCTGTTTACTCATCCTTCCATTTAAAAAGAAAAAAAGAGTAAGTAATAGTTGTTAAACGAGAGAGCGAGATCCTTACCTATTAGCTTCTTTTCATGCCAGCCAGGAATGTGCAATTACAAGTTTACTTTGTCATCTTTTTGCTGCCAAATGAGTTTGATGTTAATGAGAAGAAACCTGCTTTCAAGAGAAGGGAACCAATTGTAAGTGCCCCATATAGAGAGTAATGCAACAATCCAAATGTAAGGTGACTGAGTATTAGTCATCATCTGAAGGGCCTCACTATGGAGGAACAAGTGAAACTGTCACACTAGATGGAGATGTGCAAAGCCCCTCTTGGCCACAGATGTCATTTGCACCTTGTGTAGAAACTCATTCAAGACAATCTCAAGGTTGCACAACTGTATTGAATGGGGAGGTTCAGTCCCTTCAGGAGTAAACATGGAAAGTCTCTATTATTGGGAGTCCCTGGGATTGTTTTGCCCCATCTAGACCCCTCTATCTTCCAGACACAAGCACAAGACAATACTTGGACAGTTTTAAGTTGATATCTAGAACTGATTACAAGGGAAGTGAAGATATTGTAAGTGCGCCATATAGAGAGAGCTATGAAATATTCCAAATGTAATGTGACTAGAGTCTTAGTCACCATCTGAAATAACAAATTAGTTACTTATTAGTCACCATTAGTCATCCCAAACTGACAGATAGCCTCACCCAATATTTTATATAGATGTCAAAGAAAAGAGGAAGCATCAAGTCTTGAGCCAACCTACAAATAAGAGAAGAGGATGAGGGCCTCCTTCATCAGCACTGACTGGAACTAACCACATAGAAAGAAGAATAAGCATTGTGATATAGTACCACCCACCAAAGCCCCAGAGGTGGTCAAGGATACTGTGATCAATGGTATTGAAAGACTAAGGAGTGCTTGACCAGAAGTAAATTTGAGTATACTATATCCCAACCTGAAACCTGACTGAAATGAATTCAATTAACCTTCTTCTTCCAAGATCCTCTGTAATAGCTCCCTGACCACCTTTTCAACAACCTTCTCTAAAAAAGGAATATTAGAAACTAGATGACAATTTCTAGTTTCTTGAGTCCAGGAATGGTCAAAGTTCTGCTCCACATATTTCTTGATGCTATTATCTGAAAATTAAAACAAACAGCCCTCTTTAAGAGTAAAGAGTGTGATGGTTTCCCCTATTATTGGATCTTTCATTATCAGTAAGGTTTTACAACAGGGGTCCCCAACCTTTGCAACTTTAAGTCTGAAGGACTTCAGCTCCCAGACTTCTCCAGCCAGCAAAGCTGGCTGGAGAAGTCTGGGAGCTGAAGTCCTTCAGACTTAAAGTTGCAAAGGTTGGGGACCCCTGTTTTACAAGATGCCATCCAATCTTCAGTTTCACCTCCTTGCAGTATGCTGTCAAACTTCTTGGCAATGAGTGATTGTAGACAAGCCATATGTTTCAGCCAAAAGCCATGTGGTTCATCTTCACCTGATGCTGATCAGTTCTTGATTTTCCTTGCCTTTTTCTCCACCATTTCTGCTGTTATTATAAATTACTGTATTTCATTTCAGTTTCTTTTTATTCTTATCCACTTCCTTTCTCTAAGTTGCATTCATGTTGTATTTCTTTGAGTTCTTTCACAGCTGTGCCTAGAACTGCACTGTTTCATCATCATCATCATCATTTTTTATTTTTTATTTTTTTATTTTAATCATATTTATATCCCCGCCCTTCTCCACAGAGGACCCAGGGCGGCACACAGGAATTTAAAAAACATACAAAAGAATAAATACATAATTTAAAAACATATTAAATTAATCTAGTCCTATGCTAAAACCAATTTTAAAATCCCAATTTAAAACTCTCTAAAATAGTCCCCACGGGGTGTTAGGCTAGCCCGGCTTGCTGGAAAAGATGTGTCTTTAGACACTGGCGGAAGAGGCGGAGGTCGGTGATGGTGCGCAATTCAGGGGGTAGGTCGTTCCAAAGGGCAGGGCCCGCCACAGAGAAGGCTCTTCCCCTGGGTGTCGCCAGACGGCATTGCCCGGCCGACGGTACCCTGAGAAGACCCTCTCTGTGGGAGCGGATCGGCCATAGGGATCTATGGGGCAGGAGGCGGTCTCGCATCATCATCATCATCATCATCATCATCATCATCATCATCATCACCACCACCATCATCATCATCATCATCATCATCACCATCATCATCATTATTTTAGTTGGTTGCATAATCAGCCAGATATTTAGACTGGATTTGGCATTTTTGTCTACCTATTGAGCCCTTCTGAGGGATCTGGATAGGTATATTGTTGTTTAATTGCTGTTTAATAATATGAAAAATATTGTCTGAGGATGGAAGCTTTTCCAAATAGAGCTGGGTTGTTTAAAGGTGGTTTTTGTTAATGCTGATTATGTTTAAGTGGTGCTCCAATTATTTTGGGGTTGTACCCATGGTGGTTATTCTTATCATTGTTATATATACAACTATATGATATCACAGTTGCTAGTTTCTTTATCTGGTATTGGCCTTCATACACATCTTCCCAAAACCTTGGATGTCATAATGTATGAACATATTTTAAATGCAGATCAAAGAGTGTGGTCTTTTATAATTGACAGATGAAAGTCCTGTTTAATGATATCTTTTTGATATGCCATCCAGTGTGTCATTTTTTTTTGTTGCTACGGCACTCAATATGTCAATAACCAATGGGACCATTTTGGCCAGTTTATGCCATAATCTTTCAATCTTGATTTTCAGATCTTGAGTCTTTCTTTCAAAAGGTCAGAACTGGAGATCAGAATCTCCAATTCTCTCTCTCCTATTTGGCTACCCTCTAGTATTTCCAAATCAATTATCCATTTCTTTTCACCCACAGTTCAATCTGGTATGTTATGAAACAAGACTTTTTATCAGCCTCTATTTGGAAATCTCACAATATTTTAACCTGCTCATTTTTGGCTACCTTTTCAAATCTATTTTCCCACCAATTTTTCATTATTGATACACAGCAATTCGTATAGCTAGACCAGCAAATCATTTTGGCAACTGTGTTATGCTGTTATTTATCATCCGCTTGTGCAATCTTCTTGCACAAACTGAATATATGATCTCCTGGTTATTCTACCTTTATGCATAATACACACTTTGAATTGTTTGAGGATTTTAAACTTTTTTGGCCTTGATTGCATTTCTTCTTCTTCTTTTGGTGCTAGGTCCAGATGATGATTTCAGTCCATTGGAGGATCAGTGACTAGAGTAGGATGAAGGAGCACTATATACTTTTTTGTTAAGGCAAGTGGGCTGCAAAGGCTTCAATGAGCTGATAGACTAGTTGGTTAAAGCTAGGATGAATGTTAGGAAGAAATATTTTATTGTCCCTGTTAAATTTACATGAATCTACATACTTAAGAAAAATAGGTAGGAGTTGCTTCTCACTGCAGGTCCACTTTATTAGTTACACATTTAATTCTTCATTTCCATTTACTGCCTAATATATTTTTTAAAGGTAAAGGGATGTGGTGGCTCAGTGGCTAAGATGCTGAGCTTGTTGATCAGAAAGGTCGACAATTTGGTGGTTCAAATCCCTAGCGCCGCATAATGGAGTGAGCTCCCGTTATTTGTCCCAGCTTCTGCCAACCTAGCAGTTCGAAAGCCTGTAAAAAATGCAAGTTGAAAAATAGGAACTACCTTTGGTGGGTAGATAAGTGTTCCGTGCCCCTTTGGCTTTTGGTAATGACGGTCACATGACCACGGAGATGTCTTTGGACAGCGAATTGAGATGAGCACCACCCCCTAGAGTCAGGAACGACTAGCATATATGTGCAAGGGGAACCTTTACATTTACCTATATTTTTAATCCAAAGGCAAATAATAATAATAGTTCATAATTTTATCATGCCACAAATTGATATATCTAATAGAAAACATTCAGAAGTGGACGAAATGTAACATGATAGTTGAATTATACTAAAGTCACATTCTTGACTTGGAACAAACTCAGATTCTTGTTGTCAGTAGTAATATGTTTTCAGTCGTAACATGGTGCAATATATTCCATTTATTTTATTAAATCTTCCATTTCTTTTGTCCTATTTGTTTTCTACCACAAATTCCCATGATTTTATCTGTTGTACACAAATATCCATGATTGCTCCAGTATTATATCAAGCCATCCCACGTAAGTTGTCATCTCTGCTTCTTTCCCTTGTATAACTCTTCCCCCCACCCCCCAAAGAAAACACACAGAGCTTTTGAAATTAAACCTCCCATGCTGGCTCTTCTCCTTATCAGAGGCCAATCTCCAGAAAGCCTTATATGAAATTAAATGAAGGTGTTCATAGCCCACATCTAATTCTCTCACTTTCTATTTACTGTTTTTTCAGCTTACGGCCAAGCTGAGCGGGGGAGGGGGGATGGTTTGAATGGTGGGTGGGATAACATTTAATTCCCTCCTTTCCTTAGATTCCTTTATTTATTTGGTTTAACATAAGCCTTCTGATTTTTAGTCTTCCCGTTACAGAGTAACATAACCTGCAAGGTAACCTTACGCTTAGTTAGCTTATTACACTTTGCATCTTAAGTTTCTTGACAATTTATTTTTCTTTTTATGGTCTTAAGAAAATGGAGAAACCTGTTCCATGTTGAGATCACATTTCTTTCAGACATGCAAACAAAAATATCCAGGGGTGGTCTTAACGAGTTCCAGGGATAACTACAAAGAACCATGGATGTCCATTAACCTTCTCTACTTGGTGAAGTTGGGCTTCTTTCATCAACCTGCCTTCATTTGGGAGCATGGATTGAGTCTGTGTCAAATGCCTGCTGATCTTACGAAGACCGGTGGCTTGACTTTTCTTGTCTCCCAGGATTCAGAAAGAACTCAATGGGAGAAACAAGGAAGTCACTCTATAGTGAGCCAAACTTTGTTCAACCTAGTCTTTCTTTCCTTCCTTCCTTTCTTTTTTGTCCAGCTTTCTGCTTAAAGCGTCTTATAACAACTATTTTTTTAAAAAATAGTGTAAAGCCTAGCAAACTTCATACAATCAAAATAAAAACCAGAACAAACCTGACAACTAACTAATTAATAATGAGAAGCTTGCTGAAAGGGAGAGTGTCACGTTTTCCTAAAAAGTGGGAGCTAATTTCTTAGGGAGTCACACCAACGGCAGCATAATAGTAGAACTTCTGCCAAATGAGGCTTCATCTCCTTCTATGAGTAACTGTGAATATTTATGGTTAGAGAAGGGTCCATTACGTCATCAGGCCTTAAGGTGTTTAAGGCTTTAAAAGTTAGCACTAGTTTTTTTAAATTGCTCTGGGTAGATAGTTAGTAACCTGTTCTGACTCCCCCTTTCTCCAACTAATACAAGACTGGCTGCTTGCCACTGACTCTGACTCTCTTGCCTGCTTGCCTGAATGGCTTTGAACAGATACGAAGCTTCCTAACTCGACTAAACACGAACCTGAAAATCAACACGAATAAACATGAACGTTGTTCTCTGCAAGGACTTTCTTAGCAAAGACTTCCTTTTAAACCCTCTTGGGAGGGGCCAGTCATTAGGCAGTTGGGACTAATTCAACTCCTTCAAGTTTGCTTCTGATGCAATTGAAGCCTCCTTTTTTCAGCCCTTCTCACTCTAGCATCAGGAACAAACTGGCCTTGATCCTCCCCACTACTCCAAGACCCAGGTGCCTCCTGATGACTAGCCGGGCTCTCTGCTCTCTCAAGGTCGCCTTCCTCCTCCAGAGCAGACTCATAGGACTCCTCTCTAGAGGAGTCCATCAGCAGCTCATCTGGAGCCGGCTGGGCCACAACAGTAACCCATATGGATAATTTAGTAAAACTGTCTATGATTTCTGTATCTTGCTTTAGTTAGCAGCCTAGCAGCTGTATTTTGCAACAATTGCAAATTCTAGACATATTTCAAAGTTGGTCCCATGTAAAGCTTAGTGCAAGCTGTACACAAGGCACGGATAGCTGTTGCTAAAACTGATTGACTCAGGAAGGGTCACATCTGGTCCATGTTTCAATATAAATAAACAAACATATAAATAAACACAGAATTAGTAACAGCTGAGGATGAAGGACTACTTATCAAACTATCTTTCTGGGGGAGTTCTGGGTTATTTTTTACTTAGTAGTGCCTCAGTCTTGCCTAGATTGAATTTCATCCTTTTCCTTCATCCAGCCTACATCAAGATTAAGCACTATTCAAGGGTACCAATTGCTTTTGTGAAATTAAAGAAGGTAAGGAGCAATAGATCATGATCTCATCAACACAGGAAAACTCCCACTCCCCTGGCAAAGCAGTTTTGTACAAAAAAAAAAAATCTAATAAATTCAGAGCTTCAGATCAGAGTTTTTCCAGCCTTACCTGGAGGTGGCCCAAATGGTAAAGCATATACCATGGAGCTATATGTCCTTTCCGGTGTTGATATATAACACTTTCAGGAATCAAGTGTTGCCAAAAATAGTCTATTTAGAACAGTACTGAAATATGCCATAGATTCAGGTTTTCCTTGCTAGTTGCCTTTCAATGCACGGAGCTAGTCATTACGCAAGTTGGGAAAACTGGCTAACTGTGAGGTTTCTCTACATAACTCTTATCTGACTTCTTTCTTAACTGCGCTAGGAAAAAAGAAAGGAAAACTGTTCCTTTTGTGGTGAGAAAGCACTTTTATTAGAAAAAGATTAGTTATTACCTAATAGGTGCAAAATCTCTTGCCCAGTTCATTTAGATCTGGATATGCATTCAAAGGCCTTTACCACTTCCTGACATGCCTTACTGAGGACATGCATCTCATTCTAAACCATATCTTATGTGAATATGAATATTGGTCAGGCCTGGATTAATCTTTTCGCCTTAACAGTGACAATGTTATTCTAAATTACATTCTTAAAGTTCAAAATTTGACAGTTTTTGAGGAAAGTGTGAGAACAGCCAAGAGAATTATATCAAGAGGTTGGAACACTGGACTTTAAAGATGTAAGAAATATGTACTTTATCCATTTTTTAAACAGCTATTTTTTTAAAAAAATCTTATCAAAATGACACAAACACACACACACAGAGTTCATTTCCCTTTTGTATATGCATGCATACATACATACATACATACATACATGCATGAATGCATGCATGTATGTATGTATGTATTACAATACAATACAATACAATAGCAGAGTTGGAAGGGACCTTGTAGGTCTTCTAGTCCAACCCCCTGCGTGGGCAGGAACCTTATACCATTTCAGACAAATGGCTGTCTAACATCTTTTTAAAGATTTCCAGGGTTGGGGCATTCACAACTTCTGGAGGCAAGCTGTTCCAGAGGTTAATTGTTCTTACTGTCAGGAAATTTCTCCTTAGTTCTAAGTTGCTTCTCTCCTTGATTAGTTTCCACCCATTGCTTCTTGTCCTGCCCCCAGGTGCCTTGGAGAATAGTTTGACTCCCTCTTCTTTGTGGCACCCTCTGAGATATCGGAACACTGCTATCATGTCTCCCCTGGTCCTTCTCTTCATCAAGCTAGACATACCCAGCTCCTGCAGCCATTCTTCATATGTCTTAGTCTCCAGTCCCCTAATCATCTTGGTTGCTCTTCTTTGCACTCTTTCCAGAGTCTCCACGTCTTTTCTACATCGTGGCGACCAAAACTGTATCCAGTATTCCAAGTGTGGCCTTACCAAGGCACCATACAGTGGCATTAACACTTCACGTGATCTAGATTCTATCCCTCTGTTTATGCAGCCTAGAACTGTGTTGGCTTTTTTGGCAGCTGCTGCACACTGCTGGCTCATATTTAAATGGTTGTCCACTAGGATTCCAAGATCCCTCTCACAGTTGCTACTATTGAGCAAGGTACCACCTATACTGTACTTGTGCATTTGGTTTTTCTTGCCTATATGTAGGACCTTACTTTTTTCACAATTGAATTTCATTTTATTAGATAGTGCCCAATGTTCAAGTTTGTCTAGATCCTTCTGTATCTTAAGCCTATCTTCTGGAGTGTTGGCTATTCCTGCCAGCTTGGTGTCGTCTGCAAATTTGATGAGTTCCCCATTTATCCCCTCACCCAAATCGTTGATGAAGATGTTAAAGAGTACTGGGCCTAAAACAGAGCCTTGGGGGACTCCACTGCATACTTCCTTCCATGTAGATGCAGTTCCATTGAGGACTACACATTGAGTGCGGTTGGTCAGCCAGTTGCGAATCCATTTGCTGGTGGTGCTGTCTAACCCACAATTTTCTACTTTATCTAATAGTAGGTTATGGTCTACTTTATCAAATGCCTTACTGAAGTCCAGGTAAATTATATCAACAGCATTCCTCTGGTCCACTGATTTTGTCACTTTGTCAAAGAATGCAATTAGATTCGTCTGGCATGATCTGTTTTTGACAAACCCATGTTGGCTTTTGGCTATTACTGTGTTTGCTTCTAGGTGTTCACTTATTTGTTGTTTAATTATCTTTTCCAGAATCTTTCCTGGTATCAGGTCAGGCTGATGGGTCTATAGTTTCCTGGATCTGTTTTTTTTCCTTTTTTGAAGAGGGGAACCACATCAGCTCTTTTCCAGTCTTCTGGCAGTTCCCCGGTGCTCCAGGATCTCTGAAAGATATAGTTCAGTGGTTCTGAGATCTCGTCTGCCAGTTCCTTCAGAACCCTGGGGTGTAATCCATCCGGTCCTGGTGATTTGAACTCGTCCAGGGCAGACAGGTGCTCACTTACCATTTTCTTCCCTATTTCAACTTGTGTTCCTAATCTGATTTTTGTGGTGCTGTTTTTGATTGGTTGGGCTGTTTTATCCCTTTGTGTAAAGACAGATGCAAAAAAAGAGTTAAATAGTTCTGCTTTCTCCCTGTTGCTTATCATCTTCTTGCCATTTTCTCCCAGCAGTGGACCAATTGTTTCCTTAACTTTTTTCTTATTTTTAACATGTTGGAAGAAGCTTTTTTTGTTATTTTTTACTTTTTTGGCAAGCCTTTCTTCATTGCGAGCCTTAGCTTTCCTCACTTCATTTTTACAGGCTCGGGCTATTTGCTGATATTTTGCCTTAGTTATGTCCCCCTTTTTCCACTTTTTATATTTATCCTTTTTTTCTTTCAATTTGTCAGAGAGTTCTTTATGCAGCCATGCTGGTTTCTTTTGGGAACTGTTATTTTTCTTCTTCATTGGTATTGCGCTGGACTGGGCTTTTATAATCTCATTTTTCAAAATTTCCCAAGCTTCTTGAGTTGTTTTCCCCTTGAGGATTCTCATCCATGGAATCCTTCCCAAGCTCTCTCTGAGTTTATTGAAATTAGCTCTCTTAAAGTCTAAGACTCTAGTTTGACTTTGTTCAACTACTTTTGTTTGCATAATGTTGAATTCCAGTATTTCATGATAGCTTGCCCCCAAAGTTCCTGTAGCTTCTACACCTTCTATCATTTCCTCTCTGTTAGTGAGAATTAAGTCCAATATTGCTGATCCCCTTGTTCCCTTCTCTACCTTTTGGGAAACAAAGTTGTCTGCTAGGTTTGTTAGGAACCTGTTGGATCTTCCACTTGGTGCAGAGTTTGTTTCCCAATTGATGTCGGGGTAGTTAAAATCTCCCATTACTATTGTAATGTGCTTCCTACATACCTTAGTTAGCTGGTTAGCAAAAAGTTCATCCACTTCCTCTGCTTGGTTGGGTGGCCTGTAGTATAGACCTATGACAATATCATTCCCCCCCCCAACCTTTAATATTGACCCAAATACATTCAAGATAGTTCTCATCATTGTTGTGCTCTATTTCTGTAGAGATGTAATTATTTCTTATATATAGTGCAACTCCACCTCCTCTTTTATTTGGTCTATTTCTTTTAAATAATTTAAATCCTTCTAGCTGTATGTTCCATTTGTGGGTTTCATCCCACCAAGTTTCTGTAATGGCAACAATATCGTATCTGCCCTCATTTACTTGAATTTCTAATTCACCCTGTTTATTCCTCATACTCTGTGCATGGTGTATAGACATTTGAGTCCATTTTGATTGACCCTGTGTTTACTGTCTACGAAACCTGTGTTATGCCTGACTATGGTTCTCTTTGCCCCTATTTCTTTGCCACTTGTATGGTTCATGTACATGGTACAGCACTCACTGTTAATTGTTTGGTTTTGCTTGACAGCAGTGTTGATAATATTACCCGCACAAATATCTATTTTACATGCACTGATAACCCTATGAATTTTAGTTTGCTGGGGACAGAAATGTTCTATATCTATTGATTCTCTGTCCCCACTATTCAGTTTAAATGTTTAGCCAGGAAATCTGTGAATTTAATGCCAAGTAACTCAGTCCCTTTCTTGGATGGGTGCAAACCATCTCTTTTGTACAGTTTATCATTGGACCAGCTGCAGGCATCATGACTAATAAGACCAAAGCCTTCCTTTTTACACCACTCCTTTAGCCACACATTAAACTCTGCTATGCGCTGGCCCTTTCCTTTTTGTTCCTTGTATACTGGTATAACCTCTGAGAAGATAAGCCTACAACCTGTACTACTAAGTTCGTACCCCAAACTCTGGAAATCATTCTGCACAGAAGCTACATCTTTTTGGGACAGATCATTTGTGCCAAGATGTATAATAGCATCAACTTCACAGTCCTTACTTGCATTCTTGACTATCTTAAGAATACGCCTCTTGTCTCTGCTGGTTGTAGCACCCGGCAAACATATGACCTCTTTCAAAACCTCCATATCCTTACCTAAGTTTACATCCCTTACGATTGAGTCACCAATCAGGAGGTGACTTCTCTTTTTGGGTACCTTGCTCTTGTTGTGTGACTGATGCATGATCCCTGGTTCACACTTTTGCATTTCTGAAGTAGGTTCTTCACTTTGGACCACAATCCCCTGCTTATTTGAGTCGTCATTATTACCTTGACCTGTCACTTTAGTGTCCCCATTAAGATCAGCAAGGGCGCTATATCTGTTATGCTGGGACACAGCAAAAGTTTTGTGTTTGTGGGTCACAGCTCTCACCCTGCCAGCTCCCACAGTTGTCCAGGCTGCTCTTCTTCTGTGGGATCTTTGCGGTAGAGGAGGCTGGTAGTGTGGCATCTCCACTGGGTGGAATGGCCGAATTGGACACTTAATTTCTGCCTGGAGAGCACAAATTACAGATTCAAGATATGTGATGTGTCTATGTAATCTATTAATTTGTCTGCAAGGGGGACAGTATCCAAATTTGAAAAGAGTACTGCGGAAGACAGGTGCAAAACAGTTATTACATTGAACTAAGCCAGTCATTTTGAAATAAAATACAATCACAGTCTTAAGTGCACAAATCTAGAATGTATTATTTCTATTTTTGCTTTATAGATACGTTAGACCTCTGTGTTTCTTGGCCTCCCCTCTCTCTTGGCCAGAAACTCCTCCCTCTAGCCTGGGGAAATGAGAAATGAGCCTGGGGAAATGAGAAATGGGGAAATAAGTTCTACCTTTCACTTCTCCCCCCCTCCACACAGCCAGAAGCTCCTTCCTCTAGCCTCAAGAAGTTCAAAATGGGGAAATAAGTTTTACCTTTCACTTCTCCCCCCCTCCACACAGCCAGAAGCTCCTCCCTCTAGCCTCAAGAAGTTCAAAATGGGGAAATAGGTTTTACCTTTCTCTTCTCCCCTTCCACATAGCCAGAAGCTCCTCCCTCTAGCCTCAAGAAGTTCAAAATGGGGAAATAGGTTTTACCTTTCTCTTCTCCCCTTCCACACAGCCAGAAGCTCCTCCCTCTAGCCTCAAGAAGTTCAAAATGGGGAAATAGGTTTTACCTTTCTCTTCTCCCCCTCCACACAGCCAGAAGCTCCTCCCTCTAGCCTCAAGAAGTTCAAAATGGGGAAATAGATTTTACCTTTCTCTTCTCCCCCCTCCACACAGCCAGAAGCTCCTCCCTCTAGCCTCAAGAAGTTCAAAATGGGGAAATGTTTTACCTTTCTCTTCTCCCCTTCCACACAGCCAGAAGCTCCTCCCTCTAGCCTCAAGAAGTTCAAAATGGGGAAATAGGTTTTACCTTTCTCTTCTCCCCCTCCACACAGCCATAAGCTCCTCCCTCTAGCCTCAAGAAGTTCAAAATGGGAAAATAGGTTTTACCTTTCTCTTCTCCCCCCTCCACACAGCCAGAAGCTCCTCCCTCTAGCCTCAAGAAGTTCAAAATGGGGAAATGTTTTACCTTTCTCTTCTCCCCTTCCACACAGCCAGAAGCTCCTCCCTCTAGCCTCAAGAAGTTCAAAATGGGGAAATAGGTTTTACCTTTCTCTTCTCCCCCTCCACACAGCCATAAGCTCCTCCCTCTAGCCTCAAGAAGTTCAAAATGGGAAAATAGGTTTTACCTTTCTCTTCTCCCCCCTCCACACAGCCAGAAGCTCCTCCCTCTAGCCTCAAGAAGTTCAAAATGGGGAAATGTTTTACCTTTCTCTTCTCCCCTTCCACACAGCCAGAAGCTCCTCCCTCTAGCCTCAAGAAGTTCAAAATGGGGAAATGTTTTACCTTTCTCTTCTCCCCCTCCACACAGCCAGAAGCTCCTCCCTCTAGCCTCAAGAAGTTCAAAACACAAGAATGGACCTTTCTTAGTCTATTCACAAAAATGGAGAATTTCTATGTCCATTCTATTAAAAAAAAGATAATTGAGGTAAATTTACAGTATGAAACAGAAAAAGAGAAGGAGCCAAGAAAACTGGAAGTTTCCTATTAAAAATCAGGGATATGCATGTGAAAAAAAGTACAGGATTTTATTCGCATGGTGGTGGCTACCATCTCGACTCGCTGTAGTATTGTCTTCCATAGTGTTATGGAAGGCCTGATTCTAGGGAAGACTAGATGATTTTCCTTAGTTGGGCCTAGAAGGCTAGAAATTAGTGAAGCCCACCGTTCCCCTTTCTTCCAACATGGCCTCCAGTGAGGGAACTTTTCTTCAGATATGCTGCTGATCCAACCTATTTTTTCCTCACTACTAATCAAATTGGCAGTATGAAAACATAATTGGCCATGCAAAAAGTACCTAAAGGGCTGTTCAAACAACAAGCAATTGTGTGGTTTTTAAAAAACAAAACAAAACAGCAGGAATACCATTTGAAGAAATCATGTATAACTTGTCCTGTAAGCTCATTGTCAATATGATTTGATATTTCATATTTTCCCATGCCCTTTTCATATTTGCTTCCATGGCCTGACCTCAGTGCTAGGGGTCTATTGAAAACCATGGTGCTTTTTGGCTAAGTCTATTGCCAAATCACTTCTAATGAAAATCCAAAGAATGATAAATAGAACAGTGTGAAAAAAATTCCTGCAGCAAAACCGCTAGGTTAAGTCAACATAAAGAGGACAAAAGCATAACAAATATACCAGGGAAGTTCTGAGTTGGCTTTTAGTAGAGCACAGAAATGGTTCATAAATGAATCTCTGTTCTCCATCGTGTCTCTTTGTTTTTCTGATTTTATAACAGCTAAACTTTTAGAGAAATGCTATTAAGTATGCTTAAACCCCAAATGATGAATAGAAACTCTCTGGGACTTCATAATATGAACAGCTACACTGAATTTGTTGATACAAGTAGTCCCCAACTAACAACAGTTCTTTTAGACTTACAAGAGCATTGAAAAAAGTGACTTATGACCATTTTTCACACTTACAACTGTTGCAACATCCCTGTGGTGACATGATCAAAATTTGGATGCTTGGCAACTGGCGTGTATTTATCATAGTTGCAGTGTCCGGGGGTCATGTGATCACCTTTTGTGACCTTCTGACAGCAAAGTCAGTGGGGAAGCAAGAGTCACCTAAAAACCACATTACTAGCTTAACAACTGCAGTGATTCAATTAGTAATTGTGACAAGAAAGGTCATAAAATAGGGCAAAATTCACTTAACATATGTCTCACTTAGCAACATAAATTTTGGGCTCAATTGTGATCATATGTTGAGGACTATCTGTCTTTGTCTTTTTAAAATACTTGTTGCCCTTTATAGGATGAAGATTTTCAAAATGTAACATGGAGAGAATTCTAATTCATTTGGAAACACTGGATGGCTTATGTTTTCATTGGATTTTTGGATCTAGATCAGGGATAGTCAATCTTTTTATACCTACCGCCCACTTTTGTATCTCTGTTAGTAGTAAAATTTTCTAACCGCCCACCGGTTCCATAGTAATGGTGATTTATAAAGTAGGGAAGTCAATTAAATTAAAAAAAGGTAAGTGCTTCAGTATTGGACAAAACCCCTACCGCCCACCATGAAAGCTGGAATGTCCACTAGTGGGCAGTAGGAACCAGGTTGACTACCACTAATCTAGATTAATTAAATTTGCAATTTTACATGTATTTAATAGTATTAGGTGAGTTTGATATATTTTGTATTTGACTTTGACTGACTCCCCTTACCATCTGTGTTTGTGTCTCTCAATAACTGTGGGACTACATCTAATGTTATCTATTGTGCTTTCCGCTTGTTGCATCTTCTCACTTCCTTCCTCTGTACAATTCCAAGTACATTCCAGACTTGTTCCAAGAGATCCCTCAACTATCTGGAGGAGATCTAGAAAATATGCAGAGGTCATAAGTAGGATTCCATTCTCCTGGAGATGTTATTTTAGCAATAGATGGACAGAATCACACATCACCCAGAATTTCTATGGATTACATGCAAGATAGGTCCACAATAGAGGGAAGGGGTACAAGAAGGCTCCATCAGAGGTAGGCAGTTGGCTCTTACCAGTTTGGGTGAACTGGTAGCAGTGGCTGCTGGAGGCTCCGCCCCCTCTGCCCCGATGTAATATGAAATACGTGGTGCGCATGCGCAGAAGATGGGTGCATGAGTGTGCTCACATTTGCAAACCGATAGCGAAGGTAAGTGAATCCCACACCACTGGGCTCCCTCCTTTGCGAAGTCTCCAAGCTTGCACATGTTTGCAAATATTCAAAGTACGTAGCATAATTCCTAAAATAGGATATTTATATTACATCCTGAAAAACGTATCCAGAACTGAGAAAAGACAAGTAACTTGTGAAGAAGCAGATCTTCATTTTGTATTGGGGGGGGGGGGGATCAATCAAGGACTATACTTATATCTTGCTGATATTTTAGAAAATGCTTCTTTCTCCATGTCCTAGAACAATCTTTTTTAAAAAAATATTCTTGATTTATGAAAGGGAACTAATGGTCTGTGTAATGGATGTGTACAAGCAGTAGATGGACAGCCATCTGTTATGGATGATTTAAATTGGATTCCTGCCCAGAACAAGAAGCTGAACCTGATGGTCAAACATTAGAATGTGGTAGGCCATCAATTTCTTTAAAAAGTCATATCTCCATAGACATTTATTTAGAAGTTGGAAACCAAAGCATTAGAGATGTGCTCAACCAAGTAGATTGGAAGAACAAAAAAGTTAAAAGTAACTTCAATTCAGTTAAAAAACACAACAATCATATAAAGTGTGAACTTGGTTTGTGTCATCTCTTCAGAATTCACTACATCTTTGAGAAAGAGAAAATTTGAGAGGTGGCTGTAGAAAGCAACAGAATGAATGAATGAATAAATGAACAAAGCAACTTTACAAATTTATAATAAAAACGGAACTTTTTTCATTGGGGGTGAGGAAGAGAGAATAGAGAAACACAAATAATTAAAATGATAAAGATTCATTGGACAGTTGCCTGATTTTCCTTATTTCCTTTGGTTTCCAAATTTTTGGCAAGGAAGGACAATAATTTTAAAAAATGAATTGTTTTCAGAGTACAGACACTCCTTTTTTCCCCCTGATGTGGCCCATAGTTTTTGTTGCATAGAAAGGATTATGTAATAGCTTAGGTAATTTTATGTTACCTTTGTATTTATGTAAGTCCAAAAGCAAATGTACTTATTTGTTCTACTTTTGCCTGTCCCACAAGACAAAGTGTAGTTTTTCACCAATGTCATTTATCTTCTCTCTTCCCTCTCTCTTTCCCTCTCAACGAATTAAGTTGTCCCTGTTTTTTGCTACAATCCCTTCATGTTTATATGTTTAGTAGGGGGTCTATGGAGTGAAATGAAAAGCACATGGCTCTGTATTTTTTACACACAATGAAAGAAATATCATATGGCAGATGAATTATGTTGTTTATGGAGTTATGACTTTTACTGAAGGACATCCTTACTGATTCAGAATTAAATCTTTCAAAATAAGCTTTCTGTTTCACCTATGGATATCAGAAAGAATACAATGGAGTGGTTTTTATTTGATTCTGAGGAAAATATTTCCTATGCTAATTGTAAGGCAAGGCATCATTCAACTTGCAAGTTACTGCAACCCATGGAAATAAATTAAAGGTAATGTTAGATTATATTTCATCTATACTAGTCTCCCTTTATTTATTTATCAGCATAAACGTAACACAAATATAACAAAGGCAACGAAAAAATAGCTTTCTGCCTGGAGGGCTCCTAGGGTGAGCCGAAAGAGAGAAAAGAGAAGCAGTTCTGCTCCCTCCCATATTTGGGGCATACCAGGGTGTTGTGACAAAATATATACTTATTCCCCTGGCTCAGCTGATCAAGGAGGAGAACCTGTGGCCTCGTGGCAATTACAACTGCATCACATGTAATACTTCCCAGGTTCAAATCCCAGTAGTGGTATGGCTAGCTGATGAGAGCTAAATAGCTTGAAATAGATCTATACTAGTCTCCTTTTATTTATTTATTTATCAGCATAAACGTAACACACACATACACACACACAGTGTATCAGCAGAAAGTTGTATCATCTGGAAAATATTGTCTCTAAGGCACAATGTCATTATTAAAAAGCAGAACTGGGAAATACAATGTACACATCAGTCAAAAGATTGCATCAGAATCCCCCCAATGAATCTGATTTACATCAAAATGCTGTGCACGTACAAACAAGCACTTATGCAGAGACAGGCAGAGGAAAAACAGAGGGATGATGGGTTAGTTGCAAATTTAGAAATCATGGCTATAATTTAAACATACCTAATGAATTTCACTATAGAGTAGAAACATTTGACCACACGATTATGTCTCTGCACAATTTACTGCCAGGTGCTGAGTGTTGATGGGAAGAGCTCTGATATTAGATACATTTCATTAAATTAGATTTGAATTATGCTTTGACTTGAGCAATATCAGCCAACCTATCTGGAAAAGTGCTTTGGAATGGCAAAACAATCCGGTAAAATTCTGAACTTTGGTTTTTTCCCCTCCCCAATGTACAATTTGATTTATAGGATTAGTAAATAAATGTTATATCATATAAAACTGAGTTACTGAGATTGGACAAGTCTGGGTAGAATTTTAGTTGGCGTTGGCAGAATGGGTTTGGTTGGAAAGAAAGGGAGAACATTTCTCCCTTCCCTTCTGTTTTCAAAATCTGCTCCAGAAAAATTCTGGAACCATAGCATTATAAATAGTTGTGTCATAATAGGAAAGATAAGAGCGAAATATATAGTATTATGACAATCATGCAGCATTAGCAGAATTTGTATCTTAGTTGTACTGGTATACTCCATGTACCTCCTAGTTGATGGGCATATTACGTTAAATACAAGGTGGTCTTTTATATGGAGATCCTTGTTAGCATAGAGTAACATGGAAAAGGTTGTGATAAAACTGGACTTCAATTGCACTTATGACAAACTGTCCACAATATATGAAAATTAACCAATATTGTTCATTATTGTCTTGTTAACACAAGACATTTTTAACCTAATGAGCCGTGGTGGTGCAGTGGTTAGAATATAATACAATGCTGTCTGTCTGCAATATGCCAGTTTGAATCTCACCAGGCTCATGGTTGACTCAGCCTTCCATCTTTCCGAGTTCGGTAAAATGAGGACCCAGATTGTTACAGATGCTGATTCTGTAAACTGCTTAGAAAGGGTTGTCCAGCACTGTGAAGTGGTATATAAGTCTAAGTCTTAGCTATTGCTAAGGAGAATAGGACAAGAAAATCCTGCTGATAATGTTACCTAGTCTAGCAAGGAAACATTCAGAAACTAAATTAAAACTGGCTGTGGAAGCAAATCACAGCCAAAATCTAAAACCTGAGCTACAAATATTTTCTATTATTTCCAACCAGTATAGTCCCTGCTATCAACAGGGAAGACTATATTAGAATGGATGTTACTAGGGACTGCAACATGGTCTAGTTTCTCCGCTAACTAAGAATCATTATGTGAAAGTCTTGATTGAAGCCATGATGAGAACTGGTGGGATACAAGGGTTCTTTGATTCTGCATCCCAGAGTCCCAGATTATACCATGAGAAACTCAAGCTTTAGGCCAAGAGGGAAAGCCACAGATGTTGCTTAATTATAACTGCAGCTATATCTGGCAGCTATAGGTTCCCATCGCTGTTTTAGGCTCCGGGGTCTACTTTATTCACATATTCTCTAACTTAAAAGGATTTGTATTATTAAAATCAACTTCTTCCTCATAATTTGGGGTCTATAACTTTTAATATGTATAGTAATGCTATAAATATTATCTGCTTCCATCAGATTATTTCATTCATTCATTCATTTATATCCTGCCTTTGTTATTTTTTATAAACAATTCCATGTCAAACATGAAAAACTGTTTTCCCTATCGCACAACACTAGAACTAGGGGGCACTCCATGAAACTTTTGACAGCTAGGCCTCAAACAAATAAGAGGAAGTACTTTTTCACCCAGAGGATCACTGGTCTATGGAACTCCCTGCCAGAAGAAGTGGTGACAGCTGTCAGCCTCGACACCTTTAAGAAAGGATTAGACGAGTTCATGGAGAACAAGGATATCAATGGCTATCATTATGGATGCCTAAGGACACCCTCCGGGTTGGAGAGATAGGCAGGATATTTCTCAATGCCATTTGCAGGGAATCATAAGCAGGTGAAGACATCTGCTTGGGAATACCCTGAAGCAAATGGGGAGCCACTGTGTAAGACAGAATGCTGGACTGGATTGAATTGAATTGAATTTATTGGACTTCTAGACTGCCCCCTCTCCCCGGAGGGACTCGGGGCGGTGTACAGGTAAAAATTAAAACCATTACAATAAATAATACATAAAACTAAAATCGAATTAAATAGACCCCTGTACAAATTTATAAAAATTAAAAACTTAACCCTAAAACCAAATCAGAAAATTTAAAAATGCAGACTGAGGTGGGAAAGCTGGAATTAGGCCAGACCGGCCAGATGAAACAAGTGGATTTTGAGTTTCTGGCGGAAGGAGCGGAGATCCGTGGTCGTTCTAATGTCAGGGGGAAGGTCATTCCAGAGGGTCGGGCCCGCCACAGAGAAGGCCCTTCCCCTGGGCATCGCCCGCTGGCACAGCCTGGTGGACGGCACCCGGAGAAGTCCCTCTCTGTGTGAGCGAATCGGCCGAAGGGATGTATGGGGCAGGATACGATCCCGCAAATAACTAGGTCCTGTGCCATGGAGCGCTTTGAAGATGATAATCAACACCTTGAAACACACCCGAAAAGCCACAGGCAGCCAGTGCAGCCCGCGCAGGAGAGGTGTTACGTGGGAGTATCTAGAGACTCCCGAAACTGCCCGCGCGGCCGCATTCTGAACCAACTGCAGCCTTCGGGTGCATCTCAAGGGGAGCCCCATGTAGAGAGCGTTGCAGTAGTCTAGACGGGACGTCACAAGCGCATGAGTGACTGTGCGAAGGGCGTCCCGGTCCAATAGGGGACGCAATTGGCGCACCAGGCGAACCTGGTGAAACGCCCCCCTTGCCACGGCTGTCAAATGGTCATCCATTGACAGCCGGGCATCTAGAAGGATGCCCAAATTGCGTACCCGATCCACGGGGGCCAGATGTTCGCCCCCAATGGCCAGTGATGGAATCAACTGGTTGAACCGGGGCGCCGGTAGCCACAGCCACTCAGTCTTGGACGGGTTGAGCTTGAGTCTGTTACTTCCCATCCAGATCCGTACGGCTTCCAGACACCGGGACATCACTTCGACGGCATCGTTGGGGTGGTTTGGGGTAGAGATGTACAGCTGGGTGTTATTCGCATACAGATGGTAATCTACCCCAAACCCACGTATGATCTCGCCCAGCGGCTTCATATATGCATTGAACAGGAGGGGCGAGAGGACCGACCCTTGTGGCACCCCACAAGTGAGCGGCCTCGAGGTCGACCTCTGCCCCCCTGCCAACACAAATTGCGCTCGACCAGAGAGGTAGGAGGAGAACCACCGCAAAACGGATGGGCTGTGGCCTGTTCCAGCAAGGCTATTCTTATGTTCTTATGAATTTGATTCCTAATACTTTTCCCTCCTTCTATTTTTTTACTTTTCAATAAATTATAATACAGTAAACATTATTATATATTATTTATATTTAAATATCAATGTAAATATTATTTATGTTAATATAAATTTCAAACATATTATATTTATATATTTTATAGCATATACTTAAAATATATTTTATAAGGGTGGTAAAACCTTTTTCCCTTTACTATCCCTTCTCTAGTAGTACCTAAGATGCAAAAGAATGTTTGATTGGTTATGTGCCATCAAGTTGGGGTCACCGCTGTATTGACAAAATAAGTAGACTTCTCCTGAATGAGATCTATGGACTCCCCAAAAAAGTTTGGTTACAGTTATTTCTTTCCTTTCCTTGGAAAAAAACAAGTTGGATTATATCAAAAGAGAAAATTAATTTGTTTTTAACCCCATTCTCTAAATCGTCTACTGAAGGGCATATGAACTCTGTGAATATTCCATTAGACCAGGGGTCTGCAAAGTTGGCTCTTTTAAGCATGGCTGGCTGGGGAATTCTGAGAGTTGAAGTCCACCAGTCTTAAAAGAGCCAACTTTGCAGACCCCTGCATTAGACTATATCAAAAATGTTAATTAAAAAAAACCTCTGTGTAATAGCAAGCTAGAACTTTTCCATTTGGTTTCTCCTTTTTTTAAAGCATTCACCATTTGGCCAAAGTTGCCCATTAGATTTGAAGACGAAAACCCTCCGAATGAAAAATTGGCACATAAAATTAATGACAGATGAAGTTGGCAATGCTTCCTAGGAAACTCTGGTCTGCATTTGGAACTTCATCAAAGCTTCAAGCCTCCATTCAAAGTAACAGCTGAAAAGCAAAGGTACAAGAGAGAGAGAGAAGAAAATGTGTCCAGAATACCAGGTGCAGAGAAAGGTTATTAGGAAATTGTTGCTGTGTTCAAGTTTCACCCCAATGAAACAATCTTTTTTAATGTATATTGGGGGGGGGGGGGGGAGTCTTTTGAGATTCAGTGAGTTCTGTTTTATTTTTCCTTCCTCTAATATTAAATTGGAAGTGAAAGTAAGAGTAAGGTCAGAAAAATCGACAGAAGTGGACATAGCAATCAAAACTGCCAAGCTGAACTTAGGAAAAATTTAGCACTCTGTGAATGACTAAATTGTGTTAAACAACAGAGTTTCTTTTGGCCAAACTTGACTAAAACCCAAATTTGATTATTTCTCTGAGGTGACATGTGTTCAGTTTCATGCTCGTAAGATAATCCCCTGAAGCTTGCTCTTTCTTTTATTATTTTATTTCATACAGCAGCTTCTTTGAACTGTGAGCTTCGCATATATTGGAGCAGATTTCAGCTTTCATGAGCAAAAAACAACTTTTACCCTTGACATTACTCGGAATGTCCTTGACACAGAGCTAATAGAATCAAAGGCGGGTTCAAGTCATCAGGCAGTTGCCAACACATTCTCTCACTGAGCAGATTAGTCTGGAAAGCAAAAATGTGGGGAGAATCATGTAATTGGGACATTAGACACACAAACAGTATCTTTCTCTCTTTAAGGGGAAAATAACATATTATGCCATGGTCCAGCTGCAAACCCTCATTTTAGGGCTGGGAAAGAAGCAATGTTGCTCTTCCCTTATTTTTAGCGGTTTAATAGCTAGGAGGAAACTCTGCTGGGATGGGTATTCTCCACTGGATTGAGCTTTTAAAATGACCATATTTTGGGGTCATTTCTTCCAAATGACTTGACAGCTATTTCTCACAAGGTTGCCCTGAGCAGGTTCTCCACCTTTCCTGGAGTGATTTAGATCTGGAGCTGTCATAGACTTGGTTCAAAGTGATAATGTCACAGATAGACCACACAGATGCAAAAGCTTAAGGAAGAAACTACCTGGCATATCCTAGCCACTGTGTGTTGCTAACTGCCATGGTGATGAACGATTAAGGAAGAATTGAAAGATGGGGGGAAAAAGGGAGGCGTGGAAATCATCCAATGGAATTCTGGAAAGCAAAGGTTGAATGGACTGGACATATCTACATATATAAGCCACTTGTATATCATTGTGAATAAACAATGATAAACAATGATGATCACCACCAGAACAATTGTGTTCAATTGGGTGCCAAGAATGTACTAAGCTCAAATATTGATGGTATCAAATCAATTGTAAGGTTTACTCTAGATGCCAGAAACAAGACCAGAGAAGCATCTGAAAGGACCAGCTAAAGCCTAGAATAATTGAGGGAAACTTGAGAGATAGGCAGTCAATGTCTTGTAGAGTCCACCAATCTTCCAGAAGTCTACATTTCAGAAATATGATAATTTAGTGCTTTTTGTTTATCATATATCCCATTTAAAGACAAAATTAAGTTGAATATGGTAACTATTTGCAACAATTTGTTTAGTTTGGTTGAGAGGGAAAATAAACTGTTATGGTAAAATCTATAATTGGGAATGTCCAAGCTACTGGGGCATCTGAATAATCCCTAGCAGAGACAGATTATCAATTGTATTTATCCTTGCATTTTATTTTTGCACTAAGCATTACTTTTCATTCTACAAAGGTTTTGTTAGTTTTGTTCTAGCTTTCTTTGCTTTTACCCTTTCCTGCCAATTTGCTTCATGCTATACTCACTGTTTGAAATGGAAAGTAGACTTTTGGTGCATGTGGATCTAGGGTATAATATCATTCTCTAGATCCAATTCTGCAGAGGATGGTAAGAGAGAATTTTTACCCAGAATGACTGAACAGTGATTTAGACTCGAGACTGATGGCCTTTCAACATTGTTTTTCTGCTGCTGCTAAAGCTTGCAAGCCTCTGATATGCTTTCCATCTCCAAGCTGGCCTGGTGTGATTCCAGTCCTCTTCTCAAGAGACATCAGACGCACCTAATTCATCTGGGCCTCTTCCTCTTTTGATTGTGGAATTGTACTGATTTCCCCAAATCCCCCAATTTCCTGATCCCCACCGAATTTAATAAGGCTTATCTCTAGGTGGACTATCCGTGTAATTTATACTAAATGAATCAATGTAGTCAGATTCATTCCACATAAAATACAGTAGCATCCATCCTTTGATTTTGCAATCATTTATTGTCTTGGCTTTATTTATTCATTTATTTATTCGTTTAAAAAATCCCGTTTGATGTCAGGCTGAAACATAGAACTGAAATGACTTAGATCACTATCCTGCATATGCTTTCCAAGAAGGAAAACTGAGATCAAATACATCTTATACCTAAGGGCATTACGGTAAGATCACAGCCTTAGTCACACAATGCAACCTTTTTTTTTATAACTGTTAGTCAGTGCTATGGCATATTTCACTGTTTCATACGTAATATTTATATCTTGACTGTGTTGTGGCTACCAATGCTTTCTCCAGGCATAGTGTATCTTCAGTTTCATGTAACGCTAAACATATTCCCGAGAAATGAACTCACTGAGTTCAGTTAAAATCTCAGGTGATTGAAGCACCAAAGCCCCAGTTGAATAAACAAAACTGAACAGTTTCTCCCAGCTCCCAAAATATTTAAGCACAGTACCCTTTTCAAATGAAAAAGAAAAAAAGAGGAGAAGCTTCTTTGCAGATCATAGGCTTAGATAAGAATGCCCCCTTCTCACCTTTTCCACTTTGTGACATAACAGGGAAACTTGGCTAGCTTTTGAAAGGCATAAATTAGGAGAGGCGGAGCTTAGAAAAGGCCCCATCGAGAGTTCAAATGCTGAGCTTTCAGCTGTTTGAGATAAAAGTTCTATGGCTTTCCAATCTTCCTTTTTGCTTCTGCCAATAACCAGGGGGAGGGCTTTGAGCAATTTACTGCCAAGGAAATAACAGAGATAAATAAAGCAGAATAAATACACGCCGGACTGAATAGATAGTAATTCTATCTGACTATCGAAAATATCAAAGGATACATCTCTGTCTTTTTACACTCACACACATCCACCCACCCACACAGAGGGAGGGTGGTATTTGAAGTATAAAGGCTGCCTTTGCCCATATGACTATAAGGACTAGGCTATTTGAGGGATGGATTCTCTCCAATTACATTGTTCGGTCCCATTAGGACCAGCAGGAGACTCATATTAGGAGACTATAAAAGAGTGTAAAGGAGAACTTTTTCTGCAAAGGTGCCTATCTTAACATTTGGGCAGTTCAAATCTCACCAGGCTCAAGGTTGACTCAGCCTTCCATCCTTCCGAGGTGGGTAAAATGAGGACCCAGATTGCAAAGTCTTTCTTCGGGCAATTTTAGCATTAGAACCCCAGAGAGATCAGTTGTCCAGAGTGAGTGAAAGGAAAGAAAGTTGCCCACAAAACTTTGTTTTCTGGAAGTGATGCACATTTAGTCATGAACTAACAGATTGGCTGGGATGGGTTCTGCAGCCAGCACAAACAAGTGAGAAAAGAGTGATGGCTTGTATGGAATGAGGCACACAAGACATTCCATAATAAAACATCTGCCCTGGAAGCCAACCTTGATTTCTGACATGTGAGTCGACATTGATTCCCATATATTACCCCTTTCCCGAAACAGGAAGATGAGACTTAACCCACATTCTAAGTTAATCTAACTTTCCCAAATCTCCCCTGCTGCTAATTCTTCATTCTTCTGGCTTCTTTGTTTGGAAAGATGGTTGTGAAGGACTGTGATAGAAATCCTATTTGGCTATTTTGCAATGAGAAGACTTTTAAATTTATACAGATCTGTCTTATGCAGAGGCTTTTAGAGCTAAAGGCAATGAAAATATTGTTGGGGAAAAAAAACTGAACATGCTGTCACAGGAATTATTGTTGTAGTATTGCTCTTACTATTATTGTTCCTGTGAAAACCAGCCTCACTTTTTATAGGGTGCTAAAATATAATTTACTGTGATGCCATATTAATCATAACCATCTTGTGTACACTTGCCCTTCACTTTAATTTAGACTGTATTCAAGCCAATATTTGTTCAGTCCAAGGCTGTGACTTGTTTTATAGAAGAAACCAACTCAAAGAACAGCACTGACCCTACCTGGCTGTAAAATCAACATTTATAGCTATAATTTCTGATTTGCAAAGACCTAAACCTCATGCTGAGAACTTTGAACATCATTTAAGACTTCTTGGAATGTGTTTATGAGAGGGAGGGAAGACTCCAAGCCACTTAGTAAAAAGCACGAGCAACTATTTTGTGCTGGTTTTTCTTCTTCCATAGCCAAACCATATGAATCCTCTAATGATTTCACTAAAAAAGTCTTTCTTGGCAAAATCCTGCTGTTCCCTTCCCAGCAAAGCAATTTTTTACCAGAATGGTCTGAAAAATAAGGGAATCAAAGGGTGTTTCAAATTTAAGATGCAAACCAATATACTAAGTCAAAGCTGAGAGTTTCTACCTGAGGGCAGAGAGCAGAGATGGATGAAAAATTTCTTCTCAGCTCCAAGTGTGACTGATGCGCAGAAGGGGGCATTTCTAACATTGCTTCATCCATCACGGACTGAAACTGGCAGTAAATCTACAGCAAGTCTGAATCAACTGTAGATTAACTCCCTTCCTTTGCAATCGATGGAAGGTAACATGAAGGAGGGAAGAAAAATTGCTTAAAAAAAAAAGAAAACAGTGATACATTTCTTGTCTCTTATTCTCTTTCATAATTAAGTTTACGACTTTACTTCTCTGCCTGCATTCATCAACTCCATTCCATAAGATTAGACCACCCTCACTCACAGCTAGAAACTAATGTTAGGCCCTCCCTCCCTCCCTCCCTCCATCTACCATTCCATTCCATTACTCCATGTTGTTTAACATTTTTTCCTCTTACATTCAAAATCTCAGTAGTTTGTATGCCATAGTTTGAGCAGGTATTGACTCTGCCATTGACCATGACTTTAATCAATTATAGCTTTCATATAATAAGATATAGACATAAGAAGTTATAGAAGGTGCAGGTTGATTACCAACCACTGTAGTTGTATCCATGCCACAAACAGTATTTCCTACTCGTGGTAAGGACATTACTGAGGGTTGCTTCCATTATCCATAACAAATGTTTACTTTTTAAAATCATGTGGAAGAAGCTTAAATTCACTGTTCAGCTTTCAGGACATGCTTTGCTCAAAGCTTCTTAGCCATAAGAAAGCCCTTTCAATATTTGCACATCTTTTCTATTCAGTTCTTAACAATGACTCAGGCAGTCTCACCCCAGAGGGTATTAGAGTATGCCTGGAGGTATTCTAGTCATTTTGTCCCAGCTGAAGCAGACTAGGAGTAAAAAAAAAAGGTGACAAAGTCTGTACAGATAATACATCTACTTAGCTTGATGAACATTTGCTACTAACTGAAGCAGAGGTGGGTTGCATGCCGTTTCATCCTGGATTGGGAAAACCGGTAGTAGCGGCTGTGGGGGGCTCCACCCACCCACCTGGATGCTTTTGCGCATGTGCAGAAGTGTCGCATGTGAGCATGCCCAAACTGGTAGTAAAAAAATTAGCAGCCCACCTCTGAACTGAAGCTCTTCCTTGCCTAAATCTGAGGAGGTCTCTATCTATTTCTTTCTAGGATGAGAATGAATTTTATGTGCAGCATGTATGTAGTGGTGGTGGTGGTGGGGAGGATAAAGAAAACTAAATATCATCTGGGTCAATATGCCACAAGCCACAATTGCAATTGCAAGCCAGTTTTAGTCAATATGGCAACTTAAACATGATATATCTTTGAATGTGCGAGTCAGGTGTTCTAATTGCTAGCCAAATAGGAAAAGTGAAATTATTTAAAATTCAGTAAATACGCAAGTCTGTTTTTAGCCAATTCTGTTGTAAAAATCAGAATCTAAGTTTTCTTCCCTTTATTCAGTTTTTTAAAGTGTTTCAGAAAATCTTCTGATTGGCTGAAGACTTGAGACAGAATATTGCTATTCAAACTAGCAACCACTCAACACAAACTCTAAAAATCCAAGGTTTGATGTTTGATATTGAAGTTTTGCAGAACTGAATGTAAAAACATTTTTCTTTTCACGGATCTCTTCTGAATGATTACAAGCTCATCAGTAGATTTGACAGGCAACCATCTCAGTGGCTATGAAGTCAATTCTTCTAATGTTTATCTAAACTGCCCAGAGTCACTTAAATAGTGAGATGGGCATTGCTTAAATTTATTAGATAATTGTGTCAGTCTTGGAAGCCATATTTTACATTGGGCCACATTTTCTACTGTGGGAGAATGGGAGGGGGCATTATATGAAGTTTGGGAGATACATAGTCAAAATAACATTCTTTTCTCAGAAAGTCAAGGACACCTTGCCCAGCAGCTGTGATAAGGTGACTGGGAGACATCTCCAGTTTTGAATGGTGCCTGATTGGACCATGTGATGGACTTGTGGATGCTGGGCAGGGACTTGAACATTCACTTGGGTGGGGAAAACCTGGAAGCTTTCAGATTTGGGTTTTCCCAGATGTGCCAATATGACGTCTCTAATAAAATGGAACTTTGAGGAAACTTAAGCCTCGGAGTCTTCTTTTGTTGGTGGTGTTACTTTGAACCCTGACAAATTAATAAATAGATGATAGATAGATAGATAGATAGATAGATAGATAGATAGATAGATAGATAGATAGATAGATAGATATCAGTTTCTAACTGATTAAATTGGTGATGATAACTCAAGGATCCTGGGCTGCTTGTTTTCACCAGTATTGCTGAAGATTGGTGGAACAGATTTTCATCACTCTTTGGCAGGAAACATGAAAAGAAACACGAAACATGGAAACTGCACAGTGTCTGTAAGCTTAACAGAATTTCAGAATGAAGAATGATTTGCTAAATTTTCCTGAAGGAACAAATAACCTCCCACTTTGTATTTTGAGCCTTCCATATGTCTAGCATTTGGAGATTACCAGATTGTCCACACTTTATTTACACAATCCCTGTAAAAGTACTGCCCAGCTTGATTCTCCATGCTTATTAGTAAACTTGATCTTAATCTTTCTACTTGGTTCCTGGACAATTTCACAATCCCTGTAAAGATACTGCTGATTTAATTTGCTCTGCCAATAGAAGCAGCATGCAACGAATTCTTGCTCCATCCCAATTTACAATCTCAAGCCAGTCATTATTTCCCCTTCATATTCAAACACAGCTGTCAAGAACCTTTTTGACACCAGGGATTGTTTTCATGGAAGACAATTTTTCCAAGATTGTGGAGGGTCCACAGCCCACGGTCCACAGCCCAGGGATTGGGCACCCTGCTCAAACACATAGAAGGTCTTTATGTTGCAATCTATATTACATTTCTCAGAGCAAGAAGCTACCATTGGCATCTATCAACTTTTCCTAAATCTTGCTCCTGGAGCCTGCAAGCAACAGAGGCTTCATTGGGCAATTCTCTGCTTCAAGCTTATGGCCTCCAGAGTGCGCACCTGGGAAAAAAGACATGGAATAGTATATATACAATATATGGCATTGAGGAACTTCTCCAGTAATGACATTTCTTTCCAATTGGCTGGTTTTACTTCAAGAACAATTCAGACTCACCAGTTCATCCCCTAATAGCTACTATTGCAAGCCTTCCCTGCCTTTCCTTAGCTTTCTCATACAACCCTCTACCCCTGCACTCTACATTTACATAATCCTTGTTGTTAAATGAGGTGTCCCAGTTGCCTTCAGCTTCATCTGCTTGCTTTGTTGCTTGATCTTTCCTTTAGTTGTTGCTTGTATTTGCTTTAATATAAAAATATGGGTTGTGGATGTGGGGGAAGAGGGATGTTAGTATCTTGCTAGACAATTCAGGAGAAATTCTGTGGAGATTCTCAGTTGTCCAGTTGTCTCAAAAGTGCTTTTCCCTTCCAAAAGGCAACTGGACTGTTTTTTCCTAGAAGGAGGAGAAGGAGAAGGAGAAGGAGGAGGAGGAGGAGGAGGAGGAGGAGGAGGAAGAGGAGGAAGAAGAAGAAGAAGAAGAAGAAGAAGAAGAAGAAGAAGAAGAAGAAGAAGAAGAAGAAGAAGAAGAAGAAGAAGAAGAAGAAGAAGTCGTCATTCTGGCAGGATGGTGAAGGTGATGGAAGGATTAGTTCTGACGAGATGAAGGAAAGGTTGGAAGAATCATTTTATAACTGCAAATAAAATGATCCTTCCAACCCTCCCCACATCCTGTTAGAACTAATCCTTCCATCACTTTCACCATCCTGCCAGAACCGATGAAGCTTCTTGGATTAAAAGCGAAATGTTTTCTTCTTCTTCCTCATGGAAAAAGCAATCCAGTTACCCATTGAAAAAAGCATCTTTGAGGCAACTGGCCGACTGAGAATCTCCACAGAATTTAGAGGAGTTGATGTTCAAGACACTTGCAGGCAAGGTATTGCTGGAGTTGGTTGGAAAATAAATCTTAAACTACAAACATTATTTGTGAGGCCTAAGTATGACAGCAACTGTCTTCACTAAGTTTACCTTCCTATGTCACCTAGGAATGTTGGGCGTTATCTGCAGAACTACTAATTAGAGAAGGCAATACTTTCTGCAACTCTGATAGACAAGATGTCAACTTAAAATACTCGGGCCTGTCTTCTATATTTACATTTATAAAATATGACCACATCAAAATGGAGCAAAATCCACATTAAAAATAAAATAACCCTTCATTTTAAGATGATAATATTAAGCTCGTCCCCACACACACAACTCTCAAGTCCCCAACAAATAGTAAAAGGTAAAGGTTATGTGCTAGTTGTTCCCAACTATAGAGGGCGGTGCTCATCTCCATTTCAAAATAGAAGAACTAGTGCTGTCCGAAGACGTCTCCGTGGTCATGTGGCTGGCATGACTAAACGCCAAAGGCGCACAGAATGCTGTTACCTTCCCATCAAAGGTGGTTCCTATTTTTCCACTTGCATTTTTACATGCTTTCAAACTGCTAGGTTGGCAGAAGCTGGCACAAGTAACGGGAACTCACTCCGCTATGTGGTGCTAGGGATTCGAACCACCTAACTGCCAACCTTTCTGATCGACAAGCTCAGCATCTTAACCACTGAGCCACCACGTTCCCTCCAACAAATAGTAGATTAACATAAATGTGAAATCTTTGCAGAGCTTTGTATGCTACTATGGATTTAGAAATGTTCTCAATGAAGTAATGGTCAATACATATGGGCTAATAAAGAACTCTACCCCTTTAGTGTACCCCCAATTTTGCAGTTTTTCTTAATATACTTCAGTCCTTAATATACTTCAGCTATATTTAATTTTGCAGAAGTGTTTAACCAATGAGAGTAGAATTGTTAATCAGGGCAGTGATACAAGAATGCCAGCATGATATCTGTCTATTGCTTTCTGAATCTATACCATTAATAATCTATAAAGTGGCATAAAGCTTATAGGAGTACCATTGAACAACAAAAGTGTACGTTCTATCAGTATGCATCAGCTGGAAACCTAACTGGCTTGAAAGTTATTGAAAAATATTGTGGAAAACAAATATTGCAGGGACATGAACTACAGATTGTGAACTAGGTCAATATATATCAGTCAGAAATAAATCAGACATTTTTAAAATAGGAATAGGGTTTATGGATTATAATCAAATTGAATTTATGGCTGAAGAGTTACTAAAGCAGATGGAATTTTGAAAGCTTCAAGATATGGTAGCTCTAATCTATTTCTCTTCTTAAATGAAAAACAATATTTCTCTAGTATGTGGAAAACTGGAGATTAATTGCTGAAGAGGAAGATTAATTTTTGATGGTATAATTTGATTTTAAAAATTAAAAGGAGCCAAAATCAGTAATTTTATTTAGAGGAAATGGATTGCAGATTATAAACCCTATCTTCAAGTATCATAAGTATCTTTCTTTTACACACACAGAGAAGTGATTCCTCTATTGACTCATGGGGGGGGGGGAAGTGTCTATAACAAAACAATATCTTGATTAAGTTACCCCAAAATGTTTCATAGTACAGAGTAAGCTTTTGTCTTTTGCTCAGAACTTTTGGAATATGGGATCAAGCAGAGAGGAACGGAGAAAAGGCATCTGATATTAAAGGCATGGAACTCCTATTAACTCGCTTGGAAAGTGAACATGTGGAGGGGACATGATGAAGATCTAAAGAGAGATTCCAAAAGCATTGAACTTAATGACAACCCTCTGTGCTTTTACTTAACCATGATTGCACACAGGGTCCCTGATCCCATTGGGTCTCCTGATGAATTTAGCTGTGTATTTCACAGCTTCACTTCAGCACTAGGATTAGATACAGTAGGGCTTTGTCTTCTCTTTGTACTTTCTATTTTCTAACATCTGAACCCATCTGAGTTTGCAGTTGCCAAACATACCAATGAAGTTATTTTAAAGTATTGAGGAAAGTGTAGCCCAGTAGATGCTGCTAACGTAAAACTTCCAGCAACCCCATTCAGCAGAGGGATGTTGGGAATTACAGTACAGTAATATCTGGAGGGCAATATATTTCCAATCGTGTCTTTGAAACACCACACACAGGTTGCAGGAATAATTTTTAAGAATTACAGTGGTTGATCATCTTATTTTTAAAATAATATAAATCAAGAAGTCCTTTGGAAAAAAAAATTTTTCACTGGATAAATGCTGTTAATTATACATACGTTTCCTATTTTTCCTGTATTAAGCTCCAAATCTTGTTTTGGCTGTAATTTCCATTATAATCATAATCAAAAGCATTTGATTTTGAGTAAAGCATAGTTATTCTACTCTGAAATGCCTAAGAATAGCTGTCAGTATTAACTGGGGAAATGACTATTCCATTAAGTTCTCCTATTACATGGACAAGTCACACTTCATGTTTTTAAGAAACACCCATGCAGAGAAAGAGGTTTGGACATAGCGATAGGAGGGAGTCATCTGTTATTGAGTGAAAGATTTAATTTAGACCATCAACTTGGAGCAATGTCAAAAAGATGCTTGTCCAAACGTGCTTGGATGTGAATGATTGTCCCAATAGTCTAAAATTTGGATGAGCAGCAGCAGTGTTAAGTACATCAGGTTGCATGACGCTATGCAGGTCACTAGGTGGGGAACAGAGGGTAACTTGGCATAATCACAAGGTATTTATTGAAGTTCTAGTTCATTTGAGCAACTGAATGCCAAATGACACATTGCATTGTTATTCAGATTTTTTTTACAACAATGTTTGAAGTGGTCGTTTGTATCATTTAACTGGAATATGTTCCTAATCCGACTTTGGTTTGCTGCTGCTTTATGCCCTTAACAGTGCTATTACAGCAAATAATATTTTGAGAGTCAGACAACAATTTGAGGGTGTGTGGGAAGGGTCTCTGATCTTAATCAAGAGTATTTTTGAAGCATGTCTAAGCTCAGCTGTTTTCCTTGTTATATTCAATACCATATTAAGGTTTTATGTCTCTAATTTTTTGTTAGGTTAACAAAATATGTTGTATTCACTTACCTATGTACATATGGATGTTTTATTACATTTTATTGAATCCTTTTTCTTATTTTCTAGCTCTAATTGGCCATGCATTGCAATCAACTATTCCGTTCCATTTCACTCCACTCCACTTCACTCCACTCCATTCCATTCCACTCCATTCCATTCCGTTCTGTCCCGTTCCATTCCATTCCATTCCGTTCCATTCTGTTCTATTCTATTTTATTCTATTCTATGACCCAGAATGTTTTTAGCTAGCTTTAGTTGGCCTATTGTTTACAACTATTCATAGACAGAGATAATTTGGTCAAAGTAGTTACTATATTGGTATTGTCCCATGTAGTATATTAGGTTATGGGACTGTCTTTGAGAATGACATGGAACTCATAACATATGAAGAATACAGCTTGTGGGTGATAAAGCCCAGAACATCAGTTTCAAGGGATTGTACTAGTACCAGGATATTTTGGTTCCAAATTCAAAGTGTGAGTCATTTATTTAATTTATTCAACTTGTATGCCACCCATCTTGCTATTATGATATTTACAGCTTTACTCCAGATGATATTTTTTACCACTGAGGATTAATTTGGTGGGCATGGGGTGGGTGTACTCAAAAAGGGCTGCCAAGAGAGATTCACCTAAGTACAAAATGATTGCTATAGAGTGCAAGACTTGTTACAAAATGCTTAAGTACCAGAAGGTGAGGTAGGAAGCTCATTACCTCCCAGTGAGACTTTTGTGGGACTTAATTTTTAATCCCAAAAATTATTATTGAAGTTAGTACTTTGCTTGATGATTTTGACTTTTCCTAAACTGGGTAATTTTTTAAAATATTATTATTATTATTATTTTAAATGCAGATACAATACAATACAATAGCAGAGTTGGAATGGACCTTGTAGGTCTTCTAGTCCAACCCCCTGCATGGGCAGGAAGCCCTATACCATTTCAGACAAATGGCTATCTAACATCTTCTTAAAGACTTCCAGGGTTGGGGCATTCACAACTTCTGGAGGCAAGCTGTTCCAGAGGTTAATTGTTCTGACTGTCAGGAAATTTTTCCTTAGTTCTAAGTTGCTTCTCTCCTTGATTAGTTTCCACCCATTGCTTCTTGTCCTGCCCCCAGGTGCCTTGGAGAATAGTTTGACTCCCTCTTCTTTGTGGCACCCTCTGAGATAATGCAAACATAGAACATATACATCTAAATACAAAAAAGAAAAAAGGAAAAAAAACACCACATATTACAGTGCATCCCCACCCCCTGGAGACTCATTCCCCCCCTTATATTTCATCATCTTTAACAACTAAAAGATATACAATATATTCAATTTGTGGCTTATCTCATCCAAAACAACATCTATTCTTTAGTAGGTTTATTCCCTTTGCCTTCTACCAACACTGGTTTTATAAAATCCACCCATATTTCATTATAATTGTTTGCTTTGATCATCCCTTTTTAAAATTTAATTTCCATTGTTAATTTATCATTTGTTGTCATAATGTAAATTTCTGCCATTATCAAATTTACAATCAATTCCTTTTTGGTTTCATTTATAGCCTATTGTTCCGCCAGCAAAAGTAATGCAATTCTCCGTGACATGTCTACGTTTACATTCGAAAGTGCTCTAATTTCTCTAAACACCATATCCCATATTTTTGTGGACTATCACAATCCCACCACATAGGTTTGTATGTTCCAACCTCTTTCTTGCACCTCCAACAAATATTTGTATATTTACCCACCTATTTGATTTAATTTATGTGGTGTTAGGTACCACCTCCATATCACTTTATATCCATTTTCCTTAACATATACGCTCCTCTATTCCAAATATTTTTTCCAATCATTATCATTTATTTCTCCTAAATCTGACTCCCAAATTAATTTTAAACCTTTTGCCTGCTCTTCTAATTCAGTGTTAATATTCTATATATTTTCCCAATTCTTCCTTTGCCTATGTACTTTCATTCATCTCACATTCTTTTATAATCATTTCCAATTTTGTTAGCCCTAAACTAGGTAATTAAAAATAATTATTTTTTAAAGTGGGGCAGACAATCTAGTAGGGGTATCCGAGGACATATTGGAGTTCACAGATATCATATAATCTACTTTTGTTCTACATAGGATGGCAACATCTTATAGAGGTCCATACAGAGTAATATTGGTCAATATTAAGATTGTCCAAGGATGCTTTTCTCTACTTCTCACCATTGGGTATGAAAAGTGGAAAAGGACCTTCTTAGTCATAACATTCTAGCTATGGATTGCGTAAACCAGTTGACAATGGCAAACCTGACCCTGACATTTCAGGATCAGCAAAAGATCTACTTGGTCACTCAATAATCTTTGAATCTGAGTAACATTAACTTGCCATCCATTTATTTTGAACTCTACTCTTGCGATGTTGTTGTATTTTTATTAGGTAGATTTGAGATTTGAAAAATATTTTTTTAAAAAAAATCATATATATCCCAATAATCTATGGATTATAAATTCATTACTTTATTAAAATGTGAATGCCTGCTAAAAGGGAAAGGTCACAATCAAGAATCATTTGTCTACACTTTCTTTTGGGTTGCACCATAATACTAACCAAGGCCATCCTTTAAGATTCGGGACTGTAAAGCCACCCACAAAGCAAACATTTTAAACTTTAGCACTCAACCCGGGACAGTATCCAAGTGTTTTTGTCCCCTCTGTTAAAATGTGTATCCAATAACACACAATGGAAATTGACAGAAAACACACTGCTAGAACCATATAATTCCCTTGGTGTGTTTCTCTATTTACTTCTGGAAACATAGCTAATTGTGTGAAGAATGCATGACATACTTGACGTTCATAGTGTGTTCAAATCCACCCAAAGGGCTTGTGAAAGATTTAAAGTCAGATTTTAAAATGAGCCCCAGTGATCTCAGTGGGGCTGATTTTCAAGAATTCATGTTTACACTTGCTGTTCACATTCTTAACAACTAATGATCAGTAAAAATCATTAGCTGACACAGAAATTTGGGAACACATGTTTTATGCCCAAACGCCACCAATATTTTCCATTAAATATAATCTTTTTCCTTACTTTGAGTTGCCAAAATAGTTGATTTTTAAATGCCAAAAAAGCATAATGATACAAAACAACAAGCCTTTGCATTTGTGTTGTGCGTAACATTGAAATATTGTTTTTAGGCTTATAGCTAACCAGAGTTATTCTCATTAGTATTAAGATGTGATGTTATTAGGACACTCCATGGCTTTAGTAATCCAAAACAGGGGTGTCAAACTCACATCATTATGGCATTGTCACATGACATATTGCAACTCCCCTCCCTTTGCCAAACTGTGTATGGGCGTGGCCAGCACGTGACACATCTGGTGGGCTGCAAGTTTGACAGCCCTGTTCTAGAACAATATTTCTCAATGTTGTTCTGGGGAATTCTGGGAATTGAAGTCCACAGAGTTGATTAGATTGAGAAACAGTTCCATACAAGAAGGCAATATCAATCACTTTTATGTTGTTGCCAATAAAATGACATGAATGTGTCTGTCAGATTACCAGGAATCAAGTTTGAGATGTTTTTTTATATTTAGGGATAATAGACACGATTGATGAAGCACGACCATTAGAATAGATTTAGCAACACACATGCCTTTAAAATTCCTATTAGGTTTGTCATGACTTCGTACTTGTACAAATTGTGCATTCTATTATACATTTTTTTCATCTCCTTTTGAGTTTTGTATCTAATTGTTTACAGTATACTATATATCTAAAGCGTGACTTGAGCTGCAGTAGACATGTGGACAAGCTTTTAATGTTGTTTGTCTTGGAAAATATCTTTCGTGATATTGTAATCAAAATGGAAATACTTCCTCCAAAAGACATTCTATTTATTTATTTCTCCTATTTAAAAGAGGCCTGGTGGCATAGTGATTAGAGTGCAGTATTGCATGCTAACTCTGCCCACAGTCTGCAGTTCAATCCTGAATGGCTCAAGGTTGACTCAGCCTTCCATCCTTCCGAGGTCTGTAAAACGAAGACTCAGATTGTTGGGGGTAATAGCGGACACTGCAAACTGCTTAGAAACTGCTAAAGCATATAAGTCTGTGCTATGGCTATTGCTATATGGCTGCAACTCTATGTATTGTACAACAACCAGTACAAACAAATAGACAAGAACAGTCATTATAAAAATAAAATCTATTATAAAAATATACTATTCGGCTAGCCTTGAGGATAAGGTCACCATTAAAATTTCCTAAAAAAGAAAACTTGACAATGTGTGCATATAAATGGCTTTGTGTTTTTTATTGCTGGACTCCGTCCTCATGAGAATCATGGAGAAAATCTATTTCTCCTAGTTGCTAAGAATTGTCCTCAACTTGGTGGTACATAATCAATCAAATAAACTTCACCAGAAAAGAAAATTACTGTTGGAAGATGGTTTCACTGAAATAAGTAGAAAGTGGAAAACATTCTCCAACAGAATAGAAGCAAAGGCCAAAAGGGAAGCTTACCTTGATCACAGGGATGAGATGGCCCTGGAAATGGAAGAAGAAATGGCGTATGATTGATCAGTCCTATAAGAAAAGGAGGAAGTGTAGCACAATTAGATTTTCAAGATTCTATTATTACAACCAATCTAAATAAAATAGTTTTAGCTTTTCTGTGGAGTTGATTTCAGATCTAGGGTACAGGTAGGGCTGACAAGTCCATGTGAACATATCATGTTGAAGATGTCTATGGAGATTCTCAGTCATCCTGGTCATTGGTTGTCCCAATCATGCTGAAGAATCAAGGAAAGTGGATGATCTTTATTGTCTTGCCATGTTTGCCTTCTTCAAATGCTTCTTAGGATTAGTACTAAGTACTATTAAGCTACTTAGTATTGTGTACTATAGAGCAGGGGTCCCCAACCTTTTTTGCACCAGGGACCGGTTTCATTTTAAAGAAAATTCTGCGGACCGGCTGGCCTAGAGGAGGAGGGAGGAGGGGGAACAGGCGTCGTATGCGCACGCGGGGGGGGGGAGTCGGCTCACTTGGCCCTCTAAGGCCTCCAAAGGCGCGAACGGCCACGCCTGTGCATGTGTTCACTGCGGGATGAGGCAGCCGTAACCTCCTCAGCTGACATGCCGGCCCCTCCGGGTAGCCCCGGAAAGTGTGCTGCAGTGGCCGTTGGAAGGAGCTGGTGGAAGTGCGCTTGGCCATCCTCTGCCCAGGGGGTTGCTCCCTCCTCCTCCTCTCCAGCCCTGCGGCCCGGTTCCTATCAAGCCGCAGACCGGCACCGGTCCGCGGACCGGGGGTTGGGGACCCCTGCTATAGAGTGTTGAATAGTATTAATATTACTTAGTATTGAGCCGAGAAATGGCACATGTGCAACCTCTCCCTTTCCCTCCCAAACCTCTGTCAATTCTCTATGGTCTCAGAAGGACAGTGACACAAGGACGTGAATGTGAATATTTGATAAAACAGCATGCAGGTTGCATGGACAATATATTTTATTTTAGACAAATATAAATCTATCAGCACTTCATACCCCTGAGTGAGTAAGGGAGGGAACAATGCTCTTCTCCTATTCACAACCAATTTGAATACTTCACATTCTAGACAAATTCAAAAGATTATTTAAGGCAGAATCACTGCCTTCTACATCAAATGAAGAGCATGCTGTTTGAAAATATCAGCTGAATGTTATGGGAGATCAGCTTCCTGTGTTGTTGCAGTACCACACAATTGGTTTTAAAGCAGCTATTATGAGAACATCTGCAAGAATATGAATGTAAGAATATGTCCTTTCAATTGCAGAAGAGAACTATTATGGTCCTGCAGGTGTGGTTGGAATATGATTGTTATCATGTCAACAGTGCTTTTTAAAGACCTGACATGCCCCAGCTTATCCTTGGAGAATAAAAATATTTTCTGCCCTTCTTTATAGCCTCATTATTAGAAAGGAATATTTTTTTACATATGTAAACACACATTGTTAGCTAACCATGTGGTAAGTCATTAACTATTTGTGAATGAATTTGGACATGGATAGAATTCCTATGGTGCCTCTTTACTGGCTATGGTAGATGGGGTTTATGGGAGTTGTAGTCTCAAATATCTGAATGGCAGATTGTCTACTTCAGTGACTACTTAACATAGCACAGATTAAAATATGCTTGGAAATGCTGCAAGAACAGAGTAAGTTCCTATATTTCTATGAAGCTGACAGCATACTTTAAAACTGCAACATATATATTATAGGAATGATACCCGCCTTTATTATAATGGTCACCAAAATTCAGGACAGTGTTGTAGGAGGAAATAGAGTCCCGATAAAAACATATTGAACATTTCTGAATAAATTAAAAAAGAAAAAAGACAAACCAAAATACAAGGTTTACACTTATATCTAAATTGATAAAATATTAGCCATAGAATACTAAGCATGTTTAATTTTTGTAAACTAAGTCCCTCAGTTGTAAAATTAATTAAACCATTCACAGTTAAAACAGTGATAATAAAGTAACTTTGTGATCAATCCTTACATTGATGACCTTCACAGATCCGTAGAGCAAAGAAAAGATGAAGTAAGATAATAATCATAGTTGTGGTTTCAGTTAGCAACTGCTTTGCTTAACAATCCAGTTGCCAGCCCCAATTATGGTTACTAAATGAGGACTACCTCTCACCATAAATAATCTTGAGAGTATAAACCGGATAGCATTCAATTACTTTTTATAAACTTGTTTGGTAGGTCATCCTATTCCGTGAGATGAAATCAGTTTGGCATTCTCGCTGCATCTGTTACATAACACAAATTCTTATGTTAAAAAGCTATTATGACCAAATGAATGAACCCGAGGTCTCATTTTCCTTTCCTAATGCTTCTTTAAAAGTCTTGCTTAGATTTGAGGCATCACAGAAGTGTTATTTTTTTAGGCAATGTCAGCGTAAGCCCCATATTTCATTTCAAAATTCAGCTAGAAGTATAGATTTTGAAAACAGGTATGCTTGTCTGGAAACTTCTTTCCAAGCATTAAAGGCTAACTGCTGGCTGAACTGTTCACTGGGACCCTGATCACCTGGAATGGATTTAATCTTGGCTTGATTTCACTTCAACCAATAACTCATTTATTTCAATTTGGTTTTACTTTTACCTTGTGTGCAAGATGGTGATGTGAATGTTATGGATGTCCACTAGCTTTCGTACATTCCCCGCCCCTTAAGTGCGAGTCTGGATGGGAAGAAACAGGATTCGGCTCAACCCGTCCAAGACCGAGTGGCTGTGGTTCCCGGCACCACGATATAGCCAGTTGGTTCCATCTCTGGCTATTGGGGGCGAGTCATTAGCTCCCACGGAAAGGGTCTGCAACTTGGGCATCCTCCTGGATTCTCAGCTGTTGCTGGACGACCATTTGACAGCCGTGGCCAGGGAGGCTTTTTATCAGGTATGCCTGATATGCCAGTTACGCCCCTTTCTAGATCGTGGTGCCCTATGCACAGTCACTCAAGCTCTCGTCATTGCTCGGCTGGACTACTGTAACGCTCTCTACATGGGGCTTCCCTTGAGGTGCACTTGGAGTCTCCAGCTAGTCCAGAATGCAGCCGCGCGGGGGATCCTGGGAGTCTCGAAATACTCCCATATAACACCTCTCCTGCGCGAGCTGCACTGGCTACCTGTGGCTTTCAGGGTGCGCTTCAAGGTGTTAGTAACCACCTTTAAAGCGCTCCATGGCATGGGACCTGGATACCTGCGGGACTGCCTCCTACCACATACCTCCCTTCGACCTGTCTGCTCCCACAGGGAGGTCCTCCTCAGGGTACCGTCTGCCGGACAATGCCGGCTGGTGACCCCCAGGGGGAGAGCCTTCTCTGTGGCAGCTCCCGCCCTCTGGAACGACCTGCCCCCCGACCTTCGTATTATCACAGATCTGCGCCTCTTCCATTGGGCATTAAAAACGCACCTATTTCATGCAGCCGGCCTGATATTATAATAATAATAATAATAATAATAATAATAATAATAACAACAACAACAACAACAACAACAACAACAATAATAATAATAATCTTTATTGTCATTGTAATGCGATTGTAATAAAATTACAATGAGATTGGTATAGTTTTAAATGTGATTTTAAATTGGGTTTGTAATGACGAATTTAGCACGGGTTCCAAATTTAATTTATTTTTAACTTATTTCTAATATTTTATTGTATTTATTGCTATGCTTTTTATTGTTTCCTGTGCACCGCCCTGAGTCCCCCCGGGGAGATAGGGCGGTACATAAATTTAATAAAAACTAAACTAAACTAAATAATTGAAAAAGTGAAGCATTTTATTTCAACCAGTAAAGCTCAGCCCTATAACTATCTTGAAAGTGATCTTCTGATACAGTAGAAGACTATCTTTCAACCCTATAGATGTCTGACTTGTGAGTCCCATTATTTTCAACTAGTTTGGCCATCATATATAAGAATGACTAATAGATGGTTGAAAGCAGAGTTGGGTTCCTACTGGTTTGGACCGGTTCAGCTGAACCAGTAGTAGTTTGATGGCCTGAATCACTGGAACCGGCAGCAACCCATGCCTACCACGCCTGCGAACCAGTTCTCTAGGTGGCACCATAGATGCCGCCATCTTGCTTTTTGTTTCTGCGCATGCGCAGAACAATTTAGTTTAGTTTAGTTTAGTTTATTAAATTTATATACTGCACCCTTTCCCCAAAGGGACTCAGGCCGGTGCACAGGCAATTTAAAAACATATATAAATATAACAAAATACAAATATAAAACCAGATTAAATTAATTTAAAAACATATATAAATATAACAAAATACAAATATAAAACCAGATTAAATTAACCCTGTGCTAAAAAATTTAAATATATTAAAACAATATCCCTAAAAACCAATTTAAAACAATTTAAGTGCAGACTATAGGCTGGGTGATGTAAGTTAGGCCAGGCCGGCCTGTTGGAAAAAATAGGTTTTCAGATTTTGGCGGAAGGAGCGGAGGTCCATGGTCGTTCTCAGTTCGGGGGGTAAGTCATTCCAGAGAGTTGGGCCCACCACAGAGAAGGCCCTTCCCCTGGGCGTCGCCCGCTGGCATTGCCTGGTGGACGGCACCTGGAGAAGTCCCTCTCTGTGGGAGCGAATCGGCCGAAGGGATGTTTCTAGAGTTTAGAATAAATTCAATTCAAACCTTTATTGTCAGAGTACAACATGTGCGCAATGAGATTGGCTGAGCCTCCCTTCGTGCAACCCCCCCCCCAACACAAAACAACCCACAGTGAAAAACAGAAAATCCCTAATCCAGTGAATCCTACTAACAAACACCCAGTCCTATTGCACTATGTGAACTTATTGCATGTCGCACCGGCCCCGCAAATCAATCATACTATGTTGTTAGTAGAGTTATTTTTCATTTAGGAGTCTGACAGCCCATGGATAAAAACTATTCTTCAGCCTGCTTGTGTGATTGCCTATGCTTCTATATCTCCTTCCAGATGGTAGGAGAATGAAGAAGTGCTGAGCAGGGTATGACTCGCCCCTGAGGATTTTTCTCACTCTTATAAGGCAGTGAGCTAGTGATGTCATCTACAGCCCTGATACCACTTGGCTTGGCAGCTAAGAAGTGGCTATGAATAAGAATAACAGAATAACGAAGTTGGAAGAGCCCTTGGAGATCTAGTTCAACCCCATGCTCAGGCAGGAAACTTATACCATTTCAGACATATGGTTGTCCAATCTCTTTTTAAAAACTTCCAGTGTTGGAGCATCCATTAATTTTGGCTGATGAACTATTATGTTAGGAAATTCAGCTGATGAACTGTTCTGTTAGGAAATTTCTCCTTATTCTAGGTTGGTTCTCTCCTTGATTAGTTTCAAATCCATTGCTTCTTGTCAGGTGCTTTGGTGAATGGGTTGACTCTTGTTTGTGGCAACCCTCTAGATATTGGAACACTGCTATCATGTCACCCAATCCTTCTTTTTCAAGAAGAAAAGTTCAAATAGGTCCTGTAGGGCAGGGGTCTTCAACCTTTACAACTTTAAGTCTGAAGGACTTCAGCTCCCAGAATTCTCCAGCCTGCAAAGCTGGCTGGAGAAGTTTGGGAGCTGAAGTCCTTCAGACTTAAAGTTGTAAAGGTTGGAGACCCCTGCTGTAGGGTTTCACAAATCTCACCATAAAAGCAAACACACATACAGTACTTCTGAATCGTAATAACCCCAAGGATTGTGAAGTGATTCAGCTCTGATCAAGGATAATCAACATGACCGAAGATTTTACATTATAGAGGAAAAAAATATCTGACATCCACTGCAGAGTTGTTTTGATTAAAAAAGGTGCCCCCCTCACATTGAGGTCATTAGCCAGCCAGCTTTAAATATCCCTTTCATGCAGCTGGGCTCAGTGTAATGTGATTTTTTCCCCTTCTTTCGTAAGGTATCCCAGGGCCATTTGACTATTTCAGACAAAGGAGGAAAAGGCCCCTGCCGAGCTTGGAAATCATCTTGCTACTTGGAGATCAGCTTGGAACAGGTTATTTATTGCTGTTCTTGGCATAGGGGTCTCTCCCAAGCCTGCAGCCTGTTTGGCTGTTCTGTTTGCAGCTCTCCAGCGCAGCTGATGATTCTTCCTTTGGAGCATGGGGTGCCTGACAGGCCCTGCAAGGAAAGGGCCTGCTTTGCTCCACTTTCCTGCCTAAGCTGATTTCCAGTTACATCAACAAAAAGGGGCTGAGTTAACAAACAGATGCTTAATGGTTTGCCTTAAAAAAGAATGCATTGAATCGTGAGGCTTTTGTTTTAGCAAACTCTTTGGAAGGACCTTTTGGAGACAATTGTTCCATAAGCACAGCATAAATCTGTAGTTATAAAACCTTTAATGTTCCCTCCACTGTCTCCCGTCCCCCCCATATAAAATTGGTTCAGCACAGAGGTGGGTTACTACCAGTTCGCACCAGTTCAGTGGAACCGGTAGTGGAAATGGCGACTGGGTCACCCAACCGGTAGGGATGGCATGCTTGCCATGCCCCCGAGCCGGTTCCCTGGTCACCGCAACATCTTTTTTTGACATTTTTAATGTTCTATGCATGTGCAAATCTATTTACAGGCAACTGTGCATGTGCATGTGAGTGAAGCGAGGACGCACATGCAAATCGCGCATGCATTGAACCAGCAGCAATGCCGCAGAAACCCAACCCTGGTTCACCATTATTACCCCTTTTTGTGCGGTATTATTTTGTTAGATGAAACTTTCAACCTAGATATGTTAGCTTATCACTACACTGTAGCAAGAAGATGCAGCACAGTCCAATTATTAGCTGCCATTTAGTGGCTGTCTAGGCCGGTGTTTCTCAACTCCAGCAAATTTAAGGTAGGTGGACTTCAGCTCCCAGAGTGCTCCAAACAGCCATGCTGGCTGGGACATTCTGGGAGTGGAAGTCTACCTTTCCTAAAATTGCCAAGGTTGAGAAACACAACTCTAGACATTTGCGGCCCAGATATGTTAGCTGTTTGTTCTTCCCTGCTACAGGGATCAATATTCTGATAAAGTTAATCCACTGGTTTTACATAGACTTTCCAATGTAATAAACAATGAGATGCACAATCCAAAGTAATTTGTCTTCTCCAATACATTTGAAATAGTAATAGGGGACTTTTTAAACCATGCACTATAACTATCACTTGCTACAACAACAAAACTTGGAACCCTGACAAAACCTTTAAATGCAATTTCCAGAGAAAGCCCTACGATTATTTAAATGGAAATAAACCATAATGTTTAAAAGTGCCTTTTTATTAATAAAGGAATACATCGAGAGATTGGTAGGATTTTGGAAAGTGGGGAAGGGAAACCATGAGGATCTTATTTCTTGAGGATAAGATATTTCTTATAGTTTCTATTTTATGTGTGGTTTTATTCTAGGCACAGGTAATCTTTTGGGTTATCAGGTTTGGCATTAATATTGAGCGACTAAGGACCATAATAGATAACGACATATATGAGACAGAGCTAGCATTTCCTGGAGTTTTCCCCTCCAGGGTTGGTGACTTTCTTTGAATTGTAGCTATATACTGAATTTAGCTCTAGAATAGTGTTTGTGCTAGCATTTTCATGGGTTTTGAATCACAAAATAGTGTTTGAAAAATATAATACCTGATTACAGATGGTCCTTGTTTAGTGGCCACAGCTGGGATTCCATCACTAAGCAAAGCAGTTGCCAAGTGGGAAATTGTGTGTTTGCAACTGTGCTTTCCTTTGCCGGTGAGATAGTCATGATGCTAAGAAAAATGAAAGGAAAGTAAAGCAGAAGATGACCAGCAGCAAATGTCATGTAATCTGTCACTCCACTTATTCTAATGCCTTTAAACTTGCAGAATGAATATGATTGAACATGAAACATATTTCCTGGGATAAAGAATGTAACTCTCTAGTATAGACACCAAAAAATACTAAAGTAGTTTTCAAACTCTATCTTTGGGGTTGGGAGGAAAAACTTGTATATTATTTTAATTGAATTGTTCTGTACGGTATGGGGTACCTAAATAATATGCCTTAGGAAACCAATATTGCCACATTAAATGTACACAAAACTCAGATGTAAAATGGGCTTTCTTTCCCCAATAATTTAAATTAATATTTTACTCTCATTTTGTTTGGTGACTTATTTCTCTAATTTAAAAAAAATTTTCTGGGCTAATTCTTTAAGGCTATTTTAGCATCATTAATGCTTCATTAATTAGTTTTGCTGATTTTTAAAGAAGCTACTGCCATAATTTTTCTTTTGTATCAGAGATGAATCCCAAAATAAGGCTTTTCCCAATTGGTATTCTACAAATAGGTTGAGAATTGTAATTTTCAGAGTTTTCAGTCTGTTCCTTAGGAACTGTGGTGTCTAGATCCCTAAAGCATTGGGACAATCTGGAAGAAATATTTCCTCCTTTCCTATATATTATCCTGTGCACTTAGATCAACAGTTATTGAAAAACACCCAGGCAGGCAGGGAGGAAGCAGGGAATTAGCCTTGAATCACTAGGCAGCCACAAGAGTTCCATGACTGACCCACCCCCTTAAGCTCCATGGAATCTTGTCTATTTGTTCTCAAAAAGAGGCAAGCAGACTGGAGAGATTCCTGCATTATAGGCAGAACACAATAAAGTTGATAGCTTGAACTCTACATGTGTGGATCCGGACTCTTGTGGCTGGCAACAATACAGCCTTATTTCATGGCTATCCTTCAGGGACGATGGATATGTGAGAAATAGATAATCGAATCTGTTGTTCATCTTGCCCTGAGATTCCCAAAGTGGAATCTGGAGGAGTGAAGGTATTTGTAAACACCTTCCAGTTTCCCCTCTTTTTATAAAAAAAAAACCTCTTAAATATCAACTTTTCCAGCAAAGGATTAGCCCAAAATACAATTGTTATTTACAAAAATGCCTGAGAACTAAATTTCATTGGCATTCAATGTTCGCAAATGTGCTTCTCTTGTCCCCTCACCATCTAAAGAAAAAAGGTCAAGTGAGTTGGAGGTTGTAGAAGCGGTGTGTCAGACAGTATGGTGGTTCCCTGGGCAACTGGTCTTTTATGGCTGGATCCATACACAGTGTGGCCATCATTTAATATGTGGGGATAAGTTTCTTTATAGCAGCTGTTTTCTTCGAAAGCCCATGCTGTGCTTTTAAAATGCAAAACGTGACAATTGCTCCCAAACAATCTTGGACCCCCCGAGTTCCCTACTGTGAATAATTTGATTCTTCGCAATTTCAATTCCAGATCTTGCCTTCTTCTGAATGAGATATTGATCGACTGGTTTTTAATGAATGTTCCACCTTTTGATTTGTTACAACACGCAAGGTGGCTTTTTTTTTTTTACAGTATTAAAAATACTAAGTAAAAAATTAACACAAAATCAAAAGGATGATAAGAACTGAACCTGAAACTGAATCTCAAATGGTTTGCTCTGCCATAGAATGTTGGCCTCCTTAAACACCATTTCCATCATAGCATACCAGTTCAGAAATAGGTAAAGGTAAAGCTTCCCCTGCATGTGCGTGCTAGTCTTTTTCTAGCTCTAGGGATGCTCATTTCCCTTTCTAAGTCAGTGCTCTCCGAAGACGTCTCTGTGGTCTGTGGTCATAGGGCCAGCATGACTCAATGCTGAAGGATGCACGGAGGGCTGTTACCTTCCTACCAAAGTGGTCCCTATTTTTCTACTCGCATTTTTTGTTCTTTCGAACTGCTAGGTTGGCAGAAGCTGGGACAAGTAATGGCAGCTCACCCTGTTAGGCAGCGCAAGGGATTTGAACCACTGGACTGTCGACCTCCTGATCAACAAGCTCAGCATCTTAGCCACTGAGTCACTGTGTCCCTTTAGTTCAGAAATAGGGGAAAGTAAAATTAGTGGAGGTTTTTGGGGGGAAGGTAACTGTCCTTTTATTATTACAACTTTCTTTCATATTCCTTTACTTCTGATCTCATCCAATGGATGTTGCAATTGGGGTATGCCCTGTATACATATGTAAGCATCCCCTAGATACAGCACATCTGGAAAACCTTCAAAACGTATGCAAGGAACTTGCTGGGAGGAAAATAAAGAAGGTAGTTTATGATTTCCACATTAGGGTTGCTCACTTCTTTGAGAAAAAAGTGCACACATCTGTATCTTTCAAAAGTAACATGAGAAGCACCCCCTGAGAGAGCTGAAATGCAATGCTGAGCCTGGGAAATTGGACCAAAATCTAGGTCCATTGTTCTTACTACTGGATCATATAGACTTTCCTTGGCTCTTTGTCAGATGGATGTCAGCAGCAGGACATAACCTGGAGTAACAGAAATGCTAGTAAGATGTTGAAAGATGGTATACTATACCATGTGCTGGAAGATGCTGAGTATCTCACCATGATTCTGTGGTAGGAAATCTCTTGTCCTTTGTTTTGGAAGGAAAGGATTTTTAAGTGGTCTACAGCCTTTGGCATATCCCATCAAATAATATTAATAAGCCCTAATATTCATTTTGATATTTTTTTTTAAAAAAGTGAAGCCGTTGTAAGTATTTTTCCATTCTAATCTCTGCTCATAAATTTGGAAATTCTTGCACATTAAGAAACATTCTCTCTCTCTCTCTCTCTCTTTCGCTCCCTCCCCCCTCTCTCTTACACACACACACACACACACACACACACACACACACACGATTAAGCAGTCTTATGTGGTATAATGATTCATATCCTCTTGTAATCACCATCGATTATATGTGAAAAACTTGGGAAGTTCATCCCAGAGGGTTTAAGAGCAATGTATAAGTTGTTTCCAAAACTGCCATATGGACTATGACTCATATGTTTGCTCAGCACATAAAATATCTATTATATGGTCATTTTGGCAAAGAAAATGGATCTTTTTGTTGCTGTTATTGTTGTTTAAAATCATTGGTCATTTGTTTCCTAATAATTTTTAGAGCTATGAGAAGATCATAAAACACTAGCAAATCCAGTAATACATTTGGCATCAGGAACCTCATCTATATCCTAAAGCTATTCCCACTTTCAGAGATTGTGCAAAACCAGCTAACAGAAAAAAGAGATGTGTAAACCAAGGAAGAGTGGTTTGTACCAAAGGATAAATGTCTAGTTTTACCTCCTAGCTGATATTTATATTCTTACAGTCAATTGAATTTCTTACCCCTGAATAGTATGGCTCTATAATTTATGTTGGCTTTCCCCTATCTAGTGCCTTCCTGATGTATCATGTAAGTTAAGAATTTTCACAGTTGAAATTCAATTTATCTGGAAGGTATTATCATTGGACAAAGCTAGATGACATAATTTTGAACCTAATGTTCAGAATTCCCGTTTGTGAAAAAGGCCTGACAACTGAGGTTTTAGCCAAAGTTAAAAGAGCTAAAGGATTAGCAAACAACAGTGAGTAAGTACGCTAAAACGACTTACCTTTTCTATACTATGAAACAGATGCGTAGAGACAGCATGTCCCAATGCTATTGTCCCAATAGCATGTCCCAATGCTATTGTTACTTCTGGGAGTTGCATTCCCAACAGATACATTTAAAAAAAAAATATTTGCTAGATTTATATCCTGCTTTTCCATCAGGAACTCAAGGCAACACACACAACACATTTCTCTTCCTATTTGTCATCACAACACAACTTGATGAATCATCATGTTGCTGTGGACACCATCTCCATACATTGGAGAGAGTTGTTGTTGGATCTTGTTTGAATACACAATTAATAGTATCTATAGAGTCCAAGTAATACAAGTAAGATGGGGATCACAGCGACATGATCTAAGTCCTCCGCTCCTTCCGTCAAAAATTAAAAACACACTTTTTCTGCTGTTTTTAGGGTTTTTAACGATTAATTTTTAGTTTTAATATGGGATTTTAGCGCAGGGTTAGTTTAATTTTATTTTATATTGTACTATGTGATTTTATATGTATTTTAAATTCCCTGTGCCCCGCCTCGAGTCCCTTCGGGGACAGAGAGCGGGTTATAAATTAAAATTTATTATTATTATTATTATTATTATTATTATTATTATTATTATTATTATTATTATTATTATTTTGTATGTGTGTTGATTGTGATGGTGCAATTGCCATCTTGCCTGCTTTGACACCCCACCTTATGGCTTTGTACAGACCGTTGCACACTGGGGTATAATTCTGCCACACCAGCACAACAAAGACTTGCATGGAAGTTGGGAATTATAACCCAATATATTTGGAACGTGCTTGGTTAGGGAAGACTGCCATGATATGATTTGGCTGTCTTTGGCATCATGTCCATGTTTAGCTTATCATAATTTTTTGCAAAAATTCTTAGGAAACTTTTACGTCTTATCTGTATATTTCCCAGTTTCTCCTCAGGAACAGATAGTTGAACAAATAGATGTTTTTCATTTAATTATCTTCAGCTTATAAGCATAAATAAATGTTTGAAACATTCTTTGTTCCTGCTAAACTGGTCATCCCTCTCTCTCTCTCTCCCACTACCTCCCCCCCTCTCTCTGTCTCTCTCTCTCTCTCTCTCCCCTCACATAAAAAATGGAAGGCATTTGGGGCTAACCTGTGTTAGACAAGCCCATTTTGTTTACCAACTTGTTGAGGTTTATGGCCTATTTAATAGCCAAACATCATGTTGAATTTAAATTATCAGGATGAGGGCCCTAACTAAATATCTAGTTAGCCACGTTTGACTTCTCTCCAGAAAGCAGCATTAAATTACAATTCACAAAGACTGCCTCTTCAGCATTCTCTGTGAAGAATATCTGGCGACACCGATACACTTCATGTATTATTTTTTGCCCTAAATAAGCACCTTTCTATATGGATGGCTAGGATATTTCCCACTTGTTTTCTTAAGCATTTGACATAATTTGTTTCTTGGCCAAGCTTAGTTCTTTGAAATATTGCTGCTCTGGTTGCTGATCCTATCTTATGAAAATATTTAGACACAATTCAAACTTTGTCAGCATATGATTTTAATTGCAGATGTATTTTGATTCTAGATGGTGCCTTTATGAAGCAGACCTTCACAACAGGGGTTGTTAAGAGGCCACCACTCACTAGATGCCCCAATATTATTTATTTATTCATCCATTCATTTAGATTTTGAGTTTTTCTGTTCTTAAGTCTCCAGGTGGTTAGCAAAACAGTAAAACATAGCAAACATTAATATATTCCCTTCAAATGACTGCAGATATCAGCAAGTACACACAGGTGAGTAGGAGAGACCTTAAAAACAGTTCTTGGTGAGAACTGTTACATATGTGCTGTCCATGAAAGCATTACTTGCCTGGTTTGTAGATTATCTCTCTTATGTATGTTCAAAGTCACTTTTTCAAAGTCTTCAAAGGGCAGATACATTCACTGTAGATTTATTTTACATAATGAAGTGCCATGAACTACCAAATCGGACTCCACTGTCATGTAGAGAACGCAATGAATGAACAGTGCTGCCATCCATTGTTCTTGGATACAAAAGTTAACAGACATTAGATATATCTGGGGAATGTTACACAATGGGCAGTCCAAAGATTCAGATTTGAAGGGGAAAATGTTTTAGAGTGTATATGGATGCACACATAACACTTGTGTCACCCAATCCCAGAAAAACAACCCTTTGCTTTAGGGCAGGGCTCCCCAAAAATGGTTGATATTGATGCCAAATGACTATCTTAAATCAATGTAAGCTTCAATGTGGTTGTTATTGTTATTCACAGTACTATTGCTTAAAGTAGTATGGGGGTTGACAAACAATTTGAAGTTTCATGAAGGAGGTGATGAACTGAAGACCCCTGCTGAAGACCCGAGCCAAGGTGGCACAATGGTGAGAGTGCAGCACTGCAGACTACCTCAGCTGACTGTTAGTTGCAGTTCAGCAGTTCAAATCTCACCAGCTTAAGGTTGGCTTAGCTTTCCATCCTTCCAAGGTGGGTAAAATGAGGACCCAGATTGTTGGGGGCAATATGCTGACTCTGTAAACTACTTAGAGAGGGCTGTAAAAGCACTATGAAGCAGTATATAAGTCTAAGTACTATTGCTATTTATAAGGTATTCTTGAGAATTCCTATAAACATTCTGAATCCTTCTTTGACTTTCTGCAAGCAAAATAAATGGGGAAGCTGGATTTACTTATAACTGATACTAATATAAGAACTGAAGTGATTCACTTAACAAATGTGGCAAGAAAAGTCATAAAATGAGACAACATTCATTTAAAAAAATTCTCACTTAGCAACATAAATTCTGTGCTCAATTGTAGTCCTAAATTGACCACAATTGAGCCCAGGACTACCTGTATAAAACTAATTGACTCTTGCCTTTCTCGTCAATCTCTTGAATAGTCCAATCAGTATCTTCCGCAAGAACTGCATTTGGAGGGACCAACTACGATCTGACAGAGAAGCCTTTCTGATCTGAGAATGGATCTACCACATCCCAAATTTAATACTTTTCCCTTCTTTTCTCTTTTTTAAACAAGTAAACATCTAAACATCTTTCATCTTCCTATAGCCTTTGATCTGGGAGCAAAGGTCTTATTGATGTTGTTCTTAATTCTTCTACTTCAGGTGAGTAAACAATGACTTTGCTTACCTCAATTCATCTCATTCTGACCTTTGCCCCAAATTGGATTACATGGATTATTAGGCTGCTTAAAATTTTATTCTGTTTAGGGTTTTAATAGAACAACATAACATATGATTGTGGATTTAAATTGATCAATTGATACCTAATCTTTGGGATGCTGAGTTAGGCTAGGTTCTCATAAGTTAGCATAAAGAATTGATTTGTGAATTCTGATATACTTGAGCTGATATGACTATTGTCAGATCTTCTAGTAATTGGCCAGAAATTGTGATGTTTGTCTTGCCTCAAACTATATATTTATTTATTTATTTAATTTATTTAATTTGATTTCTAGACAGCCCCCTCTCCCCAAAGGGACTCGGGGCGGTATACAGGTAAAAATTAAAACTACTAAAATCAAAACAACACATACAAAGTTAAAATCGAATTAAATAATCCCCTGTACAAATTTATAAAAGTTAAAAACTAACCCCATAAAACCGAATAAAATCATTTAAAATCACAGACTGGGGCGAACAGCATGAAATTAGGCCAAGCCGGCTAGATGGAACAAGTGCGTTTTGAGTTTCTGGCGGAAGGAGCAGAGGCCCTGATATCAGGGGGAAGGTCATTCCAAAGGGTTAGGCCCATCACAGAGAAGGCCCTTCCCCTGGGCATCGCCCACTGGCATTGCCTAGTGGACGGCATCCGGAGAAGTCCCTCTCTGTGAGAGCGAATCGGCCGAAGGGATGTATATATGCATATATAGCACATGATTTAGGAGAGAACACTATTAGAAAGGTGCTCAAATTTCGAATACTACTTGCAATGTTTGCAACATTAAAATCTGAAACGATTGGTATTGTAGATTACATAGAAGCGGAATACGAATGATTTATGAACACGTGTCAAGCTAAACCAAAGAGTCATTTTGGTATAGTGGAAACTGCTGGGCAAGAAACCAGATGATTGTGAGGTCAAGTCCTCCTGTAGGTATAAAAGCCAGGGGGGTGATTTGGCCAGTCATTTTCTCTCTGACCAAACCACCTCACAGAATTGTGAGGGAAATTAGAGGCAGGAGCATTAGATATGCATATTCCCTTAGCTGATCAAAAATAAAAGCAGGAGAAAAAATATAATAAATAAACCAACTGGGTCACCCTTAATAGGAATAAACCTGATATGTAGAAAATTATTATTATTATTATTATTTTTGAGTTCTTGCTGATTGAAATTCTGTGATTTGACTATTTGCTATTATATGCATTTCTGGAAATAAAACATACTGACTTTCCTTTAAATAATTAAAGTTAGATGTAAGTTTATTTAATTGATATCAATTAATTTAAGCTCCTTTTAATAATGTAATTATTCTCTTTTAAGTTAGACCTTCCTGTTTAATGTTTGAATAAGTTGCGATTGTCTACTATTTGCCCCAAGATAGCTTGTTAGCTCTCATGGCAGAATATAAATTGGGAAGAGCAAACTTTAAATCTGTGAAGTAGGCCACAATTAATACAGCCAATATTGTGACAAGGATAAGATACTGCAAGCCAGTGAAATCAGTGCATGGATGTCTGTGGTGATGGGCAAAATAATTGTGTCATAATGTTTCAATGCATCCTTCCCTAACACACTTGCATGCAGCAATCTGATATGAGTCTGAAAAGACTTGTATCGTAATGTCACAAAACACGTTTTGGCTAGTATGAGCATCTCTGAAATGCATGGCATCTTTGGAACTTTTTCATGAGTGTTGATGGAATTCGTTTAAAAGAGGCATGCTATTTTTTTTTTAATATACTCATGATGAAATGTCATGTTTTATGAGTGAGGAAAATGTGTCAGTCACTGAAGCCTTTTTTGAGCATGGGGGAAAATGATAATAATGACCTTTTATAAACCTTTACTTTATCATAGCCTAAACAAAGCAGCTCATATCAACGGTGAAGTAATTTAATTAGAGGAAGGAAAGATTATTTCAGTACCCTTCAATAATAAACTATGATTTATTAACGAACATTTTAGAGAAGATTTAATGAAAGGTCAATACAAGGAGAAAAGAATGAGAACCTTCAGGTTTGTCTACCCCTCTCCCCTCAATTTTTGGAGTTCACACTGTTTCATTTTGACTAGTTTTCAGTTATGACTTTTTAAAATCTAGAGATAATCCCCAACATTCTCAATTAAGACCTTTCAAAAATATCTAGATTACCTTTCCCTCAAGGCATACTTTTATGCATGCATTTTATCAGCATATTTTCCCCCATTGGTTGAACCTATTCATAATTAAATGATAAAAAAAGACAGTTGTATAAACCTGGATTGCCAACTAGCTGGTGGCAGCATCTAACTTGACCTTGGCTAATCTAGAAAGGTAAACAGATAAGTTAGTGTGTGGATGAAGGAATAGCAAGACAATTTACAACTGTAAGAAAGAGTATTAAAATTTAAAACATCTTGGAAACAAGCAAACCACTCTTCCTGGCTACAAAATGCTAAGACCATGCTTCTTGTGGAAGAGATGGGAAACATAAAAATTTAACATAGGACATAGGGTACCAGAATGATATAAGCAGCATGGTTGACCAGTTCTCCTACCTTCTCCTTCACTTGTATGTACTAGAATAGTAGATGTTACTCAAGAAGCATGTTTCACCAAAACCAGAAAAAATTTAAAATACAGAGATAGACCAAATTGAAAGAGACACCAATTATAGAGGTTTGGGTTGCATTGGCCAGCTAATATTTTGCAACACAGCCACCACATCAGTTTGACTGAGAAATGACAAGGTAGAAAATCAGGAAAAGAGAGGGATTGAGAAGAGCAGCAGATATGAAACTACTACAGGAAACAGCAACTAATGAAGTGAAGGATAGGTTTTAGACATGAACATGTAATAAGCTAGGGTTTAATTTGCTTAATAGCTTTCATGTCAGAACAAAGTTGTGATAGATTTAATAGAGGCTGATGAAAGTTCTAGACTCCTTCCTTTTTTTGACCAATTCTACAGAAAGGTCAATGGGTCTTTGCAAGACCGCTACTGCTGGGATTAATATACTTTTTAAAATCTTATTGTTTCCAGAAGTTTTCTGAGCAAATGAGGTTTTATATTTCCCAGCCTCCTGCTAGCACATTAAGGTGTCAACTTTCACTGTAAGGCAAGTGTCTTGGTGCAAACAGCATTTTTGACCTCATGACACTGACCAGAGTACTGAAGTTGTGCAACCATTGAACAAACCTGGGGGTGTAATAAAAGGATGGGAAAACAAATCTTGTAGCTATGAAATACCATATAAAACCATATATATATATATATATTTATTGATCAGCTCAAAAACGTAACACACATATAAAAAAATTACACAACGGAACTCATGGCTTTCTGTCTAGATTGTCTCTGGTGATGAGCCGAAAGGCAAAAAAGGAGAGCAGTATGTCTCCTCCCTTAATTGGGACCCTAACAGGGTGTTGTGGAACAATTATCTATCTGTCTGTCTGTCTGTATATATGTATATGTATATGTATATGTATATATATGTATATGTATATATTTATATATATATAATTGTTTCACAGCACCCTGTTAGGGCCCCAATTAAGAGAGGAGACATACTGTTTCCTTTTCTGCCTTTTGGCTCATCACCAGAGACCATCTAGACAGAAAGCCATGAGTTCCGTTGTGTAATTTTTTTATATGTGTGTTACGTTTTTGAGCTGATCAATAAATATATATATATATATATGGTTTTATATGGTATTTCATATACACGCACACACGCACACATACATACATCCATAGCTTTCTACAACATCAGAGAAAACGTGTCTTCTTCAACTTGCTAAGTAATCCCCAAGAATTAAAATATTATTTTCTGGGGAGATGAAATGTGAACCTGGCTATATTGCCATGGCAGACATACCAGTTGAACCCCAGATATAGTTCTAAGCAGGTGTGCTTAGGCAATGCTACTGTTCCAACAGTGATGAAATGTCAACAGAGAAGTTAAAATAAGTATTTGAGATTAGTCCTTGAAAGAGCTTTATGTTGTATCCTAAACTTCTCCAGACTCCAGTCATGTCCTTGTTGATACTGCAGTTTTACATGCCCAATGAATTTGCCTCTCAATTATTTCAGTTGCATTGTAAACAATGAACCATTAAGGACTTTTATGTCAAAAATCACCCCACCCACATCATTGTGGAAGAGTGTATGTACAACTGAAGATTGGCGTAGAAAGACAAAGTGATCGAAGCTCCATTGAAAAGAAAGTGATTAAAAACTCTTGGCTATCAAAATGGAGAAAATGAGAATTTGAATGGAGAACCCAAAATTTCTAGGAGTTGGAGTACTTATATAACACTGGTCACCTAGTAGCTCCCATATTTTGAGATTTTGAATTGAAACAGCCCTCCCTTTCTCCATTCCAGTACAGTCGCTCAAATACCAGCAAGTCAAAGGAAAGGAACAATAGCTGTAACTAGAGTGCCCAACATACCTTTTATAATCTATGGGTATTAGGTCTTCTCTAAAGTATAGTGTTTTAACATTTTTCCTTTCTAGCAATAGGGAGCTGTATCTCTGAAATGTGAAGCAAATGTTCCCCAATGTAGTTCAATCTTTGGCCTTTCTCAACTCAGTGCTCTTCATCAATATTTGCATTATAATGAAGGACAATATTTTAGATAAAGTGATAGGGGAAACCGCCGTATAATTCTCCACCTCAACACAGAGCTCCGTGGGTGATTTGGGGTTATGAATGTTGGGATAAATTAGGGGAAGCCTTCATGAACCTGTCTTTAGCTCTCAGCAAAAGGATTAAACTCCATCAAAGGATTACAAGAGGTGCAAAATGATTGTCTTCCTGCAGAGTTCTATAAAAACCAGCCCTCTCTGGCCCAGAGGCTGTATGCTTTGCAGCTCAACATGTAAACATTAGCAGAAGATAAATCTTGTTGTAAAGCTGATCAGCTGTTTTTGGCAAGCTTTAAAAATCAAAGCAATGAATGCAAGGCAGGCCGCTTTTGTTCTGGTGAATTGCAATCCGTGTTTTCGCCATCCATGCTAGCAATTATTTCACTGAATCCGTTAAACCAAGGACTGAGGTAGAAGATCTTTTTATTTTCTCCCCATATGGTCTTTTGTCTAATGCTGCACTTCAGGAAAACCTGGACAATTGCCCCTTTGCCATCCCTAAAAAAAATGACCCTGGCCCCCACTAGCAGCTGTGTCAACAGTTCTTCAAGATGCTATTGAGCAGGGAGATCTCTTGCAGGCAGGTTCGTGGGAAAAACGTTGCCACCAAGACATATGACCCATTCCCAAACGAGCATGGAATGATGGATGCTTTAGAAAGCCCCAAGATTCACACAAAGCAGTCTCCATATGCAACGGAGGGGTCTTGCTCAAGGGGGAAAGGGAAACCTCTGACCCTCTTCCCCTTTCTAAGGTAACTTCTTTGGCAGAAGTTCAGAGCCGATTCTCATCTTTCATATAAGGGCTCCACCGCTATTGTAAAAACACAAGTAGCATTTATCACAGAGGCCGAAATAGCTCAGCATCAGTGGGAAAAGTTATTTGTGCTTTAACGGACCAGCAAATCCTGGCCCCTTCCTAATGGGTGGAAGTCTCATAGGTTCAAGAGCACTTACTAAAAAAAGGATCCATTTCCAGCTTGCTGATACCAGCAAGAAGAAATCAAAGATAGGGAAGCATATGCAGTTCTCGCAGGGGCAAAGGAAGGCATCACATCATCAGTACACTTACTCAAACAGAGGATGTTTATGGTGAGAAATCAGGAAGTGCTTTCAGGAAGTTGGTAGGAAAATTCAGATGAGGCAGGCAAAGGAAAAACAGAATGCATACACACAGAGAGCTGTTGTGCAGCGACATTTATAGAAAATTGGATTGTCATCAACTTTTTGATCTTGAGCCTCTGCCCAATCCCTGCCAAGCATCCTACAATCTTCTCATTCATATTTAGAAGATCAAGCTGCTTTGTGAGAAATTTGTCATGAGTTTCTGGTTATTGATTTAGGAGTCTATTTTGAGCATAGGTGATAAACACATTTCTGTCCTAGGGCAGACTTCCTGATTGGGCAACAATGTAAGTTTGGATGATTTTGATTGGTAGAATAAATATCGTATTATCCTCAAATATAACAAACTTGTAGCAAAACAAATAAAACAGACCTGTTCCTTATATAATGCTGAAAAAAGTTCCAATAGGATTTCCACATTAACAGAGGAACCTGAATTTCATTGTCAGTCTGAATATAATTAAATGTAGAGTTTACATTTACATTACTACTACTACAGTGTAGTAATGATGAGGAGAACATCTGTACATTTATACTATACATGATAAACCATATTGTTTTATTGACTTCAAAATTGGATAAACTTACACTACTGTGTTAGGGATACTTCTATTTATTCTGTTGGATGATTCCAGATTTTAGCTGGAATAACCTGTTTTGATGGTATTTCAGCTTTCATGGTTATGTCCCAGTAAATCATTGGTGGGGCCAACATGAACTTTTCTTTTGTTTTTGCTTAGAAGATCTGTTTCTCAGTTAAAAAATGGCCTTGTGACCACAATTCTGGACACAATCCAGTTGGTTAAATTGAAATAACACACTCTTTAAAAGGACATATTATATTTTATAATTTCTTCAGAAATTGAATCTACTGACTGCTCCTTTTCCACCCAAGCATTGATTCAATGAAATAAATTTCACCAGTGTCACTTTCTCTGAGTTTTCTTACTATCAATTCAACTGGGCAAGGTGTCAGGTTCCAAAGTGTTAATGAAACCAGCCAAACACAGAAATGGTTTGAAATGCAGTTTGTATTTCCCAGTTTATCATAGAATTGGCTTTGAAGGAGCAAGCAAAAGAGTATAAATCACTTAGTATAGAGTGATAAAGTTGAAAGTTGGTTAGATATCACCTAGTCTACGCCTCATCACTGTAGGACTCAGTAAAACATCCCTAACAGATGACTGTCCAATCTCTGATTGACGAGTTTGAGAAAAGAATAACTCAACACTTCCTTCAACTCACTATTCCACTGTTGGTTTCTATAGTCAATAAATTCCTCCTAGATTCTTCACTGATCTCTGAATTCACTCCAATTTCTCATTGCCTATTTTGAATGGTGGGGTATAACCAGTTAGTAGAAGAAATGTTTATGAAAATTTGTTTGTAGAAGAAAATCAGACTACTATCAGTCATTGTCATAAATTGCTTTATTATTGAATTGAAACCAACCAACCACTCACATCTGTCTGACTGTCCATCCATCCATCCATCCATCCATCCATCCATCCATCCATCCATCCATCCATCCATCCATCCATCCATCCATCCTGTATCTTACATCATATATCATCCATGATTTATCATCTATCTAGTTTTATATAAAATAACTTACAATGGTTTGGAGGCAATGTTAGATGGTGCAATTTAAAATCTGAAGTTGTAGTAATTTTCAGTTTTTTTGTTGGTGTAAATAAGATTCATGATGATGCTGTCACTGCCTTTTCTAGGTAGTGTGTCTTAATACTGCTGAAGAGCCAAAACCACAAGTAGCAACAGCCTTTTTTAAGTGGAGGTTACCTGTGGAATGTGGCAGGAAGGAATGCTCTAAAAAGTGACTGTGGCCAAAATAAGAACAAAGTTTGCTTTAATGGATGCTCAATAAAAAGGCTGTTTCAGTCAAGAATCCTTTGTCGTCTGACCATAACATTTATGTAAGAGATATGAAATTAGTTTCCTTTTGTGTAGTTGAAAATATTGCAAAACTAATATTACTTAAAAAGAAAAGGATGCTTGACAGTTTCCCCATTAGAAGGTATTCTTCTTGATAATTCATTCTAAATCCTGGTTTTCAGGTGCAGAAGGGAAATTTCAGTTTGATAATTTGCTACTTTCCTTTGTTAGCCTAGCAGAGGAACAGAAATGGAAATAAGAAACATACATTCTCTTCAGCACTGGAAAGAACCAGTGTGCAAAAAAACAATGGTTGTAGGAATTGTTTTCTTTCCCTTTATCAATAGAAATCCCTCCACCTCACTTCTTGCAGGAGGATCTGCAGCAGTTCAGAGTAAATCAATGATTATTCCTCTTCTTCAGAGTTGGGTTGCTAGTGGTTTGCACCAGTTCAAGTGAACCGGTAGTTGAAATTGGGACTGGGTTGCTGAACTGTTAGGGACGGCAGGCTGGCCATGCCCCCGAACTGGTTCCCGGCTTGATTTTTAATTGTTTTTTAAATGTTCTGTGCATATTCTGCAATGTTCGTGTGAAGCGAACCAACAGCAGCGACTGGCAGCCAACCCACCCCTGCTCCTCTTCCATCTTCATACCTTCTCCTTCTCTTCTCCTTCACAGAATTTCAAGTTGATAATCACTGAGAGTATCAAAGTGCTTCACAGGGTTGTGAAGTCAATAAGAAGGCAACAAGGAAGTGCGCTGTATAAATATGGCTAGTCTCCAATATTTACTTCCTTTATAATATTAGCAATTCAAATTCAGGGGGAAAAATTGGAGCTTTGTTATTCCCTTTTGATGACTTACACATGATTTGGGACCTCAGGCAAGCTCCCCTCTGCACAACACAGCATAACTTTCGTATGCTCCTTTAATTAATATAGCTCCCTTGGCAAACCATTGCAAAAATTAGGACAGCGTTAGCAGTTCGAAACATTAAAAAATGTCTCACAGGCAGAATCAGAGTTAAAAAGTTCATATACAGCATATAAATATTTAGTAATGAAATTTTGAAATCTAAGTAGGTCACTATCATTTTGGCTTTAATGAGTCACTAGCTAAGGAAATCACAACACATTTCCCCAAATGAAAACCTTCAGTAGAATCTTTTTTGCCTCATTTTTCTATCCTTTCCCCTCCAGATATTTGTAAGAATGTTTGGCCTGATAAAATAACAATTGAATCAAATGTGTTAGGATGTTTAATGTGACTTGGCAATATAACTCAAAATCAACAAACCGAATGATGTGGCAGTAGTATAAAATATTTCTTTGATTCCTCATTTTCTAACTATAGCAATTTTAAGATTTCAGAATACAAATTGCCAACAAAAAAGAAAAATAGTCTCTTAAAGCAATCTTTGTTTATAAGGTTTTCATGTCAGATTTATGATTTCTGGATACAGAACTGCTGAAATAACCCAAAAAGCCTTTGGCTTAAAGTGCAGAAATCCAATATTTTGCCTGATAAAGACATTATTATTTCCATAAAATTGATCAACCAGTTATAAATAAGCAGATTTTCCCTGCAGCACCTCAACAAGTCATAATGTCAAATGATTTGTAGTATTTCACATTTTTAAGTTTTGCTTGATTTCTTTTCTTTATAAAAAAACTTCCAATAGAAAAAGAAAAGAACATGAGGCATTTTCCTGATAATATATTTATTTACAAAGTCTTTATTTTTGTTATTTTCTTTAGATCAGAAACATGGGCAACAGGATCAAAACTGTGGCCATGATGGGTATTTGAAGCCCTACCTCTTAATGTGCATTGATCCAGGCGACATAGGTTGAAAAGGGTGTGGGCTTCAATTGCTTGGTTGCACTCACCATTTTACAGTGTTGACCCCTTCTCCATAGATGCTCCTGGGATATACCTATAATCCAGTGCACACATATACAGGGCAAGCTTATATAGGTATATCCATGAAATCTTTTAGAGTGGCATGGCAGAACTTGGGATAGAAAGCTGTTTTTGTGTCTTGTCCTTTTCTTTTTGCACAGGGATTTATTTATAACTAGCCGTTCCTGGCCACACGTTGCTGTGGCCCACTCTGGTTAAATGGCCAACCAATCTGTGTGTAGATCTACACCTGCACACGCAAACACATACACACAACCACCGTATAAACCCCAACCTACCTACCTATTGTATTTCTCCCTCTCCCTCAATATCCTTCTACCTACCTACCTACCTACCTACCTACCTACTTACCTACCTACTGTATTTCTCCCTCTCTCTATCCACCTACCTACCTACCTACCTACCTACCTACCTACCTACCTACCTACCTACCTACCTACTGTATTTCTCCCTCTCCCTCTCTATCCCTCTACCTTCCTACCTACCTACTGTATTTCTCCCTCTCTCTATCCACCTACCTACCTACCTACCTATCTACCTACCTACCGTATTTCTCCCTCAGAGTATTTTATGTCATAAAGGATGACATAATACCTGTGGCCCTCTACTATCTCTATATCGCCCTGAGTCTCTTCTGGGAGATAGGTTGCGGTATAAAAATCAAATCAAATCAAAATTAAATCCATCTACCTACCTTTTTTTTTACAATTTTTTACATTTCTGTTGCATGTACCTGGCATAGGTGTGACATCTACACAATCTAGATATATCATTGGTGCCGTACTTGAAAGGAATGTTGTGTGATGGAAAGGGGAGAGACGAGGAGGGAAAGGAAGAAAGGGCAAAGTAGAGAAAGTAAGGGTGGGGAATTAAGAGTAGGAGAGAGGATAAAAAAGAAGAGAGAAGGAGAGAGGAAAGAGAAGGGGAAAAGGGAGAAAAGAGGAGAAATGAGAGGAGGAAATAAGAAGGCAGAGAAGAGAGCTTGAGAAGATAGGAGTAAGGCTGTTGCAAAATAAGATGGAGACACAGGGTGGCAAGAAAGCGATCCAAACTGTATCATACAGTATATATAAGAATGTGTATAGATATTAATGATGAATAGATAAATGTTAAATAGCATTTATAAGAATGTATATCAATGAATGATTTTGAAATGGGAAAAAAAAGGAACGTGTGAAAATTTGGAAGCGATTGGTGCAGTACTTTGGGAGATTAGCGGTTTTGAACAAACTCTTGTTACATTTTTATTATATAGATTAGATGAATGTCACTCAACCTGGAACACAACTAATTTCATGCAGAAGTAGCTGGAGGTTGTTTCAGATTCACTTCCTCAGTTTCTTGCACGAAAACTTCCTAAATCATACTCTTTTCACCTGTTATATGAAAAAAGTGGATGTAAAACATATTTTTAATTAGTCAAGGTGAGTTTATTAGTACATGACAAAGCTAGTCTAGATGTTGAGTCATGGCAATTGGGTTCTTCTCCTCTTCCCTCCCCTCCTCTCCTTTCCAAACATTTTACTGCTTATCCAAGTAGCTCCTTCAGTCTGAAGAACAACTCTACCTGGATGCCTAAGACTCTTCATTGACATATTTCAAAGTTAGCTTTTTCCAAACATGTCCTTATTTCTACCACATGAAACTTCTTACAACTTTCTATAGCTCTGTGGCCTTCATGGGGTTTAAGAAGCAACTTCCTGTCCTGTTCCTTTGAAGATGTTGCTATTCTTTTGTTCTAATGCTGCTATGAAATATGTATATAAATAAAAATGTAACAAGAGTTTGTTCAAAACCACTAATCTTCAAAACTACTGCACCAATCGCTTCCAAATTTTCACACAACGTTCCTTTCGAATACAGCACTAATGATATATACATATTGTGTAGATGTCACACCTGTACCAGGTACACACAATGGAAATGTAAAAAATTGTAAAAATATGTAGGTAGATGGATACAGAGAGAGCAGTGGGCTACAGGTATTATGTCATCCTTTATGACATAAAATATTCTGTCCATAGCTAGGCAGGTAGGTAGGTAGGTAGGTAGAGGGATAGAGAGAGAGGGAGAGAGGGAGAAATACGGTAGGTGGTAGGTAGGTAGGTAGAGGGATAGAGAGGGAGGGAGGGAGGGAGAAATGCAGTAGGTAGATAGGTAGGTAGGTAGGTAGAGGGATAGATAGAGAGGGAGAAATATAGTAGGTAGGTAGGTAGGTAGGTAGGTAGGTAGAGGGATAAGAGGAAGAAATACAGTAGGTAGGTAGGTAGGTAGAGAGATAGAGAGGGAGAGGGAGAAATACAGTAGGTAGGTAGGTTGGGGGTTATACGGTGGTTGTGTGTATGTGTTTGCGTGTGCAGGTGTAGATCTACACACAGATTGGTTGGCCATTTAACCAGACTGGGCCACAGCAACGGCTAGTCTGAGAATAAAATTTGAGTGCAATCTTAGATACAATACAATACAATACAATAGCATAGTTGGAAGGGACCTTGGAGGTCATCTAGTCCAACTCCCTGCCTAGGCAGGAAGCCCTATACCATTTCAGACAAATAGCTATCCAACATCTTCATAAAGACTTGCAGTGTTGGGGCATTCACAACTTTTGATGGTAAGCTGTTCCACTGATTAATTGTTCTAACTGTCAAGAAATTTCTCCTCAGTTCTAAGTTGCTTCTCTCCTTGATTAGTTTCCACCCATTGCTTCTTGTTCTGCCCTCAGGTGCTTTGGAGAATAGTTTGACTACATCTTCTTTGTGGCAACCCCTGAGATACTGGAACACTGCTATCATGTCTCCCCTAGTCCTTCTTTTAATTAAACTAGACATACCCAGTTCCTGCAACTGTTCTTCATATGTTTTAGTCTCCAGTCCCTAAATCATCTTTGTTGCTCTTCTCTGCACTCTTTCTAGAGTCTAGAAAGAGTGCAGAGAAGAGAACATCTTCAGATGTTCTGAAACATTCAGAAGATAATCAAGTATCCACTGAAGAACCTGGCAGTTGCATTAATAGAGCTTCCCTCGTTCCATTCAAACTGTGTAAGGAACATTAAAGCTGTGTGTTCAATAGTGCATTTGATTGGCAAGAACCTCATGATGGCATCTTACACATTTGATCCCTAAATAACTTTGAGTATCTTTCACAGCATGATATATCAAAGACTCTATGGCATTGTTATTATGCTGCCCTTGAAAACAGCCGTCTCACCATTAGTATCTCATGCCTGTAGCACTACACTGCCAGCATTATCAAGTGAAAAAAGGAAATTTACATGAATCTTAAGAATACATTATCTCCTTGATAATGTATTCTTGTAGTTATTTCAAAGACCGATTAAGTTCTGTCTCATGCTTGATTGGTTATAGTCTATTTGCAGTACGGAAGATTTGTATAATCTTAGCAAAATATAAGCTTACATTAAAGGAGTTGAGGTTGCCTCACTATAAAGTGTAGCTCATAAGAATATCCCCAAGACACATGCAGCTTCAGTATTTTATAGCCTGTGTACTCCTTCAGAGCTTCATCAAAAAATATGATCAGTGGTTGATAGTCTGCTTCACATTGGCAATTGTGTATAAAGAAACTGTAATATGCTTGTATAAGCTAACATCAAAAATTTCTCCACAATTGGTTTATAATTGGTTTTAGCCTCTGTCATTGTCTTAGATGTGCAAAGAAAAGACCATCATGGTTAAAGCATCTGCTGAGATCTCAATAGGCTTTATTTTAACAGGAGGGTAGTCTTTAGCTCCTGCTTCCTAGCAGTCTATAATTCCTGCTGTGGCCTCAGCATCATTCATTTGGTTTACAGAAAGCTCAAAGAGGGGCTCTTTAGCTGACTAATTGCACTGAAATTTAATCAAGTAACTATTATTGCACGCCTTATTTAGATTGAGGTTTAGTTATCTTGTGAATACTCACAATTTTCTTTTCTTGCTGGAGAGAATGATTTTTAAGAGGCAGGCTTTGTCACGTTCAATCTAATCTGTATTGCCATATGATTCCAGGTTGAATCTTTGTTGACTCTAAGAGTTCGATGGCCTTGCATATATTGCTGTCTTTTGGAGCTTCCCATAGTAATGTTATTTATGGAAATACAAATACCATCAATATCACTCGTGTATTAGCTGAATACACAAATTCAATGCCAAATAGAAGCCACAAAAAGTGAAGTAACACATAACAAATAACAGCACAAAAAGTGAAGTAAAGATGCAGGCTTTAGAATACTTTTCTGTGAGTTTAAATGATTTCTTTTCTAGTCAGCAAATTGAAATGCTTCCTCTTGATAGTCTTATACTGTAAAGATTTAATTGCTTACAGTCTACCATCAATTTTTGGGATAACAACCAATATAGTCCCTGATTTTGTCAATTCTTAATTGATGCTTCATCCCTTGAGTTTGCTTTTGCTATCTCTAACCTCTTAGAGATAACTCATAACTTTTTTTGTCTGGGCTTCAATTATGTCTGCAGCTTTACGTGATTTAACAGTCATTCTCAAGATAAAAACATTTTTTTTATTGCATTATCCCTGATATCACAAATAAACCTATCCTTGATGAGTAACAATGCTAAATCCTCAGTAATAAAGTCTTGCTAAGAATCATAGCTGTGTGACATATTGGCCTTTAATTTTATGCACAATTGGATGCATTGCATTTGGAAAACATGTGCAAAATGCTACTTCTAGTTGCTCTTCCCAATTCTCCTTTTATTGCATGTCATAGAAGTCCTTATTTAAAATCAATCAAGAACTTGTTTAGCCTATTCACTGGGATTGGTGGCTTTTGGAAACGTTGAAAGTCACTGAGCCCCTAATTCTCTCAATACCACAACTATAAATTTCTATCCCTTCTTTCCCCATTTTCAGGAACTGGATCTTGGATATGAAGGGAGAACTGCAGGTGTTTGTGCTCCTGAAATGGGGGAAAGGAGTAAACAATGTCTGATTTTACAAAGATCAAAAGTCTTTCTTAGATTTCAGAAAGGAAAACCAGATTATAGATTCACAGAGTTGAAAGGGAATTTATAGGTCATCTAGTCCAATGCCCCACTCAAGCAAGAGACCCTACACCATTTCTGACAAATAGCAGTCCAATCTCTTCTGAAAGTCTCAAGTGATGGAGTTCCCACAACTTCTGAAGGCAAGCTGTTTTACTGGTTTATTGTTGTCACTGTCAGAAAGTTCCTCCTTATTTTCTAGATTGAATCTCTTCTTGGTCAGTTTCCATCCATTATTCCTTGTCTGGCCTTCAAGTCTGGAAATTTCTATCCATTATTCCTTGTTTGGCCTTCAGGTGCTTTGCAAAATAGTTTGACTCCCTCCTCTTTGTGACAGCCCCTCAAATATTGGAACACTGCTATCATGTCTCCCTTGGTCCTCCTTCAATAGCCCCTTGGAATGTGTCTTAGAGCTACAGATTTCAGAAATCCAAAGCTGTAGAGTAGCAGCCAATATATACTTTGCAGTTGTTACACACAGTGGAAAACTGTAGCATATTAAAATACTCTTTGTTTATGAATAAAAGATGTACTTTTATAAAGAATTGTGTCCAGTTAAGAAGTTCCAAAGTTATTGCTCTTTTTATGATATGTTAGACTTAACGTAGTTCTGATATTCCACATTTTCATATTTCAGTACTTTAGCATTAAGATTATCAAATTAACTTTTACATTGTAGCTATTCCCTTCCAAGTTTTAAAAGAAAGGCAACCTGAGTGCTTTAGCCATTTAATTTGAATTTCAGCAATGAATCTTTACAGTGATTCAAAACATTGAATTAGATTAGGTAAAAGGCTTTTTGATAGTTCCTGCATTTTATGGAATACTTATCCCTTGAATAGTTTTAGGAAGTTTTTTGACTTTATCTGATCAGTGCAACCAAAGTCCATTTATTGGAAAACCATTACATCAACTTTTGCTGTATGTTGTTTTGTCTGTGAGAGATTTAAGAACACAGAAAGATACCTTATCACACATTAGATCATAGTGGTGCCTGTCTTGTGTCTCCAGCAGATTTCTAACCTGCTGCTTGGCTCTGTTAATGGTGATTGGACCACTGATTTCCTGCATACCAATAATGTATCCAATCCTGAGAGAGTCCTGATTGGAAGTAATGACAACATTTCCTGTTCAAGATAATGAGCCAGGTATGGGGTTTTTTGGATATATATATATTTTTTTGGAACAGAGACAATTTCTATCTTCCTGACCTACAACTGGGATGAGAAATGGATGAGAGAAGGATGAGAGAAATGGCTCACAAACACAGTGAATTAAAATAATATAATTATGGAATAATACAACTAGGGACTAGGAGAATCCATACTCCTCAAATCAGTTATTTGGACATAAACTACAAGCCAGATGTAAACTATTCATGCAGATGGTTGTCTAGATTTCCCAGAGGAGAGATTCCACAAATTCTCTATGCAACTTTTTAGTTACCAGCTGCTCTTAAAAAAAGGAATATTACTAATATTATTCAGTTGAAAATGCACAAGCAAAACCTACTGTTATTTATCTGCTATCCAAGTCTATGGAGCAGAGTTATTTTACATATATTTAACAGCATAGGCTAAATATTTGAAAACAGTTACTTTTCTCATGTCAATGATTTCACTTCCATGATAAACGCTCCTACTTTGACCATCAAGCTTCAAACATATCAGAGAAAAACCTTCAAATATAAGGTTTTAAAACTTTACTGTAGAGTTTACTATTTTTCTTATGTAGAAGCTCACATGACTGAGATGATCTTTTTAAATTCATTTTTCTTGACATTTCTTCTAAATTCAATCAAGTTTTAGTCATACAAGATCTGATGAAGCATACTATTTATCTATTGGCTTTTTAAATTTATTTTTGCAGAACTGCTAGAAAAATTTAAAATGTGAGAAACACTGCATATTTACTATGAATTTAGCATTCCATAGTTCCTCTGAATATAGAGCCAAATTATTCATTTGAATCATTAACATTTTTGATACATTAGAGGACCTCACCCAAAAAATTACTATATAAAAAATACCATATGAATATCAAATAGAATCTTTTAACATTAACAAGTTATATAGATTTAAGTCTTGAAAACATTCTTTTTTTTAGCTAAGATGTATCAAAGGACCTATGTCCAAGATGTTTTTCCAGACATCTCAAGAAAATCAGATCTGTGCACAACACACCTGTCTAATTTAATGAAAAGAAGTACTATGGATGACATGATAGCAGCGTTTCAATATCTAAGTGGCTGCCAAAAAGAAGAGGGGTCAATCTATTCTCCAAAGCACCTGAAGGCAGGACAAGAAGCAATGGATGGAAACTAATCAAGCAATTTAGAACTAAGGAGAACTTTCCTGACAGTGAGAAAAATCAATCAGTGGAACGACTAGCCTCCAGAAGTTGTGGGTGCTCCAACACTGGAAGTTTTAAAGAAGAGATTGGACAACCATTTGTCTGAAATGGTATAGGGTTTTTGCCTAGGCAGGGGGTTGGACTAGAAGACCCCCAAGGTCCTTTCCAACTCTGCTATTGTATTGTATTGAAGTTCTTTGACTCTTGTCGGGTGCCAATTTGCCTTGACCATCAGCCTTGATGGTCTTCTTGTGTGTATAGGTAGTGTGCAATAAACTTGCAGTGCTTTTGAACTCTATCCTGGCTCCTGATTTCTTTCACCTGACAGTATTTATAATATAGGATTAATTCATTTCTTCATTAAGCAACTGTCCTAATGTGGATAAACTGGTATATCAAAAAACAAACTGAAATACTGTAAATGGTTATAGAGTACCCACAAATCTATGCAGTTTTTGTCTTTTTGGCAACTTTAAAGTTGGATTTATCTGTTTCATATTTTCCAGACAGAAGGATTATCTATGGAACTAATATTTCATTTGCATTTTGATCTGGGAAAAACCAGCAAAACAGGCCTCAGTACTTAAGAAACTGGATCTCAAATGATAACATGTAAACACCAAGCATATATACAAGAAGTCAGCAAATACATACTGTATACACAAAACTGAATGTAGAATCTGCAATAGGTTGCTTTCTTTTTTTAAAAAAAAAATCTTTATTAATATAAATATAAAAGTTGAACATTTAACAATTATAGGGTGGAGGTATTGGAGAGGACGTACAAGGGTAGAAAGGGGGGGAGAGGGGGAAGGATAGGGATAGGAGAGACAAACCGGGGATATATCTACTCCCCTGATTCGAGAAGTATATTTGTCCCAATCTAACGTCAATTATTATTTATAATCGTATTTAGATGCTTACATTTAGATCTATAACATTGTCTTAAATATAGTATTGTCTTATAACTCCTTGTATCTATTTCGCTTGCAATAGGTTGCTTTCGATAATCCCTAATTGTTCTTCAATTCTATATTGTGGATTTTTATTTTTAATTGCTTCTTCTTCCTCTTTCTTATATTTTCTCATATAAGAATGGCAACTGTGCTTTTTATCTTCCTTTGCAAGCCTTCTTTACTTCTGGGATATTCTTAAATATCTAAGTAATAAAGGATGACATTCAGCTTTTACAAAATTAAGACTCATGACATTTCAAACATAGTAGTTGCAAACATTGTAGGCAGGCATCCTAGCCTAGGAAAGAAAATCCATGGATGGCTTTTTACATGTGTATACCATGTTGATTTGCATGGAGCATCCTTCATTTCTCTTTTGATGTCACTTGGAAATACCAATGCAAGTTAGAACATGGCTTTGTATGCATTTAAAGGATTACTAGCCTAATTAAGCATATCAGAAGGAATTGGAATGAGATCCTGGCAATGGACTTAAACATTATTTTTTCTTCCTGAACATCTTCTATGTCAGGGGTGTCCAAACTTGGGAACTTTAAGACTTGTGGACTTCAACTCCCAGAATTCCCCAGCCAGCTATGCTGGCTGGGGAATTCTGGGAGTTGAAGTCCACAAGTCTTAAAGTTCCCAAGTTTGGACACCCCTGTTCTATGTGGAGCAGGGGAATCATTAAAAAAGACCTTCAAGGCAGGGGTGGGCTGCTGCGGGTTCACCCGGTTTTGGGAGAGCCCAGAGCTAATCTTATGGCCAGTTTGGAGAACCTCCAAATCCCATCCCTAGCTGACCCTTCCCCCTACGCCCCGTCCCTGCCACCCTACTATGGATCTCCCAGGAGATTCCACATGGCCCCTTTCCAGGCCTCCTGGAAGCTCTGGAGCCCAGGGGAGCCACTTTACACCATCCCAGAGGCTCAGGAAAGCCTCCCGAGCCTGGGGAAGGCAAAAACACTGCCCTCCCCCCACTGTGGTGCAGGAGGCTGACTAGGCCACACCCACCACGTCCACCCAGCAACCGAGCAGAAAACCCGTTGCTGAAATGTTTGAAGCCCACTCCTGCTTCAAGGTCTTTTGATGATAAACAACATTCCTTAGGGAGAGAGCTGAAGAATATCAGGCTGTTTTCTGGTTTTGGATGATTTGATGGAAGATAGCATTTAAAAGTAAAAGTAAAAGAAGAGATACTCAGTTTTCTATTAGCACTTTAGTGCCTTACATTTTCTGGACTGTTCAGTAAATCACAGAATGGGTGTCTGATACTGAGGGGCACTGTAGTCTTGTTTATTTTGGATATTTGAACAAGCTAAGATGCTCTCTTGTTTTCTTGTTGAGATTGAAACCAGGATTTTAGGGAAAAGAGCAGTGGTGGGATTCAACATTTTTTACTATCGGTTCTGTGGCCATGGCTTGGTGAGTGTGGATACTGCAAAATCCCCATCCCCTCCCATCCCCACTAACCTGCTTTCCAGCTCCATTCTCTGTGCAGGGCAACAAAAGAAGACCCAGCCAATCAGCTGGGACTTGGGAGCCAGTGAATAGATGGGGGTGGGGCCAGCCAGAGGTGGTATTTGCCGGTTCCTTGAACTACTCAAAATTTCTGCTACTGGTTCACCAGAACTGGTCAGAACCGGCTGGTTCTGGTGGTTCAATACCACCTCTGGAAAAGGAGTCCTCCCTCCTGAAAAATCTCTTCAGTCATGAAGGTATTCTTTTATAGTCACTCATGCGCTTGTGACGTCCCATCTAGACTACTGTAACGCTCTCTACATGGGGCTCCCCTTGAGGGAGGCTACAGCTGGTCCAGAATGCGGCCGCGTGGGCAGTTTTGGGAGCCACCAGGTACTCCCACGTAACACCGCTCCTGCGCGAGCTGCACTGGCTGCCTGTGGCCTTTTGGGGTGCGTTTCAAGGTGTTGGTTATCATCTTTAAAGCGCTCCATGGCACAGGACCTAGTTACTTGTGGGATCGTATCCTGCCCCATACATCCCTTCGGCCGATTCGCTCCCACAGAGAGGGACTTCTCCAGGTGCCGTCCACTAGGCAATGCCAGCGGGCAACGCCCAGGGGAAGGGCCTTCTCTGTGATGGGCCCGACTTTTTGGAACAACCTACCCCCTGATATCAGAACTACCACGGACCTCTGCTCCTTCCGCCAGAAACTTAAGACTCATCTGTTCCATCAAGCCGGCTTGGCCTAATTTATGCTTCTCGCCCCAATCTGTAATATAAATTGTTTTATTTGGTTTTTAATGGGTTACAGTTTTTAATGTTTATAAATTTGTACAGGGTTATTTAATTCGATTTTAATTTTGTATGTATTGTTATGTTTTTAGAAGTTTTAATTTTTCCTGTACACCGCCCCGAGTCCTTTCGGGGAGAGGGGGCGGTCTAGAAATTCAATAAAATAAATAATAAATAAATAAATTAAAAACAAATCCTGCTGACATTGCCTGAAATTTCTTCTGCTACTTTAGCATGATTTTCCATGATATTTTCCCTTCCATGGGTCTGTTCGTGTCTTTGTAAACAATCTCAGGATGATCTCAGTGGATCTGGAATCATGCAGAGTCTAATTGGCAACATGTATCCCTTGGACATAAGTGGACTGCAATTCCCATTAGCTCTCCCTATTTGTCATGTTGGCTAGGATTGATGGCAATTTTCATTCCACACTTTCTGAAGGGGGTACATATTGCCTCTTCTGCTGTAGAACAAGAACAGGATGATCTGATGGTATTATTTATTATCTCTTTAACCCCAAACGTTCATAAATAACGCACATTAACTTAGCAAGCATAGTTGCTCATGGCTTAGTGTCACAATAAGCAAACAAAACTGAGGAAAGAGATCTTTTGGAAGCAGCTTTTGAGAAGTATTCAGTGAAAATTTAATAAAGAGAACCTGTATCCATTCCTCCGTGGATTGCTGAAAATGATTGTGGGTAACCTGGGAGGGGATAGTCTGAAGTGGGAGGCTGATATACTGGCATCATAATTCCAAGGCCTTGCTCACAAATACACAGATAAGTTTTGTTTCTATTTTCTCTCACATGGACAATGGTTTTGGGACCTGCTATAGCTACCCCTATAGGGACATGGTGGTTTAGTGGCTAAGATGCTGAGCTTGTCAATCAGAAAGGTTGGCAGTTTGGTAGTTCGAATCCCTAGCATTCTGTAAAGGAGTGAGCTCCCATTACAGCTTCTGCCAACCTAGCAATTCGAAAGCACGTAAGAATGCAAGTAGAAAACTAGGAAATATCTTTGGTGGGAAGGTAATAGCATTCCGGGCACCTTTGGCATTTAGTCATGCTGGCCACATGACCACGGAGACATCTTTGGGCAGTGATGGCTCTTGGGCTTTGAAATGGAGATGAGAACCACCCCCTAGAGTTGGGAATGACTAGCATATATGTTAGAGGGAACATTTACCTTTACCTATAGCTACCCCCTTCCTTTTATTTCCTTATGTCTATCAGAATTTGTTTGAATGTTGTCATTTTAAAAAATGCCCCAATATTACATTACGTAAGATCTGCTCCTTTGAATTTTGCTTTTCCTAATAAATAGCCTCAAAATTCAATGGAGCTGATTCACCCAAGGACAATCTTAGAAAGGATCCAAGAACAATTAATCACTTAATGTCTATGGATATTCTCAATCATCCAGATCATGATTGTACCAAAGATGCTTTTCCCAAAAGCAACTGGACTTTATTGGGTTTGAAAATGTTTTGCTTCTCACCCACAATTTTCTTCAGTGGAGTTCTTCAGAATTGAAGAAGCTTCTTGGATGAGAAATGAAACATTTCCAACCCCCCCCAAAAAACCACCCCAAGAAAGTCCAGTTGCCCTTTGGAAAAGCACCTTTGGGATGTCCCTTAACCTCCTTCATTTAGTAAAATTAATGACACCCCAAATAGTCATAAATAACGTTATAAGTTATCGAAGACTTTATGTTGTGCTGCAACTTAACCTTTCCTCACCAAAACACATGATAGACATGATAGGACCAGGGGACACATGATAGCAGTGTTCCAATATCTCAGGGGTTGCCACAAAGAAGAGGGAGTCAAACTATTCTCCAAAGCACCTGGGGGCAGAACAAGAAGCAATGGATGGAAACTAATTAAGGAGAGAAGCAACTTAGAACTGAGGAGAAATTTCCTGACAGTTAGAAAAATTAATCAGTGGAACAGCTTGCCTCCAGAAGTTACAATACAATACAATACAATAGGAGAGTTGGAAGGGACCTTGTAGGTCTTCTAGTCCAACCCCCTGTGTGGGCAGGAACCTTATACCATTTCAGACAAATGGCTATCTAACATCTTTTTAAAGACTTCCAGGGTTTGGGCATTCACACCCTGGAAGTCTTTAAAAAGATGTTAGTTGTGAATGCCCCAACACTGGAAGTCTTCAAGAAGATGTTGGATAGCCATTTGTCTGAAATGATACAGGGCTTCCTGCCTAGGCAGGGAGTTGGACTAGATGACCTCCAAGGTCCCTTCCAACTCTGCTATTGTATTGTATTATTGTATTGTATTTCATTATGTCAAAACAAGCATACTGGCTAAGTCTGACATTTAATGGACTTTGAGACTCTGTCTATTTCAGAAACCAACCAGTCTGATTTGGAATCTTTGACCTTTCAATGTCACACGTTCACCGGCCTGGCAATCAGTTAACACAGTACAAGACAGGTCTCTGATTAAGTCATATTGCAATCATTTTTCTGTTCCCGATTCTGTATTACTAAAGGAAACATTACACTTCCACTTAAAGGATGACCCAGAAATTACACATGAGTTAAATGGAAGCATAAGTTAAAGAAACTTGCAGCTGTCCAGACATTCTCTGGGATGAAAGGGTAAAGAAACAACTCATTGATTAGCAAGTCAAATTCTTTTGCTTTTCTTTGAAAAGTCAATCTGCCTTTTCCTCAGGGACATTATGTCACCAAAGCTGGCTTCTCCACTTACAAAGCAAAGTCCAGCCTTGTCATGGAGTTGTTTTAGTTGTTTTCCTTGCTAGCTCACTTTTCTTGCTGAAACTCTCCTGGGGGTCTGTTTGGAAGGGTTGTTGAAGGCACCCTTGGAATGGGGAAGGAGGTTAATAATGGAAAGGATGGAGATTCATCATTGAACAGAGGAACCAGTGGTTTTATTTTTATATTTCAGATTCAACCCAGGAGAAAACATTAAATTCATTAAACTACATGGTCCAAATTATTGGATATGCAAAGGTCACTGGCCAACTTGGAATTCATGCACAGTTAAGGCCTTCAAAATGTGATCCCTGCAGAAAAATAGGACTTCTACAGGCAGGACAAGCTATTAGCATCCTTCTCATTATGGACAGTGAGTGCTTCCTTTCCAGGACAGTAACTTTCTGAGGAGAATCCATTAAGTTGATTCCATTCAAGCTATTCACTTTACATAGAATGGCATGACAATTGTCACAAGAGTCTGTGCTCCCTTTTATTCCCAAAATATTACCTTCTTGCAAAAGCAGAAGCTCTATATATTTTATATCAGTGTGTCAACTGCTTCACAAGATACACTATCTATCTATGTAACAATGCCTCTCTCTCTCTCTCTCTCTCTCTCTCTCTCTCTCTCTCTCTCTCTCTCTCTCTCTCTCTCTCTCTCTCTCTCTCTCTCTCTCTTCCAGCATAACTCTGGAATGCCTCAGGCAATTTCAACCAAACTTGGTAGAGAGATTATTTACTCTCTGTAAACACATACTGTAGGGGTAAGACACTCCTAACACCCCTTGGGGTATGTGATGACAGCCTGTTGTGCCTTAAAATGTTTTCAACCGTACTACCTTACAAGGGCTTCTACTGTACAGTGCTGTGGAGTTGTCATGGTAATGGCTTCACAGTATTCCACAAGGAGGCTCCCTCTGGTAAGGGGGAAAATCCAACATTAGAAATTGTGGTGATGTTCATGGAAGGAGGGTTGGTATAAATACATTCCAGGGCAGTGCAAGGTTATCAGCTAGTTGCAAATAAATGTTGTGTCTGGATTTTTATAGTATGTCCCCTACATGATTTGAAGCAACAAAAGGGAGAAGTTTTGTAATTTGCTGTTTTCCTGCTGAGCATGGAATGAAGGATGTTTTTGACAAGAGATTGAGTTACTCTATCTTTTAAAAAAGAAATATTTTTTTAATCAAAGTCTCTTCTTTAAGATTCTCTGTCTTTTCCCCCTAATTATTCATGAATTTAATGGATGCTTTGAAAAGGACATTTCTCTATTGGAGAATGTCAGTGTGTTGTTTTTCTTAAAGTAATATACACAAATAAATTCATTGCCATAATTTTATCATTCTCCTTCGGGAAGGTTAACATAATCTTGTGCAGAAAAGACTCTGAAGAACAAATGAGTTTATTTTGGAAGGCGATGATGATTCCAGTTCCTGGAATAAAGGGAGAAAACAAACTTCAAATTCTAGTGCAAAAATCTGATGATCTTCTCTTAGCCTTGTGGAATGTGTTTACTAGCAAAACAATAGGCTAGACATTTAGTTCTCTCCCTTCTCCTTCTCCTCCACCTCCTACAACCTCCCTCTCCCATCAGGCATGTTGTGATGGTAGCCCGTTGCCTCTGTCCAACTCCACACATTTGACTAGCTTCCAAGGAATAGCTGAGATTATGTAAATGTGAGATCATCTAAAATGAGATGCCTTGAAAATAGCAGATGTCATCAGGAACAAATGAAATAAAGATAAGAAGATTGGTGAAGGTTGTAGCTGAACTTCCAGATGCAATGGAGACTGCTACTATTATGAGCATGCTTAAACCATATCAGTTAGAGTGGAATTTGTTTATGAGTAAGTAAGCATAGGCTTGTGTCTGTGAGTCTTGCAGCAACATAACTTGATTTTAATCATGCATATTTGGGTGGGGGTGTGGAAGACTTCAGAGGGAAGCCAAAGGAAATAGCCACTTGACTTGAAGTAGAGAGATGAGAATATATATTATGAAAGCCATATTTTAACTGAGTTTTAACCATAGGACAGGGGTCAGCAACCCACAGCTCTGGTGCCGCATGTGGCTCTTTCATCCCTCTGCTGCGGCTCCCTGCCACCAATCGGTGGTACAATATTGACAGGAGCTTCTGGTTTGCAGGGGGTGGTAGCAGGGTATGCCAGGAGGAAACTTTATGGCAATGGGCAGGTTTTCTGGTCAGCTCCACAATTGATAGGGCTTTTGGTAGAGGAAAAAGGATGCTGCACTAGGAGGATATTCTATGGTAGAGAAATCAGGCTTCCAGTTGGCTCCAGAATTGAATGTGGGGGTGGGGGTGGGGGTGCTAGGGTTTGGGCCTTTGTGGCTCTTTGAGTGTTTAGGTTTTCCATAGGGCTACTGAATTTGGACTGCAGAAATACAGACACTAAATTGAAGCAAAGTGACATAGAAAATATTGTTTTAACGTTATATAGTTTTCTATCTAATTTCAAAAAGCTTCTTGCAAGCAATCAGCTCAAGGTTTTTCTCATTGGGGGTAGGCAAGAGGGAAAGAGAGGAGGAGACCTCACCCCAAAAGAAAGATGCCATGCTCTGCTGCGTCACATGCAATAAAACATCTAGCGAATGATAATAATGGTAACATGGTTTCACACCTAGCATTGATGTGAAATACCATGATAACTCACATCATCCTCATTCTCCAAAGTTCCTTCTCAAGGCAAATTCTGGCCACCTTGCACCTCCTAGTGAAATTTGATATAATTTTGTGATGGATTTCACTGTACAATTTGCTCGTACTCGTTCATTGTATGATCCAGGTTTGAGCCAATACATTTTCTTTGAGGATGGGATGGGAGTATATGATAACTGGCTTCCAATACTTGAGGGGCTGTCACATAGAAGAGAGAGGGGAGCACCAGAAGGCAGGACAAGAAGTAATGAGTGGAACCTTGTCAAAGAGAGATACAACTCTGAAGGAGAAATTTGCTGACAGTGAGAACAATTAATCAATGGAATAGCTTGCCTTCTGAGGTTGTGGGTTGCTCCATCACTGGATTTTTAAAAAAATAAACTGGAAAACCAGTTGATGATATAAGGCAGGTGTAGTCAACCTTTTTATACCTACCGCCCACTTTTGTATCTCTGTTAGTAGTAAAAATTTCTAACCGCCCACCGGTTCCACAGTAATGGTGATTTATAAAGTAGGGAAGTCAATTCAATTTAAAAAAGGAAAGTGCTTCATTATCAGACAAAACCCCTACCGCCCACCATGAAAGCTGGAATGCCCACTAGTGGGTGGTAGGGACCAGGTTGACTACCACTGATATAAGGAATGATATAAGTCTCCTGCCTTGAGCATAGGGTTGGACTAGAGGACCTCTGAGTTCCCTTCAAACTAAATATTCAATGATTTTATTAAGTATCTTTCATGTGATTACTATACCTATACTATAGCCGAGGTGGCACAGTGGTTAGAGTGCAATACTGCAGGCTACTTCAGTTGACTGCTAGCTGCAGTTCGGCAGTTCAAATCTCACCGGCTCAAGATTGACTTAGCCTTCCAAACTTCCGAGGCGGGTAAAAATGAGGACCCAGATTGTTGGGGGCAATAAGCTGACTCTGTAAACCGCTTAGAGAGGGCTGTAAAAGCGCGATGAAGCGGTATATAAGTGCTATTGCTATACCTGATAAACAGCCACATCCATTTCTTCCCGAATTGTATGGGTCAAATAAACAATAGTCAAACAATTGTTGAGATGAAGTTTTCTTTTTGGAAAAGAAATTTTTAAAATGTTTATTTTTGGGGGGGAGGAGAGAAAGTAAAATGAATACATCAAAGTTGAAATCTTATTGGACCTGTGGAAGATTAGAATCTCAGACACCACAATCTCCTGTCTTTTTTCCTAGCCCATGGCTCTATTGAAGAAGCAGATCTAGGGATCTGCAGTCTTGGGAATTTTTAAAGCCTATATTCTCTACTTAGGGAAGACACGGGACTACCATAATTTTCCTTCCATTGCCATGCTTGATAACAGGTGGTTAACATAGTTTTGGATTTCACAGAAGCTTCAATAGGATTTTCCCTACTTTTGCTGGTAAAATTCCCCGATGGGCTTACAAAAGAGAACCATCTAAGCAGCACTGTGAAGGGGGGGAGACAGGGTGTGTGTGTGCTGTTCATTGAATGTCAGTTTCAAAACAATGCCTCTATAAATCTAATCTGAAATGTGATCACCTAAGAGCTCTCTACAACCACTGATGGAAAGAAGAATGGAGTGAGTGGACAGCGCCCTTTCATCTGAAAACTCTTACTGTGAGGATAATGAAAACAGGTTTTTCCCCCCCACTTTAAGATAATGCAGGAATTGATTGACAGGTTTTTAATTTAGCGTTCCCCACCCCCCTTTGGTTAAAGCACACAATGCAGATGCATACAGCTGTTAAAGAATGAAGCCATTTCTTAAGCCCCTGTACTAACTGATGGGATTTGCTCAACATGTGCACAACATAATATTTCTCATATGCTGAACTTTCAGGTTCCTATTGTTGAATAGATTTAAAAAGAAAGGATATATATTTTTTCCTAGAAAGGGTTTTTCTTTTATACTCCAACACGGATTTCCTCCTAAAACAGCAAAGCATAGATGAAGATCTGAAGAAAAAAAACCTCTGCTTTAGAGATACTCAGAGACTAGATTGGTGAAAATACAAAAAGGGTTTTCTTCGTTGATTGTACTCCATAAAAAGATTAGCTTGGCCTTTTCTGCAGTGATTCACTTAACTGTGTTACTTACTAAACAACTGCAGTGATTCACTTAACAACTGTGTTACTTGCTAAATAACTGCAGTGATTCACTTAACAACTGTGTTACTTACTTAACAACTGCAGTGATTCACTTAACAACTGTGTTACTTACTTAACAACTGCAGTGATTCACTTAACAACTGTGTTACTTACTAAACAACTGCAGTGATTCACTTAACAACTGTGTTACTTACTAAACAACTGCAGTGATTCACTTAACAACTGTGTTACTTAACAACTGCAGTGATTCACTTAACAACTATGTTACTTACTAAACAACTGCAGTGATTCACTTAACAACTGTGTTACTTACTTAACAACTGCAGTGATTCACTTAACAACTGTGTTACTTACTAAACAACTGCAGTGATTCACTTAACAACTGTGTTACTTACTAAACAACTGCAGTGATTCACTTAACAACTGTGTTACTTAACAACTGCAGTGATTCACTTAACAACTATGTTACTTACTAAACAACTGCAGTGATTCACTTAACAACTGTGTTACTTACTTAACAACTGCAGTGATTCACTTAACAACTGTGTTACTTGCTTAACAACTGTGTTACTTACTAAACAACTGCAGTGATTCAGTTAACAACTGTGTTGCTTACTTAACAGCTGCAGTGATTCACTTCATAACTGTGTTAGTTAACAACTGCAGTGATTCACTTAACAACTGTGTTACTTACTTAACAACTGCAGTGATTCACTTCATAACTGGCAAGAAAGGGGGCAAAATTCACTTAACAACTGTCTAATTTAGCAATGAAAAACCTGAGCTCAATTGTGGTCATATGTTGAGGACTACCTGTGTTTCCACCAACCTGAGTAAAACATCTAAGCAACAGAACCTTTGCTTATAGCCAATTGATACTTCTCATAGTACTCCATGCATGATTATTTTCTGGTCACAACTTGTGGTCACCTTGCAATAAGTTTTATTCTCCTCCAATGTGCTTTTTATCTCTGTTTTCTAAATTAATGAGCAATTTTACTCCTTACTTTTTATGGCTTTTCTCAGTACCTCAGGAAGAGGAAAGATCTACTTATAAAATTGTATTTCTAACTTTTCCGCCAGACATGAAAAAGTCAATTCAAATAAAAATAAGATGATGGCTTGTTTGCAAAAGCCTAGTTTAAAGCTAACATCTGTAATTCAAATAATTGATAATGAAGCAATAATTAAAATGGTCCCTTATAAAAAACAGAATTGTCCAAAGACATTTTTATGGATTTTCCAAAGCAAAAGTTAGTGATTTTTAGAATTATCTATTGCATTAAGAGGTTTCCTCAAATTCTAATCTTTTTTCTTTTTAATATAAAGCCTCATATAACAACTGAAGGAAAATAAAAATTATAATTAAGAACCTTGAGTAGGCGGGAGTTAGGGTTACACTATGCCTGTTAAAGGCTGCTAGTGTTTATTTACTGAATAGACGCTTGAGATGATGTATCTGAAAGCATATCCCAAAATTTGCAGATAGGTGCTTATGAAGATCTTTTGGCTTTTCTGCTTTCAAAATCACATATTTCACAGCTGTGAAAACCTTAGTCTCAGTGGAAAGTTGGAACCAAAGACTTTTGTGTGGAAGAGCCAATTTCAATTAGAAGTGAAAAATAGCATCCAGCTTCCTGCAATCCTTCAGGTTCAAAATATAAGAAATAAAAATAGGTTTCTGCAAGAATGAGAATAGACCATATTGTCCCCACCACTTCCTTGTTCCGTTGTGACAGCCTGTCAGACTTTTGGACTTCAACTTCCTCATCCTTGCTTATCTCTACTGAATGAGACTACTTTGGGCCGTCTGACTGCCCTGCATGTAGATATGGACAGTCATTAGATGAAAGAACATTATATTCTCATTCTGGGAAATTTCCTGTTTTATTTTACTAGATAGTAAACCGTATATGTGAAATATCAGCTAATTTGTTTTTGAGAAACAGATTTCACCCAACATTTGTTGAATTATGTTCTGAGATAAAACTGAGTTAGGCATCCTGCCAAAATAATTCCAGAGAAAGCTAAATTAAAATCAGTGGGCAAAAGGTTTTCATATTTATTGATTGATCAAACTCAAATCCCCACTTTTCCTTTAGGAGTTTAAAATAGAATTTCCTTTTCCAATTTTATCTCATCAAGTCCTATGTGATGCACTGAGTGGCGGGCTTAGCCAAAGACATTTATAGCTAGAAGTTGACTTGAACCTGGCTCTCCTTAATACTGATCCTATATGTCTATCTGCCTGTGGCCTGCCTGCCTGCCATCCATCCATCCATCCATCCATCCATCCATCTATCCATCCATCCATCCCTCCATCCATAACTATTCTCTTTTAGCATGCTATTATATTCTTGACATGTTGTTAATTGCATGGGTGTTTAAACTTTCAAACAAAGAATCAATGATTCTACATGAGGTACCCGGGTCCTTAGTGATATATCTATATTTTTGGTAGTGGTGTCATCAATGTGATGTTTCGGTTTATATCAGGTTCCTAATTTGAGTCATATTTATATCATTGAGAGTAGATCCACAATATTTATAAATTCGTTGTTAGTCTTAACTTTTTAGACTTTTTAGAAAGTTTTAACTTTCTTGAAGATATGTTTAGTTCATCAATGATTAATAGGACTCACAACCTTAAAAATTGGCCATTCCTGGTATGTTGACTGACTCTTCCCTTGAACATACACTTTGCCATAAACTATTAAAAGAAGTAGTGCTTATTTTTTAAGAAAAGCAAAAGCTAGAGGCTGGAATGGAGCAGAGTGATACTGATTTGAACCAGACATCCTTCCTTGGCTGCATTTCTGTCTAATAACACATGTCCTAAATTTGCTAAAAGCACATATAAATATACATATAAAATTAGGTATGTCATTATCTATGGGTGACTGTTTACTGAATTAAAGAATATAAAGAATATATATTGTAGATGTATGAATTAGACACGATCTGAAAATTTGAAGGTGTTACAATTTGACTTGAATCTATAGTTCAGGGCTTGAAAGCCATAAGATTTGATTCAAAAATTCAATAAAATTTTTGATGAATAGCTATAATGGGAACCATCAAAGCAGTTGCTGCTGCTTCATATTTTGAGAGAATGGAATGAAACTAGGAGAAATAATAGATTTTTTAGAGCAACTTCTTTCTCCATACGATACTGCTGCTTTCAGTATTTTTTTCTGTTCTCTGCAGTTTTCTTGGCAAGGTTTTCCAAAAGTGGTTTGCCATTGCCTCCTCCCTAGGGCTGCAAAACAGTAACTGGCCCAAACTCACTCAGCTGGCTTTGTTCTTAAAGTGGAACTAGAACTCATGGCCTCCTGATTTCTAGCCTGATGTCTTAACGACCTCACCAAACTGACTCTTATCATTTCATCGCCATGATGTTGGATTGTATATGTTTTTATCAGATGTGTATGCTGCCCTAGCAACTTAACCTATTTGACAGCTTATAAATGTAAGAAACAAACCAACCCTGAACATTAAAAGAAATTGGATAAATGTATTATACCGTTATATTCCAAAAAATATTTTGATTTCAAGAAGAGGCTGCTCAGAGCAAAGTAGTTTCTAGTAGATCACATTAAAGCTATTTCCTTAGTTTGGAAAGAAAACTTAAATGAGATTAGCAGCTACCAATATAGCAGATTTAAGCAGATGTGTTGCTAGAAAGATGCTCTGAATAACTTGTCTCTTTCAAGAAACACATATTTTAAAATTGGCAGGGATAGTTCAGTCACAAACATAATTTCCAAGCTTCTTGGCTTCAATACCAGAAAAATCAACTGCCACAGATCATACAAGTAAATGCTCTCAAAATATAGATACCCTCAGCTTAGCGGATGCTCTGAAGGCATGAAATGTATTTTGCAATTGAATCTGAATACATTTTTAAAATTGGGACTAATAAATTCTCCAGGTTATTCAAGTTTTACTCTGACTGCTAGCAAGATAGAAAATGTGGCTACCTACAATTAAATAAACATCTCTGTTCTATCAACCAATTTGGATTGGTTCAACCAAACTACCCTATTTTTCAGAGTACTAAAAAGAGGCTGAAAATCTGGATGCATCTTATACATCGAATAAAGCATTTTTGGCCTCCTGAAATCCCTCCCCCTTCACCAAAATGGCTGTGTCTAGCCTTATGGAGGCTTTCAGAGACCTCCTGGGAGCTGGGGAGGGCAGAAACAAGCAAAAAATGGGCTGTTTTTTGCCTCCCCCCAGCCCCCAGCAGCACTCTATAAGCCTCCATAAGATTATGCATGCATTTTTTTTAAACAAAAAATCTGGCCTGTTTTCACAGAAAATGAACTAGTTTTTTGCTCTTTTTTGGCCCCCCAACCCCCCAGGAGGACTCTGCAAGCCCCCCCAAGACTATACATGCCTTGGATAGATGAAAATGGGCCCAAAAATAGGCCCATTTCCTCAAAAAACAGGCCGTTTTGGGGAGGTTTGCAGAGTGCAAAAAGGGTGGGGTTTTTTGCTTTTGGAAAGCTCTTTAACTGATTGATGAGAATTACGCGATCAAATGCTGTGCCAGCAGGAACAAAGTTAGGTGATGCAGATTGTCAGCGATTTCCTACTCCAGCACATGAATAAGTACATCTGGAAACATCTCCCTCCCTCCCTTCTCTCTCTCTCTCCCCCTGCCTATCTACTGTATTTCCCTCTCTCTCTCTCTCTCTCTCTCTCTCTCTCTCTCTCTCTCTCTCTCTCTCTCTCTCTCTCCCTCCCTCCCTCTCTCCCTCCCTCTCTTCCTCCCTCTAATTTTACCTACCTACCTACTGTACTTCTCTCTCTCTCTATCCACCTACCTACCTACCTACTGTATTTCTCATTCTCCCCCTCTCTCTCTATCCCTCTACCTATAGATTCATCCCTCTACCTATAGATTCATGCCTCTACCTATAGATTCATGCCTACCTACTGTATTTCTTCTTCTCCCTCTCTCTCTCTCTCTCTCTACCTACCTACCTCCTGTATTTCTCCCTCTCCCTCTCTATCCCTCTACCTACCTATCTACTGTATTTCTCTCTCCCCCTCTCTCTATCCCTCTACCTACCTACCTATTGTATTTTCCCTCTCTCTCCCCTCTCTATCTATCCCTCTACCTACCTACTCTCTCTCTTCCTACCTATCTACTGTATTTCTCTCTTTATCCCTCTATCTACCTACCTACCTACTCACTCTCTCTATCCCTCTACTTACCTACCTACCTATTCTCTCTCCCTGCCTACCTACTGTATTTCTCTCTCTCTCCCTCCCTCCCTCCCTCTATCTACATACCTACCCACCTACTCTCCCTCCCTCCCTACTGTATTTCTCTCTCTCTATCACTCTATCTACCTACCTACATTTTTTTAAAAATTGCTTTTTCAAAACCTTGGTGAGTCTTATATTTTGGTGCATCTTATACTCCAAAAATATGGTAATTCTGTTCTATCAACCAAACTTTGTACACTCCCAAACCTACCCCTTTAACATTACTGCACTTCCTGCACTTCCAGGCCTCCTTTAAAGACCAGATTCAATTGATTTGTAAGGATAGAGATCTTAACAGCCAAAGAAAAGTTGTAGACTTTCTGGATATTATACATCCATTTTTTCACACTGAACTGTGGGGATGAAAGTTGCTTTCTTTGGAAATCATGGATTTGGTGCCAGCCTATTTGCTTCGGACCACCGGAACATGCTTTCACCTGTAGCTTTTCTTGAATCATGCCTTCTCCTGCCGTGCCATCTTAAGAATACATATATCAGTCTTAAAAATTACAGACATATGCAGTGTGAGTATCCCTGGTGCTCTGAATCACCTTTTTACACTCAATTCTGAAGCACTGCTAACCCTGTAACATAAGAGCAATTCAATCTTATTTATATTTACTCAGAGCCTGCCTCAATGAGGCCTCCCTTCAGGTGATCCTGCGGCCATATCTGTTCTTGGATTTCTTCCCTCAAAAGAGACATGTTTGTCTACTTCATTCTCAGGGCCTGATCAACAGGTGATATGTTTTAAAGTTACATAACTGTTGCCTGAATAGACACCGTATGTTTCATCTAATTTTATTATGGGCTCTGGCCCTTCATTTTGTTTATGCAGCAAATCCTCTCTTATAGTTAAAATCTGCTCCAGCTGTTTCTGAGCACACATCTTGTATTCAGCCCATTTTCCCTTGATTTATTTTGCATATGAACCTTTGGATATTTGCTGGTAGTGCTGCAGTAACTTAAACGTAGTTACCTGATGCACATTTATGGAGATTTCTTTTTGTGCTATGTTTTTTTTTAATTGTCACCATTCAAAATGATGAAAAATAAAGGTGTTTTTTTTAAAAATATCGTTTCAGAATATTTCTTATGGTAAAGGTGAAGGTAAAGGTAAAGGTTCCCCTTGCACATATGTGCTAATCATTCCTGACTCTAGGGGGCGGGGCTCATCTCAGTTTCAACGCCGAAGAGCCAGCACTGTCTGAAGACGTCAATCTGGCCAGCATGACTAAATGCTGAAGGCGCATGGAACCCTGTTACCTTCCCACCAAAGGTGGTTCCTATTTTTCTACTTGCATTTTTACATGCTTTCGAACTGCTAGGTTGGCAGAAGTTGGGACAAGTAAGGAGAGCTCTCTCCGTTATTTGGAGCTAGGGATTCGAACTGCCGAACTGCTGACCTTTCTGATCCACAAGCTCAGCGTCTTAGCCACTGAGCCACATTTTCTTATGGTAGTGGTTGGTAATTCTAGTATTTTAACTTAGTTACGGGACAGCCAAAGGGTATAACCTCTTTTACTGTATAATTAGTGACTTAAAAATGTTCTACCTACCCAGGCTATGCAGCAATTCTTCCATAAAGATCTTTTTTTTTCTTTTTAAAAATAAGTTGGTAGATTGCAAAAAGAATGAAAAAAATATGTGAAACAACAGCATCTTTTTCTATTTTGCAGCAATCAATTTCAGACAACTGCCAATTATTTTTGCACGTTGCCAGCCTTGTATTGTGATTTTTTTGTATAATATGAGTCACATACCAATAGTTTGGAGCACAGTTGGTGCCACTGGGTTACAGCTACTTGAATAACAAATTCTTGCTCAGGGTGCTATTCTCGGCTGAAGCCAAATAGGCTATAAATTACACCAGGACAGAAGATGGCATGTGATGCGATAGTTACAACATCAGGAAGAATAAATAACTTGGAGTTCAGAGTTAAAATCTCCATGATAGAGCATGCGGGATTTGGATTAAAGAAAGTGGAGTTTCATAGCTTGTTTCCAAAATTATGGTGGCGAGAGAGATCAGACTTTTTTTTGTTGTTGCTGTGACCATTGTAACCTTTGTTTCCTGCCCCACTAAGCAATAAGTCCTTGCTTCAGCTTCAAAATTTTCAACTGTTCCACTATCCTTAAAACAAGGCTTTGTTTTTCAGGAAGTAGGAAGCAATGGGTCTCTTTTTGCTAAAAATAGTTGCCACATTTAGATATGCTTGGAGTACAGTTGTTCCTTTGGAAAGCTGAGAATTGAAATAGATCTGGGAAGGCAGAGACAGAGGACATCCTTGAAACATTCAAGAATGGTAACCTATGAATGAACAGATATTAGTGCTCTCAAGGATCTTTTGGTTATCGAGGGCGGCAATTAATCACATTCAGCAAACAATGTCCTCCAAAGAGAGGACATTTTTGTGATTAATATGACACAAACAGAGATATATGTGGAACCACAAAACATAAGAATTTCCTTCCTCTTCCAACACTCTTGTCAAAAGGCAAGGTGACGCAAAAGCATTTATGCTTCTTTCCGGAGAAGATCCCAAGGAAAAAGTGCTTTAAGCTGCTTGAAGATCTCCCCTTACACTTGCAGCCTATAATCCTTGGCCATTATTAACTGTTTGCCATCACTGTACTTCACTTAGAGGTAGTGATTTCACAAGATTTCTCCAAATCTTGTGAATGGCCAAATCTTGGGTCTGAGAGAAAGCGAACTAAAAAAGTATTTTCAGAGAGAAGAAAATTTCGAGACCTTCATTGGTTTCCTCAGCCTTTACATTCCTGTTTTCATGGAGGAAAAGTCATGTGTAGAAGTCAAATCACTGTTTGGGATGTTCAAAACTTTTGTAGCCAAGAACAAGAGTTTTCTGTATCTTCTTGCTGTCATTTTAGTGTCATCATTCAAAATATTGCAACCCAAATCTAGAGGCTCCACAGGAGTTAGTCTTGAACACACTCCATTTTTAACTACAAAGTAGCAATGAACATAAATGAGGTCAAAATTTATTTTTACATTCTGTAGAATGTAATGAACAATGCACAAATGACTAACACTTAAGATATGGCTATACATATTTACTGTTTTTAAGAACAGATATTGTCAATGTCAGTTTTTCTGTACATTTTCTGTGGTATTGTATCACATTGGTAAGTTGGCTCCTTTTGTGTCTTCTAATGGGCATTGTCAGTAGAATTTACAGCCTTGACCCAACTGTGTTTTACCACTGTTATTTTGGGGATCTTTCCCCCCCCCCCCAAAAGCAACAAACTAATTAAAAAGCTCTGCCAGTCTGAACCCCAAGCACATATTTGTTTTGGGTCCAGCACTGGAATGTGTCCATTCCAGATAAAGGTCCTCCAATGGAGGGACAGTGGTTATTGAAAGGGATGACATGATGATGCAGTGCATGATGATAGACAAAGGTAACACGAATGAAGACCTGGGAAGGAGACATGAATGACCAACTGGAAATGCTACACCTGAATACAAGTGCAGGGTGACAGTGGTGCAAAGCAAAGGGAAGGTAAAGGTAAGGAAGGAGTAAGAAGAGAGAAGCAAAATGCACCAGCTTTCCTCTAGTTATCTAGTAAGAGGCCCTGGATTTGTCTCATTTAAAACCTGGGCAATACAAGATGTCCCAGGTTTCAGCTCAGCTAAAGTTCTTGGAACAATCTGGTTGAGCCACAAAGTGTTTGTGCCATACTTGGAATAAAACACATTTTTCATTTCATCCACACATCTGAGATGAACTTTTGTCAAATTGAATCTCATAATTGTTTGCCTTCTGTCTGCAAATTAGAACCCAGTTATGAATTATCCTATTCTCAAATTTCCAATTTGAATCAAACAGCTAATTCACATTTGCCTACTATAGAGTAGGACCAACAAATGCTATCATCTTGACATATACTCTCATATAGGAAACAACCTAATATTTGTCAGTTTAGAAAATGGATGTGAATAAATGGAAGATGGCAGCTTAAACTGGCACACTCTCTCACACACACACACATTTGACACTGGATTTAGGAATAGACATACCTCTTTCAGCAAGCTGGACTGGCATAGAATTTAAATGTAGGGACGATAGAGCTTCAGTCAATTTAGATAGGTTTTAATGGGATTTTTAGCACAGGTTTATTATTTAATTTCTTTTTAACTTTTGTATATTTGTTATTTATTACTGTATATTTTAATGTCCTGTGCACCGCCCAGAGTCCGTCTCGACGGAGATTGGTGCGGTCTACAAATCAAATTAAACTTAAACTTAAACTTAAGCAGAAATAAATTATAAGAAAACTCTTCCTCTTATCTGCTTTAAATACTGAAGATTTTTAAAATGTGGTTGTATGGTAGATGAGTTTCACTTGGTGAATGGATGGTAGAGAAAGGCACAGAAGTTTAAAGGAAGCATATCTAACTTTGTTCTTACAAACCAGTAATGCATTCTTTAAAATTGGGTGTTTTCTGGATATTCTGAAACCAAATTCTTGTAATTTCAAGTCAACTCTCAAACTTCACCGTCTTTTCCTGGACATATCTGAATGTTTCACTTTGGCAATATGCTATCTTGAAGCATTTGAAAACTATTGATGTTAAATAGGAATATAGAAGTATAAAACTTTGACTTGTTCTGGTTATATCTCTGGAGGTTAACAATTCAATTCAGGTCCCGAAAAGGCAGTGCAGTGTATTTAGCCTCTTAATCAAGAATTAATACAAAGATTTCCTTATTTTTCTTTCCTTTCAGCCTCAACTCTAGTTTGAAATTCAGCCCAAAAATTCAAGAGCTCCTAGGACTGAGCACTGAGAAATGAGTTCCAAGGAATTAATATTGTATGTCCGCTTATATTTCTCCTGATAATTCAGAAAGATGTATAAGTAGGGAAAGTGATAGGTAACCATTTTAGGCAGCCAAATTTTATTCCCAGTAATAAATCTAAACTGCATAAAATAAAATTTGAGGTTGATCATTCGCCTTGTGAGATCATTTTGATGGAATAATAGCAGATTTCCCTTATGTATACAAGTTGCCATTTTCTGGATGTAATGAATGGAATGTCATAAAACATATATACTTGAAAACATCATATATCTGAGTGAAGCAAGAGATGTTCAGTGCATTTCAATTTGACTCCTACATTTCTATATTGTTGATTTAATATACTTTAGCTCTAATCCTTACCTGCAGCAATGCATTTTTTTTCAACATTAGCACAAAGTATGTCTTTTTCCAAATGGGCTTTACATGCGAAAGTTTGATTCATACTACCACATAGGTTCTATAATTGAATTTTGAGAGCACTTCTAGAGACTTTTCCAACTAACTAAAGGGTGAGTTGATCATCTCTTCTTTTCATTTTCTGTCTCTAAAATGTTTTTCAAGATGTTTTTACATCACACGAAGGAGGTATTTAAAAAAAAAAAGCCATGAGACCTTTCTACATGTATATTCCCAGCTTCTTCTTTCATATTGTATATAATGCATTTGAATAAAGGAAATATGGAACTATGTTACTTTGGCAAATGGTTCTTATATTGTTCATGGGAGCAATTCAATGCTTATAAGTCTGTCATGGGCCCATTCTCAACTACTTCTCTGATTAACTTCAAAGATTATTGAGAACATGGTGATTTGCCATGTTTAACCATCCTAAAGATAATATCCAATTTCTACTGGAGAATAATTGGTCTGAAATACACTGCAGGAAAACTTGAACTGCTTGGACAAAGCTAGTTGTATGGAAAGCTAAACAATATCCATATGTAATGATTTTCTTGATTCACAATTTTGAAACTGAAAACCTCTTGGCTTCAAGCTTGTGTGTCCATTCCCCTGGGTATAAGGGTTCCTGGCAAACTATCAGCTCTTAAATATCACTTCTCCAGTTACATTCTCACAGGTTGCTATTTATGCAGACCCAGCTTTTCAAATCTGTATAGTTGGTATTGGGCTGCAGCTTAATGCATTACAGGTGGTTTTTGCTGCTTCGGGCTCATAGGCCAAACTGATTCCAGATGGTCACACGGTATGAGTAATAACATCTCATTAAGTTGCAAAGTTTCAACTATGGCCCCAGAATTATCAATGAAATAGAAGCTAGAGGAGTATCCGCTGTATTCTAAGTCATAAATAGGATTTTTCATTACTTTGAACTAAGATTTGCCATTTGTTAGTGAAGAGGGGGTTCTCCTGCAGAAAATATGAAATGCCACAAAGAGTGAACTACTTATTCTAATTTTAAGAGCGATTTTGAACCTCTGTTTTAGATATGTAGGAAGATGTTCATTATGCATCTCGAAACGTTAAAAACTTTTAAAAGGGAAATTCTGTTCTCAGAATTTTACAGTTGGGAAAGTTTGTTTATTCTGGATTTCTGTCAAGTACAGGTATAGATGAATCATCAAACTAGGCATCAGTTATTTAGAGAAAATATTGAAATTAGCAAAACAGAGGAATAATTGGTCAAGTAACTAGTCATCTTGTCCAATAGCTTCAAACTTACTTGGGACTACATTTCCCATTTTTACCTGAAAACATACTGTTTGGATTGGACAGGATTTCTGGGTATTGTAGTCTTCATGTTTCTGGTGGGTTACTGATTAAGGAAAATTCATCCAGACCAGTGGTGGGATTCAAATTGGTTCTGTAGGTGTTGCTTGATGGGTGTGGTATGGCTTGGTGGGATGGCAGGGGAAGGTTACTGCAAAATCCCCATTCCCTCCCAATCAGCTGGGACTTGGGAGGCAGAGAATAGATGGGGGTGGGGCCAGTCAGAGGTGGTATTTACCGGTTCTCCGAACTACTCAAAATTTCCGCTACTGGTTCTCCAGAACTGGTCAGAATTTGCTGAATACCACCTCTGATCCAGACTGATTTCTTTTGTTACAATTTGTTTCAGTAAAGGATGGTGTTAATGATCATGGTCCTTAATTTATGTCTACTTAATGTTCTCTTTGTTCTTGGGATCTGGTCATTCAAGCAGTGTAGCAACAGTGATATAACCTTCAGCTGTTTATGCACTGTCACCAACCCTTTTGATTTTTCCGTACAACCAGTGGTCTTGGAACAAAGTTAAAAGAAGGAAACTGCCTTTTATTCTCTGCTACTTGAGAAATACAAAAGCATCTTAAACTCTTAATCAATCAGGAGAAAAACCTAGGCCTTCTGAGGCACATTACTAGATTACAAACCCTCAAAACACATGACAGCATCCAAAATCTCTGTGTAAAATAGTAGTTAGATGGCAGATTGTGACCTGGACATTTGCAAAAAAATAAAAAAAATTATGTGTTCTTGGAAGGATGCTTTTATGCCTGATATCAAAGGTGGGCTTGATTAAATGTGTTTGATCTCAGTCTTCAAATTGACTCTTCACTGATGCAGTGAAAGGACTTGGGCAATATGATTCCATGTGGCCAGAGTTAAATGTCTTGTTTGAAACCTGCATGGTATTAAATTTTATACATGTACAAATATTGTAATATGGTTAGGGTTCTCCTCTGCCGCTCACTTTTTCTTCCTACTTATATGCTCTGTTCTCTTTTGTTGTATTACTAAAAATATTTTTTTTTAAAGTCACAAAACAGCAACATGGATGGGTATTAGGAATTAAAGGATATTAAGGATTAGGTGGAAGACAGGAAGGAAGGAAGGAAGGAAGGAAGGAAAATTGTCCAAAATGGACAAATACTCTGTAGATCAGTGGTGTCAAACTCACATCATCAAGGCAGCATCATGTGACATATTGGGACTCCCCCCCTTCATTAAATCCAATGTGGGTGTGGCCAGTGCATGAGACATCTTGCTCACAAGCCGAGAGTTTAACCGCCCTGCTGTAGATAGTACTGAAGAATACTGGCCATTTGCACTCAAGGCACAAGCAAAATAAAAACCTCTAACTCACTGTACCTAGACATCTGGGTTAGGTTATAGTTCTCCTTGAAACCTGGAAGAATTTTGCCCCACAACCAGGGTGTGATTCTATCCTACCCACAGACAGCTGCTGCTCCTCAAGGAAACTCAAAGAAAAAGTCTTCAGCAAATTCTTTCCTAACTGTTTAACCTAAGGGAGAAATAGTGATTGGATTAGAGATAGAAGGAATTAGACTCCAGGTCAGTTGTTAGTACATTCCTGAAGTTGTGGCAACTTCTTGAACTTGGATTTCTAGAAGGCCCTGCAACAGAGCATATTCCAGACCATTTTAAAAAACTTGTATAGATTCAAGTCCTTGACTATATGATTTCTTGACCAACTGCATCGTGTGTTTTGACATAGAAATTAGTAACTAGACTAATTGAACTGTAGGTTCAAGAAAATGATTTCATGTTACAAAAGAGAACAAACTCTTAATGACTGGATTTATAGTCCTTAAGGTAAATGACAAAGGTAAATAAGGTAAGGTAAAGTTCCCCTCACACATATGTGCTAATTGTTCCCAACTCCAGGGGGAAGTGCTCATCTCCGTTTCAAAGCCGAAGAGCCAGTGCTATCTGAAGATGTCTCCGTTGTCTTATGGCCAGCATGACAAAATGCCGAAGGTGCACAGAACACTGTTATCTTCCCACCAAAGGTGGTTCCTATTTTTCTACTTGTCTTTTTTCGTGCTTTCTAACTGTTAGGTTGGCAGAAGCTGGGACAACTAAAGGGAGCTCACTTTGTTACGTGGCGCTAGGGATTCAAACTGCCAAACTGCTGACCTTTCTGATCGACAAGCTCAATGTCTTAGCTACCGAGCCACCATGTCCCTTGTAAATAAGGTATATACCCTTAAATAATCAGTTTTCACCAGCCTTTCTTCTTTTAAAATGACAGGTGTTGTGAAAAACGAAGCAGATCCATCTTCCCTTTTCATATTACAAAATAGCACTGAAAGATATTCTTCATCTTGGCAATAAAAACAAGCATTAAAAGACCCTTGCCCTGTTCTGGACTGGGCCTTTAAAAGTGGTAGGTCCTTTATGGTCTGGGAATCTAAAGGAAATTCAAACATTTCTTATTTAGAGAGGACTGAAGCTGCTGTTGCCCATTATTAACTACAATCTGGGAAAGAATGAACAACACCCACAAGAAACCACTGTAATTATTACCCTCATATTTTTATATAAACAATGTTTATGGATAAAATTTTAAGATTAAAACAGTTTTAAAATTCACTGGCATAGATTCAAATGTACAGAACAATGTAAACCTCCCTTGCATAGACAGCCATGTGTGTTGAGGGGGGAAATTGCTTGAATGAAACACAGATGTTCCTTTGGTGATAGAAAAGAGAATTGTCAGAAGACTATTGTAAGCTTTGCTGAACCAAAAGCCATTTCTTGGGAGCAAGCACAGCATGGTTGGAGAGCAACTTTGGTCTACTGCAGGGGTGGGGAACTATGGCCATTTTACGACCTGTGGACTTCAAGTCCCAGAATTCTTGTGTCAGCATGGCTGGTTCAGGAATTCTAGGAGTTTAAGCCCACAAGTTATAAAGGGGCCATAGTTCTCCATTTCTGGTCTAGTGGTTCAGGAATCAGGCTAGAAACTTAGCAACAATGAGTTCAGTTCACATCTTAACCATGAAAACCAGCCGGGTCACTTTAGGCCAATCATTCTCTTTTAGCCCAATCTACCTCATAGGTTTCTTGATGGGAGAATTGGAGAATTATGTATAAGTATTGTAAGAACACAACTGAGTGGTCAGATGAGGCGACCCATTGGTAGCCTCACATTGCAATAAGGACACCCATTTAAATTTGCAGCAGCAAAGGTCATTGGCCATGCAGGTACAAAGATAGCCAGGGAAATGATTGAAACCTGGGAAACGGCCAGTGCCTTGTATTATTTGTAAAAAAATAAAATAAAGGTGAGATATAAATAAATTGAAAAATAGTGATTAAGGCACTGAGCTGGCACTTCCGGAGACTCGAGTTCTCACCTACCTTCAACCATAGCTGTCTATGGGGTGATTTTGGGCCAGTCATTCTCTCTCTCAGGCCAACTTACCTCATAGCTTGTTGTGGAGAGAAATGAGAGCACTGTATATGCCACTTGAGCTTTTGAATACAGGGTAGGATGTAAATCAATAAAAAGTTCTTGCTGATGACAAGAGGTCCTGAAAGGAGTTGAAGTTGACAGTATTGAAAATAAGGATCCTGCAGCAATTCCTGTTGACCTGATGCCTGAGGTTAGGGCAATTGAGTCTCTGCAATATAGAAGGTACCAACTAACTTGAATTTTCAACAAATTCTACACTTGTGAGTTATTTTTCTAAATTCTAATAATGAGGAACTATGGAATTCTTTATTATTACTATTCCCCATCTAATTCAGAGGTGGTTTGCTGCTGGTTTGGCCCAGATCAGCCAAAGTAGTAGCGTTGATGGGAGGCTCCGCCCACCCACTCGGATGCTTCTGCGTATGCACAGAACTGTCGCATGCATTGGAGTATGTCCAAACCAGTAGTAAAAAAATTGGCAACTCACCTCTGATTTAATTAGCTTTTTTGTTCATGTTTTTATACATAAGAATTATACTTTTCATGGATATACTTTACACTTAAGCCTGTAATCCATAAAATTATATATTCAAAGATGATTTTATTCAGCAATTGACATTTTACATTAAAACTTAAATTTGGCTCCCTTTTTAATTGTGGATTAAAGTACCCTTCCATTTAAATAATTGCATTTGCATCTTGCTTTGTTTTAAAATCATGTATGCATATTTATTTATTTATTTGTTTGTTTGTTTGTTTGTTTATTTATTTGGTGAAACATATATGAGATAACAGGTATAAGTTTAAACATGGACATGAACATAGGAATTGGGAACAAATAAATGGGAACAGTAAGACATGGACGTTAGCTGGTGTACTTATGCACGATCTCTTACAGACCTCTTAGGAAAGGGGTGAAGTCCACACTACACAGTTTAAAGTTAAAGTTATGGAAGTTTGAGGATGTAACAACAGAGTCAAGTAATGCATTCCAGGTATTGACTACTCTGTTTGCTGAAGTCATATTTTCTGCAATCGAGTTTGGAGCAGTTTACCTTGAGTTTGTATCTATTGTTTGCCCATGTATTATTGTGAATTGTGAAACTGTTGTTGCAACTTGTCAAGTGTTCTGGGTTGGTTTTTTTTTAACCTGGTTTATACATCAGTTGGGTTGTTTTTTTTAACCTGGTTTATACATCACTTGGGATTGGGTGGTAAATAATATTGATACACTGAAATCTTTCTCTTCAACTGTTTCCCATAAACTTCCTTTTTCCGTTCTCTTCCTTCCCATGGCATCTGTTTGCCTTTTAAGCTAAACCTCTGCTCTGTGTCCCATAGTCTATAGCAGTGTTTTTCCAAGTTGACAACTTTAAGATGTGTGGACTTCAACTCCCAGAATTCCCCAGCCAACAAGATAAAAGTTGCAAACTTGGAAAAACATATTTTCCTCAATTCTACTCCTTTAAATAGGTTTTATCTTACATTTCCCTACTCTCTTGGCTCTGTTTTCTTTCATCCGAGTCCGGCTCCGTATTTTTATAGCCCCACAGCCTGTCTGACTACCATTGGAGTTCTTTAACTTGTTTATCTTCTCCTTGTCTGCAAGAAACAACCTATTTCTTCTTTTAAACTCTGCCCCCTCACCTCCCACCCGGAGGCTCCAGTCTCCTTAATTTTCACAACAGTTGCAACTTTCTGGCAAGCCACAGGTAGTTTGCTACAGGTTTGATTTTTATCAAATATTAACTCTGTGATTCCCGAGCTGTAATAACCAAGGTTTGCTGTCACATTGTTTTGTGGGCTGATTCCTTATCTTTGATCTTTCTCTGCCTGTTTCTTCTTCTGTTCTGTTTTGTTATATACATTTGCTGCTGATGTCTATCCTTCTCCAGTGGAGTTGAAATCTCTCACTGTGCTTAAGTCGTCTATGTAGGAATTTACAAATCTGACTTTTAGTGGCCTGTTTTCAAATATATACAGTACTTCCTTATATAAACCTCTGCAGCCTCCATAGGTTCTTAAACTATTTTAGATGAGTAAATATTAATGCCTCAGGAAACTGTGGTAGTGCCCTTATGATGAGACCCCTGCAATGATGGCAATACCCAAATGTTGCCATTTATACTTGTACCCTGACATGTGTAAACACTTTTGTTCATATTTGCATCATGGCAACATCACATGGATGTCATCTTTGCTCCTTCTTGTCCCTCCTATGATGTTCATAACTTAGACCTATTAGCATAGATCTGCGTTTCCTTGGAAATTGGATGCATTGTGTTTCATAGAAGTGTGCCAAAAATGGAAATATTTTGAAAAGTCACAAAATCTGCATTTTGTCTCCTGAATCAGAATTTGTTTCTCATGAATAATAATAATAAGGGGACTCGGAGCGGTGCACAGGGAAATTAAAACATATAAAAATATATACAAACAATAAATACAATAAATAAAAGCAGATTAAATTGATCGTCCCTGCGCTAAAAACCCCATTAAAACTAAATTCCCTAAACACCCCAGAGGTAGAGACTAACCAAGGCCGGCCAGACAGAAAAAGTGTGTTTTCAGTTTTCGACGGAAGGAGCGGAGGTCCCTAGTTGTTCTAATGTCGGGGGGGAGGTCGTTCCAGAGGGCTGGGCCCGCCACAGAGAAGGCCCTTCCCCTGGGCGTCGCCCGCTGACACAGTCTAGTGGACGGCACCCGGAGAAGTCCCTCTCTGTGGGAGCGGATCGGCCGTGAGGATGTATGGGGCAGGATCCGATCCCGCAGATAGCTAGGTCCCGAGCCATGGAGCGTTTTAAAGATGACAACCAGCACCTTGAAGCGCACCCGAAAGACGACAGGCAGCCAGTGCAGCTCGCGCAAGAGCGGTGTTATATGGGCGTACCTTGCGGTCCCCATTATTGCTCGCGCGGCTGCATTCTGGACCAGCTGAAGTCTTCGGGTGCACCTCAAGGGGAGCCCCATGTAGAGAGAGTTACAATAGTCCAGTTGGGATGTCACGAGAGCATGGGTGACTGTGCAAAGGGCATCCCGATCCAATAGGGGGCGCAACTGGCGAACCAGGCGAACCTGGTAAAACGCCCTCCTAGCCACGGCTGTCACTTGATCTTCCATGGACAGCCGGGCATCCAGGAAGACACCCAAATTGCGCGCCCCATCCACAGGGGCAAGATGTTCGCCCCCTATGGCCAGCGATGGAGTGAGCTGGTTGAATCGGGCGGCCGGAAACCACAGCCACTCGGTCTTGGTCGGGTTGAGCCTGAGTCCGTTACTTCCCATCCAGATCCGCACGGCTTCCAGGCACTGGCACATCACCGCTACGGCATCGTTGGGGTGGTTTGGGGTAGATATATACAGCTGAGTGTCATCAGCGTAGAGATGGTACTCTACCCCAAAACCACGGATGATCTCATTGTTGTTTTTATAGATTGTAATGTCCTTTTAAAGTAGTTTTGACACCATTTGGTCATTAAGACAAATCTTTATTTAAATTCTAACCATTTTGAGTTTTCCTTTTTTTCCAAAAAAAGGGCTACAATGAATTGCTACACTTTATGTGTCATAAATCTGAAGAGGATCCTACTTGGCTACACACTGTGGATATCCATTAAAATGCTTGAATGCAAAATCTTTGCATCGCATTTGCTTTGGCTCTAATCAGCAGTCAGAGAAAAGCAATGCACAATATGTAGGAGAGTATAATTTCAGTGAGATAAGGCATATGTATCAAATGTTATGCTTTTTGAAATTCAATTACCCAGGTTGATTATGGCATCAGTAGTTCTGTTTCCCTCCTATGTTTTTGAAGGTTTTGCAGATATGGTTATGCAACTATTTCCAGATGTTTCAGGCTTTGTTCAAAGTGCTAGACAGTGGCCCCAAACTGATTTTCTATTGGGAAGGTTTAGCTCTGATTACAATTCTAGCCAAGAGATGTGGTGGCTCAGTGGCTAAGATGCTGAGCTTGTCAATCAGAAAGGTTGTCAGTTTGGCGGTTCGAATCCCTAGCATCATGTAACGGAATGAGCTCCCGTTACTTGTCCCAGCTTCTGCCAACCTAGCAGTTCGAAAACATGTAAAAATACAAATAGAAAAATAGGAACCACCTTTAGGGGTAAGGTAACAACATTCCATACACCTTCGATGTGTGGTCATGCCGGACACATGACCACAGAGACATCTTCGGACAGCACTGGCTCTTCAGCTTTGAAACGGAAATGAGCACCACCCCTAGAGTCAGGAGCAACTAGCACATCTGTGCAAGGGGAACCTTTACATTACAATTCTAGCTAAGTACAGGTAGTTCTCGACTTACAACCAAAATTGAGCCCAACATTTCAGTTGCTAAGTGAATTTTACCCCATTTTATATCTTTTCTTGTCATTGTTGTTAAGCGAATCACTGCAGTTGTTACATTACTCACACGGTTGTTAAGTGATAAAACAACACTAATATAGTGACTTGTACATCCTGAGTGTAGGGGTTTTTGTTTTTGTTTTGCAAACCAATGGCAGGCCTCCACTAGCCATATAAATGCAAGGGGAAATATTTAACATGTGTAATCAATTACAAGAAACACATGGACAAAGGTAAAGAATGAGAAGCAATGCCAGGGTATCTCAGAGAACAGTGGGGCTGGTGTACCACCAGGGAATTAGTCAGATTCATAGCTAGCCTTGTACAAAGACTTGTGTACCCACTAAATCACAACCAGACAGTTATGATTACTTACTGATGGTTTTCAAGTATAACTTCTAGAATGCTAGAGTTAAAACTGAAGAATTATTAAAGAAATCAGAAGGGAAGAATGGCCTCAGGGATGAAAATGAGTTCCTTCTTTTTCACTGTTGCTAATTAAGGCTGATTTATTGTTATTATTACTACTACTCTGACATGTTTCATGGTCAAAGATTTGCTTGCTTATTTGGAGTGAAGGTTTGTGAAGGCTTCTATCTGATACCAAAAACCAAATTCTATATCGGACATGTAAAACTCAGCCCTTGCTGTTCTGCAGATGTTTTTATCTTGCTGTGGAGATGAAAGAACATAATTAGGATTGAGCTGAGTAGGAAAGATATTAACCCTGACTTCCCCAGCTGTAATCTCAATGAAAACGAGCTTCTGTCTTAGCTGTCCATCTTTGAGGGTAGGCTTGTCTAAACATGTTTGGGGTCCTGCTCAATTTGGCCCTGGATCTGATTCAATCTTGGACAAGGTCCTTGTTGCTTTAGCAAAAAGACACCCCACTAATCATTTGTGGAGGATGTGAATGTATGATATCACTCTCCACCTGCTTCAGGCCCACCACATAGCCAGCCTCCAATTTGCTTTTCTTGCTCCTCATCCATGGTGGTGTTTTCTAACTTCTGTCTTCAGAAGAGGTAGTGGGTCTACTGCAGGGGTCTGCAAAGTTGGCTCTTTTAAGACTGGTGGACTTCAACTCCCAGAATTCCCCAGCCAGCTATGCTGGCTGGGGAACTCTGGGAGTTGAAGTCCACCAGTCTTAAAAGAGCCGACTTTGCAGACCCCTGGTCTACTGTACTTCATTTCATTGAAGGCAATGCCTCCCTTTCCACCCTCTGTTCCCAGTCATTGATAGTTGTTCTCCAAAGCCACTTTCTCTGGACTTCTGCACTCTACCCTTCATAAAGCATATTTCCATATAAACTCTGAGCGCACTTCACCTTGTGAAACATTATTTCAAGCTTTGTATGGACTCCCTATTTTTCTGAAAATATTTGAAGTTTAGAACACTGACACATCAATTACCAAGATCAAGGACACTGATACATCAATTACCAAGATGAATACACCAAGATCAAGAATTTCAGTGTGTGTCAGAGTAATGAATAATAAGACATGTTGAAGAAGGAATTATTGTTACCAATTCTGTATGGGGAATGGAAAGGGTAGCCATTTTATTCTTTACCTCAGCAGAAAAATGTCTCAGAGTAGCATTATATTCTGTTGTCAAGTTTCTATTAACTTTCTGTTTAGGAACAAAATACATGGGAATCCCAAGTAATAGAAAATGGGAATCAAAAAGAGAGACTTTTTGAGAAGAAAATGGAAGAGAAGTAAGTGCTTCACATAGCATAAATTAAACTCTTTGGAATAGCGTGAGAAGTTTCTTATATTGGCCTGTTAAAGGAAAAAAACACCCTACTGCCTACATGTTTGACATATTCATACATAATGTATAAACAAATGGTTTATAGCCATATGCCAGATTAAGAACGGATTTCATCTACTGCCATCAATCATATTAGGTCAATGGATTATATAATTTTTATATAAGATCATATGATATATGATTTTTTAAAAAGTGATTCAATTTTTCATGACCAACAGATAGTTTTAACTCACAATAAGAATGACTTCAAATAGAGCAACATTTATATATATCCCTTGCTAAACAGAATAACTGGGCCAAATGTTTGCAAAAATCTTGGCTGGAAAAAACATTTCAGTTGATGATGTAGTTATTTTTATATGGGTGTGTTAAAGTAAGGGCAGAAAAGCTTCAAAGTTTTATGAGAATAATTTGCCTAGTTAGGTAATTTGCTTTGGAATTAATGCAATCTTACTTGATTTATTTATGTGTTACAAATTATAATTGCTTGCTATTAATAATTGAGACTACATGGTTAAATTGATTGATTTCGGTGCGAAGCTGAGGAAGCCAATTTGATGCAGTTGTTAAGGCACCAGACTAGGAACTAGGAGATTGTGAGTTCTAATCCTGCTTTAAGAATAATATATCTCCTGGTTGACTTTGAGCCAGTCACTCACTTTTAGCCTACCACGCCTCACTGGTTGTTTTTGAAAATAGAAGGAGGAAGGAGTATTTGGTATACTTGCTTTGAGTTGTACAGTGGTACCTCGGATCACGAACTTAATTCGTGAAATGACTCTGGTCGCGATCCGATTTGGTTGTGATGCGAGGCACAATTTCCCATAGGGTTCAATGTAAATCCGATTAATCCGTTCCGACCTTGTTTTTTGGTTGTGATGCGAGGCACAGTTTCCCATAGGGTTCAATGTAAATCCGGTTAATCCGTTCTGACCTTGTTTTTAAAATGTCCGCGGCTCCGGTTCGTGAAGCGAAACGGAGGTCGTGAATCCGGGCATTTTTACGAACTTTTCCGTTCGTGATGCGAGGGCAGAGTTCGTGATGCGAGGGCAGAGTTCGTGATGCGAGGCAGAGTTCGTGAAGTGAGGCGGAGTTCGTGCAGCGGAGCATTTTTTACGAACTTTTCCGTTCGTGCAGCGAAACGGTGTTCGTGAACCGGGGCACATTTTTTGGGAAATTTTTGGTCGTGAAGCGAATTGGACGTGATGAGAGGCGTTCGTGGTCCGAGGTACCACTGTATATGAAAAAAAAGGTGGAATAAAAATCTAAAAACTCTGAATTTAGGTTTTGTTAGACAATAGTGCTATTTTACACAATAATTTTTTGGATTGTGATTTTGATTGTGATTTTGTAGGGAGATCAAAATCTGCTTGAACTAATTTTTAAAACATTGAACATTCTTTTATAAGAATGGGCAGAGATATTTGATGAAATCGTACCATCAAACATTTTCTGTGCAAACAGAATGATAATTGCACAATGAAAATCTATTATCCCAAGAAGTCCCTTATGGGTTCAATGTGGTTTGTTTCATTTATAGGTAACACACCACTTGTATGCAACTCAAAGAAGCCTTCTGTATCATCTCTATTGCTAATACTCATAGTTAGTTGAAGAAAGGAAGGAAGGAAGGAAGGAAGGAAGGAAGGGAGGGAGGGAGGGAGGGAGTGAAGGAGAAAGGAAGGAAGGGAGTGAAGGAAGGAAGGAAGGAGGGATGGAGGGAGGAAAAGCAGCATCAGTAGTAAGTTCACAAAGGAAAAAGATAAGGCCTTCTCAGCTAGAGTTAATGCCCAAGTACATGGGCATATATGCAGATCTCAATCCATCACATGATGTAGATTTGCTTTCTGATGCTTTATGCTGGCACATCCAAGTCAAAAATTGTCCCACAGTGCTTCTTTCTCAATGCTTCGTAAAATCAAAGGAAAAATCCCGTTAGACCCAGATGATAGAATACGAAGACTTCCGATAAGCAATTTTAGGACTTAAGCATTTCCCATTGTAGAACTCAATAATCTCTCTCACTATATATGTAAAAGAGAAATATAAATTTTTGGATTCCCATATTCCAGAATAAGAACAATATGTTTTTCATGATTTTTGACTTGATTTAGGTAGGCAGATTAGATAAACTATTGGACAACAGAATTTCTGATGCCTCTCATAAATATTGTCAATGGCTTTCCCTGGCCTTGTCATGTGAAATACTTATAAGAAGACATTTCTTGGCTGAGGATTAGCCTGTTTCTATTTAGAACTAATTTCCATTATTTTAAAAGGAGCAGGATAGTACCCCCTTTCAAACACTATATCTCAAAGCAGAAATGTATTTAGTTTGTCCAATCCTCTTCCTCTCATACACAACGTTTTGGCACAAGTTTGGCTTAAGTTGCTTCTTAAGCTGTCATTTTTGTTGTGGGCAGATCCCCAATTTTAGAACAATTTGACAGGCAGTAAAATATTTTCCCCACATGTTAGTACTGTTAAAAATCAGGATTTCAAAAATAATAGACAGGGAGGAATTATTGTAACATGATAGAACATGGAAAGACCCTGATGAGATCCTTCCTTCCTTCCCTCCCTCCTTCCTTCCTGTCTGCTTGCCATCCTTCCATCCATCCATCCATCCATCCATCCATCCATCCATCCATCCATCCATCTCAATCTTCTATGGGAATTTTCCATCTGTTCTCTTTCTTTTAGTATTTAGTTGGTATTCAGTGACAAGTAAGCATGCTCAGTATTTGTACTTTAGATATTTTTTTTTACTCTTAGGATTTTCTCCTCTCCTATATTCTTATGCATATTGCTACTTTCTTGACTGTGGATGATGCCATTTTGAATTCCATAAGGAATGACATTCACTTCTGGGCCTACCTGGGTTGCAAACAATTTGTGTGTTGCCCATACACATGTGTATTGTGCACCAGTTGTGCCTTTTCCTAAAATTTGCTCATGGTCACTCATGTTCTGGTCAACTCCAAATTGGATTACAGCAATGCACTGTATATGAGACTTGAAGAATAGTAGAAGCTTATTTAGTTTATTTATATTTTTATACCGCCCTACTCCCAAAGGACTCAGGGCAGTGTACAGCTAAAATAAAACACAGATATACAAAAGTTAAAACAATTTAAAAACATATTAAATAATTTGGCCCATAATAAAGTTAAAAACCAAACAAACCCAATTAACATTAATAAAATTTGTATTTACGCCAGCCCGGCTTGTTGAAAAAGAAAAGTTTTAAGAGCATGGTGGAAGGTGCATAGGTAAGGAATAATTCGTAACTCCGGGAGCAATTCGTTCCAGAGGACGTGCTCCCACAGGGAAGGCTCTCACTCTAGGTGTCGCCAGTCAACATTGTTTAGCCGACAGCACCATGAGGAGACCCTCTCTATGGGAGCGTACTGGCCGGTGGGAGACTCTCAGTGGCAGAAGGCGATCTTGTAGGTAATATAGTATAAAAAGGAATGGTGCAAATAGTTATGTGTCCAGCAGAAGCCACATGGTAAGAGTCCAATTTGCTAAGGAACTACGCTTGGTAGGACCCAGGATGCTAGCCTTCTCTACTGTGATCTGTGTCTTATGGAACATCTTCTCCTCCCCACTTCAAAATGAAGTTAGCTCTATTCCTGTTGATTTTCTAGAAGTTCCTCAAAATCTGGTTATGTGATCATGCCTGGGGACCCCAGGAGACTAGTAAATTACTGAGATGGCTCTGTTGTTGACATCTGCTGCTTTTTGGATTTTGATTTTTCCCCCTAAATTAAAAAGAAATGTTTTATATGTTAGCTGTCTGTTGTATGCTGCCCAGAATCACTTTTTCATGAGATTGTGTGTGTGTTTATAAGTAAAGTAAAAAGTAAAGTAAAATAATAAAAATAAAAAAATCCAGCACAAAGTGAACTTGCAGAATAACTGCACAATGAAATTAGGAACTTTTATTGATGTCCAAGCATAAGAAGATTTCCATCTGAATAAACATGATTAAGACTGAATTGCATTGTATTTTTCAGAGTTCTAGCTATTTCCTCAAAATGGCAACCTATCTGATCAGAAATAGGATCTGTATCTTACAAGGTATCAACATACCAATTTGAGTCCAGCAAGCTCACAAACCAGAAGAACAAGTATTTGAATTGCTTATCATCAGAAAAGTTCTCCTTAGGGGTCAATTATGAATGTGCAAAAAGGCACCATTTGGTTTTGTGGCTCTGACTTGATTGCATAGGCAACATCTTGCTATGGAAAGCTTTTGTCTTGAAAACATCCGTGTGGACCAGTGCCTAGATAGCCTTTGATGAAAATATCTTCTCTGCCTGTCTATGCACAGAGAAGTACCCAAATATATTTTTCACCATTTTTGATAAACAGTTTCAATAATGCCTCTTTTTTACTTACCTTGAAAATGTCCATGCATTCTTTTCTATTGGTTTTACATCTTTTCTTTCTGAATCGCTTATGAACTGGATCAGGGGTGGGCAACGATGGCCACTTTATAACATCTGGACTTCAACTCCCAGAATTCCTGAGCCAGTCAGTTGCCCACCTCTGATCTAGGTAGTGATAGGTTCTCTGTGAAGGCCTATAAGATATGAGGATGTTGCGGGTGGTAGGGGTGGAAAAAGGTTAGATCGTAGTCAGGCGTGAGTGAAGATAGAGCATGGATGAAAATCACTCTGTTTTCTTTTCTTTTGTCTCCTTTTCCTCTCACTACCAGAAGTTTGAAATGATTACTTCCAGGTGTTATTAAAATCAGTTCAACAAGAGGCATACTTTTCATTTCTGCTGGGTCATTTACTGAAACTCTGCCAATGCAATGACATGCACAAACAGATCTCCACATATCTACACTCAATAGATGTAGATTCTCAATATTCCTTGAGAAGAGGGCTCTGAACTCATAAAGCAGTGACCTGTCTTCAATTAAGGGTAGAGGCCAATTTGAATTCTATCCACCATTCTGGTCTGAATGCAATGTTCCTGCCTTTAAAAGGTAACTTCTTTCTTTTCATGTAGCAATGATAAAAAAGATCATATATAGTGCCACTGCTTGTTTCTGCAGGATATAAAGACAATCAGAGATCATTTTGTTTTGTATGTACATATTTGTTGGAAATATGTCCAAATATACACATAATACAACTACAAAATGAATTCTGATGCAGTCATGTTTCCAGGCAAAAGTATTCTCTTGAAAAATAAAGCAATATGTTTCTAGAAATCATTTGGAAGACTTAACTTGATAAAACATTAACATCCTTGCAACCATGAATATATGATGGATTTGATTACTGTATAATATTTTATTCAATACTCCACAAAGGGAACAAAACCATCAACGCATAATAAGGTCAATAATGACAAACATAGCTCTGTCTTTTAAAACATGGAGGGAAATATAATCTCTAAAAAGTGGTTAAGTATGAAATGATCACATCACATATCCACCAGGGTGCATCTGGATTACTTTAGCAATCAGAGAACAGAAGCAAAGCATGTGATTTCTTCAGAAGGGCAAAGGGCAGAAATGACTGTGATTAGTTTATAATTCAGATGAAATAGGGGCCACCATTCTTTTTTATTTTAAAAGCCTTTGGGTGTTTTTGGTCCTCAAATCTCTATTATGTTCTATTATGTTGCAACAATTTATTTAGATGTTATTTTAATGTAAAATCTATTGAATATTTATTATATCTAGTCTTGAATTGCCTTAAACAACATTTAATCTTGCAATTAAGCAAAAGCAGTTGGTAGTTATAGGAAAATGTCCTGTTTTTACAGTGGAAATCGAGATTCGGGAAATAAGAGGACCCGTCTGATAGTATTCTTCCATCCATGCTTCCCAAAAACTGATATTGAGCAATATATTGCCTTAGATGAGTAAAAATAAGTCTAAACTACATGGCTTTGATTTACCTCTGTGGTGCTTTGGGCTACCAAAGTGATGCAATTATCCTTAGCATAACCAAGAGGAGATGGAAGCAACAGGGAAAGTACACTGAGAAAATAGAATGAAGCAATGTTGCCCTTTCCCTGGCTTTTACTAGCAATGGAGGGATTATATTCCTTCATGAAGCAGCTTCAAGCAGCAATCCCTTGAGCCTTTATACATTGAAGCAGCCCATCAAATATCTGCACAATGAGATCCATCCTGATTAGCTTTCTGGTGCAGAGCTAGCTCACCCCCTGTACTGCCCCTTAGAAAGTGCACAAGTGTGAGCCAAATGGGCTAGCAGTCTTAGGCAGCTAAACTACTGTACTACTCTGTATTACTGTAGTCTCCAAGATAATGTAACCTTACTTAACTTAACTTAACTTAACTTAACTTAACTTAACTTAACTTAACTTAACTTAACTTAACTTAACTTAACTTAACTTAACTTAACTTAACTTAACTTAACTTACTCTTATGGTTTAGCTTCATGAATTTGCTTAACTTCCTTTTAAAACATTACAGGCTCACTTGATTGAGTTGTAGCAAGTTAACTAGGAAGTGCATAATAAAATACTGTACTCTGCTCTTGCATCCTGAAAAGCTGTAGGTCTGAAGCAGTAGCCATGTGTAAGAATCATCATAAATATTGACATATAATTTATTTCCAGGAGATGGCGTCTTGGAAACATGATTGCAGTACTGTTGGATTCAGTTGAGATGGGTGGGATACAGCAACTATTCAAAAGAATAAGGATTTGTCTCAATTGGTGTACACTCAAGGCAGTATATAAAAATATTTAAAGTATAGATTGGATTGCAAAATAAACAAATGCAATAAATATGTGTTTCACCCCATAACTGCATTAATTTTCTAGCTAGATGGTCCTGATTCTTAGGTTGCCTTTTTATAAAATTATGCTACATCATTTCTCTGATTTAAGTCGTAATTCTTGAGAAAGCAATGCTCCTCATTTTGTTGTTTGAAATGGAAGTCCTGGTAGTTGTTCACTTTTTGCTCCTGAAACATGTAAACTGGCCAAGAATATCTTGAAAGAATCTACAAGGTAGGGCAAATATTATAATAATTAATTATACCCTCATATATACTCCGCATGGAAAGATTGATTTACAAAAATAGATCTGAGGGATTCTAACAAACTGTTGCCTGCATGAAGACCATTTGCAACTGGATTGTAGGGTCCCTTAAGGACACAGTTTGTTGAGGCCCTTGTTCAGGGGATTCATGTTTCTACATGATTTACTTCCAAACCTGATACCCTCTGAACAGCTGCTCTTTAAAATACACTTGTCTGATCTCAAAAAGTTAATAGGAGTCAGAGAAGTTATTAGTCAGATGGAAGACCATTAGGAAATCTTGGATCAGCAGCCAAGACTGGCTTATCAAAAATAATAATAATCCAGGAATAGATTAAGAAAACAAAATGGATATATGCCCATGTGTTATTCAGGAATCAAAGTCAACATGAAGGAGACTTGGTTTTATTTTTAAGTGTGATTACACATAGCTGAGAAGTCCTGAATGAAGAACATTCCCAACTGTGATGATCATTTTGTTCCAGCAAGTACACAGCTTTAGGAGGAGAACTCAGGAAGTTAAAGGAGAAAAGTGATACATATCTAAGCAGTAGGATCAACCCTATCAAGCAGGATGAGCAATAGCACAAACAAATTGATCTTACATCTAGCATAGTCTGACCCATATGTTTAGCTCTTCACATTTCCTGTAAAAAGCTTTTGTGAATAAATCCTACGTATCAACATCAGACTGAATAATTCTAAACATGGCATTGCACAAGATACAGAAGGTTTTTGCCTAGCTCACATGATTAAAAACAAGAATAAACTAACCTTTAATGAACTTAGAGAAGTGTAGGAAAGATATGTTTGCTAAAAGAGTAACAGTAGATCTTTTTCCTAATATGTCAACAGTCCGAGGGCAAAATGGGTTTCTGAGATGAAAATGGACCAATTAGAAATCAGACCTTAATCATCACTAATTAAAAATCAATATTCTAGGTAGTAAAAAGTAGCCAGACACCTGCCTTCTCCATGTTTTGGAGATCTTTAGCCTGTGCCATATTAAGAACCGTAGCCTATATGTATATCACCTGGATGGATTTTTTCCTGGAGCTTGAATTCATTACAAAACATCCCTAATCAAGTAAAACTCTGCAAATTAAATTGGATTTGCATCATAAAATAGTTACCAAGTTCAGGCATCTAGGAAATGCTGGCGGCAGGATGTGTGTATGTTTGTGCATGTGGAAATCTGTAGCAAATAGGGGGAGGGGAACCCTCAATCTTAGTAGAAGTAAACAATATTAAAAGAAGGATTTGACTAAAGGTTTGGTCTTCCTGGAGGCATTTGGCTTACCACTGTTGGAAACAGGATGCTGGACTGATGAATTCTTGCTCTGAAAAGCTCTTACGGTCCTAAATTTAAATGTTTACTCATCGGCCCTGAGGGTACCTGACTGGGACACATAAGAATAAGTTAAATGTCAGAGGAAATAAACAGATTTAAGTACACAATGAGAAAGTGAGTATGAAATTATTACTGTGAGGGATAAAACGACAGAGTCACAATGGCATAACCTTACTGTTTAAATACTCTCCATCCTCCACTGCAAAGAAGAAAATTCAATCTCACCTCACAAGAAGGATCTGGTCATAGCTGCCTACAATTGACTAATTTCATTTTCCAGAAATAGTTGAAGCCTTTCTGACTTGTTGCAACTTATGTTATCAAAATAAGATTTCTACCTCCATAACATAGAAGTATGTCTACTAAGGTCAGTAAATATAGAATTGCTTCCAGATGTTTTCAAGATCGCATCTAGTTAGGGAATACCATTTCAATCCAACATAATCTTGTGTGCACCATAAAGTAAACTGAACCCCTGTTGTAATTTATTAACAATTTGAAAAGAACCCAAGCTTTAAGGCTGGAAAAGTAAAATGTTGAAGTGAATTCTACACAGCCTCACTAGTAACTCCTAGCTGCCCCGAGGATCAAACAATGTAAGAGAGACCACAGCACCATCTCACCATCTACGTCCCACATCACAGATGAGCCTGAAAAGTCTTAACTGCTGTGAGCTATATATAAAATGGAAATGGTTAAGGGGCCAAACCATTTCTCCTGATAACCCCAGCTTCTGAAAATAGAGCAGTATTATTGAGCTACTTAAGTTACCAAGTAGGCTTCTGCTCCCTCACTTTCCTCATCCCAAAGATGAATTAAGAACATGCCATTAAAGAATATAAACCTGGACTTAGCCAAGAAAATTGAATTGTTGGGATGGTGCCTTGATTTGGATTTTGGCCCAGATTCTGAAATGGAAATGACATTCAAAAGCCTGATGTTTACCAGTTTTGACTTTATTTGCCAATGACATAAATGGATGCAAATGATGGAAAAGGGTGAATTAGGTAATTATGTAAATGATGAAAATTGATGGGCATTATGTCAATTACATCAATTGTCTGGTTTGCCTCAAATATAATAGACTTTGCCTCAGGTTTTTTTGGGGGGGGGGGGGGGGGAGGGGTTGAAATCCAAAGTTGATTTTTGTCCACTGCTTGTGAAGTCCACAAAATGAAAGTCAGGACAATCGAAGTTTCATTGCACAGAACATTATTTTCTTTCTTTATCACAATAACTCTCTTGAAAAATATGTAGTGTCAAATTTTAGCACTAACCTTGATATATTAAAGTTACAATTGGAGATCTGTCCATAGCTGAAATTGGAATATATTCTATGTACATTTGAAGGCTGATTTTTCTAAATTCTAAATTATATATCAAGAAAGTTAACTTAGTCTTTAAGGAGAATGATTGAGCAATTATGGGAAATGTGTTTCTGTAACAATGGTTGTATATTTCTATTTGTAGAATGTTTGCAAACTCTATTAAAAAAAGGAAGATAAATGATTTAGATTTGCTTCTTTGTGTAATATCAACTCCTAGTATTTTAGAAAGCTTTTAATCTATCTAGAAAACTCTGTCTAAATGAAAACAAAGTTACCATTTGTCCAAAATGGTATAGGTTCTTCTGTTTCAGCAGCGCTTTTTCCCCCAACCCTCTTGTTCTATTTTCTAAAACCTGGATCATTTTTCTATAGGACAAAGCTGTTAGAACTAATAAGAGTAGGAGATAAACTCCTAGATTTTCAACTGGTCTAAAATATCTTTCACAGCAATCTGTGAGAATTATAGTTCAAAGTGGTTCTTTCTATCTTTACAGTACCTTTTATCAGATATTCTTAGCCGAGAATTAACTTCACTACTACTTAAGGCTGCAGAGGCTTTTTATAGGATAAAAAATACAAGTCGCAATTGGCATGAAATTCGTCAGAAATTCGTTAGTTTGTATGAATTCCCTAAAGAATAATATCTATTGAATCTCAAAGAGAGAGTGCTTGGGTGTATAAAACCATGTGTGCTATATTAGGCATAGATTATTATTCATAGATCTGTGAACGGACTTTACCAAAACCACAGAGATATATCAAACAGTGGTTCTTATAATCTCAGAACCGCACTGATGTTGTTTTTTAATAAAAATTCATCTGGTTTGTAAGCTGCATCTTGAAATAGTCAAGATGACATCTATTCTTTTTTAAATTCTGACCCAACCCAATGACATTTGTTTTAAATTAACATCTAAACTTGGAGCCCTTTTCAGGGGGTAACCATATCCTTTGTGGATAAAACTAGTCCAATTTCAGATTAAGAATACAGCCAATTTGTTCAATGACCCTGCAAGGTTTCTCATATCAATGAAATTCGTTGTTTTTAATAGATTGCAGTAGGTCAGCCAAAAGTGGTGCCTGCAAAAGTTTGTGGAAAATTTCCACTAACAAATCAAGGGAAATGCAACTGATAACATTTGGGGGGAGGAGGTACACCTCTTTAAACTCTACTTTCAGCATCACTGAACTGATTGTAATTATAGTGGTTACTTGGTGACAAAAGTTTGACAATGTGTAATTGGCCAAAGAGAGACAGATGAGTTAAAATCAGGTATTTGTAAGGTGTATGTAACTTCCTGCCTGAGACCACTAAAGCAAATTATTATTTTTTTCATCATGCTTTCCTTTAGTATGTTCTTTATGCATACACCTCACCTATGGATTTTATCAACATGAACACAAGGAATATAAACAATAGAATGAAACTTTGGGGAAAGAGGATATACAAAGTACATCCCATTGTTTAATAACAATGCAATGAAACAATTCTGTCTGCATTTTCATAAGATGGATATACTTTACAGTTTGGGAAAGTCTTATCAAAGTTTTTTGTGAGTGCTGCATTTTAAATATATGTATGCATGAATCAGAGATGGTTTGCTACCGGTTCGCACTGGTTTGGGTGAACCGGTAATGAATTGTTGGCCTGGGTTGCAGAACGGGTAGCGGCCCAGACTGGCCATGCCTCTGAACCGGTTCCCTGGTCACTGCAGCATATTTTTTTGACATTTTTTATTTATTTATTTTTATTTATTAAATTTCTATACCGCCCTTCTCCCTTCCAGGACTCAGGACGGTGTACAGGCAGCAATAAAATCAGTGATATAAAATATAAAAAATACATGAAATATATATTTAAAAATGTATTAAATAATACGCCTGTTCTAAAACCATTAATAAAACCTACTAAAACCATTAAAAAAATTATGCCAGGTCGGCCGCACGAAATAGATAGGTCTTCAAAGCCCGACGGAAGAAGCACAGGTCCGTGGTCGTGCGTAGGTCGGTGGGTAGGTCATTCCAGAGGGGAGGAGCCGCCACAGAGAAGGCTCTCCCCCTGGGGGTCGCCAACCGACATTGCCTGGCCGACGGCACCCTGAGGAGGCCCTCTCTGTGGGAGCGCACTGGTCGGTGGGAGGTATTTGATGGCAGGAGGCGGTCTTGCAGGTAACCAGGTCTCTTGCCATGCAGAGCTTTAAAGGTAGTTACTAATACCTTGAAGCGCACCCGGAAAACCACAGGCAGCCAGTGCAGCTCGCGCAGGAAAGGTGTCACATGGGAGCATCTAGGAGCTCCCAGGATCCCCCGCGCAGCTGCATTCTGAACTAACTGGAGCCTCCGGGTGCACTTCAAGGGAAGCCCCATGTAGAGAGTTTTGCAGTAGTCCAGGCAAGAGATGATGAGGGCTTGAGTGACCGTGCGTAAAGCGTCACGATCCAGAAAGGGGGTGCAACTGGCGTATCAGGTGAACCTGATAAAAGCCCCCCCTGGCCACGGCTGTCATATGATCTTCTAGCGACAGCTGAGAGTCCAGGACAATGCCCAAGTTGCGAGCCCTCTTTGTGGGGGCCAAAGACTCATCCCCAATAGCCAGAGCTGGCACCAGCTGGCTACATCGTGCCGCTGGAAGCTACAGCCACTCGGTCTTGGACGGGTTGAGTCGGAGCCTGTTTCTTCCCATCCAGACTCGCACAGCCTCCAGACACCGGGACATCACTTCCACGGCATCGTTGGGGTGGTCCTGGGTAGAGATGTACAGCTAAGTATTGTCAGCGTACTGATGGAATTCTACTCCGAAACCACGGATGATCTCACCCAACGGCTTCATATAAATGTTGAACAGGAGAGGCGAGAGGACCGACCCCTGTGGTACCCCACAGGTGAGGCACCTTGACGTCAACCTCTGCCCTCCTTAATGTTCTGCGCATGTGCAGACGTATTTACAGGCAACTATGCACGCACACAGAGGCGCAAAGTGCGCATGCACTGAACTGGCAGTAACTCCAGCAGCAACCCAGCCCTGGCATGAATGTATATATAAGCATGCACGCGTGGGTATATGTGTAAAGACAAATTTTCCTATTGGACTATAAAAATATTTAAAATAATAAGACAGCATAATAGTATACATATACTACAGGCTGTCTTTGACTTATGACCACAACTGAGCCCAATGTGTCTGTTGTTAAGCGAAATATTTGTTAAGTGAGTTTTTTCCCTTTTTATGACTTTTCTTGCCACGGTCATTAAGTGAATCACTGAAATTATTAAGTTAGTAACACGGTTGTTAAGTGCATGTGACGTCCCATTGACTTTGCTTGTCATAAGGTCACAGAATATGATCACATGACCCCAGGACCCTTTAACCTTCATAAATATGGGCCAGTTGTCAAGTACCTGAATTTTGATCACATGACCACAGGGATGCTGCAACATTGTAAGCAGGAAACATGGTTATAAGTCAGTTTTTTCAAACCCATTGTAACTTTGAACAGTCACTAAATGAACTGTTGTAAATCGAAGACTATCTCCGATGGTCTTTTTTCTTTTTTTTTCTCTCTTTTTTTGTTTCTGTTATAATTTTGCACCAGTGAAGTTAAAACCAATTTCATTGTAATTTTAGTACAATGACAATCAAGATTATTATTATTATATGCTTAAACAGTGAAAGATATAATCTCAGATTATTACTGAGCCTGATTGAGGCACTGCCCTTTGTGCATGCATATAAGGTCACAGCTCATTCATTCACTCATTCATTCATTCATTCTATTTATATAGCCACCCATCTGACAAATGTAACTCTAAGCAGCCTATGATTAAACAGACTACAAAAAAACCCCAAGCATTAAAATTATTCCATAATAAAACATTTATGTTATTTTTAAAGATCAGGAGAGAGTATCTTTGTTGATACATACACTTCTCTGTTTTCCTGTGATCCTTAAGCCTACTCACCTAGCCACATTTTGAGGGAGACTTTGAGCTGGATGAGCCCATTATCCTGTCTTGTCTGCCTTATTGCAGGTCACAATAATAATTGTGTGCACTGCTGAAATGCATTGTGGTCCTAATTGCCTTGGATGGATTTGATCTCAGAATTTCTTAAGCACAGCCTTAACAAAACTGTTATTCCCTATCAAGATTATGTCATTTCTTTGGGGGTGGAGAAACTTGATCTGCACTCTTTCAACAATACTGAGGTTCTGGTACATGTTAATGGTTGATCATTATATCCTACACTATAAGCACTTGATTCCTTCAAAAGTTCTTTTTAATGAAGTTTTGCGAATTTATACTTACTCTTTGCAGAATGTTTTCAATCATATTAGTCTAAACATAGAGCAGTATTTTAAACATATGTAGGTCATCAACTTCTCTAAACACTATAATTGCTTGGCAGCCCTCTTGCTTACATTTTACATTTAAAGATATAGTGTGTAAGGATCAGTAAAGATAGCAGGCGCACACTTTCTGCTATACACCAAGACACAATTTATAGTGTGTTGGAGGCCCCTAACTTTCTTCCTGTAAAATCCCTTGGCAGCAAACCTCAAACATTCTGTACGCAGGATTGGGTGATGGGGGTCTTCTATTTTACAATATTCGTTTTGCTGGATTTGATTGAAGGATGTGGTTTGGACTGTAACCTAGTTCCCTGTTCTCATTAGATTGTGCAAAACAACACTGATATAGTATTATGAAGTCCTCAGTTGATATTCTCAAGTTCTTGTGTGGCAGAAAACGAAAGTTTTATATTTTCACATAAGGAAGAAAGGCCAAGAAAGGAGAAATGCATGGCAGATGATGCTTTGTTTGGCTTAAATATGAATGTTGAACGGGTGTCTTAACTCAGGGGTCTCCAACCTTTGCAACTTTAAGTCTGAAGGACTTCAGCTCCCAGACTTCTCCAGCCAGCTTTGCTGGCTGGAGAAGTCTGGGAGCTGAAGTCCTTCAGACTTAAAGTTGCAAAGGTTGGAGACCCCTGTCTTAACTGACAGTATGATGTATAAAGGCTAATATTCACTATACCTGAATTGAAGAGATAAAAGAGATGTAGAAATACACGTTGTCCTTCTGTCTTTTAGGCTTTGTAAGGAAAATGTTTGCTAGCATATTACACACACACACACACACCAAATTGCCTTTCTTGTAGCAAATGCTGCATTTAGCTAATAAAACCACTCTAGCCATGATGTAGCCCTAAACGAAAGTAAACAAGTGTGTTTTGTGACTGTCTCTCATAAAAGATCACGTTTCTTCAAACATAGTTGTCAAACAGGAGTGTCCACAGAAAGATTTTTTTTAAAGGCAAAATGGCAGTTCCAACTATGTAACTGAACACCTCTCTACTTGTGTTGATGTTGCATGCATGTTCAAAAGGTATACCTGGTTACAATCACAATTTGTAACACAATCAATTTTGGCTTTTTTTTTTTAACCACTCTCTTTTTCTGTCCCAACAGCACTGTCCTTTTCTCTGACCTTGGGCTGTAATGGAATCCAAAGGCCAATTTATTAAATATCATTTACATTTATTTATTAAAATAAATAAATAACATTGAACGATGGTACAAAGCCAATTGAGAATAGTTACGTGATGACACCATGTCAGCATGGATTTTGATTATATGATTCTTCCCCTCACTGACTAAGATACTTTCATATCAAATAAATAGAGCTTTTAAAAAAAGGTATATAAATCTTAATAGTCATAATCATCTAATGCTTGCAACATGAGTTAATGTATGATCTATTACAAGACAAAAACCAAATAAACATTAAAATCACAGAATAATCATTCAGGTTAGCAATAGTTATTCATGGTTAATAGTTAATAGTTATTTTAGTTGGGGTTAAAAGATAGTTGAGATTAAAAATTAATAGTTTTTTATAAAATTCGTGTTACCATATTTTTCGGAGTATAAGACGCACCTTTTTTCCTCTAAAAAGAGGCTGAAAATCTGGGTGCATTTTATACATCGAATACAGCATTTTTTGCCTCCCGGAACCCCGCTCCCTTCACCAAACTGGCTGTTCCTAGCCTTATGGAGGCTTCCAGAGAGTTCCTGGGGGCTGGGGAGGGCAGAAATTAGCCTCAAATGGGCCATTTTTTGCCCCCCCCCCAGCACCCAGCAGCACTCTATAGGGCTATTCATGCAATTTATTTGACACAAAAATGGCCCATTTTCACAATAAATGGGCCGTTTTTTTGCTCATATTTGACCCCCCCCAACCCCTCCCAGGAGCACTTAGCAAGCCCCCACCCCCCAAGGCTAGTCATGCTTTTTATTTGAAAAAAAAAACCCAGCCCCATTTGCACAGAGATACGAGCTGTTTGGGGGAGGTTTGCACTCTCTAAGCTCTTTAACTGTTTCTGTGCCAACAGAAACAAAGTCTTAAGGTTTGTCAGCGATTTCCTTCTCTAGGACATGGATAAATACACCTGGAAACATCAATCTACTTACCTTCTCTCTCTCTCTCTCTCTCTCCCTCCCTCCCTCCCTCCCTCTCCCTACTGTATCTCTCTCTATTTCTCTCTCTAGCCTTCTACATACCTACCTACCTACCTACACACACACACACACTCCCTCTCCCTACCTACATACTGTATTTCTCTCTCCCCCTTTACCTACCTACACACATACTCTCTTCCTACCTACCTACTGTCTTTCTCTCTCTCTCTTTCTATTTCTCTGTCTATCCTTTTACGTACCTACCTACCTATCTACCTACACACATTCTCTCTCTCCCTACCTACCTACTCTATTTCTCTATCTCTCTCTATTTCCCTCTCTATTTCTTTATCTACCTACCTACCTACCTACCTACCTACCCTCTCTCCCTACCTACCTACTGTATTTCTCTCTATTTCTCTCTCTCTCTCTTTAGCTACCTACCTACTCTCTCTACATACCTACTGTATTTCTCTTTCTTTCTCTCCCTCTCTATCCCTCTATCTACTTACCTACTTTTTTTTTGTAATTTGCCTCTTCAAACCTTTGCTGCGTCTTATACTCCGGTGTGTCTTATACTCCGAAAAATACGGTAGGTTATAAAGGAAGGATGTATGAGAAGTCTTAGAAAGTGGGTATAAATAAGAGCTTAGATGTTTTCCAGCTCCTGCTGTCTATAAATGTTTATTTCAGCAAAATAGACAATTATTCATTTTTAGGTATTTTATTTATTTTAACGCTGGCAATGAGGGGATGAGCTCTCCCCAATCTAAATAGTGAGGAGGTGATTAATCCCCCTCCCAAATGCACATCCTCACAAAAAACTGCAGAATGCTGGGGCCCAGCAAGCTATTAGGTTGACTGACTGACTAACTGACTGACTGGCTGGCTGGCTGACAGACAGACTGACATGCTGTGTAACATGTAGTTTGACTATGAGTGAGCAGATGCAAGTTTGGGACACATTAGGTGTTGAGAAGATGCTGTCCTTCTGCTAGTGCTGAATTAAGAATCAAACATTCTAACTGAGAAAAAAAGGGCTTTTGGAAGGTTTTTTTTTTAAAAAAAAATCTCATGGGGTTATGTGACATTGTTCCTTTAGTTAAGAGAGGCTGGAGGGGTGTTGTCTCTCTTTGCACAATAATTTCTCCAGCTCTCCTCATTTTCCCATTTTACATTTTAAAATTGAATCCTATGTTTACTCTCCCCCACCCCTCACTGTCCTCTCTCTCTCTCTCTCTCCTCTCCATCCCTCCTTTTCTCTCTCCCCTCTCTCTCACACATAATCTTTTAAGTCAGGAATTCTCCTACTCCAAACGAGGTAGATAGCAATAGCATTTAGACTTATATACACTTCACAGTGCTTTACAGCCCCGTCTAAGCGATTTAAAGAGTCAGCATATTGCCCACAACAATCAAGGCCCTCATTTTACCAACCTCAAAAGGATGAAAAGCTCAGTCAACCTTGAGCTGGTGGGAATTGAACTGCTGAACTGCTGGAAGCTGGCAGTTAGCAGAAGTAGCCTGCAGTACCGCATTGTAACCACTATGCCACCATCTGTAGCAGGACACCAGCATCATCTATCACCTCCTGACAATATTGGAAATCTTAAAAATGAGATGGAAAAATAAAAGTGGAATAAACTTTTTGGGAAGGTTAAAGGTGTCATTTTGTCACTTTAAGCTTTCCCCACCCACTTTCTGGTAATATTGTTAAGGCCAAATAATCTTTGACCTATTGAAAAAGAAAAACAAAGTCACGTGCACATCTGACAGAAAATGGATTTGTGCCTTTCAGAGGAAAAGGTTTTTAATTATCTAATTTAAAATTTTAACATTCAAAGAATATTAATATAGCCAAACTATTATAAGAAACATCACTTTAACTATTTCCCAAATGATAAAACTAGAGAAATTCAGATATTTACAGGAATAATAATTGAAAGACTGGGAAAATAAAAAGAAGGAAGAAATGTAAACAATACTTTAAACTTCACATAGAAGTTTAGAATTTGTAGAGCAAGACATGCATAGCCCTTGAATATATTTTGGTTAAAGGACAAAATTCATGCTACTTAATAAGAAATGCCAATATTGAGTTTGGTTTGATGTGACATCTCCCATATATAAATGTCCAGAAAATGCCCTTGTTAATTCATTCTATCCACCCTGAGTTCCTCCTGCCTTGCTTCTGAAGACAATTGGACAGATAAAATAGACTGTGCGTTCTTTTCTTTTTTTTTACCAGTTTTGTTTTGCTTTGGTGTTTTTTTTTTCCTTTTTAGGAACCTCAAGAAACTCTTGGGAAAAGAAAACAGTGATTCCTTGCTCCTGGTCAAATAGAGTTCTTCATTATTTCCCAGAAATCAATTCCTTTGCTCTCCTCCCTTGCCTCACAGCTACTGCTCTGATTTACGTGGGTTGACCTACATCTGCCAAAAATGAACTCCATTAATGACTAGTTGCTCTTGGCCAGCTGTCTGAGTGATGGAGGAGACCTCGCTTTGAGAAATAGAAACCACCTCCCACAGTTTATTATTCTCTGGCCAAAATTCATTTAATATTTCAAACTTAGCCAAGAGGGTGTTGGTTTACCTTGCGCTTTTTCTCCTATGTTGAAAAAGATTAAGTGTTTCTTTAGGGACCTGTGACTCAATATTGATCATGGCTCTGTCGTCTTTGGGCACAATCAGGCCAGGGAGAGGTATGAAAATTCACACCATCGTCTCTCATTTGCTCTGGCTGTTAAATCTAGAATGTTTACCAAAGTTTCTGAAACTGTTTTTCTTTTCTTTTACATAACATTTGCCCAATGCATAGGAGATGCAAACTGTTGTTTTTGGAACCTCTGTAGGACTCCCTGTTAATTTAATATTTAAAAGTGAATGTTAAGAGCTCACAAATGGTGTCTCCCAAGGACAAACATGAAGATTGTACACATGTGGGGACGGGTGTAAAAGTAGACATACGTACCATGCATGCTTATTTTAAGTCTTCCAGCTGAATTTTGAGAGATATGAGATTTATGCATAGTAATATTTGATGTTTTAGAATAGTGATTCTGTAAGACTTTTTCCTGCCATCATTTAAAAAGAGATTTAACTGACTAACGGGATGCTACAAAACAAAACAAAAAGCATCAGTCCCTAAGAATACTTTTTTTTAAATTTCCAAATATGCCTTTAGATAGGCTCTACTTCCTAAGAAATGAACCATTTGAACCCCTTATTAGATCAGAGGATTCTGCTCATAATTACTCACACCCTAGCTACCCCTCCCACTGGATTGGATTACTGTAAAATGCCTTACATGAAATTCAAATGGTTGACAATTGGTTCATATTTATGGTGGTTGCAGAGTCTGGCAAGCAAAATCAATGAGGTAGTCAGATTCACTTAACAACAGTGTCCCTAGCTTAATAACTGCAATGATTCGCTTAACAAAAATTCACTTAGCAAGAAAGTTGTAAAATGGGGGAAATCTCACTTATCAAGGGTCTTGCCAGCAGTTTGGTAATTTGAATTCCTAGTGCCACATAACGGAGTGAGCTCTCATTTCTTGTCCCAGCTTCTGCCAACCTAGCAGTTTGAAAGCACATAAAAATGCAAGTAGAAAAATAGGAACCACCTTTGGTGGGAAGGTAACAGCGTTCTGTGCTCCTTCGGCATTTAGTCATGCTGGCTACATGACCATGGAGACGTCTTCAGACAGCGCTGGATCTTCAGCCTTGAAACAGACATGAGCACCACCTCCTAGAGGCGGGAACGACTAGCACATATGTGCAAGGGGAATCTTTACATTTACCTTATGACCATAAGTTATATGCAGGATCATAAGAACCTGCATTAGATCAGGAATGGTGGGTTTGCATAATATTGAGCTACAGTGTGATGATTGATATGAGGCATCGTTTTTATTTTCATAGCTGAGAAATAGCACTTCTGTGGCAAAATATGAATATGTAATAGAAAAAAGACTGTAATATGTAATTAGCAAGACTCTCTAGTCTTTCTAATTGTTTTTAATAAAAGATGTTAGGGCTGATTGTGGTTCCTGCTTCCCTTAAAGCTCATTAATTTGAGATAGATTTAGCATCCTTCCCTGACCATCATTAAACTTGATTTTTGTTTTTCATTTTCCTGCTTCTCCCTTGTGGATTTGGCTGATTTCTACATCTTTACCAGTCAACAATGATTGAGTGTAGTAATATCACTGTAAAGGTTACACAATCTTGTTTCTGCAGTTCTGGAGGCTATGGAAAGGTGAATAGATTTTTAATATACCTGTTGTTGCTGAACAGCGTCTCCCAGAAGCTTTAGCCCTAGGGAAAATGTGAGGAATGTGAGGGTCTGTCCTTCAACACCATCTGTTGAGCTATAGGTTCCTACCCTGCCAATAAAGACACACATTTAAAAAAAACTCAAGATACTCAAACTTATTTTTGAATAAACTGGGCTGCCAAGAAACTGCATGAATCTTTATTGTGGTAGCCAATACTTAGCATCCTGCCTGAGATCCATATATGAGTTTATGACAACTCGCCATAGCCAACTTGTCTTGGCTAGCTTGCTAAGACGAATTCGCTGTGGCCTACTTGCCATGGTCAACTTGCTATAGGACAGTTCAACCCGGGATTAGTTCCTTTTATTATCCATCAAAGCATTACAAAAGCTTTGATTAATTAATGATTAATTAATCATTAAGATGATTAATGTTTTTACTTGTTTTTATGCTGAAAATAAAAATTTCTATACAAAAAAAAAGCATTACAAAAGCTAATGGTCTTAGGAATGTTTTTCTTTGATACAAGAGATAAAATAATTTTGACAAAAACATGGTCAACAAAAATAAAAGGAACTACTGTAAGTGAATTCCATGGTGAGATATCTGGTGGCCATGGTGAGTTGCTGCATTTGGCATATACAGTACCTTTAAATAGGGAGGCATACAAGTGCAAATTGAGCACCAACAGCACAATATAAAAAGTACAGCATGATGTTTCAGAAAGCCTATAGCTTTTTATGGATATATTTCAGAGTAAAACAGAACAACATTATATTATATTGGGTTACATATTGCCTAAGTAGATATTTGTCACTCATTACTCAAGGCAGAGTCATTTGTTGATATGGGCAGTCAAATCAATTGGGTAAATAAAATAAATAAAATAAAATACTGCGTTGTAATATATAATTGCAATATTTTTACAGACCATTTCCACCTGGTTCTAGTGAATATACTTCCTTGAGAGTGAACATTTGCAAATTCATTTTCAACAAGATTATTTTGTACATCAAACAAAATTTTCCCTTTCCCTTACCTTCATTGTGAAGGAGCTGTACAATGTATCACCCAAGAGGAAAACACATTAACATTGGAATTTTATACGAGGCCTGAATATAAAAGGTAAAAGCAGTAACACAAAGAATCTAATCTAAGCAATAGATAAAATGAAATTATTTCATATTACAGTTTGCTGTGTCTTGATGGCATGTTCCTCCCTCTAAGAAATGGGGTTATCTGACAAGAAAAAAATGTTATTTGTTTAACCCTTTGAGGTAATTTGCATATGAAAATTCCAAGTGAATGTATTGAAAAGTGATGATGTGATACACTGATAAAATATGCTGAACCCAGATTACATCAGTGGCTAATTCAGAAAATGTTCTTCTTAAAGCAATTTTTATTGGTTTTACATGTTTAAAAGGGAAAAGGGTATATAGGGTATTTTTTTACATTTTAGGACTGCCCCTGGGGCTTCATACAAAATATGTTTCATTTAATGGTGGTGAGAGATACATATATATCATATCATAAAATTCATACATTCAATCGTTTGTTCAATATAAACATCCGTTCCGGAATTACAATAATTACCATATTTATTTTTGTGATCTGAGTCTCTTTGCTATTGTTTTTTCTTCCTCCTTCCCGCTAATGGGCGTGGCCATGGCCCCTCCCGTTCCCTCTTTTTCACCTCCCAGGATTAGGGAATATTTTTTTAAAAAGGCCTCCGCCTCTTCTACTGTTTTAATTCTCACTCTCCCTCCATCCCAGAATACCAACATTCCTTCTGGCATCAACCATTTGAACCATATTCCTTTTTTGTATAATTTTTTTGACAAGAAGGAATAATTCCTTGTTATCTCTCGAATTTTTTTTGGAATCTGCTTCAATATGGCTACTTCTTTTTATTGGTATATCAAAGGCCCCCCCTGTAGTGCCCGTAGAATCTCATCCCTTGTGGACCTTCTTACAAATTTAATGTGTATCTCTCTAGGTACCTCATTTATTCTGGCATATGCTGAATTAATTCTGTAAATCAGGTCTATGTCCCCCCAGATATATTCTTTACTCTTTTTTATATATTCTGCTAAAATTGTACTCATTAGATCCTTCAGATCCTCTGCTTGTAACTCTGGGACATTCTGAAACCTTAAAAAAAAGACATTCTTTCTAATTCCATCCTTGACATATGCCCTGAAATATCTATGTAATCTTTTCGTAATTTCCTTATCTCATCGTTCATCTTAACTGCTCCCCCCTCCACCACTTCAATCTTTTGTTTATTTTCTATTACAGTTCTTTGTATCTCCAACAATTCTAGTCTGGATCTTATCATGTATTTCCGTATTTCTTTTATTTCTCTCATTATGCTTTGAAGCATTTCATCTGTTGTTAATCCTTGAATGTCCTCTCCTACTGCTTCTTTTTGTAGCATTGCAGAAATCTTTATCTGTTGCAGAGTGGTTAAAGTTGGAACAGAAAGAGACTTTCCTGTTGGAGGCTTTCTTGAGGTCATTACTAAAGTTTTAAAACTTTATGCCAAAAAGATGGCGTCAGTGATCAAGCAGTTAGTGAAGTCGGAGATATCAGGAAAAGTCTGTGTCAGAGTTCAGAACTTGTATTTTATAAAATCCAGAGAGATAGTTGTATTATCATTTCCCGAAAAAAATAAGAAGAATCCACAAATTGGGAGAAACACCAAGCGCTCCTTAGGGAGGCATTTAATATAAATTTTCTTTTAACTTCTAATCATTTTCCCATCTCAGTACCGGAAGAGAAGAAAAAGTAAAAGTCCCATTTCATTTAGAATGAGCCTCAGATACAAATTTGCCACCGCAATTCCATATATGGAAAAGCATTTCCTTTTAGATAGTGATAAATCGGATGTTAACAATCTTCTCTCTCCCCAGCCCAGGGAGCATTTTAAAATGCCACTTTGTGAGGGAGGGGGGTTGCAAACAAACTCCCCCCTCTATTCTTCTTTCTATAAATGAATGAATGTAAATAGCAAAATAAAACTCACAATCCACACTATTAATACCGAAGGCCCGGTGCGTTCCTCTGGCTCCGGCAATTCAGCCCGATCTTCGTTTTCTGTATCTTTTGGCTTTCATCAGCGAGAGCGCAGTGTCCCCCCCCCCCCCCGCTGTCAGCCCTCCAGCTCCTAGGGCGAGGCGGGAGAGATGCCCAGCCGACCGCCGTCAACTTGGGGTTCTCCCGCAGCCGCCCGTATGGTTAGGGAGTCGTCCAGCCCCCCCTATGCCCCCGAAGGCGCCCACCAGAGCGGCAAAGTGGCGGACGTGTCAGAGGACACATCTGTCACGTCCGAGAACCGGAAACCAAGTCCCAGAAAATTTTCATTGGTTGTTTATTTCTGAACTTCCTTCCTTCCTTCCTTCCTCTCTCCCTCCCTCCCTCCCTCCCTCCCTCCCTCCCTTCCCTTTTTTGGAAATATGTAATTTCTCAATCTATAGTTATTGCGGACATTGATCATCATCACAAGGATTGTTTGGTGTTGCAATCCTCAAACTCTAAAAGGTACCAGTTTGATGAAGATTGATTTATCAGTTTCAATTTACTTCAATGGCTAAGTCAAATCTTCATTCCATATTAAGGTTGTCTTAGCAAATAACTCTTCATCAAAAGAAAAGACGGGCAAAGTTGAAGTGTTATGCATTAGTGCTCGGTGTCATGTGTTACCTATAACACATAGAATAGATGGAATGTCATATATATGCTTAATGCTTAGTGTTGTTTGTTATAAGACTCCAATTCCCATCTACTAATCATCAGATATCATGTAGTCCAAGACTGAGGTGCTGTGTTGCTAAAATTGAAGTTACCTAGTAGTTTGTTTCTTAATTTAATTTAATAAACTGCATTCTGACTGTAGTATTTGTGAGAGGGTGTTGTGTACTATAGATAAACCACTCAATTTCAGTGAAATCATTTCTTGGTGTTGCTCTTCCTTTTTTGGCTGAATCAAAGCTGTGAAAGAAATAGTTTTATTCAGCATGATTTAGCAGAAAGACTGCTTGGGAAGGCAGCTAACTGTGTTAGCTTTGGTTGGATTATGTCCACCGAATTTTCTGTTCCCTCATACCAAGTAATCATTGAACTCTGTACAAACAGTAATGTTGCTTAGCAGATATCAGCTAGACTTAAAATGTCCTCCTGTTATTCACAGATAAGAACCTAGATAAATAATCCTGGTGCCATATTGTAAGCTAAATAAATATAATCAATACATTAAAAATGTTTTGACCCTGAAGTCATCACCAGTAGCTGAACCTTCTGTGGTTTTACAAACCATAACATCGTGTTGGTATCGCTTTCCTGAGACTCCATCTGTGAAAACAAAAAACTGGGAAACTAAAACTAAAGGCAGAGCACAAAAAAAAAAATGATTTCTTAAAGCTTTCTTGTGGTGATCCTGAACATTGCCACATAGGAAGCATGCAATTTTTTTTTACTGATTTAAATTTCCAATGTCAAGGGAATAAAGATAATTTTTGTTTTCTTCCTTAAGACTTCATTCTGAATTAAAAGCATTTTGGACTACTTTGGATAAAATATATGGATTCAGTAGGGAAATCATTAATTCTAGCATTCACCAGTTGGCAATGAATTAAAACAGGATAATGAACTGGAAACTTTCTTTTCCTCACCAATTCCACACATCTCAGAAAGCTCTTGGGAGGAGGGGGAAAATGTAAGGTGTACAGTTCTGGTAGCTCCCTGCAAGCTTCACAAATATAACAAACAGTTGCTTAGCAGAACTGCCAGGGCAATTCAACAATTGCTGCAATGATACATTACTCATGAAGATAGCTTTTGTATTAACACAGAGATTGATGGATTATATACTGTATTTATTGAGTCAGATTGATGCAAAATTCTCCTTTGCCCAAATTAGTCCATAAAGACAGCACTGTTACCGATCACCAGTGTAAAAAAGTTTGGGCTATAGCACACAGCAAATTTCCATTAAGAGGTGATGGATGTACCTTTGCTACTTAGTCCAGATTTTTTGGGGCACTATTCTGTGGGAGTCACCCAGAGTTTGTTATAAGGTGGTGGCTATTTAAATGTTTTAATTAAATAAATATACTATGGACAGGGCAGTTCCTATAAATTGAATCAGGAGCCTCCGAGAATGCTTTGCAGTTTATTGATAATTCCAAATTTCTCTCATTTTAGTTAGATGTTTGTTGGCCTACCCTATCTCGGTTGTTAAAAAACCTGCATGTTGAGGACAAAGAATTTATTATCTGTGTATCTTTGATGCCAACTAAAAAATGGTTTGTTATTAATGTAGGTCTGATATGCTAGTCTGGGTATCTTGTCTCTCTCCAGGTGTCTAATAGGCTTAATAGTGCATATCAAACTTCTGATTAATCGTTAAAGCTGTCCATGGCTCGTCAAATATCTGGGTTTCTAATCCCAGGTACTCCAAAGACACATGAAGGGGCTGTGGAATCCCAAGGGTAATGTTTTCTGGTAGTGGACCCCTTTTATTGAGTCATTCATTTTTAAAAAAGCCTTGAAAACAACACTCTTCTGTGGGACATTTTAACATTTAAGAATGATTGTGAAGTGCAAAAAGTTTTTACTTAGTACCCAGTGGTGGGTTTCAAAATTTTTTAGAACCTCTTCTCTAGGTGTGGCCTGCTTTGTGGGAGTGGCTTGTCAGCCATGTGACCAGGTGGGAGTGACTTGGCAGTAATGTGACTGTATGGGTGTGGCCAACTTGTAAAATGTGGTGAAACTCACATTTATTTATTTATTTATTTATTTGTTTGTTTGTTTGTTTGTTTAATTTTTATACCGCCCTTCTCCCTTCCGGGATTTTATAAAATACATAAAATACGTTTAAAAATATATTAAATGGTAGGCCTGTTCTAAAACCTTAATAAAACCCTACTAAAAACCATTTAAAAACTACGCCAGGCCGGCCGCACGAAATAAATAGGTCTTCAAGGCCCGATGGAAGAGGTGCAGGTCCGTGGTCATGCGTAGGCCAGTGGGTAGGTCATTCCAGATGGCAGGAGCCACCACTTAACAATGCTCTTGCTTAGCAACCAAAATGTTGGCTCAGAAACTTTGGCATTTGAAGTATGCAAGTCTTAAAGCTGTCAAGTTACAAGACCCTTGCACCCCTAACCCTTTAGAAAAAAACCCAGGGGTGTTCAAACTTGACAGCTTTAAGACTTGTGGACTTCAACTCCCAGAATTCCTCCTCTCGCTCTTCATCTTGATGATGTGCGGATGGGTGGGGGGAGGGAGCGGGAACCGGTTCTAAAGGGCACTGTAGATTTGTGGAACCTCTTCTATAGAAGAGCTTAGAACTGGCAGGAACCCCCCTGTTAATACCCCAGAGCCTTTTGAAACTCACAGGTATATTAAACAAACACATACACACTTGCATTAACACGTAACAATTCCAATTTTACAAATGTGAAAGAATTGTGATGAACATTATCTTTTCCAGACCTACTACTGTAGAACTAGAAAAAAATCTAGGGAGTTTTGTGTGTGTTTCGTCTTCATGAGGCATTTATAATTTTTTGGGTGCTTTTGAGTCAGTCTTGACTCCTGGTGATTGGACAACTACAGTTTTGGGGCGGGGCAAGATTTCAGAAGCGGTTTGCCTTTACCTCCATTCCAGGGTTGAGAGGAAGTGAATGGCCAAAAATCATTCAGTTGAAGAGTTTGCAATAATACAATCATAAAATTTGTATTATGTACTTTATGTATTTGTGTTATGCAATTCATATAATTTCTTACACAATAATACAATAATTTACGATAATCCAATAAAGACTTTGCAATAATGGAATAATGCATGCACACTTTAAAAGCATCATATATTATACAGAATTTCTAGAATGTGTGTTTATCCACCTACCTACCAAATACCATGATGTAGACCCAAGAATGAACTGTTTTTTTAATTAAATTGTTAATAAATTAAATTAACTTTGATTTATATTGTCAACTCCTTTAATAACAACGTATTCAAATTCCATCTTCAGGAAAAGCAAAGCCTCTCCCTTAAAGTAATTAATAATATTACTAAAGTATGGTCAGATACCATAATAGTATACACTATCACTAATACTTTTAGATTATACTAAAACTGCAGTTTTATCTGTTGAACAGAAAAATATTAAAAAAGGAAGAAAAGTTAATTGAGAACTGAAAAAAATCCTTATTGGAATGTATATAAAAGTTGCCTTATGCCCACCAAATTAGAAAATTTAAAAACTTAACAAATAAGCGTTTAATGCTTCCAATGTATGGGCATTTAAATATCGCAAGGGAAGAGTAATATGATCCAAATAAAGTATCTAAAAGCTGATTTCAATCTTCTGCTATAATTATTTACCATAATTATCTGTCACCTTAAGTTTAACTGTAGAACTAAAATGCTTTTGATTTATTACCCGATGCAAATCTCTCAATATGTTTCTTTTGGAGGCAAAGTGGGATCTGTGGTGAACACCATGAAAAACATCTTGGTTTTCTCCATAAGTACTTAAGCAGCTGATGACCTGAGAGCTATTGTGCTGAAATAAATCACCTAAGTGGGGGGAAAAACATCTGAACTGCTACAGATGGTGGAAACTTGACAAGGCTTTTACTGGCATTATTCAAAAATGGCTTGATATATGAGTCAACTATTTCAAAATTATTTTCAACACTTCACCCTTAAAAACCTGATATCCCTAAAGCCGCCATGCCTCAGAAGCTTTCTGATATAAAGGCATCACAAAACACTCTCATACAGCTCACCGCCACTTCAGATCAAATAAATAAATGTTCAGGTTCTAAAAAGACATTGAGAATATGTGTATGTTTGGACCAATTAAAAGGATAGCTACTTGGCATAGCTTAGAACAGTGATAGCGAGCCTTTTCGCTACTGAATGCTGAAAAGGGAGTGTGTGCATGCATTGGAGACATGACCCGGAAGAGGAGCTGCCCAGTGCATATGTGTGCCGGAAGCATGAACGTCCAGTTTCCAGAGTGCACATACACACTGGGCAGTTCCTCTTCTGGTTTCTGGCACGCATGCATGCACAATGATAAACTGGATGTTGTGTATGTGCATGCAGAAACTGGAAGACCAGTTCTCCCAGGCCAGCTGATTGTCGTGTGCACATACGTGCCAGAAACCTGGAAGAGCAACACGCAATGCTGCGCGTGCCAGATGACATGGCTCTGCATGTCACTTCAGGCATGCGTTTCATAGGTCTGCCTCCATGGGCTTAGAAGTTTCTATAATTTATCAGGAAACTTTATTCAAAAGCTTCCTAAACTCTTCTTATAGAATTGCGGGGGAGGGGGGTGGGATCTCTGGAATTCAAAATGACACTATAAGGACCTAAAAACCAGATAAAAGTTTTCTATCAAAACTGTATTTTGTAGGTTGCTTAATTTTTTTTTCTATCATGGTTTCTACCTGTTGCCAGAAAAATGATGAAAGGACTCAAAATATCCATAATGAGCTATTCTTGAATCAGTTTTACTGAAATCAAGTGTAACTAATGTCTTATTAATTTACATGGGTCTAGACTAAGAAGCATTTAGATAGATTAAGTACATCTGCTAGGAGTAGACTCCTAGAGTTGGGTAGGCAATATATAATACCATGATGAAAAATGGTCATTGTGACTTTAAGGATGTTGGAAGGTTAGAGACTGTAATTAGAGAGTAATTATCTCCACTATAAAAGGAGGTATGGAGAGTGCATATATCTCTCTCTGCCAGATTTGCTGATTGATAACTGACTGTTCGTGTGCTGTGAATTACTGAAGAAGGAAGATTGTGTTTTGCTGACTGTAAGCAATTTGATATTTGTTAAGACTTTGTTTTTGACTCATTTTAACATCACTGCTTGTTAAGCAGTAGTTTAGTTTTTAGTTTTTACAACTGCAGTAAAAGTTATTTTATTTTTTTCTTAACAGTGTCTGGTCTACTAATTGTGTGTACAATAGCAACGTTTTCTCTAGCTGCATACTCCGCTGTGCAACTTTGCTGTCTCCCAACGGAGATAACCCTTAACAACATCAATGTATACATCCTGTATAGATGGAGAGAGACCTTCAATCTGTGCTTTTCATTAGGATTTGCAATTAGTGTTTTAGGATTTGCAATTCAAAATTCCAGCTCACGTGATATTTGTAACCCTGTGTCATTTTCAGCCTGATTTTAAGAAAGTCACCTCTCATTCTGAAGCCCTTGGGACCTAATCTTGATTCCTCCATTTTAGAACTATGCTTCGGATAACAATACTCCTTACACGCGAGTAGGGGAGAAGCAGACAGTGAGGGGCACTTGAATGATTATAGATCCTGCTACCACTGAATGTCAATGGGGATTCTCAGTCATCCAGGTCACGTGTTGTCCAAAAAATGCTTTTTCAAAAGGCAGCTGCACTTTCTTTGTTTTCACTTGAAGACATTTCTAAAGAACTGAAGAAGATTCTTGGATGAGAAGCAAAACATCTTCAAGCAAAAAGAAAGAAAGCCCAGTTGTCTTTTGAAAAAGCTCCTTTGGGACCTGCTATCATTAGCTAAATTGGCATGTAGATATTAAAAGGATTTTCTGCCTGCTTCTAAATTTAGTCCAGGTTCGTACATCCTTCTGAATCCAGGATTGAAGGAAGCCACAAAACTCATTATTCCAGTCCTTAAATGGTTTTATTTTTATATAAATAGATTCTTGCACTAAAAATATGTACTGCAGATGCAATAATATTTTGTCCTGAACTGATGTGATTCAGTGATTTAGTTTTCAGAAAACCTTGCAATAATATTGCAGTCCACAAAGTAGCTGTTGACTGAAGCACAGAAATGCAGTATTTGTGGGTTGCATTGCCTCCATTCACACGAAGTCCTTTGGAACGACCTCCCCCCTGAACTTCGCACCATCTCCGACCTCCGCCTCTTCCGCCAGTGTTTAAAGACACATTTGTTTCATCTAGCCGGCCTAGCGTAACATCCACAAATGACTATTTTAGATAGTTTTTAAATTTTGGGATTTTAATTTGGTTTTAGCGCAGGACGGTATTTAATCAGTTTTTAAATTTCTTACTTGATTTTGTTATGTATTTTTAAATTTTCCTGTGCGCCGCCTTGGGTCCTTTTGGAGAAGGGCGGGGTATAAATTTAATAAAATAAAATAAATAAAATAAAGACAAAGCTACCTTTCCACCAGCTGCTTGTGCAGGAGAGGGATTCTCAGTCATTTCTTCCATATCTTTTCACACAACCTATCAGCAAATGGATGAGATTCATACTTGTGTTACTTGCTTACATTTTCACTGTTGGGAAGGAAGGAAGGAAGGAAGGAAGGAAGGAAGGAAGGAAGGAAGGAAGGAAGGAAGGAAGGAAGGAAGGAAGGAAGGAAGGAATATTCTGAGCAACAGAGGCACTACTGGTTTCTAGATTTTAAAGAAATGATGCTTCATTTATATTTAGAGAGTAGGGGTGAAATGTTATATATCTGTTAGTTCTATGATACAACTTGTGCTGAACTTGGCTTCAGGAGGCCTCCATAGAATTACAGAGTTGGAAGGGATCTTGGAGATCTTCTAGTCCAACTCCCTGCTCAGGCAGGAAGCCCTATACCATTTCAGACAAATGGCTGTCCAATATTTTCTTAAAATTTTCCAGTGTTGGAGCATTCACAACTTTTGGAGGCAAGTTGTTCCACTGATTAATTGTTCTAACTGTCAGGAAATTTCTCCTTAGTTCTAAGTTGCTTCTCTCCTTGATTAGTTTCCACCCATTGCTTCTTGTTCTGCCCTCAGGTGCTTTGGAGAATAGTTTGACTTCCTCTTCTTTGTGGCAGCCCCTGAGATACTGAAACACTGCTATCATGTCTCCCCCTAGTCCTTCTTTTCATTAAACTAGACATACCCAGTTCCTGCAACCGTTCTTCATATGTTTTAGTCTCCAGTCCCCTAATCATCTTTGTTGCTCTTCTCTGCACTCTTTCTAGAGCAGTGATGGCTAACCTTTTTTGGCTTGCATGCCAAAAGTGGGGGGAGCGCAGGGGGGTCGTGCATGGGCATCCCACATCCATAATGCTATGTGTATGACCCCCTGCTTTTGGTGCACTTTTTTCACCCTCCCCAGGCTCCAGAGGCTTTCTAGGAGCCTGGGGAAGGTGAAAACAGCCTCCCCTCCCCTCCTCCAGAGGCTTAAGGAGTTTCCCTGAAGCCTCCAGAGGGCAAAAAACAGCCTCAAAAGAAGGCCTAAATCAGCTGTCCAGCACACACATGCACGCTGGAGCTGATGACGCCTTGTGTGCCCTAAGAAATGGTTCCGCGTGCCACCTGTGGCACCCGTGCCATAGGTTTGCCATCATGATTCTAGAGTGTCAGCATCTTTTTTACATCATGGCGACCAAAACTGGATGCAGTATTCCAGCTGTTACCAAGGCATTATAAAGTGATACTAACACTTCACATGATCTTGATTCTATCCCTCTGTTTATGTAGCCTAGAACTGTGTTGGCTTTTTCGGCAGCAGCTGTACATTGCTGGCTCATATTTAAATGGTTGTCCACTAGGACCTTGGTCAAGTCTCTGCTGGGGCTTAGTTTCATCTGACTGGGGCATCGGTGCTGCAATTGCTGAAGAAAACACTGTTAGTTTCCAAACAACTCTACATCTGAGAAGTTGTGGGAAATCAGAAGAGACCCATAGCATCACTTGAGGAGAGAGACATAGAGGGAGTAAAACAGGGAGACCAAATTTGGCATCAACAGCTGCTATTCAATGATATGGTTCTCCCTCCACTCTTCCTGATAATTGCTCAAGAGTAACAAGCAGTTATCAAGACCCAACACCTAAATTGTAATATCCTACACTGACCATCCAACTCCTACTATTAACAACCAGTAAAGGCACCTTTTATTTCTCCATTCTGAAATATACTCTAATTTCCTTTTGCATGTGAAGGAGGAAAGACTCTAGGCTATAATTGAGTTTGTGGTTTGAAACTATTATTGATTATGCTTTGAGTCAGGAAATATTAAGTGTGCACTGATGAAAAAGCAGCGCAAGAAGTCCATGAAATCCAATAGCCACCTGGGAAAAATATTTAATTTCATTAGCTGGATAAAAATCAAAGCAGGATTGTAATATTACAGCTATTCAAAGGCAAGAACCCCATCCTCATGAAATACTACAAACTCTTAAAGGAAAAGCCACAAGACATTTTTAAACCTGACTTTCATATGGAGGATTAACCATTTTAATAATCTCTAAAATATGTTTTGTGCATTGCTTTTCAATTAATAAACATTTATATTGCAAGCCAATACCTGCTTACTTGGTAGGAAGCTTCAATGAATTCTACATGCTTACCTCTGAATAGAGTAAAGGTTTCAGCTATTGTTTTCCTTAAGCCCAAATTTTAAGTTAAATTTTAACTTTATATTCCAAAATTAAGTCTGGGCGAGGCTATTAATAATATGAGCTGGAGCACATTAACTGGGAACTCACGTTTCGTTGAGATGAGACTACACTAAATGGTATTGGTCATTATATCATTTGGATCTGACTTTCTTGGAAGAGCAATCTGTCTAGACAGTTGTGAAAGCACATGAAATATCTATGAGTTTATATTTATAACCCAAACCTCACTTTTCCAACCTCAGTGGCAATGTCTTCCAAAGTTCTTCCTCAGGTTCTCCCCTTTGATTTAAAAGAAAATCTGGAGTAATCTGGATGAATGTATGCCAAGCACCTGGATTGTGGCTTGACCATCTGGTCTGAGGTGGTTAGTCTGGCTGCAAGCTACTTGGCTGTGAATACTTCATGGGTGCCCAACCCCTTTGGCTTGTCTGGGCTGGATTGAATGAAGAGGAGTTGTCTTGGGCCAGAAATTGTCTTGCCACAAAGAACTGCTTGCCTTTAGAAGCTGTGGGTCCTTCATCACTGGAAGTCTTTAAGAAGAGACAGGACAGCCACTTGTCTAAAATGGTATAGGGTCGTGATGGCGAACCTATGGCACATGTGCAGAGGTGGCACGCAGAGCCCTTTCTGCTGCAATGTGTGCCATTGCCCCAGGTCAGATCTCCCTGGAGTTCCTTTCATGAGCTTCTATTTCCCTGCAAACCATGAAACAGAAGCTCATGAAAGAAAAAGATCTTAGCTCTTGCCATGCTGCTGAGGTTGGGATGCCCTGCCAGGCAGGTGATCTTTGGGTCACTGCTGCGCATTTGAGCATGCACGTAGATGTCTGTGCATATCTGCACATGCATCCATTCATGTATGCACACCTTTCAGTTTGAGCATGCCTACACACACAGTTTGGGCACTTGGTGTCTAAAAGGTTTGCCATCCCTGGTATAGGGTCATCTGCTTGGACTAGAAGGCCTCCAATGTCCCTTCCTTTTTTCTTTTTTTTTTTGAAAAAAAGTTTTATTGAGTTTTATAATTTTTTGCAAATAGGGTAAAGGGTAGGGTGTGTAAAAGATATTGTGAGAACTTTCACGTCGAAGTCGTTGACCCCTTCCGAGACTTCATAACAAAATATAGATAATACATTAAATTTTCATTTTTACTACAAAGTGGAAAGAAATGCAAATATATCATCGTAAAATCTATGCTAGCAATCATGTATAAACATCCAAACAAAAGTTATACTGTACTAAAATAAAGTCACTTTTGAGATCTAAGTCTTTTGGCAATTGTATCTTCTTCTCCCTGGCCCCTTTCCTTTCTCAGATCAGCTGGAATATCAGAAACCAACATCCAGAAGGCCAAGCCAAAATGAACGAGACAGCTGAGAGTCTTTAGAGTTATAGTCTCAGGACATTTGGGAGGATAACTTTCCATAGACATTGGGCTAGTGGTGGGTTGCAGAAGGTACGCCCCTGTACGGATGTACTGCCCAGAGCACTGGGTACTGTTCCGGTATGTTGCTCTGGAGGGCCCACCCGTCGTCCCTACCTGTCTTTGAACTCTTCGGTGCTTCCCCACATGCACACAGAGTGTACGGCCCTGTGCGATGCTCCACCAAGCAGCTGGAGTGTCGCGGAGGCTCACGGAGGCATCACTGGAAGGTAGGATGAATGCACGCACTGCGCGCATTAATGTGGAACCCACCACTGAATTGGGCCTTCAGGGTTTTTTTTTCAACAGTAATATCTGTATATTATTTACATTTTACAGCTATTTACTTCTGTTTCCCCTGACCCCATTTTGCTTAATTCTTCTATTTTACCTTGGACACATATTCTTTTCTTCTATAATACTTGGTGTTCTAAATTTGACCACTTAGGCTTTTAAAAAGTGTTTTTAATGTTTTTATATGCATTAGTTAAGCATGAATATAGAACATTTAAGTCAAAGCAGACATTGAAATTATATAAAAACTTAAAGTATACTACCGGTGGTATTTCCCTTTCAAATAAACTTTTAACACTTTGAGTCAATGGATCCTAAGTTCTCCTACAAAATTTGTGGTTTGGCCATACACAAAAGATGAGACAAAACTATACCTAAAAGGTATATGTTTAGGAGTCCCCATGGTGTTTCCTATGGGAACTGAAGGGAGAACCATTTTCAGGATAATTTTCAGAGGGAAAAATATCATATTTCACTACAGTTCATAACATTTTCCTCTTTTCTCCAGTATCTGAGCTTTTCCTCTGGTGCTTAAGGTTTAATAAATTACAAACTGCCAAATGTCTGATGTTGTGTATTTATTATTTTCTTCCAGTCCCATCTCAACAGCATATGTTCCATCAGCTGGGCTTCACAAATGATACCTCTGTAAATATTTACAGCAAATCCAGATTTAGAGTAATAGTTATGCATGCATGGTCACATAAACAGGATGGTTACTCTTGCTGGAGGAGAATGAATTGCAAGAACAGAGGCAAAGAACAAAGTCCATAATTCCTAATGATGATCATAAGTGTGAAGTGGTTTGTATTAAGCCTCTTGATTTTATGTGCCAATTAAAAGTGATGGCTCCTTGCAAACCTTGAAATTTCCTGAATTTTCCCATATTCTGATGTGAATATATAACTGAGACAGCACAAAAATGATTGAATTGTGACACAACCTTGTAGTTAATTGTTTAAACCAGCTGTGGTCCATGGCAATTTTTGTGAACATTGGTAGCATTAAACTGTTATGGTAACATTGCCTCTTCACTGTAGTCATAACATGTGATAAAGCTGAGAACTATACTATGTAATGTTGGTTGTACATAGTTTGGTCATCATATGCAATTGTGAGATAAGAATTCAAATGCATTGATAATGTCCTCCAGAAGGAAGCCAACCACTATAGTACCAGTTGAGTTGCTATTTATTCACTTTGTGTCATTGTATAGTCAACTGAAACAGCCTTTAATGGATGTCTTTATACAAAAGAAATGTAAGGTATAATTTATTTAATTAATTTAACCTAGGATGCATGTTCATCTTCTTTTTCCATCTGCCAAGGAGTCCATAATTAATAAAGGCTATGTAAAATTAAAAATCCACGTTCTTGCCCTTTTTTCCTCAGTAATACGTATGTTAGATCTTCTTGACATCAATGTTTTATCTAAGCTACATATGTACCTGAAACTAATATTATCAATGAAGAGAACTGGTGAGTTAGTCCTGCTTGAATACACTGTTTCTATATATGGATTCCACCCTGCAAATGGAGCAAAGTGGTTGTATACTTACCAACTGACCCTTGCAAATAAGCTTCCTCCCATTTTCTGAAATTCAACAGGAGTGAGTTAACCTAGTCAAGAGTGAGGTCATTTGCAAGGAAAAAAGAAGAAAGGAAACTAGGAAGGGCTGGTCCCTTAACCCCTTCTTCTTAATCCTTCCTTGAAATTCTTCCAACTCCAATTAGTTATTCTTCTGTTGATATTTCTGAATCCGAAACCAATACGCAAAATGTCCCACCATGTTTGATTACTCTCACATGGGTATTCCTGCCAGGAGAAATAGATCAATGAACCAAGAATCCCCTTCTCTAGTTTATTGTTACATGTAAATTGAGTTTTCTGGCTTATTTTTTGGTTTCTGATTCTTCCTCTTTGAGCTAAACAAATCTGGATGTAAATATTCTCACTCTATTTTAAACTATAGTACTTACCCACAACACTTGGTTCATTAAAAATGCCCCAAAGTTAGCCATTAGTAATGCCTAAAGTTTAGTTTAAATTGTTCCAAACATTTTAATTCTTTTGTTTTTAAACGATGAGACGCATAAACTAGTACTAAGAAGCGAATATGTGCAGAGCGTATGCCAACATTTTGAACGAGGAGGCAGTCTTCCCAAGTGTAACTTTGTTTTCATTCTGGTGAAGAGAGGGGAAGGAAGGATATTTGATTTGGATTTAGGGAGATTTCTGACATAATATCATGAACAAATGAAGACAGATGAAAAGTGGAGCGAGAATGAGCCTCTGCCTCTTAGAAAACGAACCCATGCCAATGTTTACATCATTACACATGGCATTCATTTCCCACTTGTAACTAATTGGGAACGATTCTCTTTCCATTTTCTGATATTTTCTTCTTAAAAAGCTTTTGTATTGTCTTGATACACATGAAGATGCCAGACTACTACTAGTATTCTTACTATTGCAACATGGCCGAAGTCATAACAAGAAAGCACTCCTGATTGTTATGATAAAGTATAAAACAAAAATCAAACATGTTGGGAAAGTTGCATCTGTCAAAATAGTATCATTCTTGATCCTGACATGTGAAACCTTTATTATAATGTGTAATCTTACTGTAGTCAAAATGGCAGTTGGGTTGTTGTTGGGTCATACCACAGTTTGGGAAAATCATTTCAAATATTTTTTTAGGATCGTTTAGGACCATGATGGCGAACCTATGGCATGCATGCCACAGGTGGCGCGTGGAGCCATTTGTCAGGGCACGTGAGGCTTGCACTGGCCAGCTGACTTTGGCCTTCTTTTGAGGCCATTTTTCGCTCCCCGGAGGCTTCAGGAGCTTTCCCGAAGCCTCTAGAGAGTGAAAAAAGGCCATAAGGGCAAACAGGAAATTTGAAAATGGACTTCTGGTTTGCTTGTAGGGCTGGATCTAGCCCTCCGGAGCGTTCAGGAGCCCTCCGGAGGTTTCCCTAAAGCAGGGGTGTCCAAACTTGGGAAATTTAAGACTTGTGGACTTCAACTCCCAGAATTCCCCAGCCAGCATAGCTGGCTGGGGAATTCTGGGAGTTGAAGTCCACAAGTCTTAAAGTTCCCAAGTTTGGACACCCCTGGCCTAAAGGCTGCGGAGGGCAAAAATCAACACTGAGCAAACGGGGGGGGGGGGTTGCACACAGTATTATGGGTGTGGCACGCCCACGCACAACCCCCCCGCACTCTTCCTGCTTTTGGCACGCGAGCCACAAAAGGTTCACCATCACGGTTTTAGGAATTAGGGTCAATTGTGTTCTATTTATGAATTTCTCAAGTATTTCCTGAAAGTTTAACAAGTCAAAATTATATGTTTATTTAATTGGTGGTTATTGCTCATATTTGTACCAGAACTGTTTCCAAAATAGCATTCCATACCTGTAAGATGCAACTTTGTCTATAGCTAAACTATTTGAGAAACACGGCTTGTCAGTTTTGAAATTTTCTATTATCTGAAAAAAATCTGGATATAGTATAGGACAGTGATGGCAAAACTTTTAGACACCGAGTGCCCAAACTGTATGTGCATGCATGCCCAAACTGAAAGCTGGGTATGCACACGCATGTGTGGATATGTGTGGACATGCGGTCATGCATGGACATACGGACATGCACGTACACATGCGCATGCACGCACATGCATGCACATACATGATCATATGCATATGCACACATGCACGACCATCATGCACGCATGCACAACAGAGACCCAAAGACCATCTGGCTGGTGGGAGGCGGGGTATCTCAAGACCGGAAGCACAGCAAGAGATAAGATCTTTTTTCATGAGCTTCTGCTTTGTTATTTTCAGGGAAACAGAAGCTCACGAAAGAAACGTCATAGAGATCTGACCTGGAGCGATGGCGCACATGCCAGCAGAGAGGGTTCTGTGGGCCACCCCTGACATGCGTGCCATAGGTTCGCCAGCAGGGGTATAGGACATCCATATGAGATTCAGGGAGCTCAGTGGAAACCAGTGGCTTGGGCATTTGAAACATTTGGTGAAGTAGATGTCATAAGTCACTTCTGATTTTGGTGGTCCAACTTCTGGAGATAATAGCTGATAAGATTTGCAGTACCCATCCAGCACAGAAATTATTTACCAGTGTTTGTTGATTTTATAAGCTATCTATCCTTATCAACTAGGATTAATATCCTTCTCTGATACTGAGTTGGATGGGAAAGTGACACAGAGCTTTATTTATTTATTTATTGATTGATTTTAATTCGATTTATATCCCGCCCTTCTCCACGAGGGACCCAGGGCGGCGCACAGGAATTTAAAAGCATATAAGACAGAATATACAAAATTTAAAAGCATATTAAATTACTAGAAACAATCCTATGCTAAAAACCAGATTAAAACCCCCAATTTAAAACTATCAAAAATAGCCCCAGCGGGAGGTTAGGCTAGGCCAGCTTGCTGAAAAAGATGTGTCTTTAGACACTGGCGGAAGAGGCGGAGGTCCGAGATGGTACGAAGTTCAGGGGGCAGGTCGTTCCAAAGGGCAGGGCCTGCCACAGAGAAGGCTCTTTCCCTGGGTGTCGCCAGACGGCATTGCCTGGCCGACGGCACCCTGAGAAGGCCCTCTCTGTGGGAGCGGATCGGCCGTAGGGATGGTGATAGTGTTTCTTCATTATAGCTTAAGATGGTGATAGTGTTTCTTCATTTCTTATCAGCAACATCTGCCTGGTTTTCAATTGATGTCTTTTTCCTAAAGATTTGTGAACGGAAGGAGCCGCCTCTTTAATTTCACATCTCAAGAATCTTTGTAGAAAGGGAAACTAAATGGAAGGGATGGCAAATAAAGGAACCCAAACTGTATATTATAACCCAGGGGTCTGCAAAGTTGGCTCTTTGAAGACTGGTGGACTTCAACTTCCAGAATTCCCTAGCCAGGATGGCTGGCTGGGGAATTCTGGGAGTTGAAGTCCACAAGTCTTCAAAGAGCCAACTTTGCAGACCCTTGTATATAACCTATTAAATGAAATAACAAATGTATAAGAATGACAAATGTAAAGAAGAATAACAATTATGTGAATGTATACTTAAAATGGTATGTAAGAGAATATACAATTAAAACAAATTTTTTTGGGGGGGAAAGAATTGCGGTACCCATATATCATTTTAACACTGAGATATTTTCCAAGTCTGAAGCCAGATTGTATAAACTTTTAAAACAAAACAAAACAAATGGTTTCACTGTACAAGAAACAATGCTTAGATATTTCACTCTTTATATTTGCTTTATATAAGCTTCCTTGATCTTTTTGAACCATTGCATGCATTTGGAATTTTGAAAACCTATTCTCCAATGCTTGCCATAGTGACTACAGTCCACCCATATCCAAAAGGCAAACAAACCACTGGGTTGCAGCTCTCTGCTATTTATTTGGCAAGAATTAATCTGGGATCCTTGCTTAGTGACCACAATTGAGACCAGTGACTTGGTTCTTAAGTGAAGCAATTGTTAAGTGAAACCATGGCTGTGCTTATAATCTTGCTTCAACTTTTGTTTGCTGTATAGGCCTGAAATGGTTTTAAATGCAGGTATTAGTCACCGAGGTGCTTTTCGTCAGTATTATAATTGAACAGTTGCTGAATGAAGCTGTTCCTAAAAAAAAGGATCTATTTGCATATTGCTCAAATCCATTGCTTGAAATGTGTCTGATGTTTTGCTAGTTTCTTATTCATTATTTAAAGTGAAATAAAGTAAACATATAGTACATGTACATCAAGAACTTTGCAGATACCAAGGAATGTATTAGTCATCCTAAAGACACACGATTGACATTGTAAACACTTTCAATGGTATTCCGTAAGACGCATTCCGTAAGACGCAAGGGAATATTTTTCTTCACTCTGGAGGTGCCATAGAGTTACACCCAAATGATGAATATTGAATTTGATTTGCAGGGAACGTCCCTGATGAGAAAAGCAATGGCAAAATAATTTGACACATTGCTCATCAGATCGTCAGATTTCAAAATTGCAAAAAAAAATACCGTTTAAATACTAACACATAAGGATTCTAACAGGCATCTAGCAGATTCTAGCTCAGTTTCAGAAAACAGTCTAGGGCAGGGGTGTCCAACCTTGGCCATTTTAAGCCTGGCAGAGGCCATTTTGAGCCAGCTGGGGAATTCTGGGAGTTGAAGTCTGCCAGGCTTAAAGTGGCCAAGGTTGGAGACCCCTGGCCTAGGGTACCTCAGAAAGCTGGATAATTTGTCGTTTAATATATTTGGAAACCACCAGGAGGCACTGCTATGAGCTTTTCTCGCCCTTGTGAACACATGTACAACAGACAATATGTTTCCCTTAATCGTTCTCTCTGCTTATGTTAAAATGATCCATGAGCCCAAGACTTCCAAATCTCCTCTGTTTCCATTTAATATTTCGTTTAAACAAATAGCATAGAGCAGGGGTCTCAAACTCAATTTACCTGGGGGCCGCTGGAGGCAGAAGCTGGGTGAGGCTGGGCCGCATAAGGTATTCCTTATATTAATATTAATACTAATATTATACTTTCATATCATGGTGGGGGCCACAAGGTACCGTCCTGCGGGCCGCAATTGGCCCGCGGGCCGCGAGAATGAGACCTCTGGCATAGAGCAATTGAGAAGATGAATAAGATAAGAATGTTAAGCCTTTCGTATTTTAAACACTCAGCAGTGCTCTGGCAAGGCCAACTGAATACAGATAGTCCTTGACTTACAACAGTTTGCTTAGTGACCGTTCAAAGTTACAACACCACTGAAAAAAAGTGACTCATGGCCATTTTCCACAGTCACAACATTTCCAGCATCCTCATGCTCATGTGATCAAAAGTCAGATGCTTGGCAACTGGTTCATACTTATGACCATTGCTGTAGTCCAAGGTCACGTAAATCATCTTCTGTCAGGCAAAGTCAATGGGGAAGCTAGGCAAACCTCACTTAACGAATGTGTCACTTAGCAGCAGAAATTTGGAACTCGATTGTGGTCGTAAGTCAAGGACAACCTTGTATTCTATCTGTTCCATTCTTTAGGATGAAAAAAAAACCCCACACAATATATTCAAGTCATACTAATACAGGTAGTCCTTGACCACAATTGAGCCCAAAGTTTCTGTTGTTAAGTGTGACATGTGTTAAGTGACTTTTGCCACATTTTATGACCTTTCACAGACATTCAGTGAATCACTGAGGTTGTTAAGTTAGTAACCTGGTTGTTAAGGGAACCTAGCTTCCCCATTGACTTTGCATGACAAAAGACGATCACATGACCTTAGGGTACAGCAACAGTCATAAGTGTGAACCAGTTGCCAAGCATCTGAATTTTGATCACAGGATTATGGGGGAAGCTTTTTTCCAGTGCTATTGTAACTTTGAACAGTCACTAAACAAACTGTTTTAAGTCGAGGACTATCTGTATTTCTCTAAGGCTACTAAAAATTGTTGGTTTTTTTGCTGATTCCGGAAACTAGACATCCGGATTCACATGAGAATGACCTGATAGATTACTTCTACTAAGATCGGCTCTAATAACATCACCTTGCAAGTCTGGTTGTGCTGAATTAGGGAGGTATATGCCTGAATCCCTGCCTGAATACTAACTTGTTGTTCTGGACTTAAACAAAAAATTTTTTAGCTCCTTTTGTGTCAGTAACAATACAATAATACAATACAATAGCAGAGTTGGAAGGGACCTTGTAGGTCTTCTAGTCCAACCCCCTGCGTGGACAGGAACCTTATACCATTTCAGACAAATGGCTATCTAATATCTTCTTAAAGATTTCCAGGGTTGGGGCATTCACAACTTCTGGAAGCAAGCTGTTCCAGAGGTTAATTGTTCTAACTGTCAGGAAATTTCTCCTTAGTTCTAACACTTCCTGCATGTTCTCCACCAAAGTCATCTTTAACCAGCAGAGAGATGCTATGCAATTCTATGCGGCTTCCATGACGGCCATGGACCTGACCCAACTAATTCAAGGCCCCACTCACGAGGGTGGACATACACCGGATCCCATCTTTGTCTCAGGCCAATGGAAGAGTGGAAGAGTGATCTGGGTATAGGGGATATAGTCATCACACCATTGTCATGGTCAGACCACTCACTTCTCCGGCTCGACTTTCCGACCGCTGCTCCCCTCCACGGGGAGGCGGAACCTGAGTTACCAATCTGGTTCCGCCCCAGGCGCCTGATGGACCCTGATGGGTTCCAAACGGCACTTGGGCCAGTTCCTGTACCCCTGACCCACGCCCCAATGGAGGACCTTGTGGCCGCATGGAATACTGCGACCACGGGAGTCTTGGATCGGGTCGCGCCCTTGCAACCTCTCTTGCGGCGGCGAAACACTCTGGCTCCTTGGTTTACCGAGGAGCTGAGGGTGATAAAACGCCGCAAGAGATGCCTAGAGAGAAGATGGAGGTCTACCCGATCTGAATCTGACCGGACACAGGTAAGAGCCCATTTACGGACTTACATTGTGGCGCTGAGAGTGGCCAAACGTCATCATTGTGCTACTCTCATAGCATCCGCAGACAACCGCCCTGCCGCCCTGTTTAGGGTGGCCCGCTCCTTCCTTCAACAGAGGGTGCGGGAAGCCCCGTTACAGGGTAGAGCAGAGGAATTTGTGATTTTTCTGCAGGAGAAAATCGCTCAGATACAGAACGAGCTAGCCCCCATTGATGGCCCAGTGGGATGCCACGAGACAGATCTTGTTTGGGAGGAGTTTGACTCCGTTACTTCCGAGGATATGGACAGGTTACGTGGGCGACTGCGAGCCACCACATGTTTATTGGACCCGTGTCCCTCCTGGCTTGTACTGGCATCCTGGGAGGTGACACGAGGCTGGCTCCAAGAGGTTGTCAACACTTCCTTAAGTGAGGGTTCCTTGCCTGCTTCCCTAAAAGAGGCTATGGTGAGGCCCCTCCTTAAGAAGCCCTCTTTGGATCCAGCTCTATTAAACAACTATCGTCCAGTCTCCAACCTCCCCTTTTTGGCGAAGGTTGTTGAGAGTGTGGTGGCACAATAGTTTCCCCGTCACCTGGAGGAAGTTGATTATCTAGTCCCGCGCCAGTCCGGCTTTCGGCCCGGGCATAGCACCGAGACGGCATTGGTCGCGTTGGTCGATGATCTCTGGAGGGCCAGAGATGGGGGTTGTTCCTCCATCCTGGTCCTATTAGACCTCTCGGCGGCTTTCGATACCATCGACCATGGTATCCTATTGCATCGGCTGGGGGGGTTGGGGGTGGGAGGCACCGTTTTACGGTGGTTCTCCTCCTACCTCTCTGGCCGATCGCAATTTGTGTTGGCAGGAGAGCAGAGGTCGACCTCGAGACCCCTCACATGTGGGGTGTGCCTCAGGGGTCGGTCCTCTCGCCTCTCCTGTTCAACACATATATGAAGCCGCTGGGTGAGATCATCCGTGGTTTTGGGGTAGAGTATCATCTCTACGCTGATGATACTCAGCTGTATATATCTACCCCAAACCACCCCAACGATGCCGTAGCGGTGATGTGCCAGTGCCTGGAAGCCATGTGGATCTGGATGGGAAGTAATGGACTCAGGCTCAACCCGACTAAGACTGAGCGGCTGTGGTTTCCGGCTGCCCGGTTCAACCAGCTGACTCCATCGCTGGCCATAGGGGGCGAACATCTTGCCCCTGTGGATGGGGTGTGCAACTTGGGTGTCCTCCTGGATACCCGGCTGTCCATGGAAGATCAAGTGACAGCCGTGGCCAGGAGGGCGTTTTACCAGGTTCGCCTGGTTCGCCAGTTGCGCCCCCTATTGGACCGGGATGCCCTTCGCACAGTCACTCATGCTCTCGTGACATCCCGACTGGACTATTGTAACTCTCTCTACATGGGGCTCCCCTTGAGGTGCACCCGGAGACTGCAGTTGGTCCAGAATGCAGCCGCGCGAGCAATAATGGGAACCGCTAGGTTCGCCCATGTAACACCGCTCTTGCGTGAGCTGCACTGGCTGCCTGTCGTCTTTCGGGTGCGCTTCAAGGTGTTAGTCATCATCTTTAAAGCGCTCCATGGCTCGGGACCTAGCTATCTGCGGGATCGGATCCTGCCCCATACTTCCTCACGGCCGATTCGCTCCCACAGAGAGGGTCTTCTCCGGGTGCCGTCCACTAGACTTTGTCAGCGGGCGACGCCCAGGGGAAGGGCTCTCTCTGTGGCGGGCCCTGCCCTCTGGAACGACCTCCCCCCCGATATTAGAACAACCACGGACCTCCGTTCCTTCCGTCTGAAATTGAAAACGCACTTTTTCTGCTTGGCCGGCCTAGGGTAGCCTCTCTTCTATAGTTTTATAGGGTTATATGATTTTAGTGTATTGGGGAATTTTAGCGCAGGGTTTGATGTTTAATTTGTTTTTATTGAATTATGAGTATTTCTATGTGTATTTATTGTTTTAACTTCCCTGTGCACCGCTCCGAGTCCCCTTGGGGAGAGGGAGCGGTCTAGAAATTAAATTATCTTATCTATCTTATCTTATCTTATCTATACATATAAACACTGAATCATCTATCCGCCTATCATCTTTAAAAAGTTCAACATGATCACTCTTCTTGGCTACAGTTTCTTTTTAGCTCGGGGGTGGGTTGGAGGTCCCTGCAAAATCCCCATTTCCTTCTGATCAGTTGGGACTCAGGAGGCAGGGAAAAGATGGGGGCAGGGCCAGTCAGAGGTGGTATTTACTGGTTCTCTGAACTACTCAAAATTCCCACTAGCAGTTCTCCAGAACTGGTCGGAACCTACTGAATACCACCTCTGTATCATGTGACATATTGCAATGTTTTTACTCTTTGCAGAGCTGGGGTGTGTGTGGTCTGCAGGTGATGCATCCGACCCGCTGGGTGCCAGTTTGACACCCCTGGTGGTGGGTGCTGATAAACTACCTTCCCCAAAGCAATAATGACACTTCCTTTAGTACTGTTGGAGAAATAATGTGTCTGCTTCATAGCCACAAAGCTTGGTTTTCAGACTAAATAAATGAAAATTTTTGGAAAAAGAGAGAAAAGTCTCCAGTTAGCTTAACAACCTCTGAACATTGCTGCAATGAAGTGAAAGCATATGTGTTTTGAAGGAGGTGGAACGGGGAACAAATTAATTTCTGGAAGAGCGTTTTGAAGCTGGAATAGCAAGCAAGAAAACCCTGTATCATCTGCTTAGAGGCTGAACTCTAGAAAAGGATGAATGTGCTTTCTTATATGCGCAGGCATAAAGATTATCTTACCATTTTTAACTTTGGGACTTTTTCTGTGTTTGTGGATTCACAGAATTACCAATAAAACACTTCTGGGAGATATAAGGTAGAATCGAAGTCCAGCAACAACAGACTCATTTTTTAAATTAAAGGATCTGGGATACTGGGTTTTGGGGGTTTCTTTAGGTCTACTTTGGTTGAAACAACTGGATGTCCATGTGGTTGAAACAATTGGAGGTCCAAAACAGACCTCAATTGTTAAGTTGGGGCAGAGAGAAGAGAGAGGATGCTGATTCTTCAACTAGCAAGTCTCTATTCAGTAGATCAGTACAACCCAGAAACCTGCCTGCCTGACAGCTTGCCCTTTTATAGGGACCTGTCAGATGGCTCAACCAATGAAATTCAACCATTTTCACACCATAAGGGTGTATTTATGTACGTTGTGTTTTAATTTGCCTGTGCGCCGCCCTGGGTCCTTTTTTAGGAGAAGGCGGGGTATAAGTTTAATAAAATAAAATAAATAAATAAATAAATAAACCTGCATACCTCCACTTCACTCCCTTGTTAATATTCAACATCAATCTTCCCATCAAGACCTAAAGATCCACACATTTTCTTTAAATCTGCAGCCTTTTTCTCCATGTTATGGAATAGACCAGGGGTGGGCAAAGTTTGCAACTTTAAGTCTGAAGGACTTCAGCTCCCAGAATTCTCCAGCCCCATCCAATAGGGCTTTTGACTAGGAATGATGGGAGGCGTTTTTCCGAAACATCTGGAGAACAGGAGGTTGGAAAAGGCTACCTTAAAGTATCAACCTGCCCTTAATCCAGGATGTCTAACAGTATTATCACAATATTATCGCTGTCTTGCCACATCTCTTAAGTACGAGCAAATAAAATAACTCACAATGAGTGTGTCTACATGTGCCGATGGGAAAAGAGGATGTAGATTCATATGGATGTAATTATTTATTTGTATTTAAGATTACAAACCAGGAAAATTATTATTTCTCTTGTCAAGTTAGCATCTCAAAAGTTCTCTCCACCTCAGGGAAAATATGTTCACAGTGCAGTACATTTAGGCTGTTTATGCCTTTGCACGTGAAGCTGTATATTTTATTTATAAAAGTTTCCATCCCTCTTTTTCAATATTAAAAACAACTCCAGAGCAAATATAAAATGATCTCCTAAAGTATGAATGAGCCACAATTTCAGCCTTGGGAGGCCACCCATATTGCCAGATTTGCTGCACATCTGCACACATATTTTACAGCCTTTCCTACGCACCACTGTCTATCATACATAAGTTACATATTGAGAAACTTGCAGATGCTTCTATTTTATTTCCTTCCCACTAATTTCCAGCAGGAATGCTAGAAGGAAGAGAAAAGGACAATACATCCCTCTTCCATTAAACATCTTGCAGATCACTGGCTTCTCTCCATCTTCTTGAAGAAATGTTGCTAAGAAAAAGACTGCCCTTGCTCATTTCCAGTGATATTATTCAAGATTACTGGGTTGGTGTTTTTTTTAAGCATCTAATTGCAGAGAAAACCAACTTTCTCCACCTGGGTTACACTCAACAGTTCACTGAGGATAACTAATAGAGGGGAAATGGTGATCTGACTTGGACAATCAAATGAGATAAGAAAGCCTAAACTGAAAAAATTGAGATGACAATTAGCTGTCAGAGGGTTTTGGGTAGCTTGTTCCTGCCCTCTGTTGGCTGTCAGTATTTTGGCAGCTCAGTTCTAATGGCTCTGGATCAGGGGTGAAATTCAGCAGGTTCTGACAGGTTCTGGAGAAGTGGTGGTGGAAAGTTTGACTAGTTTGGAGAACCGGCAAATGCCACCTCCGGCTGGCCCCAGAATGGGGTGGGAATGGAGATTTTGCAATATCAATTCAATTCAATTCAAAATTTCAATTCAAATTTAATTTGTAGAACCGCTCCCTCTCCCCACAGGGACTCGGGGCGGTGCACAGGGAAAGTAAAAACAATAAATATACAAATATAAATACATAATATAAAAACAGATTAGATCTATTCCTGTGCTAAAACCCGTTAAACTAAAATACCCAGCAGCTATAAATAAGTTTAAAACCCCATAGAAAGAGAGACTAGCCTAGGCCGGCCAAGCGGAAAAAGTGTGTTTTTAATTTGAGACGGAAGGAGCGGAGGTCCGTAGTCGTTCTAATATCGGGGGGAAGGTCGTTCCAGAGGGCCGGGCCCGCCACAGAGAGAGCCCTTCCCCTGGGCGTCGCCCGCTGACAGAGTCTAGTGGACGGCACACGGAGAAGTCCCTCTCTGTGGGAGCGAATCGGCCGTGAGGATGTATGAGGCAGGATCCGATCCCGCAGATAGCTAGGTCCCGAGCCATGGAGCGCTTTAAAGATGATAATTAACACCTTGAAGCGCACCCGGAAGACGACAGGCAGCCAGTGCAGCTCGCACAAGAGCGGTGTTACATGGGTAAACCTGGCGGTTCCCATAATTGCTCGCGCGGCTGCGTTCTGGACTAGCTGAAGTCTCCGGGTGCACCTCAAGGGGAGCCCCATGTAGAGAGAGTTACAATAGTCCAGTCGGGATGTCACGAGCGCATGAGTGACTGTGCGAAGGGCGTCCCGATCCAATAGGGGGCGCAATTGGCGAACCAGGCGAACCTGGTAAAACGCCCTCCTGGCCACGGCTGTCACTTGGTCTTCCATAGACAGCCGGGCATCCAGGAGGACACCCAAATTGCGCCCCCCATCCACAGGGGCAAGATGTTCGCCCCCTATGGCCAGCGATGGAGTGAGCTGGTTGAATCGGGCAGCCGGAAACCACAGCCACTCGGTCTTGGTCGGGTTGAGTCTGAGTCCGTTACTTCCCATCCAGATCCGCACAGCTTCCAGGCACTGGCACATCACCCCTACGGCATCGTTGGGGTGGTTTGGGGTAGATATATACAGCTGAGTGTCATCAGCGTAAAGATGGTACTCTACCCCAAAACCACGGATGATCTCACCCAGCGGCTTCATGTATGTGTTAAACAGGAGAGGCGAGAGGACCGACCCCTGAGTCACCTCACATGTGAGGGGTCTCGAGGTCGACCTCTGCTCTCCTGCCAACACAAATTGCGATCGGCCAGAGAGGTAGGAGGAGAACCACCGTAAAACGGTGCCTCCCACCCCCAACCCCCCCAGCCGATGCAATAGGATACCATGGTCGATGGTATCAAAAGCCGCCGAGAGGTCTAATAGGACCAGGATGGAGGAACAACCCCCATCTCTGGCCCTCCAGAGATCATCAACCAACGCGACCAATGCCGTCTCGGTGCTATGCCCGGGCCGAAAGCCGGACTGGCGCGGATCTAGATAGTCAACTTCCTCCAGGTGACGGGGAAACTGTTGTGCCACCACACTCTCAACAACCTTCGCCAGAAAGGGAAGGTTGGAGACTGGACGATAGTTGTTTAATAGAGCTGGATCCAAAGAGGGCTTCTTAAGGAGGGGCCTCACCATCGCTTCTTTTAGGGAAGCAGGCAAGGAACCCTCACTTAAGGATGCGTTGACAACCTCTTGGAGCCAGCCTCGTGTCACCTCCCAGGATGCCAGTACAAGCCAGGAGGGACACGGGTCCAATAAACATGTGGTGGCTCGCAGTCGCCCACGTAACCTGTCCATATCTTCGGAAGTAACAGAGTCAAACTCCTCCCAAACAAGATCTGTTTCGTGGCATCCCACGGCCATCAATGGAGAGTAGCCCGTTCTGTATCTGAGCGGTTTTCTCCTGCAGAAAAATCCAAATTCCTCTGCTCTACCCTGTAGCGGGGCTTCCCGCACCCCCTGTTGAAGTAGGGAGCGGGTCACCCTAAACAGGGTGGCAGGGCGGTTTTCTGCAGATGCTATGAGAGTAGCACAATGATGGCGTTTGGCCACTCTCAGCGCCACAATGTAAGTCCGTAAATGGGCTCTTACCTGTGTCTGGTCAGATTCAGATCGGGTGGACCTCCATCTACTCTCTAGGCATCTCTTGCGGCGTTTCATCACCCGCAGCTCCTCGGTGAACCAAGGAGCCAGGGTGGTTCGCCGCCGCAAGAGAGGCCACAAGGGCGCGACCCGATCCGATTCCATGCGGCCGTGAGGTCCTCCATCGGGGCACGGGTCAGGGGTACAGGAAGTGGCCCAAGCGCCTTCTGGAACCCATCCGGGTCCATCAGGCGCCTGGGGCGGAACCAGATTGGTAATTCCGGTTCCGCCTCCCCGCGGAGGGGAGCAGCGGTCGGAAAGTCGAGCCGGAGAAGTGAGTGGTCTGACCATGACAAGGGCGTGATGACTATATCCCCTATATCCTTCTCCAGGAGAGGGTAAGGAATTAGGATTTTGCTGTATATTTCCCCTGGAGTGGGATGGATCCTTCCCCTGCCGTATCCTTCCCCTGCCACGCCCACCAAGCCACACCCACATAACCGGTAGTAAAAAAAATGAATTTCACCACTGCTGTGGGTGTAATATGGCACCTTGTCCACTTGCCAGTTGTTTATCTAACTCAGGGATGTCCAAACTTGGGAACTTTAAGACTTGTGGACTTCAACTCCCAGAATTCCCCAGCCAGCTATGCTAGCTGGGGAATTCTGGGAGTTGAAGTCCACAAGTCTTAAAGTTCCCAAGTTTGGACATCCCTGATCTAACTAATAGAGGCCATGTTGTTGATGCCTCATTATCTGAAGTTGTTGGTTTCTTTGCTCTCAGATCTGTGCAACACAACCAACAGATCTTTACAAAACAAAATATAGGCACATTGGGTGCATTCAAATTCAATTTGGCTGTGGTAGTAAGTTACTTTACTTGCTTTACTTACTTTAGAGTAGGGTTGTTAAACTCGCAACCCTCGGGCCAGATGCGTCACACGCTGGCCACACATACACCCAGTTTAGTGAAAGGGGAAAAAGTCACGATACGTTAGGTGAGTACAAACAACAGCCTTCAGAGCTACTCATCAGCCTGAGTTTCCCTGAAACCAGTTACTGAAGTTTAATCTGCTTTTTATTACCTATTCAGTTATGAAGAGAATGAGCTGAAAATGCACATTTGCCAGAAAACTATAGAAGTATTTTTCCCCTCTTGCTTTTCCCTTTGTTGTTTTTCTCCTACACAGATTCTCAACAAATATTTCATCTTTGGCTTTCTCTTCCTCCAGTCAAAATCTTGAATGGGCCAGTGAGAAAGTAGAGTAAATTTGGATATGGCAGAAGATAGCGAGCAAGTGGCTATGTGCAATTCATCACAATGAAACCAAGAAGAGATGAAACTATGCCAGTTCAAGTAATAGTGTTAATTTTTACCTTAGGCAAGTGAAAAACCCTATCCATTAGTAGCATTCCTCTCCCTGTTAGGAGTGAATAAAGAGCATCTTGGTGGGTTATCCAAACTTCTACTAACTCAGGCACAAAGATTAAGAGTTGAGGAACATCTTGCACGACACTAAAACATTAACATTCAGAAGAACCCATGTATAAAGACATAGGATAGAAAAGACTAAAGAGAAAAGGCAGGTGGCATTGATCCAAAGCTTTCTTCAATTAAGGATAATTTAAGAGTCTGTTTTAGACTCTTAAAGGCCAGCAGCTGAATGTTTATTTGTCCTGCCCTGTTCCTTTAGTTTTCCACTATTCCATCCTAGTCAATGCCAGCGGGCGACGCCCAGGGGAAGGGCCTTCTCTGTGGTGGGCCCAACCCTCTGGAACGACCTACCCCCCGACCTTAGAACAACTACGGACCTCCGCGCCTTCTGCCAGAAATTAAAGACTCTCTTGTTCCATCAGGCCGGTTTGGCCTAAGTTATTTACCTAGCCTACAGTCTGTACCTTAAATTGTTTTAATTGGGTTTTAGATGGGTTTAATGTTTTAATGTTTTAAATTTTTAGCGCAGGGATAATTTATTTAATTCGGTCTAAATTATTTATATTTGTGATATTTATGTGTTTTTTAATTCCCTGTGCACCGCCCCAGGTCCCTTTGGGGAGAGGGAGCGGTTATATAAGTCTAATAATTAATAAATAAATAAATAAATAAATAAATAAATAAATAAATAAATAAATAAATAAATAAATAAATAAATAAATAAATAAATAAATAAATAAATAAATAAAATTTCTTTCTCTCTATTGAAATTAGTAGCCAGCAAACAGAGCACAAGGAGAAACCCAAAATATTAAAACCATTCCAAGATTTATATTTTCGTAGATTAAATTTAATGTCATAAATAAATACAAATAAATATCTACATGTCCACTGTAGTCATTACTGTTATCCACGCACCCTTCACATCCTACTTACCAATCAAAGCATTGCAAATATTTTTCTCCTTTAACAGCTTTTTTTTAGGGGGAATCAAGTAAAAAGTAAATTGGAAGCTTTTATTTGAATATGCATCATCAGATCAGAATCTGCCAGAAGCGACCAGATAGATAATCTTTTTCGCCCCAGCAAAATTGAAAGAAATAGTCAGGATATATAATGGTTATCAACAGAAAGTGTCATTATCTTGTTTAATTTCTTGTAAAATTCTTGTATAATGCTTCAAAGCTTCACCTAAAAGTGCTACTAATGTTAATTGAAAAGATTGCATGAAAATTTCAATTCCCTCCCTGTTCACTGATCATTATATAATTTAGGAAATTAGATAGCTAATGTAAAATGGTTAGTGGAGAGATGAACATCATGCAAATAACAGATTTTCTTTTGCATTATTAATTTAACAAGTCCTTTGAAGGGATAGATCATATCTTTGCCATGAACAAGAAGCAACTGTATAAGAACTGTGAAGAAGCTAAGAGTCAGAATAATGAAGTGTTAAAGAGAAGAATGCATTTTGTTCTCAAAGCTTTATAATACATGCAGTGAATCTATTATAAGAAAGACAGCTTTCAATGAAATAACAGCTGAAATACAAATTGGAAAATGAAAGAAATTGAGATAAGCAAACATCATTATTTTGTTAACAGAAAGTAAAGATTTAGGAGAGCTCATTATGAAAGTAAAAAAATAGAAAATGAAAAATTGGGATTGAAGATAAAGAAAGAAGAAAAGTATAATATTGAAATAAATGTTTAGTGAATTCATAGCTGATTTAGTTAAGAAATGAAGGTAGTAGGTTTGCTTTCTTGAGTTTGAGGATAAAGATGGAGAAATAAACATGACATTAATTTTATGAAAGAGGACATTGACAAATATACATAAGCTCATAAACCATGGGGATATTTCTTTAACAACATAGGTCAAAAAAGTTAAAGCAATATTTTTTCTCCAATAGGGGTAACTGTGAAACCTAGGTACTGAGAAAAAGGGAAGGGGGGAAAAGCCCTTTGTAGTCCCAAAGATACTTTTTCAAAAGACAACTGGACTTTCTTTGTTTTTCCTTGAGGATGTTTTGCTTTTCACCCAAGTAGCTTCTTCAAACTGGAGAATCTTCTTGGATGAGAAGTGAAACGTCTTGAAGGAAAAACAAAGAAAGTCCAGTTGCTTTTTGAAAAAGTCCCTTTGGGACATGATCTAAATCAGGGGTCCCCAACCTTTTTTGCACCAGGGACCGGTTTCATTTTAAAGAAAATTCTGAGGACCGGCTGGCCTAGAGGAGGAGGGTGGGAGGAGGAACAGGCGGTCCATGCGCATGTGGGGGGGGAGTCAGCTCACTTGGCCCTCTAGGGCAGTGGTGGGCAAACGTATTAGTCAATAGAGCCAAATATCAACAGTACCACTACTGAAATTTCTTTAGAGAGCCAAAAGGTGTGGCCTGTTTTGTGGGAGTGGCTCAGCGGTCATGTGACCGGCCAACTTGGAAAATGTGGTGAAACTCACTTAACGGTCTTGCTTAGCAACCAAAATTTTGGGCTCAATAGTGGTCATAAGTTCTTTCTTTCTTTCTTTCTTTCTTTCTTTCTTTCTTTCTTTCTTTCTTTCTTTCTTTCTTTCTTTCTTTCTTTCTTTCTTTCTTCCTTCCCTCCTTCCTTCCTTCCTTCCTTCCATTTCTGGCTGGTCTTTGGTCTTCTGAAGATGGTAAAAATGGATTTATGGGCACTCGTTATATATGAAGGCAGCCCATGACTCTTTGGGATACTGGTTTGAATCCAGGAAATGACTCAGAGGATGTGATTCCGTTGAAATGACCACTGGGAGAAAAATAGGTCTTTAACCTGGTTAACCAAAAAGGTAGCTTGAGGTGGAAGGAAATAGGAAAATAGATTTCTTCCTTTCCTTTCCTTCCTTCCATTGCCTCCCTCCCTCTTCCTCCCTTCTTTCCTTCCCTCCCTCCTACCCTCCATCTCTTTCTTTTTCTTTCCTTCCTTCCTTCTTTCACCCCTCCCTTCCTCCTCCCTCCCCCTTCTTTCCTTCACTCCCTCCCTCCCACCCTCCATTCATCTTTCTTTTTCTCTTTCTCTTTCTCTGTTTCTCTCTCTCTCTCTCTCTGTATCTGTATCTGTCTCTCTCTCCTCCCTCCGCCCACCTCTGTCACTTTGTGTGTGTGTGTGTGTGTGTGTGTGTGTGTGTCTGATTCCCTCTCTCTATTTCTGTCTCTCTAAGTCTGTCTCTCTGTGTGTCTGTCATTATCTCCCTCCCTCCCCCCCCCCCGGGAAGCAGCAGAGGGGCCAGCATGTCGGCTGAGGAGGTAACGTGCCTCATCCCACAGCGAGCGAACGAGCGAGCAGCCGGAGGACTCGAGCCTGCGGCTACCTTAAGCACTGCCGAAACCGTCCGGGCACCACATGGGGCTGGAAGGGAAGTGGGTGTGTGGCGCCCAGATGGCTTCGGCGGTGCTTAAGGTAGCCGCAGGCTCGAGTCCTCCGCCCGCCCGCTCGTTCGCTCGCTGTGGAATGAGGCACGTTACCTCCTCAGCTGACATGCCAGCCCCTCCGGGAAGCCCCGAAAAGTGCACGGCGGCGGTGGCCGTCGGAAGGAGCTGCTGGAGGCGCGCTCGGCCATCCTCTGCTCCCTCCTCCTCCTCTCCAGCCCTGCGGCCCGGTTCCTATCAGGCCGCGGACTGGCACCGGGCCACGGACCGGGGGTTGGGGACCCCTGATCTAAATGACTAAGAATCTCCATAGACCAGGGGGGAAATTCAGCAAGTTCTGACAGGTTCTGGAGAACAAGTAGCGGAAATTTTGAGTAGTTCAGAGAACCGGCAAATAGCACCTCTGGCTGGCCCCTGAGTGGGGTGGGAATGGAGATTTTGCAGTATCCTTCCCCTGCCATGCCCCCCAAGCCATGCCCACAGAACCAGCAGTAAAAAAATTGAATTTCATCACTGCCATAGACATTTGCCCTTTGGCGATTATGAATGTGCAGGTGGTTATAAAGAATACCATGGATTACAATGTCCTGAGTGAAATAAAGGCTCTTCTGAGGAGATGATAAGCAAATAGAAGCTCAAAAACCTTGGGCATGTGATACAAGCAGCTGTGACTACAAGAAATAACTATAGTTGGCAAGATTAAGCAAAGTAGAGAAAGGCAACAAATTAGATAAGTGAGTAGAAAGTTCATTGAAATATCTGCAAATTGGCACTGGGAATGTGTTAAGATGGAGCACATTTGCAACACAATCACCAGCAGTCAGGTGCAATGTGACGGCACCTAACAATGTAAAATGTATTTCAACCATTGATCCCAAACATTTGCTTCTCAAAATGGAAATTTTTGTTACTGGAAAATTGGCCGTGAGTATACACAAAATGCCTTCAAGATCCCAACTCAAGCCTTTTCTAGCCCACAAGTCAGATTCCTTTAAGTTACATTAGGCTGCTCTACCTGCAGGTATTCACCCATGAAGTCAGATTGTTCTCCCTCTCTTCAAAGACTGAACATGTTCCTACACCCTGAAGAATTGTGCAGTCTTGAAAAGAAGCACAATAGCGTGTTTTAAGAAAGGGAATGCAGCTGCAGTAGACAGTTGCCCTTGGTGTCACAAGAAGTCAGATGTTGCAAACATGTGCAGGAACATGTTTATACATGTTTATCCAGTTCTTAAATAAAAGCAAGTGTTGAGCTAACCTCCACATGTTGAATACTTTCTAAATATTTGTGTAGCCTCCCAGCCTTCAGCCGCCCTCCCACCCCTGAATTAATCTTTTCCTGGATTTGCTCAAACTATTTCACTCTCATTCTAAGAGATTTATTCAACATTTGATCCCCAATCTACCTTGGCTGCTCTCTCTGTTACCAGTAACTGCAGTTAGGGTTTTGTATTTTTTGCACAAAGAAGTTCTAGCATCATCAGCCTTCTTTGTTGTATAGTGTTTCTCAAAATGCCGGTGTTCAAAGGATCGGTTCAAATAAATGAGTTTTCTTTATAAATGAGACTAAGGACGTGGGAATAACTCTCTGGCCCAAGCTTGCCAACAGAGCTGGGACAATCTAATTTGTCTTTCAAGCTAATTTGAAAAGCCATTGACCAAAAAAGAAAAAAATCAGACTTTTGGCCAACAGCAGAAAGCAGCCTGTTACATGAGAAGGAAAAGGGAACATAAAGAGGGAATGAGGATGAGAGGGGGGGAAATCAGCATACAAAACAAAGGGGAGAATATTAGAAAGAAAAACAAAGTTGTCTTCCTTGTATTTAGATTGGTTCCTACATGAATATGCATCTAAGTGTAGAGAAAAATCAATAGTCCCTCTTTATTCTCAGGTTAAATTTTGTGGCTTTTAATGATAGATGGGTCTATCTGACCTTTGTTTTTCCCAACAAAAAAAGACAAAATATCTCCCAAAAAAATAGATGGCGTTTCTTCATTTATTTATCTTGATTTATCTTAGTTTTAGACCAGTGAGTTTCCTCCCTCTCCTTAAAAATAGTGACATGTCTCAGTCACAAAACAGTCTGAAGATGTCTGCTCGAAGAAATGTCCATCTTTGTTCGTCTCATTGTCTGAAGTTTATACCCTCTCTTGGGCTTTGAACTTGCTTCCTGTTCCTGTGTAAGGAAACACATTCTGATTGGTTGTCAGACTCCCATGGGGCCATGCAAAGGTAAAGGTAACTTTAGGTTGTCTTGAGTCCCAGGCTTGGTTGAATCTTGCTGGATGATGTAATGAAGGGGCTTTGGGCAATTCCTATTATGGCTGAGAGCTAATCCTACCTTTGTTGGATCTTGGGTGAGGGTATTTGCTTATGAATAGACTTAGCCATCTCTTTATCTAAAGTGCAGGCATCTGCTGTGGGCTATTGAGGAGGGTGTGGGCTATTGAGAGTGATTCTGCTTCCTCCCTAAAAAAAACCTATGTTTCTCCATTATCATCCAGGGAAATATAATATTCTGCCTTCTTAATATTTATATAAACTCTTATTCCCCTTATATTCTGGACTTGCTGAAACTGTACAAGAGACCTTGCTGATTTTCATTGCACAGTCAAAAAGTGCAAAACCAAAAGAGAATTGCATTCCCCCCCCCCCCCAATTTCCACACCAAAAGAGGTTTTAAAAAAAGTCAGAATCCAGACAAATGGCTATCCAACATCTTCCAGGATTGGGGCATTCACAACTTCTGGAGGCAAGCTGTTCCACTAGTTAATTGTTCTAACTGTCAGGAAATTTGTTCCCAGTTCTAAGTTGCTTCTCTCCTTGATTAGTTTCCACCCATTGCTTCTTGTCCTGCCTCCAGGTGCCTTGGAGAATAGTTTGACTCCCTCTTCTTTGTGGCACCCTCTGAGATATCGGAACACTGCTATCATGTCTCCCCTGATCCTTCTTTTCATTAAACTAGATATACCCAGTTCCTGCAGCCGTTCTTCATATGTTTTAGCTTCCAGTCCCCTAATCATCTTGGTTGCTCTTCTCTGCACTCTTTCCAGAGTCTCCACGTCTTTTCTACATCGTGGCAACCAAAACTGTATGCAGTATTCCAAGTGTGGCCTTACCAAGGCATTATAAAGTGGTATTAACACTTCACATGATCTAGATTCTATCCCTCTGTTTATGCAGCCTAGAACTGTGTTGGCTTTTTTGGCAGCTGCTGCACACTGCTGGCTCATATTTAAATGGTTGTCCACTAGGATTCCAAGATCCCTCTCACAGTTGCTACTATTGAGCAAGGTACCACCTATACTGTACCTGTGCATTTTGTTTTTCTTGCCTAAATGTAGAACCTTACTTTTTTCACAATTGAATTTCATTTTGTTAGATAGTGCCCAATGTTCAAGTTTGTCTAGATCCTTAAGCCTATCTTCTGGAGTGTTGGCTATTCCTGCCAGCTTGGTGTCATCTGCAAATTTGATGAGTTTCCCATTTATCTCCTCATCCTGTTGTATTGGATGACTTTTTAATATTAATACTACCTCTGTTGCTTTAATAACGTTTATTTTAATAGCTATATTATTCATTGATTATTTAATTTTGCTTGTTATGAACTTTGAGAACAGCTTTTCATATATTTTTTTAATTAGAATGGCTGCTATAGGCAACTAATAAGTTTAGTCATGATAGCCAATAAAATATAAAATTGCTGACTGAGATAGTTTAAGCACATTTTCAGAATGGGTCCAGTTTGCTACCTTACTCTGGAGGACATGACCCCTTAGAAAGAAAAGTTATGCGCAAGGGAAACCTGGATACGTTAAACTGAAGGTGATCTACCCAATGTAGACTGGAAATAAATCGAGCTAGAAATCAGGGTAATGAACAAAACGCTTTGGCAAGACATTGCAACAAATTCCTGTGGCATTGAACTACTCTCAGCAATGTATTTCTTGTGAAATCATACTCAGCCAATTGTCATTAGGGAGGTCGAGTTCCAGTTCTAGTTCAAGTTCAGTACATTTTTTTTAAAAAACAACAACAAGCAGACAAATAACAAACATGTTATTTTACAGCAATGTTTATTCAAGGTTTTCCACTCCACTATTAGAAGTGAATGGACGTTCAAGCTATGCTACTTTCAGACAAAGCTTTTATTGTGCAGTCATCCCACCTTTTTTTACACAATTTAATTAAGACTCTGGAGCAGTGATGGCGAACCTATGGCACGAGTGCCACAGGTGGCATGCAGAACCATTTCTTAGGGCACGCAAGGCATTGCTTTGTCAGCTCCAGCGTGCATGTGCGCACTGGCCAGCTGATTTAGCCCTTATTTTGAGGCCGTTTTTCACCTTCTGGAGGCTTCAGGGAAGCTCCTAGAAAGCCTCTGGAGCCTGGGGAGGGCGAAAAAAGCGTGCCAAAAGCAGGGAGTCACACACATGGCATTATGGTGTGGCACGCCCACGTACACCCCCCACGCACTACCCCCGCTTTTGGCACGTGAGCCAAAAAAGGTTAGCCATCACTGCTCTAGAGGATGGTGGCATAAATGTGGGGGGGAAATAGAATTTCCAGATATGTCTTTATGAATAGATTCCAAATTATATTCACAGTTCTAGCAACAGTTTTTTTTAAAAAAAATCTAAATGGTATTAAATATGGATAATTACAGATAAGTAAGAAAGCAAGCAATATCAAAAGCTCAGCAGTGCCAGAATTGTTTTTAAAAGAAATCCCACTATATTTTTCTAGAAAAGAAATTCCACAAGATGGTTGTCATAATAAGAAAGATCCTTTCTTCCATTCCAGCCAATTATATTCTGGAAAGCAACAGAATATATAGTAAAGCTTCTGATGTAGGACATCCAGTATGGTACAATGCAGGAGTGTTCAAACTTGGCAACTTTAAGACTTCAATTCCTAGAATTCCCCAGTCAGCTATGTTAAATTAATTGGTTTAATGATTAAGATTGGACTCAGAGTAGAGAGATTCAGATCCAAATCAATCCCTAGTTGTGAAAACTCACTGGATTATATTGGTTCAATAACCCTTTCAGCCAAAATCAGCTGAATGAGTGCCCATGTCAGTTCTGGAAGCCATCTTCTTCATTGGAACTTCAGGGCTGCCACATTTGGTGCCTGGGAAAATGGGCAGGGTGATAACAAGGAGTGGTGGAGGATTAGCCATAACATCATTCTTTTCTCTGGGAGTCAAGGACATTTAGCCTGCACCTAGATGGGAATGACTGGGGGATGTCTCCAGTTGTAGTGGTGAATTGATTGGACCATATGATGGACCTGTGGGTGCAGGGGATGGATCTTTGACTTCTTTTGGTGGGGAAAACCCAGAACTCTCAAATTCGGGCTTTCCCAGGTGTGCCAATATGACATCTCTAATAAAATGGAACTTTGAGGAACTTCAAGCCTCAGAGTCTTCTTTCGTTGGGTTGCTACTTGGAACCCTGACAGCCATTAAGTCAGTCATGATCTTCTGGAAATAAAGTAGTTAAATCTAACAAATAAATAAAATGTAGCTCAGTATAAATTTCACCAGTTAATGACTAGTAATAACTGGTGATTAATATATTAATAATTGAATAAATAATCAATATATACTAATAACTAACCATTGCTCTTTCCAGGAACCAGATCTGCCCTTCTTGTAGAAAACCAAGTCATTTATGCCAGTCTACTAACTACCTGCTGCCTCAGAAGATGCAGACGTTCCCCTTTTCATTCTCTGAGTTCTGTATACCATCTGTATACCATCTCTTGAAATAGAAAGCAAAAGGGCTTTTTTACCTTTAGCCATGGGCAAGAGTATATCCTGGCAATATGAGCTTCCAGGGGATTTCTCAGGGGGTCACTAGAGACATAGATGTTTTCTGAGTTATTTAGCACTTCACAATACCAGCAGGTTATTCATGTAAGTCATAAGTGAAGTGTGAATTAGAGCCACTGGGATTCCATCTGCCAGCCCTCAAATCCATCAATAAAAATTATGACTCTTGAGAAGGTATCTGGCCCCAAATAATACAGGACTCCCAAGCGTGGGATGTCACATCTTTCTGACAAAATCCAAACCACTGGGAGGAAAGAGGCCCCCCCAAAATTCTACTTGGTCCCATCCAATGGTCTTGAGCTCTTTACTCTCAGGAAACCTTATTCTTTAGGCCGGCAGTTTGTCTTTAAGACTTGTCCTTGTGAATGATTCATCTGGAGCAAAGTCATGCCCAATATCCTTTTGTGCCATGGCAATGCTTATATTGGACTTTGTTCATCTCCATTTCTGGCTGATGGTCTCCTCTTCTCTTTTCCATCATTTGTCAATGGAGCTGATTCATGTCTCCGAAAGGAAGTCCAGCTGCTAGTTCACAGAACACACTTCTGGCCTATGTGCTGTTTTTCCTTGGTTCGATTTGATTTAAGTTTAAAGGTTCCAGTTCAGCTGTTCCCTAACCTTGATGCAATATATCATGGCTCGTTTTTAATCATCATTAGTCAATTTTTAAAATAATAAAAAAAAATACTATTGCCTACGCTTGTCAGAATTGGCCTTGACATTCCTTAACCCAGTGCTTCTCAAATAGTGGAGCGGGCCCCCCAGGGGGGGCGCGAGGCTCTGTAAAGGGGAGCGCATTTGACCTCGGCAAAGGATTTAATTTTTTTTAAATTTCTAATGCACTTTAAATCTTTTCTGCTACAGTTAATAAAGCTATTCTTTGTTGTAAATTGATCCACATTTCTTTCTTTTTTTATTCTCTTATACGTTAATAAGGATACAGTGTTATGCAGAGGTGTACTTATAACAATTTTATAGACAAATGATACTATTTACAGTCGCGCGAGGGGCGCGAAATGTTTTCTTCTTCCTAGGGGGGGCATGACACAAAATAATTGAGAACCACTGCCTTAACCTGTGTGGAAAAGGATATAATATTAGTCAGGATAGATATGATGAATGTTTCAAACCAAGAGCTTAAATTCTGGCCAAGTAGGCTATCTTTCTATTGGCAAATGGAAGTAACAATTAGTCATAGTCTAAGACTGAGAGTTGGAAAACTGGACAAAGGAAGGAGCTCATAAGATTTTGCACCATTTCTGATCTAGGGCTGAGGAATGTACAATTCTGGGTGTATTGCAAAGGTTTGTAAAATTTCATTTTTTTAAATTTGAAAATGAACCTTCAGCCGTGGCCAGGAGGGCGTTTTACCAGGTTCGCCTGGTTCACCAGTTGCGCCCCCTATTGGATCGGGACGCCCTTTGCACAGTCACTCATGCTCTCGTGACATCCCGACTGGACTATTGTAACTCTCTCTACATGGGGCTCCCCTTGAGGTGCACCCGGAGACTTCAGATGGTCCAGAACGCAGCCGCGTGGGCAATCCTGGGTACCTCTAGGTTTACCCATGTAACACCTCTCCTGCGCGAGCTGCACTGGCTGCCTGTCGTCTTCCGGGTGCGCTTCAAGGTATTAATCATCATCTTTAAAGCACTCCATGGCTCGGGACCTAGCTATCTGCGGGATCGGATCCTGCCTCATACATCCTCACGGCCGATCCGCTCCCACAGAGAGGGACTTCTCCGGGTGCCGTCCACTAGACTTTGTCAGCGGGCGACGCCCAGGGGAAGGGCTCTCTCTGTGGTGGGCCCAGCCCTCTGGAATGACCTTCCCCCCGACATTAGAACGACCACGGACCTCCGCTCCTTCCGTCTAAAATTAAAAACATATCTTTTCTGCTTGGCCGGCCTAGGGTAGTCTCTCTCTATGGGGTTTTAGTTGTTTAGTGGGAATTTTAGTCTAAAATGGGTATTTTAGCACAGGTACTGTTTAATCTGTTTTTAAGATGTTGTATATCTATTGTATATTTATGGTTTTTTAGTTTCCCTGTGCACCGCTCCGAGTCCCTCCGGGGAGAGGGAGCGGTCAAGAAATTAAATTATTATTATTTATTATTATTCTCTCTTCTCTAACAAAGCAATGCATAACCTTTCTAGCAAACCTACTTTAAAAAAAATTCAGTAAGCATAATTTCTTCTGTTCTTTTTGAGCTCTTTGAAGATCTTTGAATCCTACTTCAGTTTAGGCTGATTCTTCTGCTTCTGGCAGCTTTTTCTTTCTTTCTTTTCCTTCTCTATATTTTGCATTGCTTACACTGAGGTTTATTGTCAGGGTGGTCCTTTGGAAACTGTGGATCTACTTCTGCAGGCTCATTCAGTTGTCCCTGTTTAATCAATAATTGTGTAACGTGATCTATAAAGAGCTATGGCAAAACATGTGGAAAAGAGCCAAACTGTTTGAGCCAACATGACAAATGGCCGAACTATATGAGTCACTTTTTTTCCCCTCAGCAATGGATTGAATATTAATGTTGCACTGGTCTTGCGAGTCTCTTTTTGCCTTGTCACTGCTTCAGCAGCCACCCTGAAGGGAAAGAAAATTATTACACTCTTGGTAAATCGCTCTGAATGAAAACATATGAAAGGTGGAAAAGAGATTTTTCCTCCCCTAATAAAGTTTGTGTCACACCTGCCACAGCTTAAACCTCTGAGTAAAAACAATCCTGGACTCCATTTAACAATAGCAATAGGACTTCAACTTATATACCGCTTCCTGGTGCTTTTCAGCCCTCTCTAAGGGGTTTACATCTTGCCCCCAACAATCTTGAGTCCCCATTTTACCAACTTTGGAAGGATGGAAGGCTGAGTCAACCTTGAACCTACTGAGATTCGATCTGCCAAACTGCTCGCAGCTGGTGATCAGCAGAAGTAGCCCGCAGTACTGCGCTCTAACCACTACGCTACCACGGCTCTTATCTTATTTCTTATCTGTTGAGAAAGGTATCATTTTATTAGAAATGAAGTGTATTGCAGTAATGAAAAAAACAGACCTGGGATTTGAGCACCAAAACAGAGGTGGGTTTCTTCCGGTTCGCCCCGGATTGGACAAACCTGTAGTGGCGGTGGCGGGAGGCTCTGCCCAGACGCCCGGAATCTTTTGTGCACGCGCATAAGCTTCTGCACATGCACAGAAGCATTGTGTGTGGGTGTGCAGGAGCGAACTGTAGTCAAATAAATTGAAACCCACCACTGCACCAAAACCATTCTACTTCCCCTCTCCCCTTATCTGCCTCTTGCTACCCATTTCAACTCATCCAGTTAATGCAAGATGTTTTCATAACAATCAGTCTGGCCATCAGGTCCTTCTTTCAGTTGTGTGACCTTGAAGCAACATCCTGTGGTGGCACAACTTTTACTTTCATTCCCCCCAAGCATTTCCCTTCCCAGTTCCCTCTCTCTCCCGTTCATAGCAGTCTGTCCTCATTTAGTAGTGAAGTAAAAGTAAGCATAAGGTGGCAGTTTCACCAGGGCCACTCCAGGCATAATGCATTGGCATTACTATTACAATTCTTGCTTCCAATTCTGGGAGTTGGAATTCTTGAAGTTGCTGAGGTTGACAAACTCTGGTCTAAATTCCCATTAATATATTACGAAGAAGTAAGTGATAAAACATGTGTACTTTTAATGGCTCTGTAGTTTTTGCAACTCTCCGTAGGATGCAAAAAGAAGACAAGGGTTGTTTTTTTTTAAGAATCTATGAGATGCATTGGGTAACTAGAATTCTCTGAATAGTTTTGAGATAAAGAGCAAAAGCATTGCCAAAGGTTTGTGGCTGACACCCGCCTCCAACCAGTTCAGTTTCTTGAGTTCATTAGAATGACCTGAGGATGTAGCTTTTTACCCTCAGAATATAATTATGCATTTTATGTTATAAAAGCAAATAAAACATTCTTTGGAGTTTTGCCATTTACAACTAGGGGGGTCTCATGCATATGAATCTGGACCAGCTAGTATTTTTTTAATATATATTTTTTAATTCATTGCCATTTTGTTGAAAAATATAACAACAGATGGGAATAGCCCTAGAACTTGCAGGAACATAAGCAATCATTTGACAGTCCACCTACACGGTAAATTACTGTATTAATCTAAATTAAAATTAATGTTAACATAATAGCGATTCAATTGCACCTAATTTAGTTTTTGTTCTGGCTCCTCTTTGCACAAAGGCCCCAAGCCCTCAATCTGAAAAAGATGGGAAGCCTTTGCAGTTCTTTGGAAGATTAAAAGTAGTATATTTATACATTCATTTACTTTGTCCTATTCTCATTTCTGGTCAAAGTTGTATGAATGAGAAATTACCCTCCTCTTAAATTCTTATTTATTTCAGGACGCAGTGGCTCAGTGACTAAGACACTGAGCTTGAGCCAGAAGGGTCGGCAGTTCGGCTGTTCAAATCCCTAGCGCTGCGTAACGGAGTGAGCTCCCATTACTTGTCTCAGCTTCTGCCAACCTAGCAGTTTGAAAGCATGTAAAAATGCAAGTATAAAAATAGGAACCACCTTTGGTGGGAAGGTAGCAGCGTTTCATGCACCTTCGGCATTTAGTCATGCCGGCCACATGACCATGGAGATGTCTTCGGCTGGCTCTTCAGCTTTGAAACAGAGATATTTATTTGTTTGTTTGTTTGTTTATTTTTAAATTTTCTACACCACCCTTCTCCCTTCCGGGACTCAGGGCGGTGTACAGGCAGCAGTAAAAACACGAATAAAAACATAGAAACCCTTTAAAAATACATTAAATAAAGGAGCCTGTCTTAAAACCTAGTTAAAGTCCCTACTAAAAACCATATAAAACTATAACATTTAAAACTATGCCAGTTTAGAAACTATGCCAGGCCGGCCCACGGAATAAATAAGTCTTCAAAGCCCGACGGAAAAGGCGCAGGTCCGTGATTGTCCGTAGGTCAGGGGGTAGGTCATTCCAGAGGGCGGGGGCTGCCACAGAGAAGGCTCTCCCCCTAGGGGTCGCCAGCTGACATTGCCTGGCCGACGGCACCCTGAGGAGGCCCTCTCTGTGGGAGCGAACTGGACGGTGGGAGGTATTTGGTAGCAGGAGGCGGTCTTGTAGATAACCAGGTCCCTTGCCACGGAGCGCTAGATAGAGTCAGGAATGACTAGCACATATGTGCGAAAGGAACCTTTAACTTAAATTCTTCTTTAAACTCATTTGTTTCTCAAGGCATTACTTATCCAATTTTTCAGATAGAGTAAAGAGTAGTAGTAAAGGGAGCAAATCCATCTGTGGGAACTTATTTTCAATTACAGAAAACACCCCATACTGGTTTTATTGTATACAAATGAACAGAGATTTCTAGATGGAAGAGTCTTTCTTACAGCTGCTTCAGAAAATGATTACACATCACTTTATTTAGTTTCTATGCAAAGCCTAACAACATTCATGGGCCATTTCCTATATAAAAAGTCAGGATGAAAACAAATCCACCCAAGTGGATTTCAAGTTGGGTGATTCTCCAGCTATTTCATATATTAAACATCGCTGAGGTTTTTACAAAATTGGGCGAGAACAGAAAAAAACAACTACGGAGGGGAAACTATGCCTCTGATAATCTGGAATTTGTTATAGTTGAGTTTGTAGATTTTGGAAATCATCTCAAGAGACCACCCCTAAATAATTTGAAATCCCACTTAGTGGTATTTGTTCAATTTTGTACATATTTATAGTGCAGAGTAAGTGGGGAACATGAAAAACAAAACTGTAATATTAGCTTTTTAAAGAAATCATGTGCCAAAATAGCTGAGCAATATATTGTAAGCATCAGATAAAATGTAGGTTACATTCAGAAACTAGGGCTTTCTTTTTTTGACATAAACATATTAGATCTGCAAAGAATTCTCTAAATACAGAATCTAGTTCTATCTAGATAATGGTAGCTGCACTCAACAAAGTCTTAGAAATGTATGGTTTTTCACAATTAATTCCATGGGAGGAGCAATCTGGAACTGCACTGCCTGCGGTCCGATCTAAGCATAGTACACAAAATTGTCTGCTGCAATGTCTTACCTGTCAATGACTTTTTCAGCTTCAACCACAATAATGCACAGGCAAACAATAGATACAAACTCAAGGTAAACTGCTCCAAACTCGATTGTAGAAAATATGATTTCAGCAACAGTGGTCAACGCCTGGAATGCTCTACCCCAGGGGTGTCCAAACTTGGGAACTTTAAGACTTGTGGACTTCAACTCCCAGAATTCCCCAGCCAGCCATGAATTCTGGGAGTTGAAGTCCACAAGTCTTAAAGTTCCCAAGTTTGGACACCCCTGCTCTACCCGATTCTGTTGTTACAGCCTCAAACCCTCACAGCTTCAACCTCAAACTGTCTACTGTGGACCTCACCCCATTCCTAAGAGGTCCTTAAAGGGGGCATGCATACTGTAAGTACACCAACCTGCCTATCATCCCTGTCCTACTGTCTCCATTTATCTGTACTTGCTTCCTTTGTTTATCTTTATGTTCATACCTATACCTGCTTTCTTGTACATGTTTGACAAACAAACAAACAAATTAATTAATAAAATGTAATTTATGGGAGAAATATATTGGCAATTTTGCTACTTCTAAGGATCTTTTCCTATATGCATGTAATGTCATTTCTTTTTTCTTCTTGTTTAATAATATTTATTTTTTTAGTTTTATTTATGTTTTCCATTTCTCAACTTGCCATCTTTTCTCAAAGATTGCTTTCATTTCAACCCAAATTAAAAAGATGTAGAACAATTTGGTGTTAAAACAATGTTTATCCATTTAAATTGATAGCATTCAATGCTGTTATCATTTGCGTCCTATTACAGGTAGTCTTCACTTAACAACCCAGACTGGGACTTTGAATGGTTGCTAAATGAATGATTGGAAAATGAGAACCACCAGTATAGTGCACTGGACAATCCAAAATGAGTGGCATTAGTGCTTTGGTTAATACAGGCCTATGTGCACATGTCATTTGCCCTGGTAAACTTTATGAGAAGTGGTTAAAGTGCAGTACTGCAGGCTAATTCTCCCCACAGCCAGGAGTTTGATAGCAAATAGCAAAAGCACTCAGACTTATGCACCACTTCATAGTGCTTTACAGCCCCCTCTAAGTGGTTTACAGAGTCACCTCATTTTATTGATCTCAGAAGGATGAAAGGATGAATCAATGTTGAGCCGTTTGATTTATTTTATACATTAGAATTGAACTGCTGGCAGTCAGCAAAATTAGCTTACAATACAGGTACTGCATTCTAATCACTGTGCCACCATGGCTCTTGACGAGTTCAAGATTGACTCAGCTTTCCAGCCTTTAAGTTTGGTAAAATGGGGACCCAGATTGTAAGAGGAAATATGCTGACATGTAAACTGCTCAAAGGATGTTGTAAAGCACTATGTATTGATATATGTCTAAGTGTTATTGCTATTGCTAAACTTTATCACTATTCTGCTGTTGTCCCCCTGAAGTTCTGGATATAGCAGCAGTGTGACAGTGATATAGCAAAATTAGGCAGTAGCACTAGACTGTCCAGCTGCCAGAACTATGTCAATCTTATTTGTTTGAACTTGACAGAAGTTTCCCAGACATTCAATATCTTAGAACAGTGATGGCGAACCTATGGCACTCATGCCACAGGTGACACGTGGAGCCATTTGTCAGGGCACGCAAAGCGTTGCCTGTCAGCTGGCCATCCCACATGCGCACGCTGGCTAGCTGAATTCAGAATTTTTTAAAGCCATCTTTCGCCCTCCCCAGGTGCTAGAGGCTTTATAAGAGCCTGGGGAGGGCAAAACAGCTTCCCCCGCCATCCCAGAGGCCCTCCGGAGGCTTCAGAAGCTTCCCTGAAGGGTCCAGAGGACTAAAAACGGCCCTACGCGCAAACCAGAAGTCACTTCCGGTTTGCCCGTAGGGCCAGTTTTTTGCACTCCGGAGCCTTCAGGGAAACCTCCTGAAGGTCCCTGAAGGCTCTGAAGGACGAAAAATGGCTCTATGAGCAAACCGGAAGTACTTCCAGTTTGCCCATAGGGCCAATTTTTTGTGCTATGGAGACTTCAGGGAACCTCCTGAAGCCTCCGGAGGGCCTCTAGGGGGCGAGGGAGGCTGTTTTCACCTCCCCAGGCTCCTATAAAGCCTCTGGGGAGGGCGAAAAAAGCATGCAAAAAAGGGGGGTCGCGCCTTTTATGCATGCATGTACACTGGGCGGGGTTGCGTATTGCATTATGCACAACCGCCTTGTGTTCCCCCCACTTATGGCACACAAGCCCCAAAAGGTTCGCCATTGCTGTCCTAGAATAAAGCCACTACATTTTGTGGAAAATGACAATTCTTTCCTATCTTCGCTGCAGTTTAAGTCTAGCACTTCTTTGTCTTGCCTTCCCCATTGGTGCTAAATGAAATTGCATTTTGACATCATCAGCCCTCTTGCCTTTCCTCTACTATATTTCCCCACAGGAAGTGCCTTAGCACAACGGCAAAAGAAAGAAGCAGTAAAATGATTATTTTATTAATATATTTATTACATTGATATGCCCCCCCCCCCCCACATCTCACCGTCACGGGATGTTGATGGATGAAAATCACGTCCCAAACAGAGCTTTGAAAAGTTCTGCTACTATCAAGAAAGAAATGGAAATTCAAGGGGAAAATGTTGTCTGCTGTCTTTGTAACTGCAATCTGTTTTTTCGGAGACAGCAGGGAGCGTGGATCCCTTATTCAGCTTTAGTTATCACAGAACGGGGTGTAGGAAAGGGATGACGGAAGGAGTCTAATGTTGATGGAGATGGCCTGCAGCCAGACTAGTTCCATGTTTGCTGCTCCATGTTTGGTGGGGCTTTCCCCTAGCTCCTGATAATAGATGGAGTAGTGAGAATGCCAAGGTGCTTATCATTTATTCTACAAATGCAAAGTTAGGAGTAGCACCATTCAACAGTGAATCAGAACAAAAACAGAAGAGGAAGGTGAAGGATCAACACCAGTGATAGTAAAGGTCACATTAATATGGAATCATTTCCTTTTGACTCAAGCACTGTATGGGTGGAGAGTACTTGCACTTTGCAGTATGAAAAGAATCTAGCCTTTTCCATTTTTAGCACCCAAAAAGGAAGGAGAAAGTCGCTTATTATTTTCATTTCATTTCATTTCATTTATTAGATTTCTATCCCGCTCTATCTCCCAAAAGAGGGACTCAGGGCGGCGCACAGGGACTTAAAAACCAACAATACAAAAGTACAAATTCTACAAAATTTAAAACAACTATTAAACCGTTTAACCCGTGCTAAAAGAGACAATCAATTTAAAACCCAAATCTAATAAAATATGGTTGTAGCAGCTATGCCAGGCCGGCCATACGGAAAAAATAGGTTTTTAAAGTCCGGCGGAAGAGGCGAAGGTCGGTGATAGTCCGGAGGTCTGGGGGGAGGTCATTCCAAAGGGCGGGGCCTGCCACAGAGAAGGCTCTTCCCCTGGGCGTTGCCAGCCAGCATTGTCCAGCGGACGGCACCCTAAGGAGGCCCTCCCTGTGGGAGCGGACAGGTCAAGTGGAGGTATGCGGTAGAAGGCAGTCCTGCAAGTAGCCAGGCCCACTGCCATGGAGCTTTAAAGATGGTCACTAAAACCTTGAAACGCACTCGGAAGGCTACCGGCAGCCAGTGCAGCTCGCGCAGGAGAGGTGTTACATGGGAGTATTTTGAAACTCCCCAAATCCCGCGCGTGGCCGCATTCTGCACCAGCTGGAGCCTCTGGGTGCATCTCAAGGGCAGCCCCATGTTTCTTTTGTTATCCACTACTGTTCTTTTTTTTAAAATTACATTTCTTTTTCCTCTGGTCCCAACAGCAGTGAACAAGAAAAGGCGAAGGGAAACAGCGCAGAATGTAATGGCTTTATAAAGGAATGGAGATACCTTTAATCTAGCAGAACTAAGGCAATTTCCATTTTTAAGCTGGGCCAAATATTTATTTGTATGTGTTATGCAAACAAGTATCCCCTTACCTGGGGGCTTTCAGGAACTGCCACCTGGTTGGAAGCATATAAATTTAATAAATTGTCATTTGTTGTTATCAACATCATAATCATCATCCTTTAGGACTTGAATCTTATCTCTGATCTCATAAGGAAGATGACAATCAACACACTGTTGCAGAAATCTTGGAACTGTGTCCTACACCAACAAATTAATTTTATCTGTCTTTGTTGTGCATTTTCCAGTTAAACATATTATACACATTGCAATCTCTACATAATAAGCATGCGATCGTTGCTAAATAAATAACTTAAAAAGAAAAACAAATTACTGTATACTCAATAAGAAAAGAATCGTTATACACATCTTTTTTTGACACGGATAGTAGTATCAACCAGATTTGGATAATAGTTTGTTTTTTTCTTCTTTTCAATTTTTCCTCATAGTTTTTATTTTAGGGATCCCGAAATGCCAATAAAAAGATCAGAAGCCATGCACAGAGAGACATATTTCTGCCTACTAACTGCCATGGAAAACTGTACTAAATGTATTTGAGTCAGATTTCAAAAAAAGATCTGCTTTTAATTATGGTTGATTGTCATCAAATCCATATGCACTATATAAATGGACGATACCATATCTGTAAAAAGAAACAAAAGTAACCTCTACTTCTTCTCTTGGGCTTTCTTTCTGCTGGACTCTATGCATTGAAAATGTAGAAAGCATCCTGACCCTACACATATCACATTGTTCCTAATTTCCTATCAATAAATGGTACAAGCAATAGAAGTGAAGCTCTAATGTCAACATTTCACTTCCTTAATTGCAATAATGGCTATTAATCACTTTTACAAATGTTAAATCCTTAACATCTTTCTCAGTTTCAGTGTTTTAATGCCTTATTGTTCGAGATCAGCTTCATTATTCATGTATGGAATCCATTCTATGGCACTTGTACCAGATTCAATGACACAGGAAGTTGAATTTTCTGCAATTTTTACCCATGTGTTGTACTCTCTATTGCAGTGATGGCTAACCTTTTTTGGCTCGCGTGCCAAAAGCAGGGGGAGTGCAGGGGCGATGTGCACAGGTGTGCCACATCCATAATGCTATGTGCATGACCCCCTGCATTTGGCATGCTTTTAACGTCCTCCCCAGGCTCCAGAGGCTTTATAGGAGCCTGGGGAGGGTGAAAACAGCCTTCCCCCACCTCCAGAGGGCAAAAAACGGCCTCAAAAGAAGGCCTAAATCAGCTGGCCAGGGCACACATACACACTGAAACTGACAGGGCAATGCCTCGCGTGGCCTAAGAAATGGTTCCGTGTGCCACCTGTGGCACCCATGCCATAGGTTCGCCATCATGGCTCTATTGGAAAGGACATAGAAATACTTTGCTCACATACCAATTAATGATAGATCAGAATTCCCTTTCCACTAAGAAAACCATGGATATATTTATATAGTTCCATTTCTGTTGATAAAAGCACCTCTTTTCCTTAAAAAAAAAAAAAATACAATTCTGGACAAGTTCTTACTTAGTTGCTTCTCTTCCTTCAGATTATTTTGGCATTGTGTGACAAGACAGCCTTATTCGTCTATAATGGCAAAAATATCAGGTTCATGATAGTAGATTTTCTTCAAAATAACAAATTTTATAAAAGACATAAACTTTCATGGACTGCAGTTCACTTCACCCAACAACTATAACTTGAATTTATACTCCTCAGGATGCTTCAGCTTTTTCATTGGAACATGAAGGAAAGAAGTATGACTCCCTACAAATCAACCATATACCCTTTCTATCTTAAGATATGGTAAGAGCCCTCTTTTTTGCTGTTAAGAATTGGCGGCCACACTAAACATGGGCATAAATGGAATTTGCTACCACCAAATTTCAATAGCAAACCATTGTCCAATTCAGCTGAGGAAGATAATACATTTCAGCTGAGGAAGATAGCCATTGTCCAATTCAGCTGAGATAAGACATTCATAGGATTGTACAGTTGGAAGGGACCACAAAGATAATTTAATGTCAAATCCCTGAAAACTGCAGGATAATCAATTAAACCAGGGGTCTGCAAAGTTGGCTCTTTTAAGACTGGTGGACTTCAACTCCCAGAATTCCCCAGCCAGCCAAGTCTTAAAAGAGCCAACTTTGCAGACCCTTGAATTAAACCATCAAGTCTCTCTTTTAAAAAATTGTAAATATGGATCATCCACAAATCGTTCCACTGTTGTACATAATAAACTGTCAAAAAGCTTTTCTATATAAAATTATAGATCTGTATTGTAGAATTTTGTTAGAATAGCAGTCTATCAAATAACAGCATCATATAGTATGATGTATTTTTTTCAAATTTGATATGTAACATCAAAACTGCTCAATGTTTTGGTACTTACATAAAATCAGTCTGAGAAGAATGAAATGATGGTTGTGGGCATTTATACCCATTTGTTTTTGGCCACTTTTTGGTCTGGCCTCTGCATAATTATAGAGCGGGGCCTTGGCTTCCAAAATGGTTCCCATCCCCTGAGCTAGTGGAACAAAAACAAAAACAAAATAGGACTAGAAAAAAGTTCTCTGTTCTCTCTTCTTTTTTTATTTAAACATGTTAGTAAGCTTTTAGACTAAATCTAAAAGACAAATGACTGTTGTTTGGTTTACTGTGGGAAGCAAATAGCATATATTCTTAAAACAACAATCTTCCTTATGTCTTTACTCAAGTTGTCTTTTATTGTCCTGACAGTGGGAAAGAAAAAAAAAGACTACAATGCAGGGGGGGGAAACCCCTTTCGGTTAAGATACAGGAGGTCTAGTGATGGCGATTCATTGCTACAACCAGCAATAAACATAACAACAGCACAAAGAAACACCAAACTAGCAGATAACAGCAAGTAGAAACCACATTCCTTGCTTGGAAATCACTTCAAGTTTGGATAAATGGAGGTCTGAGGAGCCTAGTATAGCACAGGTGGTATTCAGTCAGTTCTGACAGGTTCTGGAGAACCAGTAATGGAAATTTTGAGTAGTTTGTGGAACTCTGGCCTCATAAGCAGGAGGTTGTGAGTTCGATCCTAGGTAGAGGCAGATGTAAGGTCTCCTGCTGAGCAGGGATTGGACTAGATGACCTGCAAGGTCCCTTCCAACTCTGTTAATCTGTTAAACTGGCAAATAGGCTGGTCCCGGCCCGCTGCCTCCAAGCCTCTTCTTTTGTTGCCCTGAACAGGAAAATGGAGCTGGAAAGCAGATTAGTGGGGTGGGGAGGGAATGGGGATTTTGCAGTATCCTTTCCCTGCCACACTCACAAAGCCACGCCCACAAAGCCACACCACACCCACAAAGCCATGCCGACAGAACTGGTAGTAAAAAAATTTGAATCCCACCACTGTAGTATAGGTAGTCTTTGATTATGACCACAGTTGAGCCAAAATTTATGTTGCTACGTGAGAAATTTGTTAAGTGAGTTTTGCCCCATTTTACGATTTTTCTTGCCACATTTGTTAAATGAATCACTGGAGTTGCTAAATCAGTTACATGGTTGTTAAATCTGGTGTCCCCATTGACTTTGCTTGTGAGAATTTTGCAAAGGGTGATCACATGACCCAGGGATACTGCAAACATCATAAATGTGGGACAGTGCAAACATGATAAATGTGAGTCCATTGTCAAGCATCCAAATGTAAATCACATGGCCATGGAGATGCTGCAATGGTCTTAAGTGTGGAAAATGGTCATAAGTCACTTTTTTCAGTGCTGTTGTAACTTTGAGTGATCACTAAGTGGTTAACAGTTGTAAGCCGAGAACTACCTGTAACGTAGGATTTAGAGTTTATATTCAGCCATCTTCATATGGACATAATTGAAGAGACATGAGAGTACCCTTAAAAAGTCCAAAAGGGACTGACTAAAATGCAGAATTTCAGATGTACACGACTATGTTTGGAAAACATTTAACATCTTCAGTTATCTGTTAGAAAAACTTCAAGGATAGATTTGAACGAGCTTATTTTTCACTTCTTCATCTCTTTTCCTCTTTCTTAAAAAAAATATTTCTGGTTTGCATAATTCCAAACAATTTTCAGTGTTGTTTCTTTTTTAAATTTATCTGTCCTTTCCACCTAATTCCCATTGTCTCTGGAAATGCTCTGCTTATGAGTATATGGCATTTCAGTATCCTTTCAATCTTGTTAATAGAGCAAAACAGTTTTGCAAAGAGTTTTTAAAGAAAATGCACCAATAAGACATGCCTGCTTTCTATTATAAAAAGCAGTGGAAGGGCCTTGAAAAAGATCCTTGAAATGAAAAAATATGTTGCGTGGAGGAGTAAAAAAAGAAACAGGAAAAAAAACTAGGACACAGCTTTTCTCAATTTCTGTAATTTAATGCAGCCCTGAATTATTACTGCACATACTCTTTTAAATATCAAGCTTTATATTATTCCTCTTTGCTCTATATCTATTTTCAGATGTTCTTGGTGCTCTACTTGGTTCTGTTTCCAAACAGTTATGCTCTAAGCTGTGGAAGAGAAGTTGAAAGAAAGTTTATCTAAATATTGAAAGGAAATCTAGCCTTTTAGGCAGGCCAGTTAAATATTGGGTTCCATAGGCAGAGCTGATTTCAGCGCTAAAGGAGGTGTACCGTTCTGATGATCCTCTGGGTTAGAGAATTACTTCCCCGTTTCTATTAAAATTGGCATTTTTCACCTCCTTTGATTCACATTTGTTATCACTTTACAGCATAGATGAAGAACCTAAAGTCCTTAAGATGCTTCTGCCATGCAACTGTCAGCAGCTCCAGTCAGTATGAACAACAGCAAGAGTTGTTCAGAAATAACTAAATCTCAATGTAACATGTTTTAGGGTTCTATTGCTAGTTATTAGATCTTTGTGGCCTTTCGGGTGCGCTTCAAGGTGTTGATCACCATCTTTAAAGCGCTCCATGGCACAGGACCTAGTTATTTGCAGGATCGTATCCTGCACCATACATCCCTTCGGCTGATTCGCTCCCACAGAGAGGGACTTCTCCGAGTGCCGTCCGCCAGGCAGTGCCAGCGACGCCCAGGGGAAGGGCCTTCTCTGTGGTGGGTCCAACCCTTTGGAATGACCTACCCCCCAATATTAGAACTACTACGGACCTCCGCTCCTTCCGCCAAAAATTAAAGACTCATCTTTTCCATCAGGCCGGCCTGGCCTAATTTCTGCTCCTCGCCCCAGTCTGAAGTTTAAATTGTTTTAATCAGGTTTTAATGGGATACAGTTTTAATGTTTTATAAAATTTTAGTACAGGGTTAACTATTTAATTTGGTTTTAATTATGTATGTATTGTGATGTTTTTAGACGTTTCTTAATTTTCCTGTACACTGCCCCGAGTCCCTTCGGGGAGAGGGGGCGGTTTAGAAATTTAATAAATTATTAATTATTATTATTTGTAAGGCTGGACAATTCAGAAATAATGTTTTGAAAATAATTTTAGAAAGGTGTTTTGGAGTCCAAAATGGCATGAACATAGAATCTGCCTGAAACTCTTTAAAGCAGCTGCATCATTTCTTTAGATCGTGCAGCTGATCCTCTGCAGTTGCCTCATGAGTCTTGAAAATGTCATGGTTGCTTTAAAACAGGGTTGTTAAACACGTCGCCCACACACCAAATGTGTCACGCACTGGTTCCCCTCAATTCCAGTTTAGCAAAGGGGGAAAAGTTGCGATAGGTCACATGCTGACAGCATGTTGACATGAGTTTGACAACCCTGCTTTAAAGAGTTGCAGCAGATGATATGTTCAAACTTCCACAGACTTCAAAATATTTTTTGGAATCATATTCAAAGCATTGCGTAGCTCTATTACTTAGGAATTTCTTGCTCATATATTGGTTTTTCACTTTAAACCCTGATGATAACCTTGAAGAAGGACATGTGTATATTCAGTTCTCCATGGGGAATCCGTGGCCTCTAATAGTTGACTAAACATCTGTTACCATTGGCCAATTATGACTATTGAAAATTGCTGTTCAGTAGCATATGAAAAGCTACATGTTCTCCAGCATGAGATAAATGATTAGACAAATGGAACATGGAGAATATGTTGAAAATGCTGCAGTGTTTTCTTCCAAACTGTTTCTATCTGTACTGGTCAGAGATTTGTAATCCAACATACAGTATCTGAAAGGAACAAGGTTAGGGAAGTCTAAAGTGGATGAATTTTATAGCTCGAATTAAATAATCAATCTGCTTCATCCATGGACATATTTATGGCCTTTTCTTCAACTGACAATTCTTTAGACAAGAATTAAGAATTGATTTAACCTGGACCAGCATATAAAGCACAGTGATACATACAGATGAAAGGGCTCAAATAATCTTTTTTTTTAAAAAATTCTTCAACCCCTTCAATCCTTCTCTCTCAACTAAAATCAGAATGCATTTCTTCCAAAAGGGAGGCATCCAATTGGAATTATGGGTCAAAAAATGGGAGGTTTCTAAAAAGGAATTTTGGGATAAATCCCATACCAAAGTTAATCTGCATTTCCTGGATGCAAAATGAATCACATATTGATCTTTAAGCTTTGGAATGAATCTGATTGACTATTAGCTAAAGATGAAGCAGGAGTCAGCATCTCTGAATCATCAGAAACAGAATTATTATTCTTTTCTGGTTCAGTCTATTGATCTGTAGGCCTGACATGTTAGGAAACGATAAAATAGTTTGTTGATAAGGAGTTGGATATTTTAATTTTCAACCATCCAGAAAACAAAACAAAACTATGCAACAAAAATGATGCTGAGTTAACTCTATTTGCTCTATAGAAAAAGGAGAACGGGACTTAGTACGTTGCGAATATACTGGAAAAATAAGTTCTTCCATTAGATGATAAGACATAGATGATTATTAAGGTAGTGGATAAGATTTTTAGTACTTGCAACACATTCAAGTGTATGTTTTGAGAAGAGCAAGATACTTCAAGAGAAATTAAGCACTCCTTTAATCACTACTTAGAATGTAGTAATGTAATAAAAATTCAAAAGGTTCCATTTTCCAATGGTGTTGAGTAAGATCATTTGTTGCTGAACTGATATTGGAATGGAGCTATCCATGAAGCATAAAGTCTTATCTGATTAGTTTGTTCCACTAATGTGAAAAATACAGGGCGGTTTCTCTAAAAAGAAATTAACATCGGTCAAAGAATGTATTATTTTCAAAATGGTCAATCTCCAGTTATGCCTTTACCAAAACATGGCTTTCCACCATCCCCATGATGCTATTCATTTACAAGTAAGGCTGTTTATCTTCTAACCCAAATAAAACAAATTTGTATATGCAAAATAAAGGGTTCAGATAACTGTTGTTTATGCAAATACTTTGTTGTCTATAAACACAATTTGTAAACTGTGTTTCCAGGATCCATTTTTTTTCTTCCTTTTCCTGAAGAATGTGGGACGGTGTTGGCAAGAAATATTATGTAATTCTGAAAAGAGTAGATAAATGATTGGAAGTAGGATAGTATATAACCAGAGGTGGGTTGTCCCGGTTCAGCAACAATCTCCCAGTTTCTAGCCTTAATCTCTACATTAAGCTGACTCTGTAATGTTAATATCATGTTTATATAAAAATATAATCATTATGAGACTAATTCCTAAATATACTTGATATATTCTGAACTATATATCCTAGAATCAGAAACTACTTTCAAGTCCAAATAAGACTCCATTGCAATTGCATGTAACAAAACTGCAATTACAATATATCTAAAAAGTCAAATTGTCTTCATAGGTCTTCATTGAACATCAGCAACCCTATTAAGCTTTCAGTCCGTTTGCATGAAAATGCTGTTTTCCCCCCTGCTTGAATTGCCATTATATTATTAAGATGATGATGATGATGATAATGATGATGATGATGATGATGATGATGATTTCTCAGAATTATTCTCATTGTATTATTTTTATTTGTCCAGAACAATACAAGAACATAAGAAGAAAATCACAGCACAATATAAAACAATATAAAATGATAATATTTATAAATATTAGCTAAATTAAAAACTCACTTTTTCTGTCTGGCCGGCCTGGGATAGTCTCCCTGTCTTGGGGTTTTTATTGGGTAGCTTTTAGCATAGTTAGTTTTATGGGAATTTTAGCACAGGTTAAGTTTAATTTGGTTTTAGAACTGTTTGTATATTTTTTATTGTTTTTATTCTACCTGTGCACCGCCCCGAGTCCCCATGGGGAGAGGGAGCGGTTTATAAGTATTAAAATTATTAATTATTAAAATTATTAATCCCAGTATTGCCATAATGAAACTGGCATTAGGTTCTGCAATTTTTTAAAAAAATAATGTCCTTCCAACTTCATTAAAAGCTTGAAAAAGAAGTGTTTTAAGGGCCTTTTAAAACCACAGATGAGCTCCCAAGCAGAATTTAAGGCAGAGCTGATTTTGAAAGCAGGAGATAGATCGAAGAAGGCTCTATAATGTGAGGTTGCTATTCTGAGATGGGGAGAACTAAAATGATCCTGACTGAGCTGAGCGCACAGGAATGTGAATTGCAATCGAATCATTCAAATAACAGAATGTTCCTGAATGTGTGACCCAGTAAGTCAGCGTCAGCAGTTTGGATTGGTAGCACTTCCAAAGATCCTGCCAGTACAAAGGCTGGTAGAAATAAGAAATAGAACTAAATTGGGAAAGGCCCGGGACAATATGGACCTCAATCAAAATACAGAGAGAAGAGGAAACCTTGCCAGCAAACCTCTGCAATAGTCCAAATGAGACTTCCAGTAAGACATAAATTACCTGCTTGGCTATATGAATAGGAAGAAATGGCAGGATTCTCCAGATATTCAGAATATGTAGTTGTAAGTTCTTGTGTTTTTATTGATGAAAGACTTTATAGAAAACCTTTTTATAACTATACCTTACCTATTTATCATCATCATCATCATTCTAGCCATTGACTATCCACTGAAGGATGAAGCTTCTTCTGTATGTTTCCAAGCAATTCAGTCCTGAGCTTTCTTTTGCCAATTGGGCCCACAATATTTGCTGATGTCATCAATCCATTTATTTCAGTTCTTTTTTGTGGATGCTTTTTTTTATCAACTGGGATCTATTCTGTGATTGCCTTGGTCCACCTGCTATCAATTCTTCTTGCTATGTAACCAGCCCATTTCCATTTCAATTCTTTTACTCTCTTGATGATATTGTATACTTTCATTTGTTCTTTAATACCTTACATATTAAAACTTTACCTTACCTATTTAAACCCTGCCAACAAAAGTGTGTATAGTCAAGGCTATGGTTTTCCCAGTTGCAATGTGAAATGGCTGTGAAAGTTGGACCATAAGAAAGGCTGAGCACCAAGGAATTGAGGCCTTTGAACTATGGTGCTGGAGAAGACTCCTGTGAGTCCCTTGGACTGAAAGCCCATCAAACCGGTTAGTCCTAGAGAAGATCAACATTTGACTGCTCTTTAGAAGGCATTTCTGAAGATCAAACTCAGATACTTTGGCCACCTAATGAGAAGAAAGGACTCACTGGAGAAGAGTCTAATGCTGGAAAAGATTGGGGGCAAAAGAAGAATGGGACGATAGAGAATGAGGTGGCTGGATGGAGTCCCTGAAGCAGTTGGCATGAGCTTCAATGGTCTCAAGAGGATGGTAGAGGACAGGAAGGCCTGGAGGAACGTTGTCCATGGGGTCGTGATGGGTCAGACACGACTTCACAACTAATAATATTAAAACTGCCAAATCTTTTACCACCAGCAATGCTGGCAACCCATCAATCTTGAAAAATAAAAGAAATAGGAAGAAAACAAGAATGATCAGGATGTTTGCTCTTGGCTGAATTAATTTCAAGGTGGTGGGAACTGAAAATCTCAGTATGACTGGTGAGAAAACAGTGGCATGTTAGGCACCGTCTATTGCAGGTGGATTAAATTTCAGAAAGACAAATTAATAGTTTTAATTTTACAAGAAATACAGTTTTCCGAAAACAAATGGCGGAATTCTGAAAACCCATTTCATCTTAAAATATAGGTATGCTACTCCCTGTCTGTAATTTGCACAATTTATATATTTATTAATATGTTTCAAAACTTTAAGGAAGTCTTCTGTTGTTCATATTTAATCCAGAATCAGGATACTTCGTGTTAACTCATACCATGCTACTAAAGTAACTTCAGTGAGTGAGGAATGAGGAGCGTATGAATACTAGTGGGTGATGTTCACTGATATTTCTTTATTTAGGTATTATATGACTGACCATCCTAAGGAACAAAACCCAAAAAACAATAAGCAAAAATCTGGCACCTCAGCCATCCTTCTCATATGCCAGTAACAGAGCAATCTCTAGGTTCCCTTGTCAGCCAATTCCATGCTCTTTGTGTCTTTCTGCAAGACTAAGAGAGTATGGGCAGACCAGAAAAAGGATTTTATAAAGACCAGGATTTGCTATGGAAAAGGCATACTTTCTAGGTTCTACTCAGGGATGGACTGCTGGGGGTTTGCAGAGTTTGGGAGAACCTCTAGCTAAGATTCTGTGCAGTTCAGAGAACCCCCAAATCCCACTCCTAGCTGGCCCTGCCCATCCTGCTTCACACCTCACAAGAGTCCCCATGCAGCCTGTTTTCGATGCAGGTAAATGCAGGATGCATGCTGAGGCTCGAAGAGAGTGAAAAATGGGACAACCAGAAGTTTGGGAAGGCCAGAAATAGGGTGCTGGAGCCTGGGGAGGCTGTTTTCACCCACCTGAAGGCTCGGGGAAAGCCCACAAAGCCTGGGAAGGGCAAAAATGTTCGCCCCAGCTGTGGTGCAGGAAGCTGACTAGTCCACGCCCATCATGGCCACGCCCACCCAGCAACCAGGCAGAGACCCCTTGCTAAAATTTTTGAAGCCCACTCGAACTTCTACTAGATGGCAACATTTAAGAAAAGGGATCTGGAGCATTCCCATTCTATCCAACCAGGTGGAACAGGTAGATACTTTCAGGAAGAGGCAGTCCCACAAATAACCTGGACCTACACTACATAGGGCTTTAACGCCGATATCCAGCACTTTGAACTGAATCCAGGAAAATAGCAAACATTTCCACTCATGAAACAATGGCATAATACGTCCATTTAAAATGTATCATAGTTTCAGGCAATATGCGAGCATAAGCTGTGTTCAAAACAAATAAAACTTTCAAAATGTTACTTCCTTATTAAAAGCATAGCCATATTTTTACATTATTCTCCTTTTGTGAGTGTTATCCAAGGGATGCATGAAAGCAAGTGAGATATAATAATAATAATAATCTTTATTGTCGTTGTAAAAATTACAATGAAATATAACCAGAAAGAGGAAAATTGATTATATTTTAAGTACTTATTGACGATTCTACTAAAACTATATTATTTCTGTATTAATATGCAACTTAATTTTATGTTTTTAATTCTAGTGTCCCCCAATAAGCTTGTCAAAGAAAGGTAGTCCGCCAAGAGATGCTACACTAATTTAAAGGAATTCTTAACTCATGTAAGGCAAATAATATTAACATTGTATATATGTAATACATAATATAATATAATAATTGTCAGGGTTCCAAATAGCATCCAAAATTAAATCAGAGTCTAAGGCAAAGGATTCCTCAGAGTTCCAATTTATTAAAAGATGTTGGCACATCTGGGAAAACCTGAATCTGAAAGATTCCAGGTTTTCCCCACCCAGTTGAAAGTTCACGATCCTGCTCCAACACCCACAAGTTCATCACATGATGCAATCTTCCATTGCCATGAAGACAAATTCCTCCCATCCAGTTCCGGCCATGTGCAGAGACAAAGATGACCTTGAGTTTCTAAGAAGAATGTTATTATGGCTACATATCACCAAACTCCATATAATCTCCCCTCCCATTTTCTCCCAATAGAAAGTAGACAGTAGAAAGTGTGGCAGGCCCAAAGTCCAAAAGAAAAGATGGCTTGCAGGCATGACAATAATATAATATAGTAATAATAAGGACATAGAACTTTTCAACATAGAATAGACTCTCACAGTTCACAGGTTTGCATAGAATAAAGTTCATCAATCTACAAACAATTAATAATTAATTAGAAATGTCGTCACAATTGAAACCAAGCTACTGGTATATCACCAACTAACCTAACACTACGACCTGAAGAATGAGATAACAGTTTTGTTCACGAACACACATTGGCTTCAGAATGTCCGATGAAAAGCATAAGATGGACAGATGCAGCACTCCCAGTGAACCTATTTGACAAAAGACAAAAGGCCTGAGTTTGTATAGAGGCAAATGTGTACATCGGATAACTTATTTTTGAAAAAGGTTCAAGCTTTCTAAATATTGTCCTTCCTCATCTGAACAATTATTCTGATACCAGAAGCATCGTAGCCCTACTTGCCATAATCCTGTGCTGTACTCCTCTCATTCACTGCTGTTGCTTTAAAGTGTAAAGCAGGGGTCTCCAACCTTTGCAACTTTAAGTCTGAAGGACTTCAGCTCCCAGAATTCTCCAGCCAGCAAAGCTGGCTGGAGAATTCTGGGAGCTGAAGTCCTTCAGACTTAAAGTTGCAAAGGTTGGAGACCCCTGGTGTAAAGTACATAAAAAGATACTTACGAAGGAGTTAATCAGAGTGGATGCAAATAATGTTGCACCTCTAAGGGCCCCCAGGCATAGAACATCTTAAGAAGCTATGAGTCATGGGGTCCAGCTGAATGCTTTCATACGGGCGTAAAACGTCACAACAATTTAAAACAAAAGTGCAAGTGGGATTTGGGAGGGTTAAAGAAGGAAGATGGTAAAAGAATTGAATAGGGCTTATTTCCCCCCCCCCCCCTTGACCTCAGTAGGTACAGTATATTCAACACAATTTGGATAAATCCCAGCATACATTTGGAGAGATTAATGTTTATTAAGTTTACCGTATGTTTGGAGCCTAGCTTTTCCCTGCTATATACGTAGGGTGTCTTAAAATAAGTAAAAGGCATATATCTATCTATCTGAAGCTGTCTATACCTCTTAGAATGACAGAACCACAGGAAACACCTCTTCTTATAATCTTCCTAGAGACAGGAAATAATCTTATACTAAAACCACCCTTAACATCTGCTTCCCTCTTTCCTTTCCTTTTGCCTCTCTCTTAAAAAGCTTCCATTCAGGGAATGTAAATTCCAAGCTTCTCTGGTCATTTTTGTTCAGTACTCTCCTAATGTATCTCGGTGTTCATCCTCTATCATCAGACTAAACCTCTTAGCCATATGAGCAAGCTGCTTCTCTCCAGTTTTTCCAGTTTTCCTTCCTGACAAACAATCCTTTATCTTCAGTTAAATATGCTTATTTATAAAACCTGCAGTGTCTCCAGATTAAGAATATTAAGCATTCTAGTCAAGGACACATCTTTGAAACAGATCTATAGAGCAGGTCAGTATGAACTGACCCCCTAATAGGCAGTAAAAAATAGAAGCAGTTTAAGATTAAAGATCATTACAAGAACATTTTATGTATTTATTTTTCCTAGCGCCATAGCCAAAATGGAAGCAAAACAAGAGATAAAAATGAAGACGTTATTAAAGGTCTTAAAAGTAAGATTGTTTACAATTAGCAAAAGGGTAAGATAGGCCTGAAGAGATATAATTCTCCAATTTAGGTCAGCATTAACCTTGGGGGAAATGTTAAGTAGAAAAGTGCAACTAGTTGACTTCATGTTTTGTTTTTGTATTTTGTAATGGACATCTGAAATAAGCTACAGGTTTGGCCTTGCTTTACGTAGGCTGATGCTTGATCAAATGCCATATCAGAGTTTAGCAGCAGGACAACTAGAGCAAGTGAGAAAGTTGCCTCAGATGGAAATTTTAAGTAGGTGACAGCAGTGTGTTAAATAAGAAGGCTATGGAACACAGAAACTGCCTTCCTTTCACACCTAATTAACCTGCTGCCTTCAAGTAAGATGGAATGTATTGTTCTTATCATGAGAGTAAAGGGAAAATTAACTACCAGTTTCACAAAGAATAATAGTACTTGACAAAAGAAATGGTTGCCATTTCATTTTCTTCCCTCAGTCATTAAAACACCTTGTACAAATCTTGATTAGTTCCTAATGTGGAAAGCAAAAGGCTATTTGCCCCTAAAATACTTGATCATAGTTCCTGAAAGATGTTGTCCCTTTGATGCTAAAACAGATATAGTAGGATCTGCTATCAATCATTTATTTTGTTCCAACCTTTACATCATTTTACTAATTATTTTTCTGCACCCTTTCAATATATTTAAAACTCTCAGTGAATGAAATGGATCCAAACTGTGTCACATAATTTCAAACAGCAAAATGTTGCCAAATGGATGGTTTTTCATTTTAGTGTAAAAAGAATTAGAATTGTATTATGGACAGCAAAAGATAGAATTAACTAAGAAAGCATTGTACGCTCCAGTGTCAGTGAAAAATACGATGCTTCTTTAACACTGCTTTAAAATCACATAAAAAGAGTGTCCTAGTCTTTGTATTATGAATTATATAAGAAGTTTCTTTTGACTGCTTATTAGTACAGTCTTAACACTCAATTGGCCTAGATATGGAATTAAGAAGCAATCATATACTGGTACCCAGACTTTTTTAGTGTTTTAAATCCAAATGATATATACAAGATAGCACTGCAGAGAGTAAAGTAAGATGCATAGAAAAATGAATACATCTGGGAAATTTGTGCAAAAATTCATTATACATTATATCAACCATCTGACCCCTGTGGGAATCCTTGCTACGTTAACCCCAAAAGATGGCCACTCACCCTTTAGTTAAACATTCTACCAGTATGATTATATACCAAGATGCATGAAACGCTATTACCTTCCCACCACATTTATCTACTACTGTACATTTGCATGCTCACCCCATTGCACAGTGTTTGAGTCTTGAACCTGGGCTGTCAGCTTTAGCTCAGCATCTTTAACCACTGAGCCCCATTTTCACTGTTCCAATTCTCTGTAATTTATAGCCCCTTTTCATTAACTATCTTCCAGAACAGTTCTGAACAATTCTGCTGCATCTTTGCCAAGATAACTCTCAGATACAAGACAACTACTTTGTCCTTCTGCCTAGATGTTTTATGTTCTAGATTTTTCCCCTTTTCATCTTTGTTGCTGTTTTTCTTGATGGGCTCTGGTTTCTCAGTATGCTTCCAAAAAAAAACCCTGACCCAAACTAGATCCAATATTCTATTCAATGCATGTTCTGTTCAATAGCTTTGAATTGTCTCAGAAATAAGCTGCAGAATTATTGGGATTGCTATGGTTCTTCCATTCATTTCAATTTGTTTGTACAAGGGGACTCCCTGGCAAATTATGTTCATAGTCATTAGGCTTGGATAGCAGAAATCATTGAATTGTATCCAGGAATGATTCATAACGAAGGAACACTGCTGGCTAATGGACCATTTACTAGATTTCAAATATTTATAAAAGCCAGCCAGTGAGGCCAAAACATATACACTAGCACAGCAATCACATTGATTCTTTTACATGTTTCCAGTCCTCCAATCAGAAAAACATAGTTGAGAACATTCCTGAAGTTCCTCTTCAGCATTTTTGTTAACTAGGCAAAACATATTTATGACCACATTACATGTTTTAGTTGGATCCTTGCAGAGCCAAATTGAGTTAGCCATGAAAGTTCAAGCAAGGGCAAGAGAATATGGTATATCAATTGTAATAATAATTTTTAATCCAGATTTGGAATGTCATCACCATTTCCCCCCCTCAAACCAGACTCTCATGGAATATATATATATAAAAATCTTGAGAATTAGCATATCTTTGAACCACCAATTTACTTAGGCTGCAGAGCTTCTGTAGCAAATTTGGCTGGAAAAGAAACATACAGAAAGAAGCATAGAGAAGAATACAGAATTGCCAGTTTTTCTCCAGGAGCTGACCTAAAGCTATTGTCAGGCCTGCAACCATCTTTTCTTTTGGATCGTTGGCCTCCCACACTTTCTATTATTCTACTATGCATTTTCTATGCATTGGGAGGATTGATTGTATGGAGTTGAATGATAAGTAGCCATAACAAAATTCTTTCTAGAGAGGCAAGGTCATCCTTTGTCTTTGCATCTCTGGACCTGACCAGAATTGGATGGGTGGAAGCTGCCAGCATGGCAATGGATGATTGGACCATTCATGATAGACTTGCGGGCTTGGGGGCAAGATCTTGAACTTTCAACTGGTTTGGAAAACCGGGAAGCCTTCAGGTTTGCCAGGTTTTCCCAGATGTGGCAACATGGTTCTCTTAATAAATTGGAACTTTGAGCAATATATTGCCTTGGACTCTGATTTAATTTTGGATGCTATTTGGAACCCTGATAGCTATCTGAAATAAAAGAAATCAAATTGTCTTTTTTTGGAATGGGAGGAGCAAATATGTTTCATATAATATTACATTTGTCTCACTCCCAAAATATTTTATGACAAACTGTTCATATCTTTGAGGGAGTATTTCACTACCCCTGCTCCACTATACCTGCTTCTATGGACATTTATGATAGGTGGAAGAGGCTTGTGCTCATGAGTTGTACGCATATAGAAGTCTCTTCTGTCTATTGCAGTTATGGAAATTGTATAGCATGTTTATTTTATTTATTTATTTATAATAAATAAATAAAATTTATTTGTCTGTTTGTCTTACAGAGGAACCCTGAGTTATTTTTGCAGTTCAAAGTACCTTATCGAGTTGCATCAAAAACACACCTGGAATGCTTTACCCGACTCCGTTGCTACATCCTCAATTCCCCACAGCTTCAACCTAAATTGGTTGACATGCATGCCTACCATGCATGTCAACCAATTCCTAAATGGTCCATAAAGGGGGTGTGCATAAGAACACCAGTGTGCTTCCATCCCTGTCCTACTGTCCCCATTTATTTGTACTCGTTTCCCTTTTTCATCTCCATGTTTATACTTATACCTGTTATCTTGTACATGTTTCACAAACTAAATAAAATAAATAAAATAAAATAAATAAAGAGCCATAGCAAATCATACAAATGCTGCCTTTACATACTAGACTAATCTGATGTAAGTCTATAACCTACAACCGTGATGGTGACCCTATGGCCTGTGTGCCACAGATGGCATGTGCAGCCATTTGTTGGGCCTTTGAGGTGTTGCCCTGTCAGCTCCAGTGTTCATGTACATACTGGCCATTAGACTTTGGCCTTCTTTTTCGGCCATTTTTTGCCTCCTGAAGGCTCCAGAGGGCAAAAAAAGGCTCCTCAGGCAAACCAGAAGTCACCATTCCTCAACTTCTGGGTTGCCCACCAGGCCATTTTTCACCCCCTGGAGGCTTCAGGGATGGGGAGGCTGTTTTCCCCCTCCCCAGGCACCTAGAAAGCCTCTGGAGCCTGGGGAGAGCAAAAACGGGTCCGTTGCATGCCAAAAGCGGGGGTGGGGTGGTGAGGGCAGAGGTCGTGCACATATGCATGCCGGGGGGGGGGGGTGTCACACATATCATTATGGGTGTGGGCACACCTGCACATGACTCCCCTGCGCTCCCCCCACTTTTGGCACGCGATCTGAAAAAGGTTAGCCCTCACTGACCTATGACATTTGCGATATGATTTCATGCCTATATTTCTATATGCTGCCCACCCATTCTGTGGACACCTTTATGCACTCTGTAGAGAGTAGCAGTGGTATGGAGGAATGGGCCTTGCTTTGAGTTTGGATCTCACTTTATCTTTTGTGTTGTTCATATTTTTTTTCATTAGCTAACATAATATAACCTGTACTTTACTTAAACTTTAAACTCTTGAAACTATAATGAAATGAAATTGATATTTTGTGTCTAGCTACATATATATCTTTATCTATTTTTATCTATCTATCTATCTATCTATCTATCTATCTATCTATCTATCTATCTATCTATCTATCTATCTATCTATCTATCTATCTTAAACAAAACAGTTGCCATGATCAAGAATAAATGTATAATTTCTGGCAGTTTATGCAGCAGGTTTGGCATAACAGAAAACTATTGGATAATTGGTATGTCAGCTCATTTGCTTCTTTCTTATTTAACAAACCTGGTGTTCAGACGTTAACTTTTCTCAATGAATGAAGACAGTTATACCTGACTTTTCTATAGGTGTCTATATGTAACATTTCTATTTGTCTCTTTACATAACTATATGTGCCTATGCATATCTATACGTAACTTTTATCCTGTCACTGAAGCTTGAATTGATTCAAAGTCATTAAAGGTTAAAATCCAAGGGAAATCCTATAACTCAGGGGTCCCCAACCTGTGCAACTTTAAGTCTGAAGGACTTCAGCTCCCAGACTTCTCCAGCCATCTTTGCTTTGCTGGCTGGAGAATTCTGGGAGCTGAAGTCCTTCAGACTTAAAGTTGCAAAGGTTGGGGACCCCTGCTATAACTCTCTTCTAATACTGTAAAAATAAATTTACAAGCAATTTGAACTTTTCTCACACTATACCTCCCCTAACAAAATATCCAATGTATCAAGAATCTGGTTAGCACAATTGGATATTTTGTAGAGTTATCATGAATCATTAAGATGTGCAAAAAAAAAAAAAGGCATAACAATAATGAGCTATTTTAAAGAGCATGAACATTTCCCAGTCTTTCAACTTCTGCGCTACTTTTTGCAGTTGTTGCTTAATAATTATGGTCTTTTTAACATGCAATGGCAGAATAATTGCTATACAATTCAAAACTCAGAAAGCTAATCCATTTTTTTTAAATTAAAAGTGATCAAAATATTAGGAGATCTTGTCCTTGCTCTTATCATTTCTGGGTAAAGACACATAATTACCTGATCAGAACTACAGCAAAACCTTGGATTTTCTAGCGTTAATTCCCCCCTTAGGCGGTTTAGTCAACGAAGAGCTGATTTTCATTGCTATAGCTGATTGCAGCAAGTCTCTTCACTGCTGATAAACCCAATGTACCAGGTCTTCACTTTTAACCATGTGACCAATTTAGAGAGGCAAGCGGCTGTTCATTATTGTCTTGTTTTGCTCCTGCATAAATAAAAGTCTAGAATTAGGCGATTATAAAGTTTTCATTATTTGCCCTCTCTAGAAGCGTATATGTAATGAATTGTTATTTATTTTATTTATTTATTTATTTATTGGACTTCTAGACCGCCCCCTCTCCCCGAAGGGACTCGGGGCGGTGTACAGGTACAAATTAAAACCATACAATCAACATACATATAACTAAAATCGAATGAAATAAACCCCTGTACAAATTTATAAAAATTAAAACTTAACCTTAAAACCAAATCACAAAATTTAAAAATACAAACTGAGGTGGGAAAGCTGGAATTAGGCCAGGCCGGCTAGATGAAACAAGTGGGTTTTGAGTTTCTGGCGGAAGGAGCGGAGATCCGTGGTCGTTCTAATGTCAGGGGGAAGGTCATTCCAGAGGGTCGGGCCCGCTACAGAGAAGGCCCTTCCCCTGGGCGTCGCCCGCTGGCATAGCCTAGTGGATGGCACCCGGAGAAGTCCCTCTCTGTGTGAGCGAATCGGCCGAAGGGATGTGTGGGGCAGGATACGATCCCGCAAATAACTAGGTCCTGTGCCATGGAGCGCTTTGAAGGTGATAATCAACACCTTGAAACGCACCCGAAAAGCCACAGGCAGCCAGTGCAGCCCGCGCAGGAGAGGTGTTACGTGGGAGTATCTAGAGACTCCCGAAACTGCCCGCGCGGCCGCATTCTGAACCAACTGCAGCCTTCGGGTGCATCTCAAGGGGAGCCCCATGTAGAGAGCGTTGCAGTAGTCTAGCCGGGACGTCACAAGCGCATGAGTGACTGTGCGAAGGGCATCCCAGTCCAATAGGGGACGCAATTGGTGCACCAGGCGAACCTAATGTTGCTCCAAAAAAATTTTCTTAAAAAAATCCATGTATTTGATTTACGGTTAGAAGTATTTCCTGCTTTTCATGAAAGGGTCAGATATTAGAAAGGGAAAGATCTTACTATGACCAACATATTAACACTATTATTCCAAACAAATAAAATATCCTTTGAAAGTCAAAAGAGTCAGCTTTGGCTGTAACAAACATTTGATAATTTGCATCTCTGATTTCTAGAATCTGAAAACATTAGAATTCTCAGGTACAGTGTATCAGAATCGCCAACAATCTAACTATCCAGCAGTTCTGATTTTAACCATCATAAAAAGCAGCTTCAGGAACCCAAGGTCACAGTTCATTATGAAGCTAAACATAAATGCCTGTGTTCATCCTGAATAGAGTATTTATTTGAACATGGTTAAGGGGCATAGGGGCATAGGCTCCCTAACTCTCTTACATAGCTCTGAGTGGGGTCCTAGTCATGTTATTTTGAATAAAAGTCTTTTTTTCTCAAATAAGGGCTCCATTTCTACAGATATTTTTTATTCACATTAAGGCAAATGTAAAGAGAGGCCTCTTCCTTCAGTTTTGTTACTCATCAGTGAAACTAGAGCCAGAAATGGTAGGGCAGATATACATGGCTTTATGGTATTTAAATTCCTGCTCAGCCTGAATATTTAAAGAACTCAAAGGATGTCTATAATTCTCCTAATGTTCCTTTCACAAAAATATTTCTTTCTTATTTACACTCCTAAGCCGTGTGGTCTAGTTTTCCTGTGATTACTAGCTTCCTGATTTTAGGCTATTTCCCATTTTCTTGCCTCTGAGGAACTTTTCAGTCCGGTGAAATGTAGCAGAGGTTGTCATTAAGGAAAAAAAGAATATAAAACTACATGTTCCCCTTCATTGAAGAATGCCCTGGATAAATATTATGTCCCCACTAATCAGTCTGCTTGAGTTTCTGAACTTCCCCTGCTCAGGCCTGATAATTAGTCCCCCCACCCAAAAAAAAAGCCTATGGAGAAGATTTAAGTATTTCCAGACTTAATTGTTCTTTAATGCTTAGCATGTAAGCATTTTCCTGATGCTGTCTATCTAAAAACTTTGGAGGAAATAGGAAAGGTCTGAAAAGACGAAAGGAAAACTAGTAGCCTGTAGCTGCTTCATATAAACCTGGATAGTGTCAGAGAAAAGACAAGTAATTTCTCCCCCATCCACTGGGGGAGAATTTGTGTGCGACCATCACCTGCAATCTACAGCTATAAGGTAGCAATACATGAACTGAGCTTGGAAAAGCTGCTTTGGAATTAAATATTTCTTTTCTAACTATTGGGAATCTGCTCAGGAGTGAAATGCTTTGAACTCTGCTACCGGTTCCCTTCGCTGCCGGTTCGCTATGTGTGCATTGTGCACCAAACACACACTTTGCACACATAGCGAACTGCAGGCGCTACCACGCAGCTCAGAATACAATACAATACAATAGCAGAGTTGGAAGGGACCTTGTAGGTCTTCTAGTCCAACCCCCTGCGTGGGCAGGAACCTTATACCATTTCAGACAAATGGCTATCTAACATCTTCTTAAAGACTTCCAGGGTTGGGGCATTCACAACTTCTGGAGGCAAGCTGTTCCAGAGGTTAATTGTTCTAACTGTCAGGAAATTTCTCCTTAGTTCTAAGTTGCTTCTCTCCTTGATTAGTTTCCACCCATTGCTTCTTGTCCTGCCCCCAGGTGCCTTGGAGAATAATTTGACTCCCTCTTCTTTGTGGCAATCTCTGAGATATCGGAACACTGCTATCATGTCTCCCCTGGTCCTTCTCTTCATCAAACTAAGAAAAAAGAGGATTAAGAAGCCTTTTCTCAGACTGCAAAGGTAAGTAGAACAGCAAGGGGGGGGAGAACAGCAGTGCCGCATGATTTAGATTAGCTAGAAAGCAGGATATTTTTTTATTAAAAAGTAACATTTTTTAATACTGGTTCAAGTGAACCAGTAGCATTTTTTACTATCGGTTTGGGCGAACCAGCCAAAACTGGTATCATTTCACCCCTGAAACTGTTCCTACATAATAGATCCAGGTGTGGGTTCTGGCTGCTGCTACTGCTGGTTTGCTCAGGGACGCAATGCATGCGCATGCACAGCACATGCGCAGAAGCAAAAAAAAAAAGCTGGTGGCACCTATGGCACCGAGAGAACTGGTTCAGGGGCGTGGCAGGCCAAGTTACTACCTATTTGGCTGAACCGGTCTGAACTGGTAGGAGCCCACCTCTGAATAGATCTTTGTAAATGCTGGCAGCCCCATTCTCTCCCCATTCTGCTGCAGAGGTTAAGACAAAAAAGCAGACAATGAAGTTTTAGTGGATTGAGTAAATATTTAAAATCAGGTTTTTAAAATAGTCTTACCGATCAGGATTTATTATTTTTATGACTAATGAAAGTATTCCTTCACTTTTAACCATTCATTTGCAAGGCGTGGTAGCTAATGGCTGATCGAACAGATTTCCACAAACAAAATAAGTTATTTGACCTTTAGCATTATGCAAAGCTGACTTTATTTAAATATTGACACCTACATAAATAACTTAAATCCAAGAGTTCTGGGTGGGTTTTTTTTTCTCCTTTTAAAGAGAAAGATTGATTTCTCCATTTTTACATTACTAAACTTGGCAGAAACTCAAATCTGAAGGAAAATGATGTCATCTGGTTGGCCTTTTCCCATTGTGAATAGTAAATCTTGAATCTGCAGAGAGTTTTTATTTGCTTGTTCATTTTCTACTGCAGCAAGGGGTTATAACATGAGTGCCTGGAATCATTAAAGGCATCTGGAAGAGAGGTATATATTGTTTCAAGGCAAGTACTCGAGAGTGAAGATTTTCATCCTTAAAGTTACACCATCTATTTCCCTCACTTTACTTGTCTTGCCAGCCCTATTCCTTTGTCTTGGATATATTTTCAAGCAGCTTTATGCCGATGGAGATTCTCAGTCATCCAGGTCAACTGGACTTTCTGGTTTTCCTTTGAACACGTTTCACTTCTCATCCAAGAAGCTTCTTCAGCTCTGACTAAATGGTGGGGAATGGAAGGATTTGCACTGACAGCTGGTCATTTGCATTCTTTTATTGAGTCATTAAGTTCACCTGGAGTCTGTGTCATCAGACAAAGCAGCTGTCAAGCAGCTTTTTAATTTTTATTTTTTTTTACTTCTGAGATATGATATTTGTCATTTTGGCTTTGGGGACTGACGTATAAACTCAAGGTTATTGTGACAAAACCCACAGGCCTTATAAATGGCTCATCAGAAGCCAACAAAGTATATTGCATAATGACGTACCAATTTCCTATCCCACAAGATGAGGGCCTTAGCATGTGATGTCTCCTTGAGCTGTTCTATTTAGATGCTTTCCTAAGTCTCAAAGCTTTACTTTGTACTATCCAAATCATATTTACATTGCGGATGTTGACAGGGTCTGGTCCTGTTTGTCTCTCAACTGCTTTTCTTGCATAATGTTTCAATTAGGCTGTTACTTCTCTGAGTGCTCATTTATTGTCAAGGCACTGCATTTTATACAAACTTTTTAATTATATATTCTCAGTTATCTTTGGAAATGTGGACATAAACATTTACTAATTCCTATTAAATGAATAAATACTGAGCTTGCAATTTATGGGAATCACTTACTGATCAGCAGTATTCTGGTTTGTTCATAGAATTACACAGTCATTTCTCTGCCGTTTAAAATTCCTTATGGAATTTTATTTGGAACAGCTTGCCTCTTGTGATGATACCTTTCACATCCTTAACAACATCTACCTATCCCAGGTCCCTTGTGGAGGATTCATTAGGTAAATTAAAAAAAATGCCAACTCAGTATCAACATCTGGCTGACTGTGCCATAAACCATAATCTTAGACACCACATTAATAATTCTTAGCTCCTTGGTTAGGAATTGAATGAGTAAATTTTCTCCAGTCTTAGGTTGTGAATCTAACTGTACATTATCCATACAACATATTTTTTAAAACTTAGCTCTGATTTTTGATCTGCCTCATCTGTAGCTATGTTTCTGTTTCTGCCCAAGCCGAGGTTGGCTTTGAATGTCTGTCTTAAAGTTTCATCCTGCTAGCACCTCCCAATTCAAAATGAAAAATGCTTGTAAAATATACTTAGGCAAATCACTTCTGGGTGAATGACAGATAAATGCCATGGGAACACTCCAGAATCTTTTAAGGCAGGGGTCCCCAACCCCCGGGCCGCGGACCGGTGCCGGTCCGTGGCTGGGTGGGAGCCGGGCCGCAGGGCTGGAGAGGAGGAGGAGGGAGGAGGGGGCAGCCCCCTGAGCAGAGCGTGCAGGAGAACGCAGGCGCGGCTGTTCGCGCCGTTGGAGTGTGGCTCTTCCTCCACCCTTGTCCACGGAGGGACTCCTGGACGCCGCCGGACCGGCCACTGATTCCCTCCCCTGCTGGCATGCCGGCCACTCATTTTCTTCCAGGGGCTGCGGAGGCTCCGCGGGCGGGGGAGGGAACTGGCAGCCGTAGGGAAGGTTGCTCCGGCGGTACACAGGAGTTCCTCCGTCGACGAGGGTGGAGGAAGAGCCCCCACCATCCTCCTGCGTTCTCCCGCGCGCTCTGCCCAATGGGCTGCCCCCTCCTCCCTCCTCCTCCTCTCCAGCCCTGCAGCCCGGCTCCTACCCAGCCACGGAGCCTGACCGAGCGAATGAGTGACCAAGCACGGCGGACGGGCTGGGAGGGATGACGACGATGATGACAGACACACATAGAGAGACAGAGAGAGGGAGGGAGGGAGAGAAAGATAGACAGAGACACAGAATGAGTGAATGCAAGACAGACAGACACACGCACACACACACAGAGTGACAGAGATGGGCGGATGAAGGAGAGAGACAGAGAAAGAAAGAAAAAGAAAGTGGGAGAGAGAGAAAGACAGACAGAGAGAAAGAGACAGAAAGGAAAGAAAAAGACAGAAAAAGATACAGAAAGAGAGAAAGAGAGAGAAGTAAAAAGAGAGAGAAAGAGGGAAAGAGAAAAAGAAAGAAAGAGAAAGAAATAAAGAGAGAAAGGGAAAGAGAGAGAGAAAGAAATAGCGAGAGAAAGAAAGAGAGACAGAGACAAATAAAGAGAAAGAAAGAGAGAGAGAGAGAGAGAGAGAGAGAGAGAGAGAGAGAGAGAGAGAGAAAGAAAGAAAGAGAAAGAGAAAGAAAGAAAGAAAGAACTTATGACCACAGTTGAGACCAAAAGTTTGGTTGCTCACCAAGATCATTGTTAAGTGAGTTTCACATTTTCCAAGTTGGCCCCGCCCACCCAGTCACATGACTGCTGAGCCACTCAGCTGGTCCGCAGAATTTTCTTTAAAATGAAACCGGTCCCTGGTGAAAAAAAGGTTGGGGACCCCTGTTTTGAGGGGTAAAATACTTTTGAGGTTCAACTTTTACTAACTGAAACATTAATCTCTTGGAGAAGAAGTATGTTAGCTTTCCATGAGATCAATATTCATACATCCAATTTTTATCCTCTGCCACAGCAAAAGAGAAAGAGAAATTCCATATCTGATGATTGCATGGGAAGGGATGGTCCCATAGCCAAGCGGCTGGACCAATGAAAGGTTACCATCACTCATCTTGAGTATATCATACCAAGGCTCTTCTCCATGTTCTGTGGATTATCCATCGGGATGCTTTGTGTCAGGATGTTAGACTTTCAATCTAAAACAGGGGTCTCCAACCTTTGCAACTTTAAGTCTGAAGGACTTCAGCTCCCAGAATTCTCCAGCCAACAAAGCTGGCTGTAGAATTCTGGGAGCTGAAGTTCTTCAGACTTAAAGTTGCAAAGGTTGGAGACCCCTGATCTAAAATACTTGTGGATTACATCAGATAGCTTCAGCATCAGACCTGGGTGAGATGCAGATGAAATAAGACTGTGACTTCTGAATGTGCTTAGCAAAGCATGTGTGTGTTACTGTTATTCTGAGCAAATTCTGAGAGTGAGGCCACCATGTTTTTTTCCCCCAGAGCAGAGCTAGGACTTCAGGTCTACGGCTATACAAATAGTAATTATTAATGCTATGTTTTGTATGTTTCGTTCTGGATTTCTCACAAGGATCCCAAGGAAATGTAAATGATTCTATCCCTCTTTAAACTTTCTAACTCTATGAGCTACCTGGGTAGGCATATGATTGATTAAAGATCAACTGATGTATAGTGTGACCTGGAGGAATTTTCATTCTAAATGCTAAGTCCTAAGATCCTCATCCTCAACTTTAATTGCTACTCCACTTTAAGCTGATTCTTAATCAATACTTTGACAGAGGTGGGTTACTCCTGGTTCAGCCGGATTGGGTGAACCAGTAGTGGTGGCAGCAGGAGGCTCCGCCCACCTGCCCGGACACTGCTGCGCATGCAGTGTTATTAAGTATTTCAGAATTAATATAGAAAGCAAAACAGTTCCAAAAATTGGATATGTCTAGTTTAATGGAAAGAAAGACTAGGGGTAACATGCTAGTAGTGTTCCAATATCTAAGGGCTGCCACAAAGAAGAGGGGGGTCAACCTATTCTCCAAAACACTTGAAGGCAGAATAAGAAGTAATGAATGGAAACTAATCAAGGAGAGAAGCAACCTAGAACTAAAGAGAACTTTCTTGCCACTTAGAATAATTAATCAGTGGAATGACTTGCATCCAGAAGTTGTAGGAACTCCAACCACTTCTCCACTTCATTCATCTGAAATGATATAGGGTTTCTTGCTTTAGTAGGGGGTTGAACTAGAAGACCACCATGGTCCCTTCCAACTGTGTTATTCTGTTAACATACATAAGCATCTGTTTTGCTATGTATAAGTGTTGGATGATGAGTGGAGAGGCCGAGGTGCAAGTTTATCTTCCACCATGGAAGCTCACTGAGGAACTGGCTTAACCAGGGTGGTTGTTGTGGAAAAATCTAAGTGGAAAAAGCATTGCATGTGCTACTTTAAGATCTTGAAGGAAAGTCCAAGTGTAAATCTACCAAGTAAATAAATATTGAGGTTCTTCTTCTTTAGAAAGTAGGCTACTACCATTAACAGCCCATCTGGTCCTCAGGATATGTCTCCAAAAACTAAACTTTTACACTTCACATTTGGGTGCATGTGTGTGTTCATATGTACTGTAAGTGTGTGTGCAAATAAAAAGTTAGGGCACTAAAAATTGAAATCGTAATTGTAAAACAGCAAGAGGTAGTAGAGAGAAAAACAGCAGTGGAACAAGATTGCTGGATTTCTGGAAGCGATAGATTTTTCACAGTGGAAAACAAAAATACATCCCTTCGGCCAATCCATTCCCACAGAGAGGGCCTTCTCAGGGTGCCGTCGGCCGGGCAATGCTGACTGGTGACACCCAGGGGAAGAGCCTTCTCTGTGGCGGGCCCTGTCCTTTGGAACGACCTACCCCCTGAATTGCATACCATCTCGGACCTCCGCCTCTTCCGCCAGCGTCTAAAGACACATCTCTTCCAGCAAGCCGGCCTAGCCTAACCTCCCGTCGGGGCTATTTTAGACAGTTTTTAAACTGAGGATTTTAATTTGGTTTTTAGCATAGGATTGTAATTTAATATGTTTTAAAATTTTGTATTTATCGTTTTGTATGTTTTTAAATTCCTGTGCGCCGCCCTGGGTCCTTCGTGGAGAAGGGCAGGATATAAATGTGATTAAAATAAAAAAATAAAAAAAAATGCTGTTTTTTATGGCCAATTCATAAAATATTTCACACCTTCTCTTTTTATACATATGCTCACCACACTAAAATCAAATGTGCCCACGTAGATTTTTTTTCCATGGGAAAAGTCATGCATAAGTACAAGCTGTAATGCTTTAATACGCTTACATAATGGTTAAATCAGGGTTTTGTGTTGCTTATGTAGGGCAACAGGTGTTCTTCAGACAACTGGCATGAAGTATGAGATTGCTTCAATCATTATGAATTTCTGACCCTAAAAGGACATCAGGGTCAGAAGCTGTGTGAAACGTGCACGTATCTGTGCTTGATGATGCTGTACAAGAGTCATTTGTGCTCTGGGCAAACAGATCTTAGCTTCTTTTCAGTAAATATTTCTCATGACGAAAAGAATGAGACAAGAGTTTGACAGTCTTGTGAGAGATGTACCAAGAACTCCTGACAGAGTTTACAAAGGTAGTGCCAATGGAAATTGCACAGCAGCTAGTAGCAGTGTTTGATAAGTAAACATTGGGAGAGTACACAAATCCCACCTCAGTGTGTTTGAAAATACTTTGAGTGCCATGTCACCACGACAAACATTCTGTCTGCAAATGATGAAATGTGTTAGTGAGGGCAGTGCTGTTACTAGAAATATTCTAACTGGATGAGATTTCTAGGATGGGGCAGGCCAGGCTGGTTGACTCTGCCTAGATATTTTGGGTTTCAATTCTCATTCACCCAAGTCAGCAAGACAATAACAAATAAATAATGGGAGCTTTAGTTACAATGAGTGAAAATATCTCAAGATCAGTGGTGGGATTTAAACATTTTTACTACTGGTTCTGTGGGTGTGGCTTGGTGGGTGTGGCATGGCTTGGTGGGTGTGGTGTGGCTTGGTAGGCGTGGCAGGAGAAGGATACTGCAAAATCCCCATTTCCTCCTGATTGGCTGGGACTCGGAAGGCAGAGAATAGATGGGAGGTGGGGCCAGTCAGAGGTGGTATTTACCTCTGAACTACTCAAAATTTCCATTACAGGTTCTCCAGAACTGTTCAGTACCTGCTGAATACCACTTCTGCCCAAGATGCTTATAAAGAATTTATTTACCAAACTCTTCCAACTTTTCCCTACCTTTATTTTTTTTTTCCTGAACAGGTAGTCATATCTTCATTCAAAGCTACAAAGAAAAGATTTGAAATGAGCCTAAATTGTGAGTGCTGGAAAACTTTGTGAACATTTTATAGGGCTCAGAATATAATTTGAGTCGCATGACCCAGTTGCCAGTGTGTTATTTCAGCCCATGTATGTGGCAGAGCTTAGAAATTCCATCCAGAATTTCAGGGTGGAAGGTGACTTTGTAGAAATGTCACAAGACATATTTTATGTCTTGGAAGTCTAGAATTAGGGAAGACTTTTGTATAAAAGGGCATATCTGTTGTGGTTCTCAGATTAATTGTCAATTATCTTGTGGGGAAAAAATCTATACATTTCTAATTTACTCTCCAGATACTATTCTACTATGGTTACCCTTCAAGTCTATGGAGATTTTTAGTCATCTAGGTCATAGTTGCCCCAAAAGTGCTTTTTCAAGAAAGAGCTAAAGAAGCTTCTTGGATAAGAAGCGAAGTGTCTTCAAAGAAAAACAAGTAAGTCCAGTTTCCTCTTGAAAAAGCACCTTTGGGTTACTCTTCAAGCTTATGGAACCCATTAAGGGTCAGAGGCATTTGTAAAAATCAAGTTGATGTTGGATGCTGATGTTTTTCTTTGTAGTATTATACCTTCACAGCTCTTTTATATTAAACTTTTTTTTTCATGTAAGGAGTTGGGATAGGAAACCTTGATAAAGTCAATAAAAGTATATCTAAGTACATTATCATTTGAGGGACACCATACTGAAAACCCAGCTTCTCCGAATGTGCATTGGGGTCATATGGAATTGTCTGGAATGGAACTGGACCATTTGTTCACCTCTTAGCAGCATCTCCTCTCACGTTTTTGTCAGTGGTTGCTAATCTGGAGAATTCTGGAATCAAGGTAAAAGGTAAAGGTTCCCCTCGCACATAAGTGCTAGTCGTCCCGACTCTAGGGAGTGGTGCTCATCTCCATTTCAAAACTGAAGAGCCAGTGCTGTCCAAAGACATGTGTATCATGTGACTGGCATGACTAAATGCCGAAGGCGCACGGAGCACTGTTACCTTCCCACCAAAGGTGGTCCCTATTTTTCCACTTGCATTTTTACATGCTTTCGAACTGCTAGGTTGGCAGAAGCTGGGACAAGTGCCAGGAATTCACTCTGTTACATAGCGCTAAGGATTCTAATCGCAAAACTGCCGGCCTTTCTGATCAACAAGCTCAGCATCTGAGCCAGTGAGCCAGTTTGTAATTTTGAATCCAGTCCTCGAGCGGCTTCAGTGACTTTTACTCAGACAACAAATAGTTACTTTATTCTTTGGCATTTTTAGCCTTAAATTGATCATTTCCATACTCTCATTGTCTGTAGCATGCAAAAGAGGAATGATTCATTGTAAAAAATCTGCACGGCCAACAAATACCTTTCAAAATATTGCACCTGCTCAGCCAAAAGGAGTATGTTTCCAATATGCATCAAATGTGTAATTCATTATCAGGTGGTGCTTCAGGGTATGAATTTGTAAATGTTCCCAAGGAAATTCATAAAAAAATATCTCATGTCAACCACATAAATCGGGAAGGAAGGACTTCATTGTTCATTTTCCCCCTGCATGATGGATGCTACACTGTTTAAAGAGAGCATGGACTATGTGTCTATTCTGACAATATACTTTTTTAAATTAATTCTATAAAGATTCAGAACTATAGATTCTTGCTTGTCATTATCCTAGAATACAGCTTTAAAACAAAAGGGAAACATGCTCTTCATCCATACAATCACTACTCAGAATTATCTATTTTCATTAAAAATTGGCTTAACCTAATTCTGACTGTGGATTCTTATATATTCACCCATTTGTTTCCCTGATTATTGCTTTCCAGTCCTTTCTCTATGGTTGCTTCCACAATCAAATTCAAAACTGACGATGTTAAGTGTTTTCCATTTTTTAAATAAAAAAATCTAGCATAAAACCCTTGAGATCCCCAAATAAAGTTTCTCATTTTAAATTAGGTACACATTTCTTCTTCATCATCATCATCGTCGTTGTTGTTGTTATTATTATTATTATATACTATATTCATTAACATGGAACTTAGTCAATTGAACATTTAAAAATCTATCACAAATATCATTGACTAGTGCTAATGGTTGATACAGGCTGCTGCCAGAGTCTTAAGTATCCCCCTTAAGAGTCTTAAGTATAAGAAGTATCTTCTTATAAAATATATGATGCTCCAAGCAGCACAGGTTTTTGCTGTTCTGCTGGTGTTATTGCAGGAAGCTGCAATTTCTTGATATGTTTTGTAAAATTCTTGGACAAGGTACCAAGTGCCCCAATGACAATGAGTATCACTGTTACATGTTTCATCCATTACAGTGTAGTATCGATGGCCAGGTCACAATATTTCATGATTTCTCCCAGTTCTTTTTCTTCGACTCTGGCACCTCTTGGTACCGCAATATCAATAAACTGTTGTTGTTGTTGTTAGGAAAACCTTCTTCCCTTCTGGAACAGCCTGTAATTGGACAAAGCTCCATGCAAAATGATATAGTACAGGCGTCAGCATTCCAAATATCATCCAGAATTAAATCAGACTCCAAGGCTTTTCCCAAAGTTCCAATTTAATAAGAGAGACTTGTTGGTACTTCTGTGGAAACCCGAATCTGAAAACTTCCTGGTTTTCCCACCCAGTTGAAAGTTCATGATCTTGCCCCACACCCACAAGTCCATCACATGGTCCAATCTTCCACTGCCAAGCTGGCAATTCCACCCATCCACTTCTGGTTAGGTGCAGAAGTGCAGAGACAAAGAATGACCTTGGGCTTCTAGAAAGGAATGTTTTATTTTGACAACAACAAATTCTACTCCTTACTATTCCCCCTCCCAATTTCCCACTAATGAAACAGCATAGTAAACAGCATAGTAAAATAAGAGTGAGTGTGGCAGGCCAAAGATCCTAAAAGGAATATGACTGCAAACCTGACAACAGGTTTGCTCAAAAAAAAAGGAAAGAAAAGAAAAGAAAAGGAAAAAAAGAAAGGAAAGAAAAGAAAAGAAGAAAAAAAGAAAATGTGTATTCTCATAACTTTATCTTTCTTTCTAGTTTGCTGCTGCTTAAAAGCAACACTGAGAAACAGAAAAAGAAATACTGTTTCACGAAATAATGTTTTTCTCCTTGACAGGTTTCGAAATTACTGCATTCCCTGCTAGGAAATGTGTTTGCTTACATGTATGCAAACTTATGTGTACACACAAAGGCATAACCTGATGGGCCCAAAAAATTACCCTCCCTTGTACTGTATGCCCCATCCTTTATTCTAGGCCTCCTCCATGTGGTTGAGGAATGAACAAACTGGGGACCATTTAGGAATTTCTTAAGTGTACACGCTATTGGCAATTAATGGGCCTTTAATTCCTGTATTTCCCCCACACCAATTTCCCTTGTTAATATATCTTATGGCTCAAAATGTTTTTTCTCATGGAAAAGAAACATTGTGCTCTCTTAATTTAATCCATTATGTCAGTAAATAATTAGATGCGGACAAATACAGTGAATAAAATCTTCCATAGCCGAGTCCGATTGAAGCACAGACTTGTATGTCTTGGGAACGTTCAGTCCTTTCCAGAATGCAGACATTTGGAGCTATTAAAGACCAGATCTTCTCTGATTTATACTGGCACAGTATCTTTGGCTGAAAGTAACAAAAGATATGGTATCTGACCTTAAGAAAATCAATAGAGATTTTGCTGTACAGAGAGCCATGAAAATTAAATGCTTGGCAGACACATAAATAGCAGTATAAGGGTAAAATGCAAGACTTGGAAAAACTCTGACAATTTGCTAGTTTGTTTTTGGCTCAGGAAGAATACTACAAAGGCATTCTGTACAAGACAAATACTTTTATATGCTTGATTAAGATTTTGGCATGCTTGTTCAACTAACACTTCAGTTTTTCAGCATGATTTTAAGTATCTCATCATCTCTATTTTTAATTTCAAATAGTTCAAGCTGGATTTCTTTTCAACTTAACTTTTTTTTTTAAGCTTAGCTTTACTCCTTGTTAACAACATATTAAAGCAGAAAGAGCTATTATAACTTACTTTCTTTGCCTGTTTCCTTAAAAACTAAATTTACAGGTCATTACAAAATGGCCATTATTTCTGGATTTTTATATCATGCATCTGTTGAGGAAGAAACTAGAAATATCACCAGACAATAATGTATGAAAGAGCCTATAGTTGACTTTTTCACGTTCTACATAGGGGCTAATTACAACCATATGTTAATATGTATTCAAATGAAATTTAAAAATTTAAAAATTAAAATAAAAGCCAGCTTTAGAAAACATTGAGTTATAATGGAGAAATAACAGGCTGTCTTCTGTACTGAAACTATTTTTTGTATAATCTCTCAAAGACCAAAGCTTTGACAGAGACAATACCAATTCTGCTTTCTCCCCTCCCAAAATTATAATGTGAAAATTTGTGAAAATATGAAAAGTTTGGAATTCATAAAAATCTTTTTATGCATGTGATATAATTATTGGGATATATTGTGCCTCAGTGAATGAGAAAACCAACACTTGTAATTATGACCATGTGCTCAATATGGCTTTTATATTCTTCATTTTCCATTGACACAATTGGCACTGTAACACTCCTTGAAATGTTCCATCATTGGTAATTTTCATACTATCAAAAAAAATTTTTTTTTAATAGAAATATTGTGTTTACAAAAAGAAATACAGTGATTTTTTCCTCTGAATGATCTAAGTTTATTTCATTTTAAAAAGAACAGGTATAATTAAGTATAAACATGGACATGAATAAGGGAAAAGAGTAGAAATAAATGGGGACAATAGGACAGGGATGGAAGACACACTGGTGCGCTTATGCACACCCCCTTTACGGACCTCTTAGGAATGGGATGAGGTCCACGGTAGACAGTTTAAGGTTGAAGCTATGGGGGTTTGATGGTGTAACAATGGAGTCAGGTAGAACATTCCAGGCGTTGACTACTCTGTTGCTGAAGTCGTATTTTCTGCAATCTCGTTTAGAGCGTTTACCTGGAGTTTATATATATTGTTTGCCCAATTATTATTGAGGATGAAGCTGAAGTAGTCGTTGACAGGTAGGATATTGTAGCAGACAAAAGTTATGTTTTTCAACTGTGTGTATAGCTCTGGACAAGGCCTCTGTATTAGATACTTTTCGCAGTTATCCTTGAATGCCAAACCTTATTTGTTACACAACAGAGACAGAATGGAAAACACCAAAGAAAGGTTTTAATTTAGAATTTATAAACCAAATTTACAATAAATTTAGAAATGTTTTGGAATTTGGTTTTCATTTTTAAAAGGAACCCTTTGAACTTTTTCAAAAATCCCATTTGAAACGATGGAAACAAAGATATAAGAATATGCTGTACTCTCTCACCCTTCTAAAGATGTTGGAAGCAACACGTTGACTGCTGCCAGAGGCAGAACATGTACTTACTTAATCTGTTTAAATATCAATTTGTTCCCTATTTTTGCTTCCTTAGAGTTCCAATTGTGTTTTCCACTGAGCCCTTACAATTCTTTCCTGACCTTGTATAGCCCTCAACTTGATACACATGGGAGAATACAGTCCTTGACTTATAAAATGTTAATTCTAGAGATCGCTGGAAATGCCAAACAATGAACAAGGCACTTCTCTGCTCAAATCGTGTAATCGTGTGCTTGTAATCATTAAGATGTGGCAGATGTTCTGAAGATCAATTGTGAATATGGCTTTATATCTATCAATGCATCATATTTCATTCGGGAGTTACAATCAATGGCAGATCTGGGAAATTTGGCTTGCTAAACTAAGGAAGGGATCAGCTGGAGGAAAATCCACTAAGAAATAACAGGTCTATAAGCTAAAATGGGAAATTTTAAAAAATCATATTCAACTAAATCTACATTGTTGCCAACAAAAAATTATAGGTAGCCCTCAACTTATGATCACAATTGACCCAAAATGTATATTGCTAAGCGAGACATTTGTTAAGTCTCGCTTAGGGAGAGGATGCGGTATACAAAATAAATTTATTATTATTATTATTATAAGTGAGTTTTGCTCCATGTTATGACCATTCTTGTCACAGTTGTTAAGTGAATCATTACAGTTCTTAAGTTAGTAACACAGCTCCAAGTGAATTTGGTTTATCTATTGACTTTGCTTGTCAGAAGGTCGCAAAGGGGGAACACATGATCCCAGGAAACTACAACAGTCATAAATGTGAGACAGTCTGAATTTTGATCACATGACCATGAGGATGCTATCACAGTTGTAAGTGTGAAAAATGGTCATGTCATTTTTTTCAGTGATGTTGTAACTTTGAACGGTCACTAATTGAACTGTTGTAAGTCAAGGATTACCTGTGTATGGATGTGCTCATGAAGCCACCAAGAGTTGATTTCCACACAGAAACTTTATAGATATTTATATTGATTTATTTCCAGACCCCCATACTGTAAGCATACAAGCTTTATCTATGCTTTATCACAAAGAATAAACTCCAGTATACTGCACTGAATTGTATATAACTAGGTCATAAATAACTAGATAAACTATGTGTATTTATTTCTACAAAGTCGCTCTATGGTGGATATCAAATTCTGTCAAACCGTTAGTAGATTGTTGTACTGCATTTCTGGGAGAATCCTTCCAGAAATTGTGGCAAAGAAGATAAATGCAAGAGGAGAGCATTTCCCAGTTCAACAAAGATGCTGTTTCATAAATTCTTTATAATTTACAGACTATAAATGAAAGTTGTTGCTCGAAATTGACACACAATTGTAAATTAGCACATTAATTTACATAGCCATGCAATAGGCTTGAGGGTCTCTGAGCTTGGTTGTTTTCTTGAAGACGTTTCATCACCAAACTAAGTAACATCATCAGTTTTAGTCATCAGCATCTAGCACTGATGACGTTATCTATTTAGGTGATGAAACATCTACAAGAAAACAACCAAGCACCCCTCATTTCAACCCTGAGCTACAAATATGTTAGGCTTTTAAATTTAATATAGATAAAGCTTATTGGTTACTTCAATGTTAGTATACTGAACCAATGCACAGATAAGTTTATTTTTCTGTGTAAAATATATTTAAATAGTTTCTCTTCGATGTCCAGTTCAAATTGTGAAATACAACAGGTCAATGTGAAAACAGTTGTAGAGTGGGCATTTTCTCACCAGTTACCATAAGCCCATTATCTTTTCCCCTCTAATTGCAACTAAAACTGTTTAAATAATGAAAAGCACAGACAAATGGAAAAGATGGCAAAGAACAGGCTTCATATTGATTAATAATAGCCATAATTCTTCTGTTATCATGTATATTGGGCAGTCACTGCTAAAAGCTCTCACTGCAACTTTCTATTTATTTAAATAACCCGTACATATTTTTTTCAGAGATGAAAGCAGCCAGAGCTACATGTACTCTGCTATCACTTTGTCATTTCCATTTTCACTTTGTTTTCAATTGATAACTGAAATGAAGGATGGGTTTCAATTGTGGGTCATTCAGAGGGAGATTCATGAGCAAATTTAAGAGTGGTTACATCTTTTTTTAGGCTTGCATACTCAAGAGCACAACCAGACAGAAGCATTGTCTGATAAGCTTCAGCTACATTCACTTGCACCAGCCATTGTTCTACAGACAGCACTCACTTACTTGCTACAAGCCCCTTGTTTACAACCCGTTCTATGCTTCCAGCCATGCAGCCTGCTTTGGCTATAAATTTAAAATATTTATTGCAGCCATAAATCTTCAAGAACATTGCAGTTAAAACTATCCTGCCTAGAAAAAGGAGCCTCAAAAACTTCTTTTTGCAAACAATGCAGATAAACAAATTTCAAGTTCAGGGATGAGCCTGAAATTGTCAATCTTTAGAACAGGGGTCTCCAACCTTTGCAACTTTAAGTCTGAAGGACTTCAGCTCCCAGAATTCTCCAGGCAGCAAAGCTGGCTGGAGAATTCTGGGAGCTGAAGTCCTTCAGACTTAAAGTTGCAAAGGTTGGAGACCCCTGCTTTAGAAGATTTCCAAAGGAAGCATGGAGATCCAAGCATGTCTCCAAAAGAGCAGAGACAATAACCACAGCAACAACAACTGAAATACCAAGCAAGTAGGCCACTCTTCAGAAGCTTTCCAGATAAGGAGAGGACAGAAAATTAACCACTTGTGTTCCAAAGGACTGCTCCTCACGAGGACAACACAGGACAGTAGTCTCTTTTGGGTTTGTTTGCCATGAGATGAAGAGATTAGCCATCATGATTTCAACCATAGAAATGTCTTTAAAAAGATACTGGTTTCATTAACTTCACTTTCTAATCACTTTCAGAAATTGCTTATTTAACCATGCTTAACAACAAGTCTGAAAAACCACCGGCTTGATCAAAAGGAAAAACCACTTGCTTGAACAAAGAAAAACTAACTGTGCTTTTTTTAGAATTTAAAGAATTGGAAATAAATTGTAAAAAAATAAATAAGTAAAGTAAATCAACAATATAAAAGCTGGATGAAATAATATTTTAAATACTCATTTGGGAAAATAGTACACACTATATAATGGTGAACATACCAATTTCATGTAAATACTATATTTTCAAATTCTTATTTGCTTGGTAAATTCTATTTTGTGAATCTTAAACAATCATTTTCTGCAGAACTCTGCACTCATTAACAAATATTTTCCTTCTAAAGCATGAAAATGACTCAATTATTCTCAAAGTTCAAAATAGCTTTATTATTTCTTTTGCAAGAAAATCTCATTTACCAAATTATGCTATTTCCTGTTGTTTTGCAAGAGAACAAGAAAAATGGCAAAATACCAGGTCAGAGAATAACAAATAATTAAACTACAAATCAATAATATAATATAAAGAATAATATCAGATAAATGATCCATTTAGCTTATACCTTTAGGCATTTTTCTAAAATATTCAATTGCCAACCTGCAATAGTGACAGGGAGTATAATGTAAGTAGGCATTTCTCACAGATGTAGCCATTTTGAATTTTGCGTAATTGCAATAGCACATCAGAAAAGAGTTTTCTGGAAAACAAAATGGCACCCTCTGATTCTCTCCTCCTAAATGAAATTCATAGCAAACTGCAGATGCAGTGAGAAAGGGAAATAAAGGACAATTTGGAGGTGTCTGACATATCTGGGAAAGGTCTTTCTCAACAGGCATAGAGCACAAACAAAATAATGTAGGATACTGATAAGTGCTATGCATTTAAATGTCTAAATTTCAAAGAGAAAGTAGCTCTTTGTCACAAACACAGTTCATCATTAGATACATACAGAAGGAATTGAAGTTGGAACATACAGGTTTTTTTTCCAGACATTCATTTATAAGTAGCATTAAGTACCGGTAGTAAGAAAACTAAATAAAGTGTAGCTGAAATCCCACTGAAAACAAATAGCAGCTGTCTTTTGAAACACGTACCCAACGCTTCTTGAACATTGAAGACAACTGGAGAGAAAAGCCAATCTATGGATGCAGTTGGCTGATCAGTTCAGAATGAGAAATCATGTACTGTAATTTCTCATTTGGAAACCTGCCATGAGAAGCCAGGAAAAGAAATAAATCAATGAGTAGGAAGTTTGCATCACATTGCTTTTCTCTCTCTCTGCATAACCATCATCTATGAGATTTTCAAACTTTAAGAAATCAGCGCATCAGGGGTAACGGAGACCCAGAATCTTACAATAAAGATCATTGAGAAAGCTAAGTGAGTAACCTCAAAGGAGAGACTGTGCAGCACAGGGAATCCTCAGTGTAGTTGTAGTGCAGCTGCAAATACACTGTCTCACTCCAAAAACCTGGAGAGAATTATATAGAAGTTGAGTCTCCTTTTATATGAAGCCACTTCCTCTCGAAAGCAGCCTTTAACTCCATGGCTTTAAGGGACACTATCAATGATATAATGCTACTTTTGTTTCCCTTTCTCAAATCCTTCTTTTTCAAGTTGTTGCCGCTTCTTTGTTCTGGTTTAAGTTAGCATCAATGGACCGGCTCTGAAAGAAGGCGGCGATGGAACTCAAACCCCAGTGAAAAGATAGCGTACTTGACCTAAACTGTTGAATACTAATTCCAATGATGATCATTTGAAATGCTAAAGAGAAAAAATACTACAATTGAAAGATTTGCTCACTGTTTTCCATTGTTTGTATGATATTCCAGCAAGCAATAGAACACTGCACAAGCTGGTCTTCAGATGACATGCTCTGAGTTATGTGTTGGAAGACGTTTTCTGGAATATTCTCCATAGTCTCATTTTCAATCTCACAGTCTTTCTTTCATTGGCATCTCACGCCATACCAAATGTGGTCCAGTTCTGTTCAGTTTTGGAAGAGTTTTCCAGCAAGAGAGACAAAAAGATAGACAGACACCCCTTTCCGACCTGCTTAACAAATTTTCTTTCCAACGTTTGAAAAGAACAAAATGTAAAACAATCTCAGAAAAAAATAGGATGGGAGAAAGTTTCACTCTTGTTTGTGTCATAACTAATGTTCTTCAAAATGCCTGCAATTTAGATTGTCGCCTTCCCTTCATTCTCTGGACTTGGACTTCTTTGTGTTAACTATTGCTGCTGTCGATTATTGAAAGCACATTCATGTGGAAACCAACAGGTGGCAAGAGACTTAATTGTAAGAATCATTCAAACAAGAAAGGCACAATTCATTGCCTGCACTACGGAGAGCCAGACATGTGTACAGTACATGGATTATTCTTTTTAGCAACTTTGCTTCAGACAGTGCAGCTGCTGTGAATATAATTGAAAGAACGCAATCGGGATAAGGATGCTTCTTAATATTCGTGCCCATTTAATCACAGAGTATGAACTTGGATACCATTATGTCCCCTATTTCCCAGAAAAAAGAAATGGTACACATTTCCAAATGGAAAGCATCACCTATGCCAGTCTTTCCCCTGCATAATGGCCATTGACACAAAACCTGCTTTATTTTATTTTATTTTATTTGTATTTTTAGTTCCAATTGAAGATTTGGTAGAGGAAACTAAATCTGTTCCCAGTTATGTGACCCAGGGTTTCAATATCTCTACTTCCTTTGCTTATCTTGCCTTTGGCTCTAGTTAAACAAGCCCAGATATCATAATGTCTATGATTGCAACCTAACACAATAATAGCACACAATATTATAATATTTGCACAGCTGCTGTTAAGATTGTATTGCCCAGTTCTGCCTCCTGTGACTGTTCTATACTCTGGAAAAGAAAAAATAAGAGTTTCTAGCTGCATGTAAGCTGATTTTGTTTGATGTTTTTGGTTTGTAATTTTCAATATGCTACACGGTTTATTAAATGGAGCCCTTGTAAAGATTTAAAAAGAAAGAAAGAAAGAAAGAAAGAAAGAAAGAAAGAAAGAAAGAAAGAAAGATAGATAGATAGATAGATAGATAGATAGATAGATAGATAGATAGATAGATAGATAGATTTTAAAACTTATTTTAATTTTTTCTAGGTTAGACGGCAAAGTTAGCATAACATGTATATACAAATAGGATAAGATACACAATGTTTACAAATGAAATGAAAAAATCTACATGTATCCAGAAACATGTATTTATTCATGTGTGTCCATACCTTTCTCTCTTTTTTCTCAAAAGCTGAATAAGCCAAATATTCTAACTTGCAATAATAATAATGATGATGATAATAATAATAATGTTTTCATGAAGAAATGTTTAAATAGTTCCACAAAAATAGAATGTGCTACAAAGGGTGTCTCTAACATGTAGGAATGCCTTGCTGTCAATGCCATTGTTGCTTTAAAACTCCAGAAAGAATGTTTTGTGTCTATCTTCCAGGGCTGCCATTGGAGTCTTATTCTCAAGTACCAAGATAAATGAATTCTTCAAAGGACAAACTTCCCATTCTTCATTTCAGCCATCCATCATTGGGGAAAGTTGAATTTCTAAGTATAGCATTAGGCCTCACACGTGTTCCTGATGTTTCATGGCAGTTCACAAGGCCTGGACAGTTTGATTTAACCAGCTGCCTGGAGGAGGGGTGGGATGTGGATTCAGGTCAATAAACAAACCTCTTTGGGATGACAGCCTCTTTCAAGGATCTTGTGGGGTTTTTTAGAAATTCTTTTATGTATGCCTGTCTTTTTTTTAAAGAAACAAAACAGGCAAAACTTGTCTAAATTCTATCTCAATTTCAGGTTTGGTCTGGGGTGGAATCTACTACCAGGATAGTAGTAGACAACAGGATGTACATACTTTTTTCTTCTTCTTTAGGAACCCATGTTCTGTGATCAAGGATCGTTTACCTTCCAGCTGCACCCACCGAATATAATTTATTTTCACATATCAGGTGCTCAGGCCCTCTCAGAGTGGTAGAAAAGCTTGGGACATTTCTAATTTTGGAAGCCTCTGGCTTTAATAAAATGTAACCATGCCAAAAGAAAAGGAAGAGACATAATTTGGATGTTTTTTAAATTAAAAAAAACAATTGGCCCTTTTAGGTTTTGACCCCAGGTCTAAATGTGCATCTGCCTCTTCCCTTTTATTCTTATTACTTGGCTAGATGGGGAGATGGAGGGGTTGCATAGTACAGCTCAACTTCTGTCCCAATTCAGACAGAAGAAGCATCCTTGCAGTTTCAAGTCATTATTTGCTTGATAAGATACTGCCTAAAAAAAAACCCCTTAAAATGTTTTAAGGCATTTGTGTTTATGTGTCCCGATTATTAGTGTACTCCAGTAGAAGCCATACCATCTACTGCACATCATGACATCATCATATAGATGCCAGAGTTATGTAATTTGTGTCCATTAGTCATGATGTAATGGATTATGTGACAACTATGGCCCCATTATCACCTGTAGCTGGCTCTGGAATTCTGGGAGTTGAAGTCCACAGGTTATAAAGGGACTATAGTTGCCTAGCTTTGCTATGTGATTTGCTTCAGTTGTTCAAGACAGCAGGATTCACATAATGGAAGTTTGTCAGATGTTTATATATCTATTGTTATGCTTCATCCACTGTTTCTAATGCTGTGCTGAGATTGCAAATAACAAGACTACTGGTACAACATGGTTACCTTAGGGAAATTTAAAGTTCAAAAGTTTGTGATGATCTCTTCTGCACATTTAGGATCCCATTGCTGTAGAGTTTCAAGAATGTATCTACTTGAGTTATGCTGAGGACTCCATGACGTTTTGGGACTACCCTATGCTGATGAGCGTCTATTTATTTGTTTAACTTAATACTGGCTTGAGGTCTGGTTGACTTTGGGTATGTGAATGTGTTTCTTCTTGTTCTTGGTGATTTATGAATTTTTCAGAATGCATTTTGTTTGCCAGTTGACCTTGGGACATTCTAAAAACTAGTAATCCTTTTGCCAGAAACGCAAAAGTTATAGATAGTACATTTGACTCCAATGTGGTAACTTTAACAGTGTTTGGAAGCAATTTAAAAACAAAAAAAAAACCATAGCAGCTAAAGTATAGTTTCATAAACTGGCATTTTCTTTCCAAGAAAGGCTGTTAAGGTATGATAAGCCTAAGCTGGTATTATTACTATAGGTGGGGCTTAAAGAAAAAAAATGTCAGTAAGAGATTAGAGAGTAAGAATTTTCTGTAATTGACTAAGTGCTTCAGGAGATTTCTTGAATGTATTTAAAAACTGAAAAAACCTGTCAATCAATAAATAAATCTATCAATTATTGATTTGGTTTGGTTTTATCCTAAGGTAGGAGTCCCCAACCTTTTTGGCACCAGGGACAGGTTTCACGTAAAAAAAATTCCACGGACCGGTGGGAGCCTCCAGCGGGTGAGTCGAGTCACCTGGGCCGCACGTGCGTTCAGCGGTCACATGGAACCCGAGGCTCACTCCGGCCCGGTTATTAACAAGCCACGGACCAGCACCGGTCCGCAGACCAGGGGTTAGGGACGCCTGTCCCAAGGGGTGCTTTATTGTGTTTTAAAATAATTTCAAAATCAACCCATTTACAATTTTTTAATAATAATAATCTTTATTGTCATTGTAATAAAATAAAATAAAATTACAATGAAATTGGTTATGCAACTTGGATGTCTGATAGTAGTTAGCACTGCCTTGATTGTTCTCAACATCTCTATTTTTGTTCTTCCCGAAAAGAAAGTAGTATGTTATTTTAAATTTCATTCCATTGGAAAAAGTTAGTTTGGTAATGTTGATGCTTTGTTATGAGAACAAAAGGAAATGCAATTTTCTGTTTCTAGTACAATCCTCCAAATCAGGGGTCTCCAACCTTGGCAACTTTAAGATTTGTGGACTTCAACTCCCAGAATTCTGGGAGTTGAAGTCCACAAATCTTAAAGTTGCCAAGGTTGGAGACCCCTGCTCCAAATGGTTGCAACACTTTACTTTTCAATCAACTCCGATAACATATTCAAGCAAAAAAAAAAAAAAGCGCTTTCAAATTTCAAGACAATGACAAAATTTTGAATGAATATAACCCATTTTATGGGAACCACTGATATCAAATTTGGGACAGATGTGCCGGTTGGCTTTGGACTGCAGTTTAAAGTTCTGTTATCAATTTTAAAGCCCTACATGTTTTGGGACCCAGATATCTTCCTTCTCTGAGTTCAATCTGCCTGTGTAACTAAAGAAGGTTTGCTTAGTATCGCAAATGCAAGGGTAGGCCATCTACAGAGACCTCAAGCCTTTTCAGTAATATCCCTTTGCCAGAGGTGGGTTCCTATAGTGGTTGGTACCAGTTCTCTACTTGCCGACCAAGTATTTCTGGCGCATATGCAGTTGATTAAATATTGTTCTGTGCAAATGCAGAAACATGCCAGCAATGGCATAAGAGATAGGTGAATCAGTTTGGGTGTGTGTGTGTGTGTGTGGTGAGCCTGGGTCGCTGCCGGTTCTGTGACCCAGGCTGCAATTCCACTACTGGTTCAGCCAAGCCAAGCCAAACTGGGAGCAACTCACCTCTGCTCCTTGCCTCTGGAATAGTTTATTCCTGGTTATTCTACCTATTATACAAGCTGAAAAAACATGCTTCTTTAGCGATGTTCTTGGGTATGCCTGAAGATCTCACTGGCCAAATATACCAGGACCTTCTTACTGTTACATTAAATTGTTGTTTTTATAAATATTACTCCCTCCCCTCTTCTCTCTTCTCAGTCATCAGACCCAGAAAGAAGCTGTTATTAAGAGATAGGAAAGAATTCTAGAAGTTGTGTTTTGAATATTTCCCTAACTTAGCTTAATTAGAATCAAGTCACGTTAATGAAGAAGCCTGCCATTGGGTTCTTTGCACATGGACTTATTTTATCTTTGCTGTGTCAAGACATTTGTTTATTTCTTAAGTAAATTGATAATCTGTCGCAACAACAAATGGAGACTAGCTGGCTAACAAAACAGCTATAATAAGACATACTGTGAACAAGTCATCTCTCCAATTATCTAGAATCCAGTTAGTGTTAGTTTATGAAGATAAATATAATTAACCTTATAATAATATCCAATGCTTCCTATTCTATGGACAAGAAATAGATCAGAGAAAATTGAACACTAAAGTCAAGTTTATCAAGAGTTTGTTTTATATTTCTCTCGTGGTTGCCCTGCATTATTCCCCATGTGCCTGGTTTTAAATAGAGCAGTAAGAATATTGTTTCTCATTCACCGCAGTGAAAACCAGTTTCTTATAAGTCAGTTCCTGTGAGTCAGTTAAGGAATGAGAATTGCATTCTTTAAGCTATGTTTTAATTTACTCCCATGCCATATTTAAGTAAGGATGTGGTCTATTTCCCCCCACAAAAGAATTACTTCTGATCATTTTGAGTTTGAAACCTTTGAATATTCTCGTTATTTTAAGGAGATTAATGTTGAAAGAACATAGGAATCCACACCTGAAAATATACAGCTTTGAAACACAATGTTTAATAAACTTTGTCGAGAAATTGAGGATTAAGGATCGAAAAGAGAGGGCCTCCTCAGGGTGCTGTTGGCTAAACAATGTCGGCTGGCGACCCCCAGGGGGAGAGCCTTCTCTGTGGCAGCTCCTGCCCTCTGGAATGACCTCCACCCTGAATTACGCACGATCGCAGACCTACGTCTCTTCCGTCGGGTCCTGAAGACACATCCATTTCGTGCAGCTGGCCTGTCATAGTCTTTTAATTTGTTTTAGCAGGGGTTTTAATAGGGGTTTTACGACAGGCCAACTATTTAATGCATTTTTAATGTATTTTATGTTTTATATTATCGATTTTACCTGCCTGTACACTGCCCTGAGTCCCAGTAGGGAGAAAGTGTGGTATATAAATTTAATAAATACAAATACAAATACAAATGCATGTGATATTTCAATTCACAATAAATACTCTCAATTAATATAAAACAGTATATGTAAATATAAAAGGTAAGTAATTCTGGACAGCAATAGCATATTGCACAAGTAAAACAAGTTTCTTTCAAAGAAGGATGGTTGTGCAACATGATCTTATTCATATTTTTAATATCTTCTGAGGTAATTAATTTTATCTATAGAATGATTAGTCTAAGACATGCAGCCATTAACATTATATGTATGATAATTTACCATACATATAAAGAAAAAAAATCTAGGTGTAGAAATAGCCTTTCTATAACACTTAGGCCCTCTGTGTTTGAAAGCTAGACCAGAAGTCTCCAACCTTGCCAACTTTAAGCCTGGCGGACTTCAACTCCCAGAATTCCCTAGCCAGCTGGCCAGGGAATTCTGGGAGTTAAAGTCCTCCAGGCTTAAAGTTGCCAAGGTTGGAGACCCATGGCCTAGACTGTCAATCTCACATACAAGGTGGAGTTTGTTTGTTTTTTAATTTAACAAACTTGGTCTCAAAGCAATGTCTCTATCCTGATTGTGACTGAAAGGAAATTTTTTTCCAGCCTCTCTGTAGAAAGGGCAAAATAAATAAAATAAGCCACCTTTGGCTGTGAACAGGAAACAGTTTTATTATGTGATTATTATCCAAACTGCTTTATGCAAATAAAACAATGAAATACAATTCTCTGGTATAGTTCCCTCTGGTATAGTGATTTGACTCTGGACTAAAAACAACTTTAAATCCTATTAAAAAACAATGTGGTACATTTCTCTTGCTGCTTAGTGTTAGGGGATTGTGCCGAAGACTTTTATAAGAAGACCAGCATTTTCTCTAGCATCCAAGTGTATGTGTGAGCACACAGATACTTTCAAAAGAGGAATTTCCCATAGATACATTTTGCCTTCTCTCTGAGAGGACTTGACTCTCTAGGGAAGTCTTCTTTAGGATAAACCCAGGGAAGGGAGGAGGCATATCCAGAGCTGCATGGTCTGCCTGTTATTCTAACTCTGTAACAAAAGTATGTTTAGTCATCATGATTTGGCTGTTCGAACCTGGTCTACCTTGAAGGATTGACAACTACTGGTAGTCCTTGACTTATGAGCACAAATGAACTCAAACTTTTTGTTAAGTGAGTCATTTGTTAAGTGAGTATTGCCCCATGTTACGCCCTTTCTTGCCACAGACCAAGACCGAGTGGCTGTGGTTTCTGGCTGCCCGATTCAACCACCTTTCTCCAACGCTGGCCATAGGGAGCGAACATCTTGCCCCTGTGGATGGGGCGCGCAATTTGGGTGTCCTCCTGGATACCCGGCTGTCTATGGAAGAGCAAGTGACAGCCGTGGCCAGGAGGGCGTTTTACCAGGTTCGCCTGGTTCGCCAATTGCGCCCCCTATTGGATCAGGACGCCCTTCGCACAGTCACTCATGCCCTCGTGACATCTCGACTGGACTATTGTAACTCTCTCTACATGGGGCTCCCCTTGAGGTGCACCCGGAGGCTTCAGTTAGTTCAGAATGCAGCCGCGCGAGCAATTATGGGAACCACCAGGTTCACCCACGTTACACCGCTCTTGCACGAGCTGCACTGGATACCTGTCGTCTTCCGGGTGCGCTTCAAGGTATTAATCATCATCTTTAAAGCGCTCCATGGCTCGGGACCTAGCTACCTGCGGGATCGGATCCTGCCTCATACATCCTCACGGCCGATTCGCTCCCACAGAGAGGGACTGCTCCGGGTGCCGTCCACTAGACTTTGTCAGCGGGCGACGCCCAGGGGAAGGGCTCTCTCTGTGGCGGGCCCGGCCCTCTGGAATGACCTTCCCCCCGATATTAGAACGACCACGGACCTCCGCTCCTTCCGCCTGAAATTGAAGACTCATCTTTTCCGCCGGCCTAGGGTAGTCTCTCTGTCTATGGGTTTTTTAAATGTATACTATATTTATTGGGTATTTTTAGTTAATGGGATTTTAGCACAGGATTGATTGAGTTTAATTTGTTTTAATTTGTATGTATTTTGTATATTTTTCGCTTTTAATTTCCCTGTGCACCGCCCCGAGTCCCTGTGGGGAGAGGGTGCGGTCAATAAATTCAACTTATTATTATTATTATTATTATTATTATTATTATTATTATTATTATTATTATTATTATTATTATTATTATTATAGTTGTTAAATGAATCACTGCAGTTGATAAAGTTAGTAACACAGTTGTTAAGTGAACCTGGCTTCCCCGTTGATATTGCTTGTAAAAAGGTTGCAAAAGATTATCATATGACCTTGGGACACAGCGACAGTCTAAGTATGAACCTGTTGCCAAGCATTTGAATTTTGATCACAGGATCATGGAGCTGCTACAAAGGTTCTAAGTATGAAACATTCTTACCAGCTCAAGGTTGACTCAGCCTTCCATCCTTCCGAGGTCAGTAAAATGAGGACCCAGACTGTTGGGGACAATAGGCTGACTTTGTAAACCACTTAGAGCAAGCTGTAAAGCACTGTGAAGTGGTATATAAGTACTAAGTACTATGTAGGCTCATTCTTGCTCTGGTACTTCCATATCCTCCTACTGATTATACCTAAGTACAATATTTCCTTCTCCAGCTGAAGCCTGATCGTGAAATAATTTTTCAGATGTGATAAACTTGCTATTAGAGTAGCAAAGTCGCCCTTCCCAAAAAGTAGGTCACAGCAGTAAATATATAAATAAATCGAGTGTTTATTTAACCCTAGCTTTGCATGCCATTCACATAGCATGACACCTAAATGATGCCAACTCATGATTAAAGCTTCTCTGTTGCATGTGTTTCCTTTAGTGAAAATATCCAAATACTCTAAAACACTTTCCTTTCCCGGAGGGCATTGGGTGAATTAAAATTTCCCCATATTTTCCCCTTCCCATTCTTCACGGCTCTCTAAATCCTTGCCAATTCATTTCTATCAGCCGCAGAATTAGCAAATCCCTCAGTTGATCTTCGTTCTTTCCAGCATTCCAGCCCATTCAAAGATTAGCTATGAAAGTTCCTTTTGAAAACACTTCTGTGTGACAACAGTGGACTCATTCATTCCCATTTCCCTGTCCACTTTACTGATTTAAGGGAAGCAGATTGGAAGACTGGCTTATCATTTTTGCACTACCATCATTAACTTTGATGTTTTATCACATTTCAGCAGGTTACAATATCCTGGTATGGAAAAGCAACATAGAACACAAGAAAACAGAATGATTTCAGCTATAGTGCTCTACCCAATTGCAACAACTTCCTTTCTAAATGACCACTGGTGGGTTCCATTGCTTCGTGGTTGACTATTTGCAATGGTTGAGGGACAATTAATCCACGTCTCCTCAAAGGCAACTTGATTTGGGGAGAAAAAAAGGTGCTAGTGAAAGTATATTTTTTTATAACTTGTTCCTATCTGCAGGGGAATAAAAATCTTTTAAAAATAACAGCAGATAAGATATTTGAACTATTTCTGGGCAAGTCCACCCTATTAATCCAATAGGATAAAAATTTCCAGTCAAATTTTTAAAAAACATTTTTTTTTACTGGGGTTCAATAGTTGGCTGCAAGACAGCATTTGTTGGTTAATATAATTACCAAATATCCCGCTATTCCCTAGTTACAAATGTAGGTAGAACATAAGAATATTGAAGGTTTGCATGAATGGACACTGAGATACTATTTTAGATGTACATTTTTAATTAATTCATTCAAAATTATGTGTATAGCTGCCGATCTTAAAACAACTCAGGCCAACTCACAGCAATAAAATGCAATCTCTAGGCTTGCATAATAGCATGAAAAGGCTGTCTGCAAAATATTTATAAACTGGCTGAGCAAAGGCACTTTTAATTGTAATGTCTGTTATTTCTTCAACATAATTTCATAGTGATAAAACATCCCCAAGCATTCTGTCTGGGTTACATGACCTAAGGACTGTCATTATTTGAACATATACTTAATCTGTAATATAGTAAAAATTAAGATACTTACTGCTTCATGTCAGTATGAGTTAAGATATTCTGAATATTACATATTCTATTTCAGTATGATTTTGAATCACAAATAATGATGTGTTTAATTATGAATCAATAAGTCTAATCTCTTTAAAAATCGTAACTGATTTTTGTAGTTTGATTCAGCTAAATGAAAGTCATTCATTGTCTTTAGTTTCATTTATTTATTTATTTTATTTATTTAATTCGATTTCTAGACCGCCTCCTCTCCCCGAAGGGACTCGGGGCGGTGTACAGGTATAAATTAAAATTATCAAAACCATAACAATACATATAACTAAAATCAGATTAATAATAATTAATAATAATAATAATTTTAATACTTATAAACCGCTCCCTCTCCCCATGGGGACTCGGGGCGGTGCACAGGTAGAATAAAAACAATAAATACATACAAACATTCCTTAAAAACAAATTAAACCTAACCTGCGCTAAAATTTCCCCTTAAAACTGAACTATACTAAAACTACCCAGTAAAACCCCAAAGACAGAGAGACTATCCTAGGCCGGCCAGACAGAAAAGATGAGTTTTTAATTTAAGACGGAAGGAGCGGAGGTCCGTGGTCGTCCTAATATCGGGGGGAAGGTCGTTCCAGAGGGCCGGGCCCGCCACAGAGATAGCCCTTCCCCTGGGTGTCGCCCGCTGACAGTGTCTAGTGGACGGCACCCGGAGAAGTCCCTCTCTGTGGGAGCGAATCGGCCGTGAGGATGTATGAGGCAGGATCCGATCCCACAGGTAGCTAGGTCCCGAGCCATGGAGCGCTTTAAAGATGATAATTAACACCTTGAAGCGCACCTGAAAGACGACAGGTAGCCAGTGCAGCTCGCGCAAGAGCGGTGTTACATGGGTGAACCTGGCGGTTCCCATAATTGCTCGCGCGGCTGCGTTTTGGACTAGCTGAAGCCTTCGGGCGCACCTCAAGGGAAGCCCCATGTAGAGAGAGTTACAATAGTCCAGTCGGGATGTCACGAGCGCATGAGTGACTGTGCGAAGGGCGTCCCGATCCAATAGGGGGCGCAATTGGCGAACCAGGCGAACCTGGTAAAACGCCCTCCTGGCCACGGCTGTCACTTGATCTTCCATGGACAGCCGGGCATCCAGGAGGACACCCAAATTGCGCGCCCCATCCACAGGGGCAAGATGTTCGCCCCCTATGGCCAGCGATGGAGTGAACTGGTTGAATCGGGCAGCCGGAAACCACAGCCACTCGGTCTTGGTCGGGTTGAGCCTGAGTCCGTTCCTTCCCATCCTAAACAATCCTCTGTACAAATTTATAAAAATTAAAACTAAACCCATAAAACCAGATAAATAATTTAAAATTACAGACTGGGGCGGGAAGTCTGGAGTTAGGCCAGGCCGGCTAAATGAAACAGGTGGGTTTTGAGTTTCTGGCGGAAGGAGCGGAGGTCCGTGGTCGTTCTGATATCAGGGGGGAGGTCATTCCAAAGGGTCGGGCCCATCACAGAGAAGGCCTTTCCCCTGGGCATTGCCCGCTGGCATTGCCTAATGGACGGCACCCGGAGAAGTCCCTCTGTGTGAGAGCGAATTGGCCGAAGGGATGTATGGGGCAGGATACGATCCCGCAAATAACTAGGTCCTGTGCCATGAAGCGCTTTAAAGATGATAACCAACACCTTGAAATGCACCCGAAAGGCCACAGGCAGCCAGTGCAGCCTGCGCAGGATCGGTGTTATGTGGGAGTATCTGGTAACTCCCAGGACTGCCCGTGCGGCCGCATTTTGGACCAGCTGCAGCCTTCGGGTGCATCTCAAGGGGAGCCCCATGTAGAGAGCATTACAGTAGTCTAGACGAGACGTCACAAGCACATGAGTGACTGTGCGAAGGGCGTCCCGGTCCAATAAGGGACGCAACTGGCGCACCAGGCGAACCTGGTGAAACGCCCCCCTGGCCACGGCTATCACATGGTTATCCATTGACAGCCGGGCATCTAGGAGGACGCCCAAGTTGCGTGCCTGATCCACGGGGCCCAGATGTTTGCCCCCAATGGTCAGTGATGGAGTCAACTGGTTGAACCGGGGCGCCGGTAGCCACAGCCACTCAGTCTTGGCCGGGTTGAGCTTGAGTCTGTTCCTTCCCATCCAGATCCGTACGGCTTCCAGACACCGGGACATCACTTCGACAGTATAGAAGCAAATGCTACTCAATTTTCATACTGAAGTTTAAGCAAAAGACAAGATGACTTAGATAATTGGTTTAGAATTCTCTTGATTGTGGTATATTAAACATTCCACTCATTGTTAGTGTGCACCATTCTCGGTTCAGAAGTGTGATCTTTCTTGTGATAGCCACAAAATATGAAGTTTTTAAAATTTAATTATGCAATGAGAATTGTTTCGGATTGTAGGGGGTATACAAAAATAAATAAATAAATAAGCATTCATTTAAACATTATTTCAGTTTTTCATATGCATTGGATTACAACTCCTATAATTCAGGCTATAATTCCCAGCCTGAAATGTTTAACGTGCCATTGATCAGAAAAGAACTTGTCCTGAATTTTATCTGCCTGTTATAAAGTTAAGCTATGATTGTTTTAAAATATTTCAAAACAGCTAGTCTCATCCATCTATGAATTTTTTTTTTTGGAACTGAAAAAGCTTGTTTTTCAAGGCGATTAAAAGCAGGGAAGGAAAAGTTTAAGACTTTTTTAAATTTATTTTTCACACTTCATAAACTAAATAGCTTTTAGTTGCAGCTAGTACATTTCACAATTTGTTGGAAACAATAGAATTCAATTACAAGCCAAACCTACGACTGTCTAGTTAAAAAAGAAATAGGAGTGGTGTTTGTCACTTAGTAAAATCTATAAGCATTTTGTTATGTATACAAGCAAGGTGGTGACTTCTTTTTTTTGCTTTTAAGACAAAATGAGATTGTGTGACTTGGGTGAGGGAGGAAGTAAATATTACTATATCAACCAGCTCTTAGTACAATGCACGATATGTATGTTTGTATTTGAAGAGCACTTATATATTAATTTTTATAGTATAATACCGTGTTTCCCTGAAAATAAGACACAGTCTTATTTTCTTTTGTCCCCTGAAATAAGCACTTGGCCTTATTTTCAGCGAGATCTTATTATTTTTGTGGTGCAGGAGGCAGCGAACATGTGACCTCCCAAGCTTCATTTTTCCTGGCAGAGGCACTGCAGACTAGTTCTTTGCTGTTTCCAGGATGGCCCCATGGATCAGATCTAAGCATCCCAGATCTGAGCCCTGGGCTTTCAGTTTGACATCCCTAGATTATATTTTATTGACAATCATTAAAAATGACTCATGTTATGTTTGTCCTGAAACAAAAATGGGAATTATTACTGAGTAGATTATACTGTTCAACTTGATTAATACCATCTATATTAATAATGCAGAATAATTGGTTACAATTGGTTTTGATAACTATTAATTAATTGTTCCTTCTTCTTTGCACCTGCAAAGAATGGTAGAGGCCTAATCTACCTCTCCAGCCTTTAGTCTGAATATTTAAATTGTTTTAATTGGGTTTTTAAGGGGTTTAGTTTTTAAGGATTTTAGGTTTTTACCGCAGGGATATAGTTGGTTTAATTCGATTTTATATATTTATAATGTTTCTATGTTTGTATGCTTTTTAATTTCCTGTGCACCGGCCCGAGTCCCTTTGGGGAGAGGGAGCGGTCTACAAATTAAACTTGACTTGACTTGAGCCTGTTACTTTAACATTCTTGAAGGTTTTATCAGCAGTTTAAACTATACTTGGGTTCCTCCTCTTCCAGTTTGGATTCTTTCTTTTCCTGTAATATCTACTGCTGCTTTCCTGACCAATGGGAAATTGACTGATGATTTCATGGAATGCTGTTGTATTTTTCTGCTGCAGGGGCTCATGGGATACTAAGCATTATTGGAGGAAGTGGGCATATTCTCCATTTTCTTCAGGATGTTGTGATATTTTAAATGGATGATGCATTCGAATGAAAAGGAAACATAATAATTCCCTTCAACCCCATCCCTTTAAATACAAAGTCTGTATTTAAACTTGCCTCTTTAGATAAGTAAAATATGTGGATTTTCTGGAAATAGAAACTAGAGCTTATTGGGTGCAGCATCTGCTTAACAATGTCCCCACCCTCTTCATCCTGCTAGCAATTAGCCCCAGATTTCGATTACATAAATATCTTCCAACAGCGTGGAATCCAACTGTTGTATGGTTAACATTTGATAATGTTTAAAAAATGGTAATCAGTTAAAGCAGTTTATTTTGTTTATCACTTGAAATGAATGTATTTTGATTTAGCAATGGCATTTAAAACAGGACTTAATTGATATTTCTTATTTGGTAATAATACATCCACTGCTTTGTATCTTTGTTTATATATTGTTAGAGAAGCATATGATCAATCATAATTGAGAACAAGGTAAGACAGTCCATCTGCAGGAGTGCAAATTCCTTCTAAAGCCCTTAAATTTATTAGCATTGGCTAGAGAACATATGTTGGTCTTAACTGAATAATATGATACATACATGCAAAAAAAACCAGTGTAAAAAGTAAGTTTTATTTTAATTGGAGACATCTTCTGAGTAACATCAATAGACTCAGCACCTGCAATATATGTGCACCTTGGAATGATATTTTGAACCAAATTAAGGCTCCTACTGAATCTGTGATAGGTTCAAATAAATGAAAGCACAGCAAATGTTCTTGATTTTTTTTCTACCTTTCTAGACCATTTCATTCAAGATAAGAATCCACTTAATTAAACTTTACAAGTGAATAAAGCCTTGATGAAATATTTCAAACAACTGATATCAATGCTTCTTATATTAGCCATATATATTAATATGGCACATAATTAATTTAGTTTAGATTAATTCTTAAATTAATTATAATGGTTGTATAATTATTATTTTTTCAATCATGCAAATTAGACTGGAATGGTTTGCTTTGGCTAATAACATACTCCTAAATATCTTGAAAATAAGTTATTTATTTTCCTTTGAAAAGGAGTTTTCAAGGAAAGGGTTGTGATACCTAAGAAGAAATCATAGTTCATTTCCAGTTCAAGTTCTTTTCTGCTAAGAATATTCGCAGGAGATAACATCTGATGTGTTCTCACCATTTGTCTCTCAGGCAAAGGAAGAAACAGGTCAACCAGTATCTGCAACTGACGCACAGGATGGAATAAAAGTCATCATGGTTGATAATGCTCCCTTGAACCTATCCAAAAATATAGTTTATGAATTTGAAATACATGTTTCATACACCACCTTTGTTATTAGCCAAAAGGCCAAGATGTGAGAAGGCAATTTCAATTTCATACAACTAGAGGATACTTTCGACTATTTCAGAGCTATTTGTAATGGTGTCACAGATGAACAGAACAGAGCAGAATGGAATGGAGCAGAGTAGAGTGGAACGGAATGGAGCAGAGCAGAGCAGAGCAGAACAGAACAGAACAGAACAGAACAGAATTTTGTATTGGCCAAGTGTGATTGGACACACAGGGAATTTGTCTCTGGTGCATTAGCTCTCAGTGTACATACACAGTATACAGCAACAAAATGAAAGGTCATAGATCATAGTTACCTCAACATATTACCTCAAAATACTTATGTTCTTAATTCCCCCCCCTCCCAAAGTGTCATTCTTGTTTCATAAATTTAATTTTGAGTACTAAAGTTAAAACATGTCCTAAATGGATAGCCAACACCCAGGGGAAGAATATTCAAACACCCACGTATGATGTAATTGGTAATTTCAGTATAAAATTAATGTCCTCTCAAGTTTTACTCTCTCCCTAAAACTCTGAAACCATGAATTAAAACTACTTAAACCTCCAGTGTCACTTGTAAATCATACCCTGTGTGAATTGTTGCAGATATACTCTTTCCTGAAACACCTTCTTGTGAATGACACAGTTTACTGATTTTGAGGAAATACCTATATATCGTTCAGGGTTGAAAACACTGTTGATTTTTGCACCCACATGTGTAAGTGTTTGACATGCAATGTCAATTGACTTACAAATCTGGACAGAGTGGCAGTTTGCATTTAAAGTACATATATCTTCCAAATACAGAAAAAGTTTATTTTGAGCAGTTTTTCCCCCCAGCTCATTAAAAAAAAGAATGTTCCAGATTTAATACAACAAAGCATTTGGGCCCAAAAGAGATCCAGTCTACCTTTGGAGCTACTGGATCAGTTTTATTTAAATTAACTTCATTAATTTAGCTAACTTTCTTGAGATAAAATTTGATTCCCAGAATATAAAATCAGGCTATAAACCAATGGATAAAATGAAATAGGAAAAATGCCACCATACAAACAACTTTTGTAGGATTCCTGGATTAATTTATCTTCTTCCCCACTGGAACTGGATGAATAACCTAGTTATTAATTTTCAATGAGCCCCATGACCCAGCTGAAGCATGTCACAATATCATCTGCTTTTTGAGGGAGGATGGGGATAATTTTAGAGCTCAGATAGGCATAATAGAAAGCAAAGATCTATGTTTGCCCTCCCCCCAATAAAGAAGGTGAAAAATTAAAAATCCTAAAATCCTCACATCTAGCCCACTGTAGCATCATAGCCCATTTTCCACCATTGTTCTCAAGAATGTCTACTGGAAGGGGACCTGTAAAAAAAAAACCCCACAAGATTACAATTGCAAACTTGATGGTTTTTACCTCATCTCCATGGATACCCCTGGCACTTTCACTACAGTCATTGCTTCTTTGTTGTCCCTCCCACTTTTAGCATTAAGGAGTGCTAAAAGGGTAGCCCACTATTATTCATGATCCCTAGACCTTGTCTAAATGATAAAATCTTGTTCACATTTTAAGACATAAAATTTTAGTTGAGAATTTTATCCAGGCAGGTTTTCAAAGTTTAATGGTGTCTAGATATGCTCAAACTTCCCAATGTTCCCTTTTTAATATGTTTTTTATATATGGATGGGGTGGGTGGGTATTTGATTCTGTATTATTAGAGAGATTATGTTTTATTTTACTGGTGTCCCCCCCCCACATCGTTCAAGACTCTGATTATATTGGCAGGATAAAACATAAGGCGTTGCAGATCTTACCATAAATATCACCCAGTCTTTTACATTTTTTTTTTGTTACAGTGAATACTGAAAGGATTTGCCAGAATTTTCATTTTAACTTGCCCAAATGCAATAAAGATAGTTATTTACCTAGGATGCAGTCCATAACATAAATATGCATGTAGACATTTCTACAGTGTATGTTCTAAAATGTCAAGATTTAATTTTTATTTAATCATTAAATTTGGAGACCTATGGTGGCCACGATGACACAATCAAAATTCTGCCTGTTTTATATATATGTTGCAGAGAAAAAAAGGTGAACTTTGATCTCATTGCCATCTTGATTTTTTTTTACTACATCCTAAAGCAGTGATGGCTAACCTTTTTTGGCTCGTGTACCAAAAGCGGGGAGAGCGCAGGGGGGTCGTGCGTGGGTGTGCCACACCCATAATGCTATGTATGTGAGCCCCTGCTTTTGGCACACTTTTTTCGCCCTCCCCAGGCTTCAGAGGCTTTCTAGGGGCCTGGGGAGGGTGAAAACAGCCTCCCCTTCCCACCTCCAGAGGCTTCAGGAGCTTCCCTAAAGCCTCCAGAGGGCGAAAAACGACCTTAAAAGAAGGCCTAAATCAGCTGGCCAGTGCATACAAGCGCGTTGGAGCTGACAGGGCAATGCCTCGCGTGCCCTAAGAAATGGTTCTGCGTGCCACCTGTGGCACCCATGCCATAGGTTTGCCATCATTGTCCTAAAGATACCCTGCCTCCATATATCAGTACATACACAACTATTCTTTTTCCACCTAAACAATAATAGCTAGAGTATATAAAAAGAGTAAGAAATACCTTTGAATGAAATGAAATCAAAACCCTGGGTTAGGAAAAAGAAAGCCTACTAAAAATAATAAACACCAATATTATTCTATATTCATATACCAAAATGGAAGCAATGCTATAATCATAGAGCAATTTACATTCTTACTTACAACTGTTGTAAAAGAAAGTAGGAAGTCACTTCTTCATAATCTTTTTGTTTCCTTTAATTTTTGCACTCCTTTTTTCTTTCTTCATTCTAAATATTAGTTTTTGTTAGTTTTTATTCTTTTAAAATTCTAATAGTTTATTTAAAATATCAGTTTATATGCAGTGTTGCCTTTTGTTATTTAAATTTCTCTTTCTCTCTCTTTTCAAGGGTTCTATCAACAACACTACAACCATATATTTTTCTAATCTTCCCGAACCTCTCGACGTTATTACTCACATGCTCATGTTGCAATTTGATCTTCATTTATTCTTTCTACATGATGAGACCACATAATGTATTGATTTTGAAGTGGTCAGTCATGTTTGTTTTTAATTCACATTCATGCCATAGCTATTCTTTCTTAATTCTATCCCTTCTCCTTTTACCACAAACATTTCATAAGTAACTTATTCCCATAATATGGAATTTACCCATCTGTCATTTACATATAACAACCCATTTTCAATGATTTGACAATTATTTATTTCTCCCCACAATATTAACTACTACTTTTATACCAGTATTTGATATTCTTACATTTTTCCCATTACTCTCTCATTTTTAGTAAACATTACTAAGGTATAAAATTCAGCTACTTGTTCTACTTTCCTTTGTTTTTGCAGTTGATGCATAATTTGAAATATCCACTCCATTTTATCTATTCGACACAGCTACTATGTTTTTGATGCATTAATTTTCAGACCCGAACTAACTTCTAGCTTCACACTACTTTATTTCTTTCTACAAATCACTCTGGTTCTTAGCCAAGACACAAAATTATCAGTGCACAAAAGTACAGTTTTATTCACAATCCAGCCAGCATACACCTCTAATCTTTCCAGACAAATTCCAAGTACCTTTATCTATAAATACACTAAACAACCATGGGGATTTCATACACCCTTATCTTACTATTTAGTGAAGGTTCAGCTATTTACTAAGCATTTCACTTAGCTCCCAGGCATGCTTTGCTTCCACCCTGTACCACTTTTATTGAATTCTGCAGCCCTGCTTCAACCACACAGTAAAACATTCCTTAGTTCAAGATTATTTATTTTATGCTTTCCTTAAATTAACAAAGGGTACAATAAATTTTATCATATTTGAAAGCCATTTTCAGTTTTAAAAAAATATGTTCTCACACACCCCTGCCTGGCATAAACCATCATTGCACGTGACAAATTATGCTCATTTTCACTTCTTTAACGTTTTAAATCAGAATTCTGCCAGGCACATTTAACAAACATGTAGTTTTTGGTTTTTACTTTCGCTATCTATCATTTGTATAGTGAAACTGGAACAGCATCTTTTTAATCATCAGGCACTGATATATTTAACAGTATGTGCAGCTTTAAACAAACACATCCATATTTTAATTTTGCATTATACTTTCTGCACCTATAGTCTTCAATTTGTTTTTCAACATTCTCACAGGATATCTGATATTTTTCATAATATCTCCTTGTGTACTAATTTTTAAAGTATTCATTTCAACTTCCCTTTTTGACATATCGCTACCATTCTCATATTGACCCTCCAAATCTCTAAAAGATTTCTTTCTAGCATTATTTTATTTCAATTTCATCATTGGAACAATTCTATTCTTTTATTCTGAATTTCATCCACTTTGTGAGACTTTTTGTTTAGATTTCTTCAATCCTTTACAAAATAAGTATTTAATTATATTACAATTGTTCTACATTTTCCATCTTTTTAACTACTCTAATTCTTTGCAACTGTCTTCTTCTCGATCTACATATTATGCAATATCTTTCATCCTCCTTTTTTTTCTTTGCAGTAAACATATTTTTATGTTCATTTTTCCCATCCATGGATAACAATGCTTTTTATTCGGTTCAATTATACTTTCAAGTCCCCAGTGACATTAATCATTCTTTTAATATTTTTATAGAGGACGTGCTATTGGCTTTCTACTATCATTATCATTTCATTCATTCTTTCCTTTTCTTCCATGTTTATTCTCCAAAGTCCACTCTGACAGTCCAAAAAAATCCTTTTATCACCCTCGTTAAGTCTTTCAATATTTCATCTTAAGGAATCAAAACAAGCATACTTTTAGATTTATTCTATTGCCATGGGGATATAGAGATAGATTTATGCTTAAAGCACATATTCAAAACATAGACATTTTCCCAAGAATATACTCACCAAACCATTACCTTTCTAAATCATTCTTGGGTCTCTGAATCGTTCAATCTCTTTTTTTAGATTTCTTTTTTGTTTCTTCTTATTAATTCATATTCCTGAGAAGAATATTTCCCACTACACCTCTCTGGATTGTAGTTATATCTAGAATACAGTTTCAGATTATATGATTTGTTCCGTTAAAAATGTCTTCCTTTGTATTAAAAAGTATCATTTGTTAATAACTTTTTTAAAGTCTTAAAGATTACAAGATTCTCTTCCTCTCTCTTCAATTTTCTAAACAATCCTTGGTAAAAGGTAAAATAAAGGAGTTCCTGCAGATTTTACTCAGCTAGTCATTGCCAACTATAGGGGTCAGTGCTCATTTCCATTTCAAGGCCATTGAGTTAGCACTGTCTGAAGACATTTTCGTAGCCATGTGGCCAGCATGTCACATAGTGCTGTTACCTTCCCACCAAAATTGTAGCTATTTATCTACTTGCCTTTGGATGCTTTCAAAATGCTAGATTGGCAGGAGCAGGGGTCAGGATGGGAACTCACCTTGTCACGTGATGCTCAGTCTTGAACCTGGACTCCTGGCCTCCCAGCCAACAAGCCCACTGTCTTAATTACTGAGCCAACGTGTTGCTCAAACAATCCTTGAGATCAGATAAAATTGATCTCTGAACCATCTGGACATGAGACATGAGCACAGACACATAGGCCATATTTTAAAGCTGGCATGATGAATGCAAGTTTGATGCATAACTGCCCACATTATACCCCTTTCATAATTAAACCTATCTCTTTACTTCCCTGACCATATCCATCAGCACAGTCTCCAAAATTAGGCTATTTTCATTCGCATTGATTACATTACATTACATTTTCCTTTCTTTTAATTTTACAGACATAAAAAATATATATTCATTTCATTTCACTTGCTAAGTCATGTTATTTACCATTTAATCCTCTTACATTCCATGATCAGAGGGCCCCAATAAATGTTGACATATGATGTCTAGTTCCCAATTATGGTTTTAGACAATCAAAACTTTCACACTATGTTTTTTTTTATTACACACAGACTAGGTGTAGACTAGGTCACTAGTCTAAGCCATTGTGCTAAATGCAACATTTCCTGGTAGGGATAGGATGAACAGTTCTGGAACATTTGCTACAAACACAAGCAAAACATAGTTTTACCCAAACATGCTAATGCCATTCTATACAAGCTAGAAGAGAATTGCAACCCAATATATTATTGCCTGCAAGTCTTGACTTAGGAGGTTAGCAGTGTACTGACACAATATAAGCACAACCCAACTGAAACTATTTGTTATTTCACAGTAGCAAAGTTGTCTGGATTCAGGTCATGTAGGCTGTTTTTTGTCTGTGTCTGGTTTATATCTACAATTGGCAAATGGACTTCTATAATTCGAAAATAGAGCTTTCTAACCTTTTCTCTCCTACTTAAGATCCTTGTTCTTCACTAAGGCCATTCCTGGATGAGAACTATCAAAAATGGGACACAGTGCAGCAAGGGGGAGGCCTAGTTTTGCAAGAGGACTAGTAGATAAAGGGTACTCTTCCTAATAGCATTTTTTTAAAGTACAAAGGTAAATGGATACAATTCAGGAAGAAATACTTTTCTCCAGTCTATTTTGTCCCTTCTGAATTTCTCAGCAACACAAAATTCCCAATCAATTTTTAGATAGCAAGACCAATTGTATAGCATGTGGCTAAATGTTTTCCCTTTACCAGAACTGACCCCAGGTTTAAAAAACAGATTGCTTTAATAATATTGTGGGTGGCATGTTAAAATTAACTTGAATTTGGACTCATTCAGATTATCTAATTGCCCTAAACCAGTGATGGCGAACCTATGGCACGGATGCCACAGGTGGCACGCGGAACCATTTCTGAGGGCACGTGCATGCATGTGTGCGCTGGCCAACTGATTTAGGCCTTCTTTTGAGGCCAATTTTCACCCTCTGGAGGCTTCAGAGACGCTCCCGAAGCCTCTGGAGCCTGGGGAGGGCGATAAAAGCACGCCAAAAGCAGGGGGTCACACACATAGCATTATGGGTGTGGCACGCCCACGCATGACCCCCCCCCCTGTGCTCCCCCCGCTTTTGGCACACGAGCCAAAAAAGGTTAGCCATCACTGTCCTAAACAAACAAATTTCAGGTGAAATGTGAAATGGTTCTACTAAGATCAATTGTACCCGTTTATGGTCTTATAACAATATATAAGTATAACAATAACAATAACGTCCTTTTTGATCAAATATCCATCCTCTAGATATCTAATAATCCTTCTTGCCACAACCTTTCTATGAGTGTTGTAAGCATACCATCAATTTAACAAGTCAGGAATTAAAAAGTAATGTCAGTATGAATGATATGTGCAAATAGCACTGTGTTTATAACAACCCCCAATCCTCACTCTATCAGATAGAGAAAATGCCCTATGTTATGATTTTAGTTAAAAGTATAGTATAACCCAAAGGCCTATTTGCAATGGTCCTTAATTTCATGTTTGAAGGCCAAGTACTTTATATATTAATAATTATTTAGAATACCTGACAAGTGGGCAAACCCTGCAAAATGAGCTCCTTCAAATCCAAGCATATCAGCTTTGAGGATGATTCCAGATAAAGTTCTGCAGTGTCTTTTCTCTCTGCAAATGTTTTGAAAAAAGAATATTATCAGATGCCCACCATTTTCATACATGAGAAGAAGTTCAGCTATACCTCCATGAGGTTTAATTTCCTAATTTACCGTAATTTAAAAGTTTATTTCCTTTGGATATGTCGTCATTGTAAATCTGTCTGTTTCCAAAGAAGTATATATTAAAAACTCTCCTAAAAGAAGTGGCATTCCTGCATTAGATTTATAGGGTGCTCCTTTTTTTAGACTACTATTTATCACTGGATCCTTCAAACAACCAATTGCCTTATCTATTCCTGTCTTTCTCCCTGTCTCTCAATGTCTCTCACACATATACAAACACATATACACCATAACTTAGGCCAGTGTTACTTACATCAGCAACTTTAAGATGTATAAACTTCAACTCCATGCTGGGAATTATTAATAATGCCCAATAATTAATTCCACACATCTTAAAATTGCCCAGATTGAGAAACACTATCAGAAAAATAGAGATGATGGGGGAGGAATTCAGAAGCTCTTTCTTTTTATTATTAGTTCTTCTAAGAAGCTTGTGAGCTTGATATTAGCAGGAATAAACTTCACAAAACTAAGAAAGTAAGAGTAAAGTAAAATAACAAATACATTGTTTCACTTTACATTTTGAATTTGACCTTGTAGTGAAGGAAATAAATACACTACTTATTTCTCAAACTGACCTCTTCATATGAATTAGAGACTACACAGCTGTCACATTTTATGTTTGCATGTATTTGTAGTCATAAATATTCAGCTGAAAATATTTGACTTTATATAAACTGATCTTCTGAACAACAAGGTAGTAGTAAGTACAAAAGACTGTGATGAATCCTCTGGGTGTTGCAGCTGCTGTCTGTTCTGGCTCTTGGGGAAGATTGCATGAAAAATGCACATCAGTGTAAGTGAGATCAGATTTGACCCCTAGCAAGAAATCATGAAATACAATCCTGGCTCCTCCCTTCTCCTCCTTCCTCCCTTCCATCCCATTTTCAGGTCCTCTTGGCTTCCCTACATGACTGTTCTGTATTATGATCTTTTTAAATAAGCAGCCTGTCGTTAACTTTTATGCCAGTGCTTATTCAGCCGGACTACAGTTGAGGCTTCTTTGTTTTCAAGACTTACATAGCGTGTAAGTGGCAGATGTTTCCCATCTCTTGACTCCTGGTGAAATAAACAAGAGCTTCAGTACCCTTCACCTCTCAACTGCTACATTACCTATTTCCAAAGTACAAAAAGGATGGATTTGTGTTTACACAATGCAGCTTTGAAGTGCTTTCCAGGTTTATGTCAAAAGTAGTCTCTCTGAGCAAAGATAACCATAGGGAAGGAATCAACAGGGCCACTATAAAAGTCACCTTCCATATGAACCAGGAAAATGATTCTTAAATAAAAAAAAAAGTTGAGTACTTAAATTCAGGGTCTGTCATCCATCAGCAAAGACTGAGTTGCTTAGTTATAAAAACTTGTGGTAAGTTAGAGGAAGGAATGCCAGTTATACTGGAAACAAACCACGATAATATCCCATTTCTGATATATAAAAAAACCTCAGGCAGTATTTGTAAATGATAAGTTGCAAACGAAAATATTATTACTCACTCCCCACTGGTGTTATTAATTCAAATTCCAGAGTCAGCAATTCAAAGTGTTGCTTCCTTTGGATGAATGCATACTTGCTTATAAAGTGTCTTTATTTTATTTATCAATATTCAAACAAATAGTCCTGGGGCCAAACTATGGATCTTCAGATGGCTTGACATGGCTTGACATGAAGTGATAAACTGGTAATATGATTGATTGTATTACAGACCAATTAAAACACTTTTAATCATGTTCCCCACATAAAAATAATAATACTATCCAAGAATCAAAAATAAAAGTTAGGGGCGAAAGATAGTAGCCCAGACTTTTGCATTATGTACCAATCTTTTGTTTGCAAAATATGCTTAGCATAGGCAAACATTACAGAATGTGATTGTCTATCTGCAGTTTGAAGACCTTTAGTTCTCTGCATGGTGGGCAGGCTATAAATACTTTAAATCCTCTGGATAGTGGGTGGGATCGAAATATTATAAATATTCTGGATAGTGAAGAAGGCTATACATATTTTAAACAAATGAAATCTACCAATTCAAAATTCTATGCATGAAAAGGCCAGGTCTAATAGATACCTCTACAGCCAGCAGTAAATCTACCAATTATACATGCAGCTTCCACAGAGAGTACTTCCAGAGATATTGTATGTGGAAAAAACATGTCTGTCTCCATAAATCCATTACAAGAATTATGTTTTGTTTGTGCATTCATGCAGAGAAAGATTGGACATCATCCCATCATTCCCAGTTGCACTTTCAGGTGCATTTCCAATATGCACAGTTATTGCATTAAAAGGAACGTCCAACAGCTCTAAGTACGTGTAACTCTTTAATGGTTCCATAAGAATATAAGCACACAAATATACTCCCATAAAGAATAAAGCCAATTTCTGAATTATGTATGATCTGAGGTATATAATAGTTAATTAGTTTTAACCATTCAGTTGGGTCCGACTCTTGGTGACTTTATAGACAAGTGATCTCCATGCTACCTTGTCAAGCATAGTTTCTTTCAGATGTTGGATGCCCATCTTTGTATTTGCTTTCATGGTATCAAGCCAGCAAGTTCTGTGCTTGCCCATTCTTCACTAGCCATTTCTAGTATAATTGACTTCTCCAATGAATTTGCATGCATGACATGGCCAAAGTAAACAAGATGAAGTGTTGTGATTTTGGCTTTTAGTAATGTTCTGGTTTTATATGATTCAGCACCTTTCTGTTGGTTTTTCTGGCTGTCTATGGTATATTCAATAAATAACACCAGTACCACAGTTCAAAGGACTCCACTCTTCTTTGATCACCCATTCTTAGTGTCCAACTCTCATACCCATACATCATTATAGGGAAGACTATTGCTCTAAGTAGCCTGCTTTGTATCTCTGCTTTTCCAGACCTTATTCTGCTAACCATTGTAATGCAGGCTAAGATTGTCCTGTATTTGATAGCAGGTGTAGAATTACCATCTTGAACAATTTTTCTTCCAAGGAAGATACATTCTTGAACTATTTCAATTTCCTCCTTGTTGATTTTAAACATCTTATGTCCATCTGTTGTTATAACTCCTTATAAATGTTTTCATAAAACATATCTAAAATGTTGTATAAAAATGCATTATTATGTAACACAAAACAATCTGTGCCGGCATGTATTCCTCTCTGAATCATGCATTGCTATTTATTTTATCCTGCAATGTTTGTGTTACTTTATATGTAAATTGTACTGTAATGACAAATGAAAAGCAATCAAGTCATAGCAAGAATGTAGGACCAACTTGCAGACATGACAATAATAAAGAATGAAAGAGGACAACACTTTTCTTATTTTGAACAGAAGGTGGCCTCACTCATTATTGTGACAATGGTTATAATATTATAAACAAATATGTGACAAATTTGTCATTTTTAAAATTAAAAACAATAATTCAATATTCCACTTTTTGAGATGAAAATTTACTAACATTTTGGATGGAAGTCCACATTCAACACCACATTCCAATTAGCCTACCTGTGATACAAGCTAAGGCTAGACATCTTTGCAAATATATAAACAAGAAATACAGGAAAAAGGAGGGGCTGACCGTAACCGTAATATCATCTTTAGGCCTAATAGTGGTTGACTTAATAGATTTAAGATGAAGTTCTTCTTCTCATAAGGTGAAAGGGCGTGGTCAGGCTTTTCTGCTGATATGAAAGCAACAGGCATGTATCCTGATTTGTTAAAAAATATATTAGTGAAGATGATTACAATTATTTAATACCAAAGAGACACAGTTATTCTGGAAGAAAATATGAGAAAGGATGTGTACTTCCAAAGGAAAAGACAATCATAAAGCTATCTAGTGTAGTTGTAAGGCTACACTAAATAGCTCTGTGATGTTGCATGAAGCAAAACATTACAGGCTGAAACTGCTACCTGGTTATCATTTAGAATCCCCTTAGATTTATATGCATCAAAAAGTCTCTCCTTCCTGTGCATTTCCTTTCAAATGGAAACATTTAAATCACAGTGGGGCTTTTTGAAAACTAGTTCAAAAGAATAAGACATCAAGTGTTTTATTTCAAGTGGAAGACTGCTGCAAAGATAAGATCCTATTCCTGCTTATCAGGGCTGTCCAGCACATCCAAATGTTACATTTGTGATTTTACTATTGAACATGGCATGTAATCCATGGAACAAAGAGTTTACTACCTATAAGCAACATTAGTCCAGGTAGCAGAAAAACCAAGAAGCAGAAAATTTTACTGCTTATTAAGAACATAAGAACAGCCTTGCTGGAACAGGCCACAGCCCATCCAGTCCAGCATTCTGTCTCACATAGTGGCTCCCCATTTGCTTCAGGGTATTCCCAAGCAGATGTCTTCACCTGCTTATGATTCCCTGCAAATGGCATTGAGAGATATCCTGCCTATCTCTCCAACCCGGAGGGTCTCCTTAGGCATCCCTAATGATAGCCATGGATACCCTTGTTCTCCATGAACTCCTCTAATCCTTTCTTAAAGGTGTTGAGGCTGACAGCTGTCACCACTTCTTCTGGCAGGGAGTTCCATAGGTCAGTGATCCTCTGGGTGAAAAAGTACTTCCTCTTATTTGTTTGAGGTCTAGCTATCAAAAGTTTCATGGAGTGCCCCCTAGTTTTAGTGTTGTGCGATAGGGAAAACAGTTTTTCCTTTTCTCCTTTAAAACAAGAGAAATATCTCTAAGGCCTGAGCACTAGTTCTCCAAAAATGTTTGAATGTGTTATGGGAAGAAAAACTCCCACTTCAAAGACTATAAGAAAGATAAGATAAGAAAAGGTGATAGGAAAATTGTGAAGTTTGTTGAAGAGCTAGAGCTGAGGGTGGATGTGAATGATGATGAAAAGCAAATCAAACCAGTGGAAATTGGTCATCAAATTAAGATATGATAAAGTTAGAAGTAGTCAAAAAAGCAGAAGCAAATTGCTAGTGGACCCAAAATGAACCCATTCAAGAGCTACAAAAGTTCACACCAAAACTATAAAATTTGTTCCTTGGGATACTTTGAGAAGCTAGACCTCAATGTCACACAATTTTTGGAAGTGAACAGAGGGATTGACCATGAATTGGTATATTATAGAGTGCAGAAAAGAAAAGGGCACTATTCAATCATCTCTTGAAAAGTTTGTAAGGAAGCCTGAATGGACTATATATTCCACATTATCAACTTCTGCTACAATCTTCTCCTCTAATGATTTTGATCACAATCCTGTAACATCTATCTCCTCTCTTCCCATCTAACAATTATGTGTTTTGTCATCTGCTTTCCTAAGCACTTGTACCTAGGTTTTAAAGATTACACTTACTGATAGTGTAGACAAGTGGTCCCATTCTGATTTATGGAAAATCAGGTTACTCAAAGCTTGGAATAATTACAGATGTGAAAGCAAATAATTAGCATGTACACCTGTAAATAACGTGACCTATAACTTACTGAGATGAGCTAAAGGTTGATCAATGTAGCTTTTAATCATCAGAATTGAAATGAACACTTTCTGTAGACAATTTTTTTCTTTCTCACTACAATGTGTGTTATATATAATTGTTTTGAAATTGATGAAGACTGGATAGAAACAACTTTGCTCTTCAACTCTCTTCTACAAACAGAGAGAAAACAACGCAAAGACACTGAAGTATTTTTTCCCCTTTTCTGCAGAAGATAAATATGTCTTGTCTCATCAAAGCCAGGCTGATTTCTGGGTAATATTGCCATGTCTTTAGAAACTGTTGAACTGTGACAATTAGCAGAAGATAATGTTTATCTCCATGCTCTTGGAAAACTTATCCCATTTATTACTACTGAATACATTAAAGGCTAAAAACCAATAGGTTTTTCAATCTCTGTTGATAGTCTCAAATCTAAACAGCATAAATATGACTGGTTTAGTCAAATAACTATATACTTTATCTTATTATTTTATATTATTGCAGGGTGGTTTAAAAAATAATATTACATTTTTATTTAAAACAATTCATCTGCAAACATTAACTCTGTCAACAAATTATTACCTACTCCCCTGATTTAAAATGTGCAGGCCTGCTTATTCAAGACATTCTTTTCCTCAGAACTAATCCAATTCACCTCCATATTTGTGAGGAGTTATTCTTAGTTTCTATGAGACTGTTTTCCTTGTGGTGGTGACATGCCTTTTCTTGATGAGGTGCTTCATGCTGCCCTGAGCTTTGCCTGGTAGTTCCAGTGCTGCCAAATGAGAGGCTTAACATGACAATAAGTGGCAGCATTACTTCTAAAAAGAGAGGGGACAGGCTGCTTCAGGAGGTAGCTTCAAAAAAGATGATTACATCAGAGCTTTTTTTAAAGCAAAGCAACACTTCAGAATTTGACACATCCCTAATACAATGTTTTTGTTCCAGCCTATCTTATTAAAGCCCTTGGATTTTTGATAGCACCATAATTATAAGGTAAAGGTTCCCCTCGCACATATGTGTTAGTCATTCCCGACTCTAGGAGGCAGTGCTCATCTCCGTTTCGAAGCCCAAGAGCCAGCGCTGTCTGAAGATGTCTCCCTGGTCATGGGCTGGCATGACTAAATCCCAAAAGAATGCTGCTACCTTCCCACCAAAGGTGGTTCTCTTTTTCTACTTGCATTTTTACTTGTTTTTGAACTGCTAGGTTGAGAGAAGCTGGGACAAGTAATGGGAGCTCACTCCATTACACAACACTAGGGATTCAAACAATTATTTGAACCGCAATTATATATTATCATTACTATGACTCATATTGCTCTTTTTTTACTTCTAATCTATCAGGCTGTGCTCTCTTTGAGACCAGATTAGGTGTTTGTGTGTGCGGATGGATTGTTAGTGTACTTTACGTAACTGGTATTTAACTTTCAGAATTGGTATAAGCAAAGTGACTCTAATTTGGAAGGAGCAAGAATGTTTTATGTCAAAAAAGCCACCACTTCCGATCCTTGCTGCAGCTGGGCAAGATTGCAAGAGTTGTGTTGTATTTAATGATTTTATTCATTTCATATAGCTTTACTGGGTGTTTCTTTTATCTGAAAAACATATCAGTCAAAGATTTTCAATTGGTGGGGTTGAGGAAGACAGTGTTCTCTGCCATTGCCCCTGTATTATGGAACATCTTAACCCCCCTGGTAAGGTGGGAGCCCCTACTCTCCTGGCCTTGTAGCTGCTCAACCTTGCATGGGGGCACAGATATACCCATCTTGGAATTTTTTCAAATGTATAATGTTATATTTTATAATTGCTTTAAACAAATAATCTTTATTTTAATATTAACTTTTAGGCAGGGGTGAACTCCACTTACCTTTGCTACTGGTTCAGTAGCAATGTAACCTTCCGAGCATGTGCAGAGTGTCAAAAACGCACGTGATGATGTCCAGGCATGTGAGCAGAGCCTGCTGTCGAGTACCCCTTCAAAGGTAAGTAAACAGCGAGGGGGGAGTAATCCGCTGTGCCCCACAATTTATATTAGCTAGAAAGCAGAAAATCCTGGTTTCTAGCTAATATAAATCATGCATCACAGCTGAGCATCAGAAAAACTGGTTCGCCTGAAACAATAGCATTTTTTTTAATACCGGTTTGGGTGAACCAGTAGCATTTTTACTACCAGTTTGGGTGAACCCATCTGAACCGGTAGCATGTTACCCCTGCTTTTAGGTCTCTAAAACAAGATGGATCAACAAGTATTTCAGGCCCAATTGGCAAAAGAATGCTCAGGACCATATGGGTTGGAAACATGCAGAAGAGGCCTTCATCCTACAGTGGACAGACAATGGCTAAAAGGATGTTGAATGATGAATATTAACTTTATATAAAGTTGTTTATATATATATAAACAACTATACAACTTCATATATATATATATGAAGACTAATTATCACAGCTCCTGTGAAGAGGTCCCTTTAAGGGGAGGAGACTCAACGTCATCCCTCTCTGCCCTTTGACTCAACCCAGAGTCATCCAGACAGAGAACCAAATTAGATTACTGCTGTGTGACATTTTTTAGATGTGTGTTAGATTTAAGGGCTGAAAATAAAGAGACCAGGATGGATCCATTTCAGGCTTATTAGCCTTCTTCAGCTGGCCATACTCCTTCTACTGGGATTTGAACCAGGGCTTTCCAGCATTTGAGGCAAGCTCTCTATGCCTTGAGCTATCTGGTATCCCTGATATATCAGCCAATTTACAGGACTCTTAAATGAAGACTAATTATCTTCATTGGCTGATATATCAGGGATACCAGATAGCTCAAGGCATAGAGAGCTTGCCTCAAATGCTGGAAAGCCCTGGTTCAAATCCCAGTAGAAGGAGTATGGCCAGCTGAAGAAGGCTAATAAGCCTGAAATGGATCCATCCTGGTCTCTTTATTTTCAGCCCTTAAATCTAACACACATCTAAAAAATGTCACACAGCAGTAATCTAATTTGGTTCTCTGTCTGGATGACTCTGGGTTGAGTCAAAGGGCAGAGAGGGATGACGTTGAATCTCCTCCCCTTAAAGGGACCTCTTCACAGGAGCTGTGATAATTAGTCTTCATTTAAGAGTCCTGTAAATTGGCTGATATATCAGGGATACCAGATAGCTCAAGGCATAGAGAGCTTGCCTCAAATGCTGGAAAGCCCTGGTTCAAATCCCAGTAGAAGGAGTATGGCCAGCTGAAGAAGGCTAATAAGCCTGAAATGGATCCATCCTGGTCTCTTTATTTTCAGCCCTTAAATCTAACACACACACACACACACACACACACACACACACACACACACATATATATATATTGATTAAATTGTATGCTGCTCCTCTTTTCTGAGGAGATGGGCAGTTAAGAAATTGGAAATATAAATAAATAAATAAATACTTTTTTTTAATGACAGATACATTAATGTTACATCTTGATCTATGAAATTTAATGTTCAGGCTTGGCCAACAGCTTTCTTTTCTTTTGTGCTCACATTTCTCTTATCATCCCCCAAGTTGACATCCCAACTATTCCAGACCTTATCTGTACCTTTAATATCTGACAGGTACAGGCAAGGGATTTGCTCAGATGGTTTTACGGGAAGGAACAGATGCTTTTTTTATCTCTATTCCTAAACTTTCATGCCTTATAGTTCTCTAACTGGTGTCCTCCAGATTCCCAACATTCTCAGCCTGATTGACCAACTGATAGATTGTAGCATAATGTAGTGGAGGGTACCAGGTTGTGAAAGGTTCTGCACATGGCTGAAGTTATTTTGGGAATTGCTAGTATTTTCCTGTTTTGGATACTTTGGATATCCAAGGGTATTGCAGTGTCAACAAGTCATCAGCTTACAGCATAGAAATCTGACAGAAGTCTTCCTAATCACTAATGTTGTTTTTCAACATGCCTATCCACAGGAACTCATGATCTTAAAATGCAAATATGGCACTTCTCAAAAGCGATGAGCATAGAGACATTCAGACACATATTTAACTGATTATTTCAAATAACTCTTCAAAATTTAGTCTTCCTCACTTCTTCATCTTTGGAGTTAGATTTTGTCAATTGTCTAAGCTGTGGCTCTTCCTTCTCCCTTCCGCAGTTATTGTAATAGCCCATTACAATAATGAAGAGAGTATGTCAGTGTTGTAGATCAGACAGAGGGAGTCCGAGACAGGTAGGGTTTGAATTAAAACAGCCATTTATTTAGGCTTTAAACAGCAAAATAGTAAAACGTATAACAAGAAAGGAAAAGTGCGGTAGACAGGGTATCCCCTGCCTGACAGCTATTTATATTGAAGCTGTCAGGCAGGGAACCAATCAGGCTGCCTAGTAACCCCAGCTCAGCCAGTCGCGTCTTAGCCAATCAGGCGCGACTGGCTGTTGCCAGGCTTTTCAAGCTGGGGTTGAACACTTGCGGCCGGTCGTAAGTCGAGGACCCCAACAGTCAGAGTCTCTGATTAATCTTCTAAATAGTTTGTAGCAGTGTTTCACAACCTTGGCAACTTTAAGATCTATGTATTTCAACTCCCAAAATTCTCCAGCCAGCCTGTTGGCTGGATAACTCTCGGAGTTGGTCCCCACATCTTAAAGTTACCAAGATTGAGAAACACTGGTTTATGCAATGAGTTTGGAGAACCAGAATAATTGAGACTAGAGATGGGAATTTAATTTGTATAGCAAATATACAGGTAGTCCTCAACCTATAACAGTTCGAATAGTGACTATTTGAAGTTACAATGGTACTGAAAAAGTGACTACTGTTTTTCACAATTATGACCAATGCAGCATCCCCATGGTCACGGATCAAAATTCAGACACCTTGCAACTGACTTGTAGTTATGCCAGTTGCAGTATCCCGGGGTCATATGATCAACTTTTGTCACATTCTGACAAGGGGAAAGCCAGATTTACATAACAATGGTGTTATGTAAATCACTCAGTGATTCACTTAAACAAGAAGGATTGTAAAATGGGACAAAATTCACCTAACAACTGTCTTGCTTAGCAAGAAAAATGTTGGCCTCCATTGTGGTTGTAAAGCAAGGGACTACCTGTATTATTAAAAAGGTAGATGGTAACTAGTGATAACATTGGCAGTTTGAATTATGAATATAACATCAGCTGAAGTTACAGAAGACATAGAAGGATTAAGTATCTGCAGGATTCCTCTTCTGCATTCATCCCTAATGGAGAAAAATATCATGTTCCAAGTTTATATTAGGTGTGATGGGTAGGAGCTCAGAGACAATGCTTTCTGTGATGGAAGGCCCGCAGTAGAATTCCCTTTTCCTGATGTTAGATTATATCTTCCCTGGTGGTTTTCTAGAAGGCCATTAAAGCTGGACTCTTTTATAGAGACTTTGAGGAATACCATTTGTGCAAACACCTATTGTTGTTTCTTATTGAGTGTTCTATTGTTTCAGGTGATTTTAGAGATTTTCTGTTTGTATAGTTGTATATGGTTGTTTTTATTACTGTAAATCACCAGAAGTCTTTAGTGATTTAATGGTATGTATACAAGCACAATCGATGAATAATAAATCACAAAAGTAAAATATGGATGGTGAAAAATCCAGCTTAACATTAAATATTAAAAGACAAGATCAACCAGGATTCTAAACTTACAACTGAGAGCGAAGAAATAAAGATGGTAGATAGTTTATAGTTTATTGTCATTGTACGTATATACACAGTATGCCCATACAATGAAATTCCCATAACACAGAGACCAGGCCCAACACACATGACAATCCCCAACCACCACCCCCTCCAAAAACACAAGATGAGTTTTTCTTGGGTTAAAAAATAGAGAGAGAAAGTAAATTGGAAAACCGAGGAAGAGAAGTCAATAAAACATTTAATTACAATAATATTTCTGACCATAAAGATCAGCGCAGCTAAAGCAAATATTTTACTAGTTAATGTTCAGCTGTGAAAATTGTCACTGAGAAGTAGCAAGGAAATACCCTTGACTTATAGATTGATAGGTAGTGATTAAGAATGCAGTGGTCTGCAAGAAGAATCAATCTATAAATCCTGGTCTAAATAAAGACTGCAATTGTTTTGAAGTGATGAAAAGGAAGCAGATACTGCATGGCAATAAAAGAGGTAGAAGAACAGGGAGACAATAGATAAAGTAGAAAGATGAACTCAAGGATATCAATGTATTTTGAGGCAGCTGCAGGTAATCACTGAAGGAAAAGGTGGGACAGCCCCACCGAATCACTGGGAGCTGACCTGATTCAATGAGTCTTAAATAAGCAATTCTTTTTCACTACATTAATAGTATCAACAACAATCTTGCTTCAGCTATGGGAGGATTTTCATGCAATATTCAGGCAAGTTCCTACTGATTAACAGAGACATAACTGAGAAGCCAGTCTTTAGGCAATATACCAATTTTATCTTTTAGGATTACATCCCTGATTTACCTTTCCATCAGAAGCTTAGACGTAGAGTCAGAGTATCAAACTCGCGTCATCACAGCATTGTCACATGACGTATCATGACTTTCCCCCCCTTTGCTAAACTGGGTGTGGGCGTGGTCAGCACATGACACATCTAGCCCGCTGGCCGTGAGTTTTGACAGCCATTCCTCATTTATTTTCTCCTATAACAATCTTGTGAAATGTGTTGGGCTAAGAGAGTCTGAGTGGTCTAAGTCAGGGGTCCCCAACCTTTGCAACTTTAAGTCTGAAGGACTTCAGCTCCCAGACTTCTCCAGCCAGCAAAGCTCTGGGAGATGAAGTCCTTCAGACTTAAAGTTGCAAAGGTTGGGGACCCCTGATCTAAGTCATTTAATTTCCATGACTGAAGATGGTCTTCAGTTTGGATCTTCCTATTTCTAGCCTAGGGTGGGGAAGGATGGCCCTTTTATGACTTGTGGACTTCAACTCCCAGAATTCTGGGAGTCAAAGTCCACAAGTCATAAAGGGGCCATTGTTCCCCACCTCTGTTCTAGCCCAACTTTTTAACCCAGGGGTAGTCAACCTTTTTATACCACCCACTTTTGTATCTCTGTAGTAAACTTTTATAACCACTCACCAGTTTCACAGTAATGGTGATTTATAAAGTAGAGAAGTCAATTAAATTTAAAAAAAGGAAAGTGCTTCAGTATCAGACAAAACCCCTACCGCCCACCATGAAAGCTGGAACGCCCACTAGTGGGCGGTAGGGACCAGGTTGACTACACTGCTTTAACCATCGCATTGACATATTCCATGTTCCCTTCATATGTCGCATTGACATATTCCATGTTCCCTGTATACTCTGTAACATGGAACATGGATCTGAGTTAAAAAGCACTCACACATTCCCATTTCAGGAATGCCAAGGCAATTATTATCTCTGCCCTTCCTTCAGACTTTTATAAGAAAGATGCAATGTAGTTTGATATGAATCTGTTTACTAAATTCATTTTTTTTTGTTTTAATTCAGACTACTTTTCTTTTCCTAAGTACAGGTAGTCCTCGACTTACAACAGTTCATTTAGTGACTATTCAAAGTTACAACAGCGATGAAAAAAGCATCTTATGACCACTTGTCACACTTATGACCTCATCATCCTCATTACATTTCGGATGCTTGACAACTGGTTCATATTTATGACAGTTGCAGTGCCCCAGGATCATGTGATCACCTTTTGTGACCCTCCGACAAGCAAAGTCAATGTGGAAGCCAGCTTCACTTATCAACTGTGTTACTTTTTTAAAAACTACAGTGATTCACTTAACAAATGTGCCAAGAAAAGTCATAAAACTCACTTAATAAATTTCTCACTTAGCAACATTAATTCTGGGCTCAGTTGTGGTCCTAAGTTAAGGGCTACCTGCACATATTAGCATTTCTGGGTTGGAAGTTTATTCAAGAAATGACTATTTCCCCCCCCCCCCCGCCCCGTTTCTCCTTTGCGTGTCAATTGCATTTCTCTCAGATACTATGCCAATAAACACACATTCTACATGCCCTCTAGTAATGTGCTGAGAGAACAACAGGAATGTTAGCTGTAAAATAAACATTTATTATGCTTTTTTATTGCTTCCAACTACTGTAAACTACGGAAAACAAAACTAGCCATTAAAATGTCTACCGTTTCCTTTGAATCAAGGTTTCTCCTGGGTTTTTCAGCTACTTCAACCAGGAAGAAAGATGTTTCCACAGTAACGTCCCTTTGGGGTAGGGGGTTTCAATGAAGATGCCTCCTTCCAAGTGCTGATCTAGGGAGATTAACAAAAAGCAGTTTATGGGATTATATCCTATCCCGAAGTGATTTCTGCCTGCCAAGTATTTTTTATAATCAGGATTATTTCAGCAGCAAGTTTCTTTGAAGAAGTGAGTTGTTGCTGTATTTTCAGATCCTATTCTTACTCATTCGAGGCATAGTTTATCTTAGCACATTGGAGCATAAATCCTAAATAGCTCCAGGGAAACCAAGCTATCTCATCCTGTTGTATACTGTTTTGTTTTGGCTGTAGCATGCACTGTATAGGGAGTTCATATAGAGGGCTGCAGAGGACCTCCACTGAATGTAACATTTTTCAAGAAGCCAGTGTCAGCCCACGGGCAAAATGCAATGACAGCATTTGAAACCCATCCAATTCAGACCTTTCCTTTGTTGATTCGGGCAGGCAGTTCAGATTAATAGGATTTACTTGTAGTAACTTGGGTTAGCAATTCAGATTACAGGTCTCGTTTTTTTAGAACTTGGAATCCTAACACATTTATATGAGAAAGGTTTATCCTTAGGAAATATACCTAACAACAGGAAAATATTGATTACCTGCTGCTAAGTGTTTTTACAAAGGATGATAAGCCCACAATATTCAGAGCTCTTATATAGGTCATAATATTTAAAAAATAGGTGCTGTTTTTTTCCTAAGGAATAGCCATCTATTCGAAGGACATCTAATCTATAGAAATAGGAATAATTAGGAATGTATAAAAACGTACTTGAACAACAAATGGTTATGTTAGTACTGTTCAAAAAGAATTGTAACTTATACAAAATTATTTTTAAAGGTATTTGTATTTTAATGTTTCAAATTTCAATACAGGGTTTGTTTGTTTGTTTTTCAAAAAAAAAGGACATCTAATTTATTTGAAGGACTGTGAAGTCCAAGTCTGTTGTGAAAACAAAGATCAATAAGAAAAGCCAAGATAGGCCTTGAAGTTATCCAACAGTTAATGTCAGACTGGTTGACACAGTCTTCCTTACCATTATGAAATTACAACTCATCTATTTACATTTTACTTAAATATGAGAACTAGAGATTAAATTTAGGAGAGAATTATAGGAAATGATGGGGAGATTTTATAGATGGAACAATGAAACAATGCAGAGGAGAGAGACAAGGATAGGTAATACCAGTAAATTGTAGCATCCTCTGAAGCACTGTTGTCCATTACAGGAAAAAAAGAGGGGTAGTAAATTTAACACAAAGGAAAGTTTAGATTTAGAGCAATGATAAAGAGCACAGCATGCACACACACACACACACACACACACACACACACACACACACACAGCAAGAATTATTAGCTTTCAAATGTCCTCTTGCCTATAGTCCTTTGCTTCTGCTTAAGATAAAAATAACAGATCATCTGTCAAATTGTGGGCCCATGAGGGCTCAATTCTAATTTTTAGGCTCCAGGGGTAAGTATGAGTTCAAAGGTCATTTGGTAGTATCAATCCGGTGAAGTAAGATAAATCTCATTTCTCCTCAAAAGAAAGGCCGTGGAGCAGAGCCCTGCCCTAAGTCAAATGTACATACTTAGTGTCTGGAGAGTTTCAACATGGAAGCATTCTGCTAAGGTGTCGTATAAAGACCAGCATATGGGCTGGCTAGCTGTGAAAGAAAATATTTTGAAAGAAACTACATTTAAACATTTAAGAAAACTGTTCTACTTTCTCAGGATTAGGTTGTCTGGATGCTGTTTCATGTACAGGGACATGTGGTTTAATTAGCACACTATGTGGAGAAAAGCCCAGATTACTGGAGGGTAGTCTAAGGATGATGATGAAGAAGATGATTGAGGATGAGGATGTAAATGTATCATTACAGCTGCCCATTCTAGAACAGGGGTCTCCAACCTTTGCAACTTTAAGTCTGAAGGACTTCAGCTCCCAGAATTCTCCAGCCAGCAAAGCTGGCTGGAGAAGTCTGGGAGCTGAAGTCCTTCAGACTTAAAGTTGCAAAGGTTGGAGACCCCTGCTCTAGAAGACTTTGAGAAGCCCCAAAAGACAATGAAGTGTTCCAACAGCTATGCCCAGAAAAAATTGCAGGACCTGCTCTTGCTCTTTAACCCCAACCTCATACATCAAGGTGAGGGAGGGAATGTTTATGGCTGGGAGAACACTCAACCATTTTAGAGAGTGTGAGTTCCTCAGTAGGCATGGTGGTATGCATATGGGATATAATCAGAATGTTCTGTGAAGAGTTTGAGGTTTGGTCTTTGATTTTTTTAATCCATGCTAAGTTTGTTTTAGGATCAGCTCTATAGTTTTGAAGTCTTTTTCACATAAAAACAAAAACTGAGCCAGAACATTTTAATGATTTGCAGTATTTGTAGAAGGCTCTGAGCAATAGCATTCAGACTTATACATATTGCCCCCAACAACTCTGGATTCTCATTTTACCAACCTCGGAAGGATTGACCAGTCAGGACTGAACTGCTGGAAGTCAACAGAATTAGCCTGCAATAATGCATTTGTCAGGGTTCCAAGTAACACCAGGCCTTGAAGTTCTTCAAAGTTCCATTTCATTAATGATGCCATATTGGCACATCTTGGAAAACTCAAATCTGAAAGTTTCCAGGTTTTCCCCACCCAAATGAAAGTCCAAGTCTCTGCCCAGCACCCATATGTCCATTGCATGACCCAATTAGGGCCATCCTAACTGAGATACCTCCTAGTCTGTTATTTTGATTATATGTCTCCCATACTACATATAATCCTTCCCTCCCATTTTCCCACAGTATTAAATGTGGCAGGCCAAAAGGCCCAATGCAAAAGATGATTTCCAGGTCTGACATAGTCTAACCACTATGCCACCATGGCTCCTTAAAGGAAAAGGAAGAGGGTTAGGCTAGGAGCCACATAAAGCTCTCAGACCTCAGGTTATTTATTCCTGTCATGCACAACAGGCACAAGTTCAAGGCATTTTATGTAGGTCTCTGATTATTTTCTGTAGTTTAAAATCTTAGTATTCTGTTATATAAGCTGCTACAGAAAGAGCGCACCTCCATCTGAGACTAGCTTCCCAATGAAGCAATGTGTAGCTTAAATGACAAAACATTTATCTAAGAATGGTTGCAATGGGACTGTTGATCTCCTTGACAAAGGAATGCAAGGACAGTTACGTGACTACCACCTTATGTGCATGATCGGCTAGATCAACTGAATGAGAGGATAGTAAGAAAGATGTGCGTAAGAAAAGGGAGGCAGGAACTCTGTCAGGCTCTCAAGAGTCTCAGTATTGAATACCATGGCAATAAACTAGGGTTCCAATAGTCCTTTCTGACCTGGCTTACCTGGAAAGCTGACATTTAGAAAGTCTAGCCCAGGAGTCATTTGCATGGATTGGGATCCTATGATTCAGAATTCTAAGTCTGATGATTGGAAATTCTGAAATTCTGAATGTGGCACCTTGGGATAGTAACTAACTAAATATAACAGTAGAAGGAGAAAGATCCCATATGGGATTGTTGCTTTTAGTGTTAAAACAAACACCTTAGTTCACCCCCACATCCTCACCCTATATGGTCAGCTCTTACCTGCTTCATTTCTGGGTAAATAAACTATGACATGCAGCTTAATTCTTCCTCTCCTCCATGTTGTGAACAGAAAAGCTGGTGCCAGTGCATGTAAAACTGAAGCAATAACTTTTTCTGTAGATAAGATAAAGCAAGAGAAAAACACTGACCACCCAGGGAAGGTATTTTGCTGCAGATAAAAGTTTACTAGTAATGTTAACAATTCTTCTAAATTTAGCAGTTTTGCTAAAGAGATGGGCTACTATAGTACATTCTTACTACACATTTCACTGCAAAAATGGTTTCTCATTTTATACTTGAGATAGATACTGTTGGATGGCAGAAGCCTTTGTGACAGGTTATAACTCTTGAGAAGTGCAATTACACCAGAACAGTCATCAAAGAAAGCAAAACACGATCAACTTGAGATGGTGAAGGTTGAGAGAGTGCCACAGAAAGTGCATGACTGAAGGGACTTGATAATAACTGAGTCTCTATTTCATGATTTATTTGGGATATTTCAATGCAGCTATGAAAAATGGGAAACAGATTCTGAACTCATGAAGGATGGGTGAGAGAACATATAATTTCCATGCAATAGACTCCAAGTTCAGTACTTATAGTTTCTATTTAAAATGATCAACCAATCATTTAATTCATGTCAGACACTCGATATATCTACTTCCTCTCAGAGTAGATATGATGCAGAGGTGGTATTCAGCTGCTTCTCTCTGGTTTGGGAAAACTGGTAGTAGCGGCAGCGGGAGGCTCCATTCCTCCATCCCCCCGTCCCAATGTAATGCATGAGCGCTGTATATGCGCAGAAGGCAGTGCACATGTGCAGATGAGGCATGTGCTCGCAAAGCAAGCATGTTCACATTTGCAAACCAGTAGGGAAGGTAAGTGAACCCCATCTCTGATATGATGGGATAATTTGGTGTCAGACCTGAGGTTCCCAGAACTGCCCACGCGGCTGCATTCTGGACTAGCTGCAGTCTTCGGGTGCACCTCAAGGGGAGCCCCATGTAGAGAGCATTGCAGTAGTCCAGACAGGATGTCACGAGTGCTTGAGTGACTGTGCGCAGGGCGTCCCGGTCCAATACGGGCCGCAACTGACGTACCAGGCGAACCTGGTAGAACGCCCCCCTGGCCACGGCTGTCACTTGCTCTTCCATGGACAGCCGAGTATCAAGGAGGACGCCCAAGTTGCGTGCCCTATCCACGGGGGCTAGGTGTTCGCCCCCTATGGCCAGCGATGGAACAAACTGGTTGGACCGGGGTGCCGGAAACCACAGCCACTCGGTCTTGGATGGGTTGAGTCTGAGTCTGTTCCTTCCCATCCAAACCGTCACGGCTTCCAGACACCGGGACATCACTTCAGAAAATGCCTTTCTGATTATGAAAATCTAGACCTACACATCACCTTTACAATTTTTAGTACACAAGGCAAGAAAGGAATCACGTACTGAGAGATTAAATGCTGACATCCTAAAGACAAATTTTGAAATAGATCATTATCCTGCTTTCCAGCTCTGTTCTCCTGTTCAGGGCAGCAAAAAAAGAGCAGCTGGGAGGGTGGGGAGGCTGCAGGGGCAGATTCAGCCTGGTTGCCGGTTCTCTGAACTACTCAAAATTTCCGCTACTGGTTTTCAAGAACCTGTCAGCACTGGCTCAATACCATCAATAGGATGTCTGTTTAACTAAGAAGATCCCTAGAAATGAGCCTTGTCTTTTTTTTCTCTTAAAGAATGAAAGGGATTCCAAAAAAAAAAGAATGCTTCTTTTTAATTAAGGTTTCTCCTGGGTTTTTAGCTGCTTGAAGGAAGACATGTGGGCTATGTTCTGTCAGGGGATCTCCTGGCTTGATGAAGAAATCATGTTTCTGGAAATCCATAAGGCTTGGGGCCAAACTCACCCCATGAATGCGGTAGGGAATAATGTTTCAACAAGCTTCCTTTGGAAGCACAGGAACATCCCATTATCTCAAGGATAAATTCATCACTGCTAGAACCCATCCAGATGTCCTTTCTTGGGCAGCCTTAGTCAACCAGGAGGGGCACCCTAAACCTTTAACAAAGAAAAGGATAAGTAAAGATACCAGCAAAGCACCTAGGGAAAAACATAACATTGCCAGCATTTTAAGGGACACAGAGAAGGGATTCAAAGAACTAATCAGCTTAATTTATTTACGTGCAACAATGATTTTTTTAAAAAGCTTCAAATTTAACTTTGTAATCTTAAAAGGGTTGAAGAGTTACTACATGTGTTTATACTTGTCCTGAAGATTGGAAGTAACATTATTATGTATTTTTCATTTTTATTTATTATGTTCTTTTATTTTTCTTCTTTTTCTTCTTGCACTTTTTATTATTTTTTTTCTTCTCTTCCTCTGTTAGGTTTGTAGTCAAAGTTCTCCATAAAATTGTTTAAATAAAAAAGAATACTGATTCTGAACATTAGTTGTAGTATCTCTTGACACCTAAGTAATCTTATATCTTAGATATATTATACATACGCATAATGCATGTGTATACACAAAGAGAGAAATAAATGTATACATGTCTTCACACTAACTTTTCATCTTTCCCAATTCTTTCACCTCCATTTCAGAATTTAAATGACAATTTATTAAGGTAGTGAGATATAAAATAGATGAAAAAGTCTTAAAATTATGATACGTTCCTTGGCCTTGGTTTTGTAGGATATTGTCCATTCAGCTGTTTAGGACAAGTGGGAAATGTGCCCATTTATTTTTGGTTCTGGGACACTAAGAAAAGTTTTATTTAAGTTACTACTTTTCTGAATTCAACTTTGGATCTTATTCCATGGAACATCGATTTACTCTATTTCTGTGGATATAGTGAGAAAACTGCTCTGCAAAAAAAAAACACTTTCTTAATTTACTTTGAGTCAGGATTGGGGTTTTTTGATAGTCTGGAAGCAGATATTTCCATTCATCGTAGGTATTTCTTTAATAATTTCCTGGAAAATGAATAATACGTATTCTGATTTTATGCATCACTGTGATGACAAAAGAGGTAGCATAAGATACGTCCATGTTTTATGCCTTCTGTTCGCTTTTAGGATTCAAAACAAAGAAACATGCCTCTGGTGAAAGGCTGATTAATAAAACTAGTGTAAAATTGGAATTACTTGTGAATCCTTGTACTGAAACATTAGTGAATATGGGCACGGAGATGCCACATAGCTTTGAGTAACTCAGGAGCTTCAATTGGTCTATGAGGACAGTTCTACCTTTCATTTTTTATTAAATTCTATCTGTTGGCATAGTCCAAACTTTCATAAAATTTTGGCTTCTGCAAATAAACCACTCTGTATGAATCCTTCTTGCAAAGTCAGTCCCATTCTTCTGCAACCAACACCATGCAGTGCATCTACCAATGCAAGCCCAAGCCATATTTCTATGGTTTTCCAGAAAGCTACAAGCGGGGGAGGCCTTGCAGATTTCTGTATGAAGGGTGTTCCACAGGGTAGGGGGTGTATAGAAAATGCACAATTCCTGCTAAATACAACATTTGAGGAAAGAAACTAGGAGCACAAGTTCAACCTGAGGAAAATGGCAGATATTTTTAGGTAGAGGATAACTTATACTCATCTCCTCCTGCGCTATTTGGCCATCAGGTTAAACTCAGAGACAAGTTCCTTTCAGGCTTTAGATCCAAGTATTGGAATGTGTGCAAGAGTAAATCACTAAAAGATATTGTATGAATCCATGTAAGGTACATGGACGTGTTTATATGAACATCTCCAATTGCCCCATCCCTATCCTATTCCTTCTCCATCATGTGCTTAGCACAATGTGTGAAAGTGAATAACAGCTTTTATCAGATACCCTGCTAGATCAGAATTCAGAGTGACAAAGGGGCTTACTCACATTCAAGGGAAGCTTTCAGGGCCGTGAAAATATTTACAAACGCCTTGCATCCTGGACTTAAATTTTTTCAACTCCTACCCTCAAAACGTTATAGAGCACTGCACACCAAGATAATTAGACACAGGAACAGTTTTTTTCCTGAGCCCCATCAGTCTGCTAAACAAATAATTCCCTCAACACTATCAAACTATTCACTAAAGCTGCATTACTATTACTATTAGTATTCTCATTATTCCTATCACCCATCTCCTCCCACTTATGACTGCAACTTGTTGCTTCTATTCTCACCATTGATATTGATATTGATTATTTCCTGATTGCTTATTTGTACCCAATGACTATCATTAAGTGTTATACCTTATGATTCTTGACGAATGTACCTTGTCTTTTTATGTACACTGAGAGCACAGGCACCAAAGACAAATTCTTTGTGCCAATAAAGAATTCTATTCTATTCTATTCTATTCTATTCTTTCTATTTCCATGGTCAATTCAAGGAGATTGAGGACTGAGAGAGCAGGCCTTTGTTCCTTATCACATATATAATCTTTCTGAATAATAGTACTTTGCTGGACTACTAGGGACATGCTGTCTAGACAGGACTGCAGTTGTTTTGTTCTGGAGCTTTTCAATATGTATGTGATGGTCCCAATGAGCCAGAATGGAACGCTAATGCAGACAAACATGTACTTATAGATGACCCAGTCTTCAATATTATTACCAATGCGGTTTTGAACAGAAGAATGTAGAACATACTGCTGTACATTACATTAAAATCTAGACATAAAAGTATCACACGAATAAGCTCATGAGTTTTCTCCTTTAAGAGACAGGGATTAAAAGTCTGACCCTGCCTATTGCCTGCAAACTGTCCATTCCTTTTCCAAGAGTTTGGGGGAAAAAATTGTGATTGCTCAATCATTGTGGCTTCATTTCTTTTCTAGTAAACTAGTATGGTTTTCCCCTGGCACTGTTAATAATTACTACTAGCTTTGCCTAAGAAATTGTTACCAAGAAGCGAATGCACATGTGATGATTCATCACTAGTAAACTGAATCATGAAGTTTTATGGATGTGTGTGAGTGTGTCCATCAAAAATCAACTGTTTGCTACCATATCTGCTGCTGATCCGAGATGCAAATGCAGCATCTGGAACTGTGGCTCTCTTCTGCTAATAGCTATATATATATATGAGTTGGGAGATGAGTTGGGAAACTCGCAACAACTATATATAGAGAGAGAGAACCTGGTGGCCTAATGGCTAAGGCTCCTGCCTAGCATGAAATACAGCCCCGGTTCAAATCCCAGTAAGGGTATGGCTAGCTGATGAGAGCTAAAAAGCTTGAAATAGATCTATACTAGTCTCCCTGACTTATTTATTGATCAGCTCAAAAACGTAACACACATATAAAAAAATTACACAACGGAACTCATGGCTTTCTGTCTAGATGGTCTCTGGTGATGAGCCGAAAGGCAGAAAAGGAGAGCAGTATGCTTCCTCCCTTAATTGGGGCTTAACAGGGTGTTTATATATATATATGTATGTGTGTGTGTTAGTTTTTTTTATGAGCTGATCAATAAATTTATGCTTATATATATATGATGGTATTGCTGTCTTCGGGTATTTTCCCGTGTATATATACACGGGAAAATACCCGAAGACAGCAATACCAGCATACCTACACCCGTGAAAATCTACGAAAGCAAATAAATATATATACATGTGTGTGTGTGTGTGTTAGTTTTTATGAGCTGATCAAAAACTAACACACATATCTAAAAAAATTTACACAACGGAACTCATGGTTCTCTGTCTAGATGGTCTCTGGTGATGAGCCGAAAGGCAGAGAAGGAAACAGTATGTCTCCTCCCTAACAGGAAGTCGTGAAAACAATTATATATATACATATACATATACATATACATCTCACTTGTCATCATCAGGCAGGCTTGTGTCTGTGAGTGTGGAAAAATAACCAATATCCTAAGGAACCCAAAAGACAAGATCCAGCTAGAAAACCAAGGAGTCTACAAAATTTCATGTAAAAGCTGCCCTGCCACTTACATAGGACAAACCAACAGAAGGATTAGTGCACGTATTGCTGAACATAAAAATGCTTTAAAAAATCATCTTAATACCTCATCTCTCTATCAACATTTCAAAACTACAGGACATGACATTGACTTTCAAGGAACTAAAATGATCTCCAAGGCGGAACAGCTCAACAGGAGAATAATCAGAGAAGCCATTGAAATAGAGAAACAATCTAGCAGCATGAACAGACATGACGATACCTCCCGCCTACCAGATATCTGGAAGCCAGCATTGACCAGCAGACGAGCCCCACCCTCCAGCCAAGCCGTTGAAATTCAAAACAAGGAGAAACATACAAATGAGACCAATCAGCATCAATCTACCAGTCACGATGCAACTGCACAGCCAATCAACCCACTCACAACAATAGTCAGCACTCCACCCCCCCCACCAAGATTTAAAGAGGGGCGATGCCTCCGCAGTCACACTCACAGACACAAGCCTGCCTGATGATGACAAGTGAGATCTTGTCGAAACGTTGCAACAACTTTTCTATGCCTTATACACGGGAAAATCCCCGAAGCCAGCTATGCCAGCATATATATATATATATATATATATATATATATATATATGTATATGTATATGTATATGTATATGTATATGTATATGTATATGTATATGTATATGTATATGTATATGTATATGTATATGTATATGTATAATGTTGCGAGTTTTTCCAACTCATCTCTTTTCACCATGAGGAGGAGGAGGTTGATAATAACAATTTCAAGCAGTTATTTTCAGAAACATCTGAATTATCGAGAAGTCAATTTAAAGGTCTTTCCAGATGAGTGTGCACTGACACGTTTAGTTTTTACTTACTTGGCAGTAGGGAACGCCAGTATCTTTTCTGAAGCAAATGATGAATGAATGTACCTACACGAGATCCAAATATCTTTCATTAAGTCAACACATCAGTTGTGGAGGAATCATACCTTCCTATAATTAAAACTGTAACTTGGTGTTGAAGGCAAAATATAATTCTTCACTGTTTTCTCTCACTGATCCTCCCACTTGGCATGTTGCATGAAAGTGTATCACAGAAAAGTAGGCCAAAGGAAGTGCGAGTGAGTAGCTGTACTAAGGGACCAAGTTCACCCAGTCTCTCTTATCACATGTATACCACACGATACTGAAAAGTAGGTGGTTAAGCTGATTACCTTTAGCTTCTTTAATGATGGGGAATGAATAACAGAGACCGTCTGCTGCCCCATACGTCCCTACGACCAATCCGCTCCCACAGAGAGGGTCTGCTCCGGGTGCCGTCAACCGGGCAATGCCGGTTGGCAACGCCCAGGGGAAGAGCCTTCTCTGTGATGGGCCCAACCCTCTGGAATGACCTACCTCCCGAACTCCGTGTCATCTCGGACCTCCGCCTGTTCCGCCAGCATTTAAAAATGCATTTCTTCCATCAAGCCGGCCTGGCATGATTTTACTCGACACTGCACTGCTTTTAGTTATCAAAGTTTTAATTAGGGGTTTTTAACTGGTTTTAGCGCAAGGTGGGTTAATTTAATTTAGTTTTAATGATTGTTATTTTTGTATATATGTTTATTTATATTTTATATTCCCTGTGCGCCGCCCCGAGTCCCTTTGTGGTGAGATGGGCGCGGGGTATAAATGTGAATAATAAATAACCAAAAGAATAAAGAGCATATTGAGGAGTTATTAGTGCTCTCTGAACTTGATTGTTCACTTGCAAATGTGTCATTATGGCAGCTAGGTAACAGCATATGTGCAGGAGAGTGTAGGGTGTGTTTATATAGTAGCTGCCAGTTTGGATGGGGGGGGTATGGTTTCATCCTTGATTAAAATATTATTTTCTGCCTGATTGTTAGGGGTTAATCCTTGCTTATCTGTGGGACTGCTGGAGACGATGTGTTCTACATTTGGGGGGAGGGGGTTTCCCTAGGTAACATGCTTTATCTCGATGGCTGATTTGTCTGAATGCCAGAAATACCCTAATATTTTCAGATCTGGATTTGTCCGAAGTGCTAATACTTTCTATTGAGGTCCTTGACTTGTGACCGGTCCTTGACTTACGACCGGCCGCAAGTCTTCGACCTTCTCCCTGTAGGCTTGGTAACAGCCAGTCGCGTCTGATTGGCTCAGACGCGACTGGCTGGAATTGGGTTGCTGAGCGCTCTGATTGGTTCCCCGCTTGACAGCTCTTGCTTAAATAGCTGTCAAGCGGGGAAGCCCCTGTCTACCGCACTATTCCTGCTTGTATATACTTTCTGCTGTTTTGCTGTGTTTTGCCAATAAACGGCTGTTGTTTCTGACTAGCCTGTGTCTGGACTCCCTCTATCTCAGAATCTAACACTTTCCAATTTGAAACTGTGGTTCCAATTTGAAACTGTGGTTCTGTCTGTCTATGTGTTGTGAGATTAAGGAGTTTTCATTATGTCTTCTGGTTGCTTGTTGGTGTTCACACATGAATGCTAGTCTTCTGTCTGTCTGTCCTGCACACCCTTACAGACCTTGAATTGTACATTGTAAATGACTCCTGGTTTTTTTTTCCCCCTTGGCCAACTGGTTCTTTTGGTTTGCTTAAGATGTTTGGAGGGCTTCAGTAGGTCTGTGGGATATAGTGATTCCATGTGGTTATAGTAGTCTGTTGATTGTTTCTAAGATGTATTTTGATGTATGAGTGTTCCTCATTTTCATAGGTTGCACTGGGTGTGCCCTAGCAGGTTCTGTGGTCAGGTACTTTTTGATAATTTTGTTGGAAGAATTGTGTAGGCAGTTTGTTTCCTCTTTCTTTCACTTTTCTATTGGAATGAAGCAATTTTTTTTCTATTGAAAGTCAAATGCCAGGTCCCACCCCCTCGTTAATTGTTTTAGACTCTGAGGCAGAAATTCCCAAACTCACCTTGCCTCCCTGACTAAAAATTATACATTAACTAATCAAATTGCTATTCATTTTCTGTGTTTATTTGTTTATACATATATACTGCTTCAGCCCAAGGATATAAAAAGACAACCATTCCATTCTGCCTAATATTATGACTTTCCCAATGTAGTAATATGTCTAATTCATTTCTTGCCAGAAAGGACTAAAAGTGAAATACCAGTATTTTTTCCTTTTTTAAGTCTTGAATGTATTTACTATTTTTCATTGCCATATCAGTTTTTTATAGCTATACTAATGTACTTCATTTAATATTGTTTTGTCATATTAAAAAAAACCTTTAATTTAATTTAAAAGTGAAAAGGAGAGAGAAAGCTGAAGGAGGAAGAGGAGAAGAAGAAACAGTAGTAGGCATTTCAATGCCCTTCGCAGTCACTCAAGCACTCGTGACATCCCGCCTAGACTACTGTAATGCTCTCTACGTGGGGCTCCCCTTGAGGTGCACCCAAAGGCTACAGCTAGTTCAGAATGCGGCCGCGCAGGGAATTTTGGGAGCCACAAGGCATTCCCACGTAACACCGCTCCTGCGTGAGCTGCACTGGCTACCTGCGGCCTTTCGGGTGCGCTTCAAGGTGTTGATCACCATCTTTAAAGCGCTCCATGGCACGGGACCTAGTTATCTGCGGGATCGCATCCTGCCCCATACATCCCTTCGTCCGATTTGCTCCCACAGAGAGGGACTTCTCCGGGTGCCGTCCACCAGGCAGTGCCAGCTGGCGACGCCCAGGGGAAGGGCCTTCTCTGTGGCGGGCCCAACCCTCTGGAACAACCTACCCCCTGAACTTAGAACTATCACGGACCTCTGCTCCTTCCGCCAACATCTAAAGACATATTTCTTCCATCTTGATGACTTGACCTAATCCCCGCAATCAAGTTTATAGACTGAACTCTAAATTGTTTTTAATTGGATTTTAATGGGTAAGAGTTTTAGGGAATTTTAGCACAGGGTATTGTATTTAATTGGTTTTTTAGTATTTATTATTGTTGTTTTATATTTCTATTTTAATTTCCTGTGCACCGCCCTGAGTCCCTTTGGGGAGAATGGCGCGGTTATACAAATTTAATAAAATAAATAAAATAAAATAAAATAAAATAAATAAATAATCAATAATGGAACACAAACAGAAATTGTTCCAGTTTCAATTGTGATTTTGCTAAAACAGGTATCTAATTGAAACAGAATCAAACAGGAAGATTTATACTGTATTTGGTTGAACAACACATAGTATTTTAAATTGTAACTTCCACAAAGACTTGCACAATTCTTCAAGTAGGCGGCAGTTGCCACCCATTCTGTTTCAGCCAGCCTAAAGATTTGTTTAGCTCTGCGCTCTTGCTGTATGGGAGTCCGTGCACATCAAAGGTCTGAGAGCATTTGCTAAATAGCAAACAACACCATATGGCTTGTTAATTTATGTGTCTCACAATGGAGAACAAAGGATGTTATGCTGATGTGCTGCTTCACAGACACAAACAGACAAAAGAAGCTGCTTCCAGACAACAGAAAGCTTTTATGGTGCAGGAATGGCCTCAGCTCAGTTTATTTGTCACCAAAGCCCCAAATGAAAGCTATAAGGTTTTCTCCATAAGGCATTACTTAATGGTTGCATATTTACTGTAATCCTTCACTCAACATTACCCACCAGGAAATTTACAATGCTACCTTTGCTCAACTACTGGTTCGTGTTATCACGTTAGCAACTGACAAAGTCAATGTAGGGGCTTCACTGAAACGAAGCACAGACTGTAAATCATAATCTATTCTTTATTTTCTTTCGGTGGCAGAGGGAGGGCACAGCCTGTAAATCATGATTTGTTACCTTCTCTTTCAAAGATCAAGAGATGCAGTTTTACAGAACACCAAACATATGCAAATGTAGAAAATATTAATTCTAAAAAAATAGTGCCAGGTATGATATGCATGGTAGAGAAAAATAGAAATTCAGCTCTTTGAAATATATGTATCATTGTTCGCTGACAGAAGGTACCTTTTATCATTAAAGTATCTGGTTTGCAATGAATTGGATGGATCCCTCCACCTTCATCTCAATAAAATAACCACAGTTGAAATAAGACAACACTAAATAATGATGCTCATTCCAGTCCCCCTCAGTGGATATGTTTTCAGTCCAGTAGATTTATCAGTGTCATTACTAAGACCATATTCTGTACCTGTAAGGAGAAACTTCCTAACAATGAGGACAATTAGCCAGCGGAACAGCTTCCCTTCAGAAGTTGTGGGTTTTTAAAGTTTTCAAGAAGAGACTGGACAGCCCCTTGTCTGAAATGAGCAACTTGAGCAAGGAGAAGACCTCCAAGGTCCTTTCCAATTCTATTCTGACTGGCTAATATGTTGTAGGAAGTTATCACCCAGCCCTCTCCTAGGAAAATGAAATATCCTAGGAAATATTGAAAAGGCAGAATATTATTCTTCTCTGGATGTAAAAAGAGAGAAAACATGTTTTAATGTTCCTGCAGCTTTCTGCCTACCCCATTGTTTTTTTCGTCAATGGACCATTAAGAGGCCAATCCAGTCTTTTCACATAACAAAGACCCCTCCCCATCAGCTCCAGGGTGATGGAATCAAGGCATGCTAGTATAAGCCTTACTGACCACATGACACCTGAGAACTCAGCCTAGAGAGTTGCCCCTGCATGGCCCCATGTGAGTCTGACAACCAATCAGGAATACATTTCTTACACAGGAACAGGAAACAGATAGGAGGGGGCTGAACAGATTATAAAAGACCGTGCAAGTCCCTCCCTTGCCCCTTCTTCCTCACCCAAGACCTGGGAGCATGTGACCACCCTTTTCCCCAGGACCTCAAGCCATGCAGTCCTGGCCACCATTAAACCATCTTTCTAAGCAGCCTCCATGTCTCCAGTGTCTTTTTCCCCCCACTTGGAGCCGACCCCAGAAGGAGATTTCTTCCAACAATGTGTTTGTAACAAATCATCCAGGCAAATAAATGCTTGCTTAAGAAAATATGGGCATATCAAAAGCAAGGCTGAGCAATTTATTTGGTCTTATAAACAATGATTGTGCAAAAGCTTCAAAAGAATCACTTTACAAAGCATGTTAGTGCAAAGTTCTTCCAGGGGTTAAAAGGAGCCATGGCCTTTGCAAGGCACACATAACTACTTCCGAAACTTCCCCAGTTGCTTGAATTCATAGCTCCTTTGCTTCGTTGGATGTCTTAGCAGAAGCGTCATTACAAACCCAAACATGTGTTGGGCAGACTACCAGGAACAGTTTTCAAAACAGCTGTACAAGTCTTGCAAATGACTTCATTCCACAAACAGAGGACTATAGCAAACCTCTTCTTCTAAACACATTGAATAGCCCTGTTATAGTATATACCATCTATAAGGCCATAGGAACTTGGGCGTCCTCCTGGATACCCGGCTGTCTTTAGAAGACCATGTGACAGCCGTGGCCAGGGGGGCATTTTACCAGGTTCGCCTGGTACGCCAGTTACGTCCCCTATTGGACCGGGACGCCCTTCGCACAGTCACTCATGCTCTCGTCACATCCCGTCTGGACTACTGTAATGCTCTCTACATGGGGCTCCCCTTAAGGTGCACCCGAAGACTACAGCTAGTTCAGAATGCAGCCACGCAGGCAATATTGGGTACCTCTAGGTATTCCCACATAACACCGCTCCTGCGCGAGCTGCATTGGCTGCCTGTGGTCTTTCGGGTGCGCTTCAAGGTACTGGTTACCATCTTCAAAGTGCTCCATGGCACGGGACCTAGTTATCTGCGGAATCGCATCCTACCCCACACATCCCTTCGGCCAATTCGCTCCCACAGAGAGGCACTTCTCCGGGTGCCGTCCACTAGGCAATGCCAGCGGGTGACACCCAGGGTAAGGGCCTTCTCTGTGGCGGGACCTACCCTCTGGAACAACCTACCCCCCCCGAACTTAGATCTATCACGGACCTCCGCTCCTTCCGCCAGCAACTAAAAACCTACCTTTTCCAACAGGCCGGCCTGGCCTAACCTACTGTACCTAGCCTTAGTTTTAGTAGAGAAATTTGTATATTGGATTTTACGGATTAGTTTTAATGGGGAGATTTTAGCACAGGGTGTTAATTTAATATAGTTTTAAGTATTTATGTATTTATTTGTGATATATTGTGTTTTTATATTTCCTGTGCACTGCCCTGAGTCCCTTCGGGGAGAGGGGGTGGTTAATAAGTCGAATTAAAGTAAAGTAACTATCTCAGATTTTTTTTAAAAAAACAATTTCTATTGTGTGTTTGATTCTTGGGTTAGAGGGACTAAGCATGTAGTCCAAATTAACTAAAACTTTAGTCCATTGAAAATCATGGAAGGATTTTTTTAATAATAATAATAATAATAATAATAATAATAATAATAATAATAATAATAATAATAATAATAATAATAATAATAATAATAATAATCCCTGTGAATGACAATGTTCTGAATTCAGTTTTAGCATACAACTGTATTTATTCCATAGGGTATAGAGAATTAAGGAAGCCCAACTTTTTCTACCTTCCTAATTCTTCCTTTCCCTTCCCTTCACCTGTCATTTACTTCAGTCCAGTTTCAGGAATTGTTTTTAGAGAAGCAGTAGGTAACATAAAGGGTGAGGCTAACACAAAACAATAATGTATGACCACGTCATACTTGGCAAAAATAAGCCCATTTGGTGGGAAACTTTAAGGAGCGGGAGGGCAGAATAAGAAATGTAAGCTTGGTGGGAAACTCCCCAGCCTATATTGTTGTTGATTCCTGGAGATAACCTCTTACCTTATTCTAGAACAATAAGGCAAGAGAACAATAAGGTAAAACATGATTAGAGTGGGAACATAATTATTTCTATTGTGGTTCTATTGTGCAATCTAATTATTGCATTGGACAGGTCTTTTGTACATCAGATGAAATGGGGTTCTTTTCTCTGCTCTTTCCAGTTATTAGAAAATTGGAACGGAATTCCTAAGTGTTTAAAAGTCTTAAAAGAAATTTGTGGCTAAGACAAAATGTGAATTGGATGTAGTCTTGTTCATTCTGGTGGCCACTAAAAATGCTGAACCTTCCATTTCTCTGGTAGTTTAAATGCAGGCGATGGTGGCTGAGAATTCTGGAGTTGATTCTATGTAACATTCCAGTTCCCTTCAATACAAGTTTCTTGTATTGTTGCCTTCCAGCAGCTGTCATTTTGAACCTGAAAAAAGGAGATATTTAGGCTTAGTGGTCATTGATATTATTACTATTAATTTGTCTAATCTTCTTTCATGGTTGCAGTGGTGGGTTTTACATTTTTTTAGAACCTACTCTCTAGGTGTGGCCTATTTTGTAGGCGTGGCTTGGCAGTCATGTGACAGGGTGGGAGTGGCCAACTTCTAAATGTGGTGAAACTCATTTAACAACGCTCTTGCTTAGCAACCAAAATTTTGGGCTCAATTGTGATGATAAATTCTCCTTCCTTCCTTCCTTCCTTCCTTCCTTCCTTCCTTCCTTCCTTCCTTCCTTCCTAACTTTCTGCCTTCCTTCCCTTTCCTTCCCATTGGGTTACCAGCAGCGACAGGCCAGACTTACTTCTGGGTCCGCCGGTGGAACCCCCTCTCACCGGCTCTCTAAATTTCACCATCCGGCTCTTGCGAGTAGGTGCGAGCCTGCAGAAACCCACCACTGCATGGTTGCCTCAGTGCCAGCAAATTCATATGGATGCAATTTCTTTTGACTATCATAAATAATATAAGGAGATGAATTTCAATGTTGTTTTGATCTTAGTTACTCCATCCAGTTACTCCATCCAGTTTTGTATCTTTTGCAAATTTGAATTTCCTCCAAGGGCCTTCTCTGTGGCGGGCCCGACCCTCTGGAACGACCTTCCCCCCGAAATCAGAACAACCACGGACCTCCGCTCCTTCCGTCAAAAATTAAAAACACATTTCTTCTGCTTGGCCGGCCTGGGATAACTTAACTGTTTTTAGGGTTTTTTAGGGGTTGTTTTAGTTTTAACATGGGATTTTAGCGCAGGGTTTTAGTTTAATTCTTTTTTAATACTGTATTGTTTATGGTTTTTATATGTATTTTTAATTTCCCTGTGCCCCGCCTCGAGTCCCTTTGGGGAGAGAGAGCGGGTTATAAATTAAATAACAATAACAATAACAATAACAATAACAATAACAATAACAATAACAATAACAATAATTATTATTATTATTATTATTATTATTATTATTATTATTATTATTATTATTATTATTATTATTATTATTATTATTATTATTATTATCTTTTCGTGAATTAAAGGAAATGGCAAAGTACTCGGTTCTGAAGATGTTTTCAGTCCAGCTCTGTCATTTTCCAATTAAATGGCTCTCTCATTTTTATATATTACATAACAGTTAACATGATATTTTCTCAATTATTTAAACAATGGTTGTAATCTTTTTCCAGGATGCCCATTAGCAAAGAAGAATATTTAGGTATTTGGCAAGCATTCTTTTATAAAGAATCTTTTTTTAACCAAATGGCACGAAGTAGACTAGAAAAAATGTTGAGTGCTTAAAAAAAAAAGTTGGACCAAGGTATTAAGTATAATTGTAACATGAGTATTAATGGAGAACAAATAACAAGTATACACGGTAGGTGGGAACGGAGTGAATCAGTGGAGTTTTATGGGAAGAAGAATTTAACTTCTTTTAAAAAAGAAAAAAAAGCTAAAATCCAAGAACATTCCACTGGCGTGTTTACTAAAGTTTATCTAAATCTTTATTAGTTCAATCCAAGTCTTCACTGTACTTATAATCTGATCATTCCAGCTCAATGGAGAAAACTGCAACCGCAGCTTCTGCAAGAATGGTGGGAAAACGAAAACTGCAGTTCTCAAAATAGGGAGATATGTACTGAAAATAAGGGGAAAATAAATAGAAAAAATAAATGTATACATTTATACAATACTGCACATAAAAATGTTGGGGTAATTGTTTTATACGACATATACTACTTTTTCCAATGTTTATCAATATATAGTAGAAATATGTATCTGCAACAGCAGAGAGGAAATGATTTAAAGTTTTCTTTTTCAAATTGTATTCCACAGAACCCTTCAAGAGAATTTATGGGTTCTGTAAGAAGTTAAAGGCAAAAACAAAACCAAAGGGGAAAAAACCCCACACAAACGGGGCAATTTTTACGACTAGAGCTTTGCCTCTTGATCATGGATGCTGTTGTTGTTTTTGTTGTTCTTAACTAAAAAGATCCATAGTCTGAAGAAGTTTGAAAGCCCCTGATCTAAGCAACCTAAGAGAACTGAAAGCTGCGGCAAAGTACATATGCTTTGCTTTAATTGTAGCAATTATGATAGTTAAACTAGAGCTTAGGGGCACCCTGATTGAGGGTTTAGTGAACTCACAAAAGAATGAAACAGACAAATCCATTCATCTGAAACATCAGACAGGAATCACAAGACGGACAGGCCTCTTCTGTCTTCTTTTGTAATACCTATCCAATTTGATGGAACAGTTTGATTTTCTATTTAGTTAGGTATTTTACTTGTTTCTCTTTGTTATAAAAGCATCATTTAGCCTTGTTTTTAACTTTAATTTCAGATGCTGTAGAAATGCTATTCACTATGAATTTTTAGACAAACCAACTTAATTTTTTTTAAATTAATACATCAATCAAAATGAATTTATCCTTCATCTTTTTGAAATTCTGTCAATTTTGCAATATCAGGCTCCATTGTTACACTTAAGAGCTAATCAAAGATATGTGCCTGTCACATATTTAACAACCATCACAGTTCAGTTGAAAGTGTTACATGACCGACTATTTTAGTCCTCCAATATTTTTCATTCATCATTAGTATAATTCTTAAATTCTTCTCATCTGAACCTTTTCATAGTCTTTGGGATTCCAAATTATCTGGTGTGATTTCCAAAATAGAGTCAGCATGTTAGGATATCTGTACCATTCTGATGTTTTGGGTTACATTTCCAAACATTGTGGAGCATATTGATTGTATTAGGGCTTTGCCTTCTTAACTTTACTAGTAGAGTGTTGACATGTCTGCATCTCTTGAAGTCTCAGCTTTGCCCTATCTTCTACATCTCTCACGCTGCTGCAGGTTGTCCTTTATGAACTAGAAACCAAGAATCATGGCAGGGAATGAGGTTTTCCGGTTAGAAAACATGTATGTGAATGTGCATTCTTCCATAAGCAAAGGTAACATAGGTAAAAAAAAAATGCATGCACTATGCATCTAGCTCTTTTTCAATGAGTAGGCTAGCACTGTAATTGCACTGGTGTTGCCGGGGTGGAAAATGCGGAGCGGGGATGGGTGGGCGGGAGAGGACACTCTCTTGGCCTAATGTTTAAACTAAGAAAAAATCCAGGAAGACTTCCACAAGAATAATGGGTTGTCCTATTGAACTTGGTACAATCAATCAAGAAAAAACAGAGGCATTGCAAGCCATATAGAAGCAGATCTGTAGATCTTTATCACTTGGCTATCAAAAGATATATAGACACATTTGCTCACCATCAAAAAGCAACGAACAAATGAATTAAACATCAGTATGGCTAAATCATTAAGGGGAAGAAAAACATTCTGTGAAGTTAACCTATTTGTCTTATATTTCAGTGATAATGGCAGCAATACCTAACTAAAAAGTTCACTTCCAAAAACAGCCACAGAGAGACACTTGTAAAGACTTGCGGTGAATAAATTATTTCATTCTAAATGAGAAAAAGAGGTCAGGGACCCACAGAAATCAACAAGAGGATTTTGAATTTTTAAATATCCATTGATGAAATCCCATTTCTGAAATGCAAGTGGCAGAGGCTGTTGACATCCCTCTGGAATGCAGGCCTCCAATTCTGTTTTTACAAGCTGATTCATCATTGTGTAAGTGGACACTTAAATGCTTACCTGACCACCCACCAGAGAAGGCAGAGTAAAGAAAGAGAGCATCAGATACAGATAACAAAAATTGCTTGTTGTGGAATGAAAGATTGTAATCCACCCTGGCTGGAGTCAGTCCACATTTTTAGAATTCTGGAGATTTGGACACACCTTCTCTATAATCACAAATTAACAACCAGCTCTTTCAAGAGTGAAAAGTACAATACGAATAAACATGGCAGTTGTATGTTAAGAGGTCTCTGAATGCAAATTCTACTCTTCTTCCAGATACTGAACATTGTAGTCTGCAGAGAAGAGTGGCTGTAAATTAAGACTACCATAATTTACACCCCAGATACAATAGCTTTATTATATTTATATATAATATTTATTACATACACAAATGCATACACACACATTATATATACATACATATAAGCATACCTGTATACATACATATGTATTTGGGTATATGTGTGTGTATATATGACAGTTGCCAATAAATGAAACACATGCATACATATACATATACCCTATTTTCCCGAGAATAAGACCTCCCCAGATAATAAGCCCAATCAAACTTTTGAGTGTATGTGCTATAATAAGTGCTCCCCAAAAAATAAGCCCTCCCAAAAAATATTGCAACACAGCCATGAGGTGACCACATTCACCGCCTCATCCACCTCAAAAACAAGACCTCCCTGAAAATAAGGCCAAGCACTTATTTCAGGGGTCAAAAGAAAATAAGACCCTGTCTTATTTTCAGGAAAACATGGTACACACACACACACACATACGTGGTCACCTCATGGCTCACCTCATGGCTGTGTTGCAATATTTGTGTGTGTGTGTGTGCGTCTGTATTCCACTGATTGGTAACTTTGTCATGTTTAGATTCTCTTTCCATCAAATGACAAAAGATTAGGGCCAAAAAATGCTTGTTGTACAACCAACTGTACAAATTGGAAGCCTGGAGGCTGGATGCATTAAATGTAGGCCTTGCCCACCCCAGCACCAAGAAGGGGACAATCGCAATATATCACATGACAGCAATGTGACATGGTGAGTATGAAAATCATGTTGTAGAAGATGATTAGAGAAAAGAAACCTCCTTTATGTAACACATAGTTAAAATGTGAAATTTGCTTTCATATACTCTGCAACATGACTTACGTGATGGAAATGATGACCAAGAGCTAAGCTGCCTTTGATAAGAAGCTGGCTAAATTAACTGATGATCGGATGAGCAAGGATTGCTAGTAATAATAGCTTTATTATTCATTCCGTATTTAAAGTAATTTGCTTTCCGTTAATACTTGCTGAGGGACATGAATAAAGGCATACTATTACATTCAGATTGTGCTTGTGAGCTTCCATATAGCAGTCTAACAGGATTGGTCTGATCCACCTAGATGCTATTAATGTGTTTTTATAGTTTATGTGAGAGTGAATTTAGGAATAGTGCATAGATTGGGGTATTTTTAAAGTGAAAACAGAAATTGTTTGGAGAATAGGACAGCTGAATTATAATATTTGTGGAATAATATAACCAGGAAGGGAAAGGGACTCCTTCCTCATAGATCTGGCAACTAAAATAGGATTATATGATGTTTTTCACTTTAATTGAGCTGTTTCAACTACCTTCCCTCCCTCCCTCCCTCTCACATTTATTCTACTTGCATCACTGGGAAGAAGTAAACTACTGAGTCCCGGAAGGGAGAAGGGCGGTATAGAAATATTATTATTATTATTATTATTATTATTATTATTATTATTATTATTATTATTATTATTATTATTATTGTTGTTGTTGTTGTTGTTGTTGTTGTTGTTGTTGTTGTTGTTGTTATTATTTCAACTCTAGTGCTGGTACAGTTTTGGTCCATTTCATGAGGCCTGCATCCTACAGTGCTTTGGACCTGTCTGCCTGTTAATCAAATTAACTTACATTGATTTCAACCGACCTACAGTAGAGTCAATAAATCCTCCTTCAATAGATCATACCTGTTTTATTATTTTTGCATATTATTCTAGGTCCATTGAGATTAAGAGTAATCTGCATTTGAAATTTATATTCTCCTATTCCAGCCGTTTCCCCATGATGAGTTTCCATCATGTTTACAATGTTTTTATGCACTTTTCCTGCACTAGTTTGTTGACTGAATTCAAAAATCATTTTCAAAAATGCCTTTTTTGTTTTGAGGGAAAGTTAATGAGACTAAAGAAACTTTGTGCTTGCTCCCATCACAACTCAGGATTTGTGATGAAGTCTGGATGAGCTATTTATTTATTTATGAAAATTTATATGACCACCCAAATCACTCTCAGTGACTACAAGTGGCTTACAATATGAAAATAATAAAAAAGCAATAACTCCCCATCTCCATGGTGACAGCAACCAAGAGAGCCATTACATGGACCACCCCACTCTGGGGTCTCTAAGTCCATTGGCAAAACCAGTTATTCGGGATCTTGTGAAAGAAACGGGGCTACAGTAAATCTTATCTCCATGGGGATGGTGTTCCACAGGAAAGGAGCAACCACAGAGAAGCCTTTCTTCTTGGTCTTACTAGATGGACTTCCTTAGAGGAGGGACCAATAGCATTCCCTGATTCTCCAGTCTGGCGGGTTGGATAGATATGATTGGGAAAAGAAGATCCTTCAAAAAGAAGATCCTTCAAGACATGTAGGTCTTGAAGGAGATGACCAGCACCTTGAATTGGATCCAGAAGCAAATCAGTAGCCAATGCAGTTCTCACAAAAGAGATGCTGGAAATTGTAGTTCATTTCTTCTTTTTCCAATTCTTCATATGTCTCCTTACTCCAGGGGTGTCCAAACTTGGGAACTTTAAGACTTGTGGACTTCAACTCCCAGAATTCCCCAGCCAGTGATGCTGACTAGAAGACCTCCGAGGTCCCTTCCAACTCTGCTATTGTATTGTATTGTAAAAAAGTTCTCTATTTCCTGTATTAGGAGAAAAAGAAATAAACCTAATCCAATTGCAGTCCTTGTCTAGTTCCCTGGATGTTAAAACTCACTACACTCATCATGATTGAGTAAGGCTGGGATGTCCAGACTTGAGAACTTTAAGACTTGTGGACTTCAACTCCCAGAATTCCCCAACCAGCATCACTGGCTGGGGAATTCTGGGAGTTGAAGTCCACAAGTCTTAAAGTTCCCAAGTTTGGACACCCCTGGAGTAAGGAGACATATGAAGAATTGGAAAAAGAAGAAATGAACTACAACTTCCAGCAGCACTGGGGAACATGACCAGTGAAGAAGCTGCTGGGAATTATGGTTCTATTCAGTGATGGGATTCAAAAATTTTTACTACCAGTTCTGTGGCAGAGGAAGGATACTGTAAAATCTCCATTCCTATCCCATTCCTGGAGAAGGTTACTGCAAAATCCCCATTTCCTCCCGATCAGCTGGGGCTTGGGAAGCAGAGAATACATGGGGGATGGGCCAGTCACAGGCGGTATTTACCGGTTCTCCGAAATACTCAAAATTTCCGCTAGGCGGAAATTGACCAGTTCTCCAGAACAGTTCAGAACCTGCTGAATACCATCTCTGCTTTCCATTGCATTTGGAAGGCTAAAGGTTTTCCTCCCTGAAATACAGAACGGGGTGGTTGCTGCTCTATGATCTTGCTTCTCAACTCTCCGCTTGTTATGTGAATGCCCCCATTTTTCTACACAAATATATCATTATCCCCGCTCCTTTAGATCACTTGAAAGCAAAAGCTGTAAGTTCCTTAAGCAAACATTCATATGAGATGCTTTTTTCCCCACAGAGGCCTGCACCCTTCATGCCAAAAAGAGCATTAATGCATTTCCTTTGCTGTGGGTTCATAATGATGTGTGGAGAATGCACCCAGATGGGTCACCCTCCTTCTTCTCCTCCTCCTCTGCTTCTTGCTTCTTGAATTTGATTCCCTGCAGCTGGAGGCAGGCATTTTGCAGGTGCTTGCTGATCCTTATTAGATTATTCATAACTATTTTTAAGTTCTTGAGAGGCAACTAAAACCATGTGGAAAAGATGGATCATGATGACTGGAAGTTCTGCTGACACCTATTTCCAGGATATGGTTCTCTGTTTTCACTCATCTTATACAAAGTGGCATGGGGTGGGGGGGGGGGAGATTGTAGTGTGTTGCTTAAAGATGTGCAGAGGGCTGCAAAAATACCACCATTGCACAAAGAAGCAATTAGGGGTAGCTGGCACTTCAACATGAATGATATTGATCTCTACATGGGGCTCCCCTTGAAGAGCACCCAGAGGCTCCAACTGGTCCAGAATGCGGCCGCGCGGATAATTATGGGGATGACACGACACTCCCATGTAACGCCCCTCCTGCGCGAGCTACACTGGTTTCCGGTGGTTTTCCGGGTGCAATTCAAGGTGTTGGTTACCATCTTTAAAGCACTCCATGGCTTAGGACCTGGGCACCTACAAGATTGCCTCCTGCCACCGAAAGCCTCCCACTGGCCAGTACGCTCCCGTAGAGAGGGTCTCCTCATGGTGCTGTTGGCTAAACAATGTCGACTGGCGACACCCAGGGGGAGAGCCTTCTCTGTGGGAGCACCTGTCCTCTGGAACGAATTGCCCTGGGAGTTAAGAATTATCCCTGACCTTTGCACCTTTCTTTTTCAACAAGCCGGGCTGGCGTAAATATGAATTTTATTAATTTTACTTGGGTTTGTTGGTTTTTAATCTTATTAGGGGCCAAATTATTTAATATGTTTTTAAACTGTTTTTAACTTTTATATATCTGTTTTATTTTGGCTGTACACCGCCCTGAGTCCTTCAGGAGTAAGGCGGTATAAAACACAAATAAATAAATAAATAAATAAATAAATAAATAAATAAATAAATAAATAAATAAATAAATAAATAAATAAATAAATAAATAAATAAATAAATAAATAAATAAATAATTCTGATTCCTCATAAGAAAAAAGTTATTAGGAATCTATGTTACAAGTAATCCTCAACTTACAACCACAGAATTTGAGACCAGAATTTCCGTTGCTAAACAAAGCGGTTTTGTAAGCGAGTCATGCCTACTTTTACAACAGTTTTCGACCATGGTTGCTAAGCGAAGTAGCTATTTATCGTGAAGTCATTAAGTGAATCTGGCTTCCCCCATCGACTTTGCTTGTTGGAGGCTGGCTGGGAAGGTCTCCAATGGTGATCACATGACCCTGGGGCAGTGCAACCATTGTAATCCAGTTGCCAAGAACCCAAACTTTGATCACATGACTGTGGGGAGGCTGTGGTGGTACTAAGTGTGAGGAATGTTTGTAACTCACTTTTTTCAGGCTGTTGTAACCTTGAATAGTCAGCAAACAAATAATTGTATGTTGAGGACTACCTGTATTTATTTTTATTTATTTATTTTTATTTTATTAAATTTATACCCCGCCCTTCTCCCCGTTAGGACCCAGGGCAGCGCACAGGCACTATCCAAAAACACAAAATACAATAAATATCTATTAAAATGTATTAAATTAATAAACCCGTGCTAAAACCCAATGTTAAAACCCTTGCCAATTATAAATTATTTTCTTAAAAAGTCAGAAATGGGGAGCTATCCTAGGCCGGCTTGTTGGAATAAATACATCTTAAGACGTTGCGGAAGAGGCGGAGGTCCGAGATAGTACGAAGGTTGGGGGGTAGGTCGTTCCAGAGGGCCGGGCCCGCCACAGAGAAGGCCCTTCCCCTGGGTGTCGCCAACCGGCATTGCCCCGTCGACGGCACCCGAAGAAGACCCTCTCTGTGGGAGCGGATCGGACGAAGGGATGTATGGGGCAGGAAGCGGTCTCGTATATAGCTAGGCCCCGAGCCATGGAGCGATTTAAAGATGGTCATCAGCACCTTGAAGCGCACTCGAAAGGCCACAGGCAGCCAGTGCAGCTGGCGCAGGAGAGGTGTTATGTGGGTTTGCCTTGTGGCACCCATAATCACCCGCGCGGCCGCATTCTGTACTAACTGTAGCCTTCGAGTGCACCTCAAGGGGAGCCCCATGTAGAGAGCGTTACAGTAATCCAGCCGGGATGTCACAAGCGCTTGAGTGACTGTGCGAAGGGCTCCCCGGTCCAGTAAGGAGCGCAACTGGCGTATCAGGCGTACCTGATAAAACGCCCCCCTGGCCACGGCCACCACATGGTCCTCCATGGACAGCCGGGAATCCAGGAGGACGCCCAAGTTGCGCGCCCTCTCCACGGGGCCAGTTGTTTGTCCCCAATGGCCAGTGTTGGACTTATCTGGCTGAACCGGGGTGCCGGAAACCACAGCCACTCGGTCTTGGCCGGGTTGAGCTTGAGTTTGTTACTACCCATCCAGATCCGTACGGCCTCCAGACACCGGGACAGCACCTCGACGGCATCGTTGGGGTGGTTTGGGGTGGATATGTACAACTGAGTGTCATCAGGGTACAGATGGTATTCCACCCCAAAACCACAGATGATCTCACCCAGCGGCTTCATGTAGGTGTTGAACAGGAGTGGCGAGAGGACCGACTCCTGAGGAACCCCACATGTGAGGGGCTTCGGGGACGACCTCTGCCCTCCTGCCAACACCCATTGCGACCGACCAGAGAGGTAGGACGAGAACCACCGTAAAACGGTGCCTCTCAGCCCCAACCCCCCCCCCCAATCGGCGCAATAAGATACCATGGTCGATGGTATCAAAAGCTGCTGAGAGATCTAATAGGACAAGGATAGAGGAACAACCTCTATCCCGTGCCCTCCAGAGATCATCCACCAACGCGACCAATGCCATCTCGGTACTGTGACCGGGCCGGAAGCCGGACTGGCGCAGGTCTAGATAATCAACTTCCTCCAGATGTCGGGGAAACTGTTGAGCCGCCACACTCTCAACAACCTTCACTAAAAAGTGAAGGTTGGAGACGGGACGATAGTTCTCTAATAAAGCTGGGTCCAGGGATGGCTTCTTGAGGAGGGGCCTCACCACCGCCTCTTTCAAGACGGTGGGCAAGTGCCCCTCACTAGAGATGAATTCACAATACCCTGGAGCCAGCCTCGTGTCACCTCCCAGGATGCCATTACAAGCCAGGAGGGGCACGGGTCCAATAAACATGTGGTGGCTCTAAGGTTCCTCCGCAACCTGTCCATATCCTCGGTAGTAACAAAGTCAAACTCCTCCCAAGATGTTATCTCAAGACCAGCACCGGACACCTCGACAGGATCACTAGTGGAGGGCAGCTCGTTCCGAATCTGAGTGATTTTGTCCTGCAGAAAAACTCCAAATTCCTCTGCTCGACCCTGCAGAGGGGCTTCCCGTGGCCTCAAATGCAAGAGGGAGCGGGTCACCCCAAACAGGGCGTCAGGGCGGTTTTCTGCGGACGCGATAAGGGTGGCACAATACTCACGTTTGGCCACTCTTAGCGCCACTAAATAAGTCCTAATATGGTCTCTCACTAGTGTTCGGTCAGATTCGGATCGAGAAGATCTCCACCTACTCTCTAGGCGTCTCTTACGGCGTTTCATCTCCCGAAGCTCCTCGGTAAACCAAGGAGCCTGGGTGACTCGACGCCGCATGAGAGGCCGCAAGGGCGCGACTCGGTCCAAGGCCCCCGTGGCCGCACTATACCATGCGGCCACTAGATCCTCAGTCGAGCCGTGGGACAGGGACACAGGTACTGGCCCAAGCTCCCTCTGGAACCTTTCCGGGTCCATCAGGCGCCTGGGGCGGAAGCAACTCGGTGTCTCTGGTTCCGCCTCCCCGCGGTGGGGTGTGACGGTTGGAAAGTCTATCCGAAGGAGAGAGTGATCTGTCCATGACAAGGGTAAGATGACTAAATCCCCTGTTCCAAGATCACTAATCCAGTGTCCAGAGACAAAAATCAGATCCAGCGTGTGTCCTCCCTCGTGCGTGGGGCCCTGAACTACTTGGGTCAGGTCCATGGCCGTCATGGAAGCCATGAACTCCTGAGGTGCCTCGGATGTCTCGCCCGCCGATGGCAGGTTAAAGTCCCCCATGACTATAAGCCTGGGGGTCTCCACCGCCATCGTAGCGATCACCTCGAGTAGCTCGGGGAGGGCTGCTGTTACATAGCGGGGAGCCAGGTATACAACCAGCAAGCCCAACTGCCTCCCTAGGCTCCACTTCACGAAGAGGAACTCTCAGCCGGTCGTCTGAGGCACAGTGGTCTCCTTCGGCTCCAGACTTTCCTTAACGATAACCACCACCACCCCACCCCTGCCTAGGGCCCTAGGTTGATGAAATGCACGGTAACCTGGTGGGCACATTTCCACGAGGGGTAGACCCCCCTCGGGGCCCAACCAGGTCTCCGTAATTCCCACCAGGTCCGGGTCCCCCTCTGACACAAGGTCATTTATGAGGGGGGCTTTGTTCACCACGGACCTGGTGTTGCAGAACATCAACCTAGGGCCCCGGCTCTGTAATCCCTGACCGCCTAGCCTACGAGTGGAGCACAGGGGGTTGGGGCAAGCGATCGCTCGTAGCCAGCGACCACGAGCCCCCAACCCACGATGGACATCCTGTCTCCCACCGCCCCTGCCCCTCCCTAAGACCAACCGAATGGGACGGCCATCAACAGAGACAACCCCTGATCCCCCCTCCCTAGTGGACTCCTCCTTTATCCCACTTCCGTATTAAGATTTTCATCTAAGAGGTATGACCAGAAGAGACAGCAGGGAGATCCCATACCTTCTCTAAGTTATACTTGAAAAACTTCAAAACTAAACAAATTCTTAGAATAGAATAGAATAGAATAGAATAGAATAGAATAGAATAACAGAGTTGGAAGGGACCTTGGAGGTCTTCTAGTCCAACCCCCTGCCTAGCAGAAAACCCTATACCATTTCAGACAAATGGTTATCCAATCTCTTCTTTAAAACTTCCAGTGTTGGAGCATTCATAAATTCTGGAAGCAAGTTGTTCCACTGATTGTTCTAACTTTCAGGACATTTCTCCTCATTTCTAAGTTGTTTCTCTCCTTGATTAGTTTCCATGCATTCCTTCTTGTCCTGCCCTCAGGTGCTTTGGAGAATAGCTTGACTCTCTCTTCTTTGTGGCAGCCCTTGAGATATTGGAGCACTGCTATCATTCTGCTATTCTCCCGGTCTTAAGAAAGTTAGGACTGAACCTGCTCAGAGATGTATCTTATCTGTCTTTGAAAAGAGATTTATTACATTTATGCTGAAGACATCAGGCAAAATTCCTTCCTTAATTTTTTTTTTTTTAAATGGTAAAAGTTGAATAAGTGAATTTAAGACTAATCCACAACATCAAGCTGTAGACTGAAGTTTAAATTGTTTTAATTCGGATTTTGAGGGGTTGAATTTTAGGATTTTAAGGTTTTAAGATTTTTTAGCACAGGGTATTGGGATTTAATCTATTTTTAGTATTATTAATTGTTATGTTTGTATTTTTTTTCTATTTTAACTTCCTGTGCACTGCCCTGAGTCCCTTCATTAATAAATGAAATGAATGAAATGAATGAAGACATGTCGTGGATTTGCCATCTACATTTATAGACATTTCCAAAAACAGGCTGATGGATGTGTAAGATTCTGATGATTTTTTTTTATTTTACTATATTTTTTAGCATGCAAAGTAGGTGATGGAAGTTTCAGAGGCTGTGCCGTCTAGTCTTAGGTGGAAAAAGTGGTAATGCACCCACACAAACAATTCCTTTTAAATGTGTCGCTGCAGGATTATACCCCATTTTAGCAGTATCAGGCTGTGGTTGATACTTTTCCCCTCCCACAGATTTTAGTAGGTGGATTTTTAAGAAGAAAAACAGTATAATATGATTTCTTCATCTCCTGCTTTATCTGTTGCTCAAGCTGGGATGGGTGGGTGGATCCCTTGCAGATTCCACTTTTGTGGCCCATAAAGTTTTATTAAATTAAGGCTTCCAGATTTGATGCTGGCTCAAATTAAATCATCCCCCTTGGCTGAAAAAGTCTAATGCAGGGGTTCCCAAACTTGGCAACTTGAAGACTTGTGGACTTCAACTCCCAGAATTCTCCAGCCAGCCCTTCTGAGAGTTGAAGTCCACAAGTCTTCAAGTTGCCAAGTTTGGGAACCCCTGGTCTAAGGTATCTGGATTTTGAAACAGATTTGACATGCTCCAACTATTTCTCACCCTGATTTAAAATGTTTTAATATGGTCACATTAGTGACCATGTAAATGGAAATATACATGGAAATAGAATGGAGTGGGTGGGAATGAATTGTAGATAGTAACCCATATTTTAAAACACCCTATTTGTGTACATTGTGTTTGTGCTCTCCTGTAGTGGTCCTATTGCAAATGGCTTCCAGAACATCTGTTACAGAAACCACTGTGTTACCCATGCTCAAGGATCAACTTGCAGTAAGAGAATCTGGTGAAAGAAAAATGAAACTAGATCAGATAAGATACTCAACATACCGCAGAAAGAGTCTCAATAGCAGTAGTTCAGTTCTTCAGAAATGAAGACGATTCTTGGATGAGAAGTGAAACATTTCCAAAATAAAAAATAAAAACAAATAATGAAATAAAACAAAAAACTAAGTAAGTCCAGTTGCCTTTTGGAAAAGCACCTTTGGGACTGTATATAGCAGGTCATTGTCCATATAAATAGCCATTGTTAGGAGAAAAATCTATTAATTTCTGTATACCACCCATGCATTTTCCTATGAAAGTGAAAAACAACATTCACACATTTATATATACATAGGTGAGACTCATGTTGACTTTATAGTCAAATATATACGGATAAAGTTGGGTTTAAAAAATATTGTGTATGTGTGTGTATCTATATACATACATGACATATATCCATTTGCATATAATATACACATATATATGCGCGCACACACACACACACACAAACACACACACACACACACATATATATAGTATATATATATATATATATATATATATATATATATATATATATATATATATATATATATATATATATATATATATATATATATATATATATATATATATATATGAAGATACTATGTTACAGCTTCCTGTAGAATGCTGTCTTGATGTTGTGTTTGTGGAGGATCTTGCTGATTCTGTCTGTGGTGCCTTTTATGTATGGGAGGAGGGCTTTGCCGTTTTCTTGTTCACTGTCTTGGACTTTAGTGGGGTTTTCTTTTTGGATTAGGTTAGTTATCTTGTTTCTTTGGAATCCGTTTCTTCGGAATCCACAAACACAACATCAAGACAGCATTCTACACAAACCGAAAAATATCCACCATCCTAGGAAACCCCAAAGAGAAAATAGAGTTAGAAAATCAAGGAGTATATGAAATCCCATGCACCACCTGCCCCACCACATACATCGGACAAACCAACAGAAGAATAAAAGCACGCATTGAAGAACACAAAAACTCAGTCAGAAAGGAGGAACCAACTTCTTCCCTGGTCCAACACTTCAAAGCCACAGGACATGATATAGACTTTAAAAAGATCAGAACTATTGCCAAAATTGAACACTATAACAACAGAATAATCAGAGAAGCTATTGAGATAGAAAAGCGGCCACACAGCATGAATAAACGAGATGATACCTCCCGCCTACCAGCCATTTGGAAACCTGCCCTCATTGACAAATGAGTCCCTAACACAAAGAATGATACCAGACCCACACTCACGAAAACCACACAGGATGTCACTATCACACATCCACGCAAAAAGCAAACCCAAACCCACACCGAAGATGACCACAAATCAGAAGCCCGACCACAAACCAGAAGCCAGACCAAAGCTGCATTATTAGCCACTTTAAACCCCTCCAATCCATACATGAAGCAAACTGATGCCCACCACGGAGATGTGGTACGACCACAAACGTGAAGCCAAACAACAGCAATGCAGCTCACCAGGTCAAATTCCTCTGCAACTCAGACTAACACAAGCACAACCAGGCCCCCACCCAAACAGAACACGCCCCCATCCAATCAGAGCACAGCCAAACTACCATCCAATCAGAGCACAGCCAAACCCCCTACCAATCAGAACACACCTCCACCCAATCAGAATGCAGCCAAGCTCCCATCCAATCAAGTCACACCCCCACTGGCAGTTAAAAAGAGGAACCGGCTGAGATCTCACATTGCTCCTGGAAGCACCAAGCCCGAAGCACCAGCCTGAAGATGATGAATGAGATTTCATCGAAATGTCGTGAAGATACTTCCAATTCTACGCGGGAGAAAACCCGAACAACCAAAGACCTACATACAAACACCCGCGAAAACCTCAGAAAACATATATATATATATTATTAATCATTCCTTTAAAAAAACATTTAACACATATCTAAAAAGACAGCAGCAATTTAATAGGTCTCTGTCTGGATGATCTCAAAGAGGAGTCGAAGGACAGAGAAGGATGACAAGTTTGTCTCCTCCCTTAAACAGGCCTAGCAGGAAGCTGTAACATAGTATCTTCATATATATATATATATATATATATATGTATATATATATATATATATATATATATATATATATATATATATATATATATATATATATATATATATATGAGAGAGAATATTATCACAGCTCCTGTTCAAGGGTCCCTTTAAGGGGAGGAGACTTAACGTCATCCCTCTCTGCCCTTCGACTCAACCTAGAGATCATCCAGACAGAGAACCAATTAGATTACTGCTGTGTGACATTTTTTAGATATGTGTTAGATTTTTAAGGGCTGAAAAGAAAGAGACCAGGATGGATCCATTTCAGGCTTATTAGCCTTCTTCAGCTGGCCATACTCCTTCTACTGGGATTTGAACCGGTGCTTTCCAGCATATGAGGCAGGCTTCTCTATGCCTTGAGCTATCCGGTATCCCTGATACATCAGCCAATTTAAAGGACTCTTAAATGAGAGAATATTATCACAGCTCCTGTTCAAGGGTCCCTTTAAGGGGAGGAGACTTATTAAGGAGAGGAGACTTTAAGGGGAGGAGACAAATATATATATTTGTTTTCTGAGGTTTTCGTGGGTGTTTGTATGTATGTCTTTGGTTGTTCGGGTTTTCTCCCGCGTAGAATTGGAAGTATCTTCACGACGTTTCGATGAAGTCTCATTCATCATCTTCAGGCTGGTGCTTCCGGCTTGGTGCTTCCAGGAGCAATGTGAGATCTCAGCAGCAATCTTAATAGGTCTCTGTCTGGATGATCTCTAGGTTGAGTCGAAGGGCAGAGAAGGATGACAAGTTTGTCTCCTCCCTTAAAAATAGGCCTAACAAACAGGAGCTGTAAAAAATATTCGCTCATATATATATACATATATATATATGCTGGCATTGCTTGCTTCGGGTATTTTCCCGTGTATAAGGCATGGAAATGTCTCACTTGTCATTGTCAGGCTTTGGTCTGTGACTGTGACTGCGAAGGCATGGCCCTTTTTAAAATCTTGATGGGGGGGTGGAGTGCTGACTATTGTTGTGAGTGTGTTGATTGGCTGTGCAACTGCATCATGACTGGTATATTGATGCTGATTGGTATCATTTGTATGTTTCTCCTTATTTTGAATTTCAACGGCTTGGGTGGAGGGTGGGGCTCGTCTGCTGGTCAGTGCTGGTTTCCAGATGTCCAGTAGGCGGGAGGTGTCATCATGTTTGTTCATACTGTTAGATTGCTTCTCTATTTTAATGGCTTCTCTGATTATTCTCCTGTTCAGTTGTTCAGCCTTGGAGATCATTTTAGTTCCTTGAAAGTCAATGTCATGTCCTGTAGTTTTGAAATGCTGATAAAGAGATGAGATATTAAGTTGATTTTTTAATGCATTTTTATGCTCTGCGATACGTGCACTTATCCTTCTGTTGGTTTGTCCTATATAAGTGGCAGGGCAGATTTTACATGGAATTTTGTAGACCCCTTGGCTTTCTAGCTGGATCTTGTCTTTGGGGTTTCTTAGGATATTGGTTATTTTTTGGTCGGTGTTGAAGGCTGTCTTTATGTTGTGCTTGTGGAGAATTTTGCTGATTTTGTCTGTGGTACCTTTAATGTATGGGATGAGGGCAATGCCATTTTCCTGTTCTTTGTCTTGGTTCTTGGGGGGTGTCTCTTTTTGGATTAGTTTGGTGATTGTTTTTCTTCTGAATCCGTTGGATATTAATGTATTTGTGAGGAAATGTAATTCGGTTTTCAGGTGGTCTTTGTCAGCTAGGCTACAAAGATTTAGGATACAAAATAGATGTACACACACACAAACATACAGACACAGAGCAGAGGTGTGTGGCTGCCGGTTCGGCCCAGATCAGGCAAACTGGTAGTAGTGGCAGTGGGAGGCTCCACCCACCTGCCTGGATACTTCTGTGCATGCACAGAAGTGGCACACATATGTAGGAGCGCGCCCAAACCAGTAGTAAGAAAATTGGCAACCCACCACTGACACAGAGACATTTTGTGGTGAAAAATATGTTCAGTTGCGTTTGTCATTGGGTGCTATATTTGTGCCAAGGAATGTGCGATAAGAAATGCATAGCTATATACGAGACCGCCTCCTGCCCCATACATCCCTTCGTCCGATCCGCTCCCACAGAGAGGGCCTTCTCCGGGTGCCGTCGGCGGGGCAATGCCGGTTGGCGACACCCAGGGGAAGGGCCTTCTCTGTGGCGGGCCCGGCCCTCTGGAACGACCTACCCCCCGACCTTCGTACTATCTCGGACCTCCGCCTCTTCCGCCAACGTCTTAAGACGTATTTATTCCAACAAGCCGGCCTAGGATAGCCCCCCGTTTCTGACTTTTTAAGAAAATTTATAATTTGGTAATGGGTTTTAATATTGGGGTTTTAGCATGGGTCTGTTAATTTAATACATTTTAAGTGATATTTATTGTATTTTGTGTCTTTTAAATAATGCCTGTGCGCCACCCTGGGTCCTAACAAGGAGAAGGGCGGGGTATAAATTTAATTTAAAAATAATAATAATAATACTTTTGAATTACAGAAGGAAAAAAAAGTTGTCCTTGCTTTCAATGCCCTGTAGGCATGCTTTTCTTTCAAGCAGAACCTTCAACAACAGTTTCTTAGCAGATCAGATGATCCATATCCCACCTACCCTATTGAGTTCGGGAAAGGAGACAGGGGGAAAAAGTTAACATCTGTTAAAGAAACTGATTTGTTTGGATAGTTCTGAATCGCTGGTATTGAAGGCACATTACATGGTACGTATGAAGGGAAAGCACTCCTGGTTTTGATTTGAAGTAGCCACATCAAATTGGTTCATTAAACCTGGCAGCAGTGTTTAGGGAGAGGGTTTTTTTTATTTTGTTTTTTAAACATAGATTGTTGAAGAGAAGGTAAGAAAAACATTTCTATACATTTCTCCAAAACAAAGGTATTGGTTATGCACCGATTCAGTTTTTTGGGACAAAAACATTCAGTTCAGGTACCAACTTTTGAAGAAACTGTCAAGATGTCTCAATCTGTAACTTGTTACAGCGTACTTCGGCTTTTTACAGGAAATTGCCCAGATGATATTTGCTGTTAGGCAGGAAACAAACATTGGAAATAAAATATGCCAAGAATGTTTCAATTGGAAAAAATAATATTTTTATTTTATGTTAGGAGCTCAGCATTGTACAACTCATGACCTTTCTTCCTTGCTACACATTTTGGTTTCAGGACTCCCCTACTAAATATCTTCCATCATTTGACATTTTCAGTTGCTACCAAGACAACATCTTGTCCAGCTCCATCAGTAACACTTTTCCTAGGTGTCAATAGAATAGAATAGAATAGAATAGAATAGAATAGAATAGAATAGAATAGAATAGAATTCTTTATTGTCCAAGTGTGATTAGACACACAAGGAATTTGTCTTTGGTGCACATGCTTTCAGTGTACATAAAAAGACAAGATACATTCGCCACAAATCATAAGGTACAACACTTAATGATAGTCATAGGGTACAAATAAGCAATCAAATCATACTAGGAAACAATCAATATAAATAGTAAGAATACAAACAACAAAGTTACAGTCATACAGTCATAAGTGGGAGGAGATGGGTGATAGGATCGATGAGAAGATTAATAGTAATAGCAATGCAGACTTAGTAAATAGTTTAAATACAATAAACAAACAAACATACAAGCATAAAGTGTACCTGGTGGGTCAGTGTTCTAAGGGGTTTTTATTCTACTTGCCACTAAGCATTCTATTCATCACTATAGGTAGTCCTTGACTTACAATAATTCATTTAGTGACCATTTGAAGTTACAACAGCAGTGAAAAAAGTGACTTATGACTTTTTAACTTACTTTTAACTTACTTACAGTATGCCTTACGACCGTTGCAGTATCCATCCCATGCTCGCTGTCAAGTACCCTAACAATGCCTGCTTCATAATAAACGACTCGATATTATAATACAAAAAGCAGTGATTTATTAACAGCTTCATTAGGCATTTCTCATTAGGCATTTCGTATTTGCAGCCATTTTTTTTGCTTTCTTTTTCTGTTTCTGAACTTTGTCTGTGTTACTGTCCTCCCTTCAGCCTTCGTCATAAATTACATTGGCCAATGAGAGATCGTAATTAGACATACGCATTCACAGGCCAGCTTTGAGATTCCATTCTGACCACAGTATTCATGGAATTCTCTTTTCTCTATGGCAGCTCGATAGTAGTCATGGAGACATTTTACGAGATGACATTCGCGTGATCAAAATTTGAATGTTTGGCAACGGACATGCCTTTATGACAATTGCAGTGTCCCTGGGTCATGTGATCCCCTTTTGTGACCTTCTGACAAGCAAAATCAATGGAGAAGCCAAATTCACTTAACAACCATGTTACTAACTTAACTAGAGTAATTCACTAAAAAAACTATGGCAAGGGAGGTCATAAAATAACCGGGAAGAGAGAATCTGATTGGCGTCACCTATGAACACCTCTGCAATACATAGAAGTGTAGGAGTGGAGTTGGCAATGGCAATGGCACAAGGACAAAATGCAAGGTTTTAAAATTCCTTGAGCTCTTTGTTATGAATTAGGGCCGTGATGGCAAACTTAAGGTATGCATTCACTCTCTGTGGACACACAAGCCATCACCCAGCTCAGCTTCACTATGCATGCACACAAGCCTCCTGCCAGCCAGTTGATTTTCAGGTGCATGCAGAAGATGCGCACGCATGTGTGGGGGTGGAGTGGGTGCTCCCCCTGCACCCCAGTTTTTGTTTCAGGAGGCTTCAAGGAAGCCTGCTAGGCCCAAAATGGGGCACGGGAGGTCATGCGCGCATGGGCAAGGGATGCAGGCTGCACGGAGGGGGTCGTGTGCGCATTGCATTATGGGTGTGCTCATGCTTTGGGCACGCGAGGAGAAAAAGGTTAGCCATCACTGTATTAGGGAATCCACTGTGCTTACATTGTAGATCAGGGGTAGTCAACCTTTTTATAGCTACCGCCCACTTTTGTATCTCTGTTAGTAGTAAAATTTTCTAACCGCCCACCGGTTCCACAGTAATGGTGATTTATAAAATAGAGAAGTCAATTAAATTAAAAAAAGGAAAGTGCTTCAGTATCGGACAAAACCCCTACCGCCCACTATTTCATTTCATTTCATTTATTTAATTTGAAAGCTAGAACGCCCACTAGTGGGCGATAGGGACCAGGTTGACTACCACTGTTGTAGATAGTAACCTACCAACTAAGGCTTGTATTAAAATTTTAGTTAAGATCTTTAGTTAAGATCAGTTAACATTTTATGATCAGTGAAATGTTATATTCCCTCCCTCTCAGGTAAACCAGACAGGAAACAGGACTAGATGAACCAATTTTATTTTATTGTAAGGCTCGTTAACAAAGTCTTGCAAATCTGAAGTCACAAACTTTCTTTCACCACTTTTAACTGCTTGATCCAGTAGGGCAGGTCCTTCCTAAGTTTCTTTCTCTGATCATTAAGCCACTGGAGGCTCCTGCCTCTCTTGCCTAGTGGCTTTCTAGGCAGCATCTCTTCCCTTCTTTCCTCAAAGACATTTTCATTACATCACCCTCCCCTTCAGACTCATCCTTCCCTCTTGAGTTCCCGGGGAAACTAGGCTGTGAAGAAAGAAATGCAGTGCTGCCATTCCCCTCCCCCCTCCACACAACTCCCTGTGAGCAGACAAGGAATAATTCATCTACTCTACTTGAGATGGCTGCCACCCCTCTCTCAAGAATCTGCTCATCTTCCTCTCCATGTTTAATATGTTTGATGAGGAAGCAGCTGGTCCACTTGCCCTTGTTAAGTCTCTTGGTAGACATGAAGGCCTTTCCATCTCATAGAACCATGATGGTGAGGCTATGGCATGCGTCCTCTCTGCAGGCACATCGCCCAGCTCAGCTCAACTGCCTATGTGTGCGTACCTCCCGCTGGCCAGCTGATTTTCAGGTCTTTGAAAAGCATGTGCATGCACAGGGGGATCCCACATCCATGCATAGGGGCAGGGAGTCATGCACACTTGTGCGAGAATGGGGGAGCATGGAGGGCACAGGGGGGGGGAATGTGGGAGGGTGCAGCATGCACCCATGCCCCGTTTTTTGTCCCAGAAGGCTTCAGAGAGGCCTGCTAGGCCCAAAAAGGGTGCAGGGTGGGGTCATGCACATGTGCAGGAGGGTGGGGGGAGCACAGTGGATCATGTGTGCATGCACAGGGGGTGGAGCGCATTGCATTATGGGTGTGGGCACCTGCACACGTGATTTTAACACACGGTGAGAAAAAGATTAGCCATCACTGTCATAGAAGAGCACCTCCAGCATCCCAGTCAGTGCTAGGCTCTTGCAAGATCACTAGCTTCTTAATATGGGGTTTGTTGGGGTACTGGTTGTAAAACAATGTACCAATTATGATGTGTGACATCTGTTGCTGCCTTCCGATCCTTCAGAGTCTGGTAAGCCTTTTCAGTGCATTAAGTATTTGAGCCACTTCCTTCTGAGTCTAGAGTCTATTAGTGCTTCCCCATCGTACAGCTTTGGTCGCCACGATGTAGAAAAGACATGGAGACTCTGGAAAGAGTGCAGAGAAGAGCAACCAAGATGATTAGGGGATTGGAGGCTAAAACATATGAAGAACAGTTGCAGGAACTGGGTATGTCTAGTTTGATGAAGAGAAGGACCAGGGGAGACATGATAGCAGTGTTCCGATATCTCAGAGGTTGCCACAAAGAAGAGGGAGTCAAACTATTCTCCAAGGCACCTGGGGGCAGGACAAGAAGCAATGGGTGGAAACTAAGCAAGGAGAGAAGCAACTTAGAACTAAGGAGAAATTTCCTGACAGTTAGAACAATTAATTAGTGGAACAGCTTGCCTCCAGAAGTTGTGAATGCCCCAACCCTGGAAGTCTTTAAGAAGATGTTGGATAGCCATTTGTCTGAAATGGTATAAGGTTCCTGCCCATGCAGGGGGTTGGACTATAATACAATACAATACAATAGCAGAGTTGGAAGGGACCTTGTAGGTCTTCTAGTCCAACCCCCTGCATGGGCAGGAACCTTATACCATTTCAGACAAATGGCTGTCTAACATCTTTTTAAAGACTTCCAGGGTTGGGGCATTCACAACTGCTGGAGGCAAGCTGTTCCAGAGGTTAATTGTTCTTACTGTTAGGAAATTTCTCCTTAGTTCTAAGTTGCTTCTCTACTTGGTTAGTTTCCACCCATTGCTCCTTGTCCTGCCCCCAGGTGCCTTGGAGAAAAGTTTGACTCCCTCTTCTTTGTGGCACCCTCTGAGATATCGGAACACTGCTATCATGTCTCCCCTGGTCCTTCTCTTCATCAAACTAGACATACCCAGCTCCTGCAGCCGTTCTTCATATGTCTTAGTCTCCAGTCCTCTAATCATCTTGGTTGCTCTTCTTTGCACTCTTTCCAGAGTCTCCACGTCTTTTCTATATCGTGGCGACCAAAACTGTATGCAATATTCCAAGTGTGGCCTTACCAAGGCACTATACAGTGGCATTAACACTTCACGCGATCTAGATTCTATCCCTCTGTTGATGCAGCCTAGAACTGTGTTGGCTTTTTTGGCAGCTGCTGCACACTGCTGGCTCATATTTAAATGGTTGTCCACTAGGATTCCGAGATCCCTCTCACAGTTGCTACTATTGAGCAAGGTATCACCTATACTGTACTTGTGCATTTGGTTTTTCTTGCCTATATGTAGGACCTTACTTTTTTCACAATTGAATTTCATTTTATTAGACAGTGCCCAATGTTCAAGTTTGTCTAGATCCTTCTGTATCTTAAGCCTATCTTCTGGAGTGTTGGCTATTCCTGCCAGCTTGGTGTCGTCTGCGAATTTGATGAGTTCCCCATTTATCCCCTCATCCAAATCGTTGATGAAGATGTTAAAGAGTACTGGGCCTAAAACAGAGCCTTGGGGGACTCCACTGCATACTTCCTTCCATGTAGATGCAGTTCCATTGAGGACTACACGTTGAGTGCGGTTGGTCAGCCAGTTACGAATCCATTTGGTGGTGCTGCTGTCTAACCCACAATTTTCTACTTTATCTAATAGTAGGTTATGGTCTACTTTATCAAATGGCTTACTGAAGTCCAGGTAAATTATATCTACAGCATTCCTCTGGTCCACTGATTTTGTTACTTTGTCAAAGAATGCAATTAGATTCGTCTGGCATGATCTGTTTTTGACAAACCCATGTTGGCTTTTGGCTATTACTTTGTTTGCTTCTAGGTGTTCACTTATTTGTTGTTTAATTATCTTTTCCAGAATCTTTCCTGGTATTGAGGTCAGGCTGATGGGTCTATAGTTTCCTGGATCTGTTTTTTTTTCCTTTTTTGAAGATGGGAACCACATCTGCTCTTTTCCAGTCTTCTGGCAGTTCCCCGGTGCTCCAGGATCTCTGAAAGATATAGTTCAGTGGTTCTGAGATCTCGTCTGCCAGTTCCTTCAGAACCCTGGGGTGTAATCCATCCGGTCCTGGTGATTTGAACTCGTCCAGGGCAGACAGGTGCTCACTTACCATTTTCTTCCCTATTTCAACGTGTTCCTAATCTGATATTTGTGGTGCTGTTTTTGATTGATTGGACTGTTTTATCCCTTTGTGTAAAGACAGATGCAAAAAAAGAGTTAAATAGTTCTGCTTTCTCCCTGTTGCTTATCATCTTCTTGCCATTTTCTCCCAGCAGTGGACCAATTGTTTCCTTAACTTTTTTCTTATTTTTAACATGTTGGAAGAAGCTTTTTTTGTTATTTTTTACTTTTTTGGCAAGCCTTTCTTCATTGTGAGCCTTAGCTTTCCTCACTTCATCTTTACAGGCTCGGGCTATTTGCTGATATTTTGCCTTGGTTATGTCCCCCTTTTTCCACTTTTTATATTTATCCTTTTTGTCTTTCAATTTGTCAGAGAGTTCTTTATGCAGCCATGCTGGTTTCTTTTGGGAACTGTTATTTTTCTTCTTCATTGGTATTGCGCTGGACTGGGCTTTTATAATCTCATTTTTCAAAATTTCCCAAGCTTCTTGAGTTGTTTTCCCCTTGAGGATTCTCATCCATGGAATCCTTCCCAAGCTCTCTCTGAGTTTATTGAAATTAGCTCTCTTGAAGTCTAAGACTCTAGTTTGACTTTGTTCAACTACTTTTGTTTGCATAATGTTGAATTCCAGTATTTCATGATCGCTTGCCCCCAAAGTTCCTGTAGCTTCTACACCTTCTATCATTTCCTCTCTGTTAGTGAGAATTAAGTCCAATATTGCTGATCCCCTTGTTCCCTTCTCTACCTTTTGGGAAACAAAGTTGTCTGCTAGGTTTGTTAGGAACCTGTTGGATCTTCCACTTGGTGCAGAGTTTGTTTCCCAATTGATGTCAGGGTAGTTAAAATCTCCCATTACTATTGCAGTGTGCTTCCTACATACCTTAGTTAGCTGGTTAGCAAAAAGTACATCCACTTCCTCTGCTTGGTTGGGTGGCCTGTAGTATAGACCTATGACAATATCATTCCCCCCCCAACCTTTAATATTGACCCAAATACATTCAAGATAGTTCTCATCATTGTTGTGCTCTATTTCTGTAGAGATGTAATTATTTCTTATATATAGTGCAACTCCACCTCCTCTTTTATTTGGTCTATTTCTTTTAAATAATTTAAATCCTTCTAGCTGTATGTTCCATTTGTGGGTTTCATCCCACCAAGTTTCTGTAATGGCAACAATATCGTATCTGCCCTCATTTACTTGAATTTCTAATTCACCCTGTTTATTCCTCATACTCTGTGCATTGGTGTATAGACATTTGAGTCCATTTTGATTGACCCTGTGTTTTCTGTCTACGAAACCTGTGTTATGCCTGACTATGGTTCTCTTTGCCCCTATTTCTTTGCCACTTGTATGGTTCATGTACATGGTATGGCACCCACTGTTAATTGTTTGGTTTTGCTTGACAGCAGTGTTGATAATATTACCTGCACAATTATCTATGTTACACGCACTGATAACCCTATGAATTTTAGTTTGCTGGGGACAGAAATATTCTTTATCTATTGATTCTCTGTCCCCACTATTCAGTTTAAATGTTTAGCCAGGAAATCTGTGAATTTAGTGCCAAGTAACTCAGTCCCTTTCTTGGATGGGTGCAAACCATCTCTTTTGTACAGTTTATCATTGGACCAGCTGCAGGCATCATGACTAATAAGACCAAAGCCTTCCTTTTTACACCACTCCTTTAGCCACACATTAAACTCTGCTATGCGCTGGCCCTTTCCTTTTTGTTCCTTGTATACTGGTATAACCTCTGAGAAGATAAGCCTACAACCTGTACTACTAAGTTCGTACCCCAAACTCTGGAAATCATTCTGCACAGAAGCTACATCTTTATGGGACAGATCATTTGTGCCAAGATGTATAATAGCATCAACTTTACAGTCCTTACTTGCATTCTTGACTATCTTAAGAATACGCCTCTTGTCTCTGCTGGCTGTAGCACCCGGTAAACATCTGACATCTTTCAAAACCTCCATATCCTTACCTAAGTTTACATCTCTTACGATTGAGTCACCAATCAGGAGGTGACTTCTCTTTTTGGGTACCTTGCTCTTGTTGTGTGACTGATGCATGATCCCTGGTTCACACTTTTGCATTTCTGAAGTAGGTTCTTCACTTTGGACCACAATCCGCTGCTTATTTGAGTCGTCATTATTACCTTGACCTGTCACTTTAGTGTCCCCATTAAGATCAGCAAGGGCGCTATATCTGTTATGCTGGGACACAGCAAAAGTTTTGTGTTTGTGGGTCACAGCTCTCACCCTGCCAGATCCCACAGTTGTCCAGGCTGCTCTTCTTCTGTGGGATCTTTGCGGTAGGGGAGGCTGGTAGTGTGGCATCTCCACAGGGTGGAGTGGCCGAATTGAACACTTAATTTCTGCCTGGAGATCACAAATTACAGATTCAAGATATGTTATGTGTCTATGTAATCTATTAATTTGTCTGCAAGGGGGGCAGTATCCAAATTTGAAAAGAGTACTGCGGAAGACAGGTGCAAAACAGTTATTACATTGAACTAAGCCAGTCATTTTGAAATAAAATACAATCACAGTCTTAAGCGCACAAATCTAGAATGTATTATTTCTTTTACCTTTCTCTTTCCCCCCTCCACACAGCCAGAAACTCCTCCCTTTAGCCTCAAGTAGTTCAAAATGGGGAAGTCTTTACCTTTCTTCCCCCCCTGCACACAGCCAGAAACTCCTCCCTTTAGCCTCAAGTAGTTCAAAATGGGGAAGTCTTTACCTTTCTTCCCCCCCTGCACACAGCCAGAAACTCCTCCCTTTAGCCTCAAGTAGTTCAAAATGGGGAAGTCTTTACCTTTCTTTCCCCCCTGCACACAGCCAGAAACTCCTCCCTTTAGCCTCAAGTAGTTCAAAATGGGGAAGTCTTTACCTTTCTTCCCCCCCTGCACACAGCCAGAAACTCCTCCCTTTAGACTCAAGTAGTTCAAAATGGGGAAGTCTTTACCTTTCTTTTCCCCCTGCATACAGCCAGAAACTCCTCCCTTTAGCCTCAAGTAGTTCAAAATGGGGAAATCTTTACCTTTCTTCCCCCCCTGCACACAGCCAGAAACTCCTCCCTTTAGCCTCAAGTAGTTCAAAATGGGGAAGTCTTTACCTTTCTTCCCCCCCTGCACACAGCCAGAAACTCCTCCCTTTAGCCTCAAGTAGTTCAAAATGGGGAAGTCTTTACCTTTCTTTCCCCCCTGCACACAGCCAGCAACTCCTCCCTTTAGCCTCAAGTAGTTCAAAATGGGGAAATCTTTACCTTTCTTCCCCCCCCTGCACACAGCCAGAAACTCCTCCCTTTAGCCTCAAGTAGTTCAAAATGGGGAAGTCTTTACCTTTCTTTCCCCCCTGCACACAGCCAGAAACTCCTCCCTTTAGCCTCAAGTAGTTCAAAATGGGGAAGTCTTTACCTTTCTTTCCCCCCTGCACACAGCCAGAAACTCCTCCCTTTAGCCTCAAGTAGTTCAAAATGGGGAAATCTTTACCTTTCTTTCCCCCCTGCACACAGCCAGAAACTCCTCCCTTTAGCCTCAAGTAGTTCAAAAGTAGGACTAGAAGACCTACAAGGTCCCTTCCAACTCTGCTATTGTATTGTATTGTATACTCTTCCTCCACATCTACTAGAATGGAAATGACTATCTGTGAACATAGAATGCTGGGGGTGGGAGGGCTCTTTCACAAGCAACGTCCAATGCAATGTAGGGTGAATTTTAATTGATTTTGGCAACTGCAAATGAAATGTTACTTGATTGATTTGCTTAGTTACTGGGAAAGGACCAATAAAACTTTAGTCCAGTTTCTGGGAAGAGCTCACTGAATTAAAAAAAAAAAATTAAGCAAGGGGAAAACCTAGTATTATTGATATGCTGTATATTTGTCAGTGTTCAACTAGGGGGGATAATAGGTGTTTTTTCTTTTTTTTGTCCTTTTAATTCACATTTTTTAATGTTTTTGTCCGGTTTTGTTTTCTTTTTTATCTTTTTTCTTTGCATTTTGTATTTTAATTTTATGACTAAAATAAAATATATATTTAAATAAAAACTTTGTATAAAGCCGCACTAAATCTCCCTCTGCAGCTCTTGCCTTCTTGTTTATGTGCATTTGCTGCCTTTTTGTAACATAGTTTTTGCTAGCTCCAGCTGTTCTTTTCAGAGCTTTGGGCTGCTTGGCTCTCATGTCTAATTGTTTCCTAGGCAGCATCTCTTCCTTTCTTTCCCCAAGGTCATTCACACATTCCATTACATCCTGTGTCCATAAAACTTCTAGTCACATTCTCCAAGTTGCTTCTTTTAATATGTATCTTACAATCTATCATGTTTTCCCGAAAATAAGACAGGGTCTTATGCTGTTTTGCCCCCCAAAATAAGCATTTGGCCTTATTTTTTGGAGAAGTCTTATTATTTTGGGGGGCAGGAGTCACCTCATGGCTGCTGCTGTGTTGCAATATTTTCAGGGAGGGCTTATTTTCAGGGAAGAGCTTGTTTTCAGGGAAACAGGGTATATTTTACTTTTAAGGAAAATTGAAAAAAAAGTGATATTCCCCCAATTATTTCCCTGTACATATGTAAAGGTTCCCTCACACATATGTGCTAGTCATTCCCAACTCTATGGAGCGGTGCTCATCTCTGTTTCAAAGCCAAAGAGCCAGCACTGCCCGAAGGCATCTCCATGGCCATGTGGCTGGCATGACTAAATGCCAAAGGCGCATAGAACGCTGTTACCTTCCCACCAAAGTGGTCCTTATTTTTCTACTTACATTTTTACATGCTTTCGAACTGCTACGTTGGCAGAAGTAATGGGAGCTCCCTCTGTTATGCAGTGCTAGGGATTCGAACCGCTGAACTGCTGACCTTTCTGATTGACAAACTCAGCGTCTTGGCCACTGAGCCACCATGTCCCCTTATATTGCTTAAATTAGATTTCTTACAGCAAAACCAATAACCTGTTCATCCTTAAGGTGTCCCATGTTCTCTGTTGTTCCTCCTGATAAGGTACACTGGGCAGCCTTATTAGCACCTGGTTTGATTGGCTACCCATCTTAGTGGTAGCATGCCCGTACTGATACCTCTTTTCTTTTACTTACAGTTTTACAAATTTAATGAACAAATTAGCAGCATCACCGAGACATTTTTGAGAAATCAAAAATGAGTCATTTCCAGTGTTACGTGGTTTATTTCCAAGAATAGGAGAACAAGTATGGGGTTAAGGGCTATGATGGAAAAAATATATACTTTCACTGTTATTTAAAATCAAGTGCCTAGGTTGCTTTAATATTTTCCAGATCACATTCCTTCCCTAATTTCTAAGCTCCCTGGAATGAAGGAGGTTGATATATTTCTGTCTGGTGCTTTCAAAATTGTAATTTATTAGTTTCTTGTGACTTACACCGTGTACTAACATCAAAATCAAATGCAAAGTTAGTGTTCAACCCAGTGGTTTGATTCAACATTTTTTACTATTGGTTCTATGGGCGTGGCTTGGTGGGTGTGGCATGGCTGGCATGGCGTGACGTGGTGGGTGTGGACTGTAAAATATCCATTTCCTCCCCACTCCAGGGGAAGGTTACTGCAAAATCCCCATTTCCTCCCAATCAGCTGGGACTCGGGAGAAGGAGAAAAGATGGGGGCAGGGCCAGACAGAGGTGGTATTTACCGGTCCTCTGAACTACTCAAAATTTCCCCTACCAGTTCTCCAGAACTTCTCAGAACCTGCTGAATACCACCTCTGGTTCAACTCCCCACCCCTTAAAATACACTCTGTGACTTCAAGCAGCTGATTATATAAGGAAACAGTTTAAAGACAAGTTCAAGTATTAATAACTAACTCTCTGGAGAAATTTGGGGGGGGGGGTTGTTACTAGATAAGGTTAGCAGGGAATGCTTCTAGTCTAGAGGATAGAGTGATTATTAGGACGATGATTATTTGATTTAAAAGAAAAAGTGAATAAAAGGAATTATTTAAGCCAAAAAATCCATCAATACTTTTTTCAAAGCAGAGTTTATAAACTTATACCTATTGAAGAGGCAGTATATCTCTATATATCAGATATGGAGACACAGCAATGGGAATGAATAGAAGGGAATGAGTTATTCTAGAGTGACCCAATGGAACTTTCTGGCACAGATGGAAGAGAAGATGGAGTCCCTTGCCATTTCCTCTTCCATAAACTAAGCAAATTTTCTTCCTGGCAAAAGAGCAACTACATGTGGGACCAGGGGGCAAGATGCACGATGCACATATAACTGCATTCTTCAGTTTGGTAATGCCATCAAACCCATCTTCTTCAGGCTGCAACCTAGGCCACTGCCCCTTTCTGCCAAACAAATCCATCAGCCACCAGGAAAGGCAAGTGCTTTGAAGTAATGGATGATGGACTAGATGGTCTGATCCAGGCATGAAATCCTCTTACCTTTGCTACCATTTCGGAACTGGAAGCTTGTGCTTGCACACAGAGCTTCTGCACATGTGCACAACATTCTGTGTACCCCTAAATTTACAGGGTAAGCATATTCGAGAGTTAGATAAAATCTGTGGAAGATTTGTGTGGCAAGGAAAGAAAGCGTGAATTAGGCTGAAAATCCTGCAAGAACCAAGAGAAAGAGGCAGGTTTGGCTTTCCAAATTGGAAACTCTATTACCAAGCTGGGATGCTAGCATGGTTAAAAGATTGGATGAGTTTAGAAGACATAAGGATACTCACTTTAGAAGGTCATGATTTGCAGAAAAGATGGCACGCATACATGTGGGGGGATGGTCCCCCATCCGGAGGCATCTTCCAGAGGCATTATGTGAGGAAAATTTTACTAGCGGTCTGGAAGACGGCAAAATTGAAATATTATGAAAAAAATCCTCTTTGGGTGTCGCCAACGGAGGCGACAATATACCCAAATGTTTTTACCGAGGGCCACAGATGGACATACAAGGAGCGAACCAGGGCGAACCTGCAGAGTACCACCTCTGGTCTGATTTTGAAAGACATGTCTAACAGAGCAAGGAGGATCCTTGAAAGAAATCTTGTTTATGTCGCTAAACAACTGTGTAATAATATTCTTTGGAGTCATCCAGTGCTTAGTACTTATGAAAAGTAAATACATTTGGTATTTAGGCAAACTTCTGCCTCAACATATCCAGAGAGACAGTTTGTAAATATCTGAAAACAGCCTGGGATGGGGAGGCGGGAGACCCTTAAGGATAATGTAAGTGGTATCATCAAACCACTTCACATTCAGCGTGGTTGCTTAAACTGGGCTGAAACAAAACAGTCTAATGTTCTTTGCAAAACTTCCTGAAACCCAATGCAGCTTTGCCGCAATTAAATAGGTAGCCTCTTTGCCCATCCAGCATTTGGCACCGCAAACTGCCTGTGACAGAGGAAGAACCAGTGGCGGAAACAATCACCTCATTGATAGCTAAATGTCATATGAAAATAAAAAGGACACTTGAAGTCTTTCTCTTAGCTAATAATGAGACATTTAACCTTAAGCCTAATGCCTCTGAGTGACTTCACCATAATTAATTTTAAAATGGCCACATTAGTAATCCAAGCCTCTTGTCCCTTCATTCCTAATCCTCCCACATGCATTTACAACTCCCAAAGTCTACAGATATATAAATGATCACAGTTTTAATTAGATTTTTTAATCCCACTTTTATTAATTTTCTAAATAACTCAAGGCAATGAACATACATCATACTCCTTCTTCTTCCTATCCCCCCCCCCAAACAACTTGGTGAAATGAGGCTGAGAAGATGGCTGACAGTGACTAGCCAGTCACCCAGACAGTGGGATTAGAACTCATAGTCTCCTGGTTTCTAAGCGGACTCCTTAACCCAGGGATGTCCAAACTTGGGAACTTTAAGACTTGTGGACTTCAACTCCCAGAATTCCCCAGCCAGCTATGCTGTCCACAAGTTCCCAAGTTTGGACATCCCTGCCTTAACCACTCCGCCAAACGGACTTTGTAAATTTTATATCATTCTTTTGCTTAGGCTTTGTGTTCTTAAACTGTGGTGCTCCTGCATGAATTAAATTTAGATTTGGAACACCATTTTCATAGATATGCTCAGTTATAGACCTACAAGGTCCCTTCCAACTCTGCTATTGTATTGTATTGTAAGCAGGAGACCTTACAATCAACCCAGACAAAATGGGTGTCCAATCTTTTCACCCACAACTGCTGGTGGCAGGCAGTTCCACTGGTTAATTGTCCTCACTGTCAGGATGTTTCTCCTGAATTCTATGTTTTTAAAATTATTTTTTTATAATATTTTTTATTTATTTTTGAAGAAACACAAATAAAGCAGACATATTTGGGAAAAAAGCATAAAAACAGCTTGCCTCCAGAAGTTGTGAATGCCTCAACACTGGAAGTCTTTAAGAGGATGTTGGATAGCCATTTGTCTGAAATGGTATAGGGCTTCCTGCCTAGGCAGGGGGTTGGATTAGAAGACCTTCAAGGTCCCTTCCAACTTTGCTATTGTATTGTATTGTATATCATATTCAAACAGATTTGGTTGGTTGGTTGATGGTTGGTTGGTTGGTTGGTTGGTTGGTTGGTTGGTTGGTTGGTTGGTTGGTTGGATGGATGGATGGATCGACATCCCTAAAAGTATACATAAATTTACTGTTGAAGCCTATTTTATTATTTTCTACCTAGTACCAGAGGAGATCTCATGGATCCATTGTAGAACACCTGCTCTGAAAGCCAAATGAACCCATTGAAAGCATCTCTTTGAAGAACTTAGAGAAACCTGCAAGTTACAGTAAGCAATACTGATCTTCATCAAGACTAAGTACACCCAAGCCTTCGATTTTAATTCAATACTGCAAACTCCCATTATGCAGCCCCAGAAGATCCCCAGATTGTGTTTTGGGGTGAAGAAATCTTTAGAAATCTTAGAAGAGACACATTGCCACAATATTCCATTTGAAGATGCTAGATTGCTTACTGGAACTTTTGTAACACCATCCAGCTATAGCAGTGCAAAACAGGTTATTCACTCCAGACCTGGCAACTCTGATGCACTGCCTTCCATTATGTTGGTAACCAATTCCAACATATTGTCAATTGTGGGTTTCTATCAATCTATTGTAAAATTGCTTTCAGGCGGAAGAGACTTTCAACAGAGAGGAAAAGAAGGGGTGGGGAATTTGTCAGCCTATATTTTCTGCAAGACCAAGGTGTCTTGATTGTACTTTTTTTTTTTACTATTTTCTTTTTACATTTTTTAAAATTCCAAAGTACAAGGTGGTCTGCAACAAATGGTGAATGGCAAAGATCTTCATGGAAGCAAATGATATACTTATAAAGCATGTCTGGGCTTTTCTTCATAGGTGTCATATCTAATTGTCTATTTTGGTATTAACCATGATTCTAAAAGAGATTACAGCTTTCTGAGAATCTTTGATCCAGGGTTTTGTTCAAAGAGCAAATTTCAACTCATTGTAGTTGCAAAAATACACTTAATCCCACATGAATTAATTACTAAAATCTCAGTCAACAGAAAAGATTAGTAAGGTGGAATTCTCTGTTCTTACTCACACTTCTCACTTTGGAGTATAACTTTGACGTCCCATCCAAAGATCAAACTAAAAAGAAATAAGCATCTCTTATACTTGCAGCAGTGAGCTAGATGAATGGTTATCCAACTCACAGAAAGCAACTACCAATGAAATCTGTTCACCCCAAAAAAGGGAATCTCAGTGTGGAAAATGGCATACTTGGAAGACTGATACAAAAATTGCAACCCTTGTATCAAAATGCAGTGACCGAGGTGTGTGTGTGTTCCTTCCTTCCTTCCTTCCTTCCTTCCTTCCTTTCTTACAAACCTCTTTGGAATTAATTTTATGAATTCTAAACTCCCAAATAGTCTCATCATTCCATTCATCATTCTATTAACAAGATCATGCAAGTAGACCTAAGCAAAATCTACAGCACAAGAGATACCTGTCTAACTGCCCTGCTCCATTCAGGCTTCCCTGTCCTGCTTAATTTTTAAAAATATTTTAAAATAATGAATTTTTAAAAATGGGAAGTTGTAAAACAGAAGACCCACCTACTTCATCATCTCTAAAAGTGATGAAGAATGTCTTTCGGCTGCAAAAGTGGCTGAATCTTTCTTGCAGCTAGTGTTTCCTTTTGAAATATTCTCACTTGTTTGGAAAAAAATAAGCAGGGTCAGGTGGAGTTTTTGTAATTGGTTATAACTCAGGAGACTAATTTTGGGGGTGATTGAATGGGCAAGCCACTCCAGTAGCCATTTTATTTGTATGTCACAATCTGTTCTCAACAGTCCAATTGTTCCCACCGCTTAAAGTGATGGAAGGTCCCTGGTTTAAACAAGTGAAAATCAGCCTGATAATTATGTTGATAAACAATTACCAATGTTAATCATAATGTTGATATTCAAATTAGAAGGAACTGCAGCTTTTTTGCATTTTTCTCAGCTCAAAATACTGTATGTTTTATTAGTTGCAGACAGAAATATTTAGATTCTTTTTTTATTATTTAGTTTTCTCTATTAAAGTGGCAAATGCCATTTCCAAGTAACCTGTTGGCTACCAGTTTCTTTTCTCCACAATTTGCAAAAAAAAAAAAGGAATTAGTTGGCACATTAAAAAACCAAACCTTTCTCTGTTTCTTGAGAAAACAACAATAAAACAGTTGCCTTTTACGAAAACAGCAACCCATAGAATTCAAAATTTCATACTTCCATGCTACAGACTAAAATCCAGAGGTTATTCTCACCCATATTTATGAAAATCAAACTCTGCCAGGAAAAAAAAAACTATTGACTAACACACATATTAAAAAATTAACACAACGGAACTCATAGCTTTCTGTCTAGATGGTCTCTGGTGATGAGCCGAAAGGCAGAAAAGGAAACAGTATGTCTCCTCCCTTAATTGGGGCTCTAACAGGGTGTTGTGAAACAATATTATATATATATCTATATCCATAATTGATCAGCTCATAAAACTAACACACACACACACACACACACACACACACACACACACATATGGAAGAGAACCAACCGGTTCTCTTCCTGTTCAGCTGAGACAGGAGGATAAGTATATACTTTGTTCCACAACACCCTGTTAAGCCCCAATTAAGGGAGGAGACATGCTGTTTCTTTTTCTGTCTTTCGGCTCATAACCAGAGACCATCTAGACAGAAAGCCATGAGTTCCGTTGTGTTAATTTTTTAATATGTGTGTTACATTTTTGAGCTGATATATATATATATGTTTATTTGGGGGGAAAAAGAAATTGAATATAATAACTTCACCCTTCCCTTCCCAGGGATCGTTGCAAGCTTTAATTAAGAATTTCAGTGTGGTTAAATGCAAAATAAAGGTAAGCAACATTATAATGCCATTCTATGCCTGCCTCATCAAAAATAAAGCCCACGGATCTCAGTGAAGCTTGCTTTCAGATTCTAGAGAACTGAGGTCAGAGATGGGTTTCTGCTGGTTCGCCCCATATCGGGCAAACCAATAGTGGCAGCAGCAGGAGGTTCTGCCTACTCACCCGGATGCTTCTGCACATCCACAGAAGTGTCCCATGAGTGTGTGTGTACACATGCATGCACAAGCAAACCAGTAGCAAAAAAAATTGAAACCCACTACTGAATGAGGTGTTATACAGCTCACTGAATTCAAAGAAGTTATGTTGGGGGGAAAACAAAACAAAAATGGTTTAAATTAGCATCCCTAGTCTTCCTGCTGTTCTGATTTTTTCCCCTTGCGCTTACTTTAACTATTTTAACTTGTTCACAGTAGTCAAGGCAGTTAGCAAAGAATATGGTATGATCTTGATTTATGAAACATTAGCCAAGAACAAAAGCTTTTCATGAGGTAAAAGTTGGCCAAAGAAGAGACAGAAAGGCAGACAGGTGAGAAAGAGGCAAGATTTAAAAGAGGCAGAAGACTTAATAACAACCTCTTATATAATCTATCTCCATTTCTGGATAAAAAACCCTGCATTTCGCAGAGCTACTGGAAACTATACTGGGAAATTAGCAGGAAGAGACCAGTGGTGGGCTTCACAACTGGTTAACAACCAGTTCGCCCAGCTTACCAAAAATGTGACTGCACATGCATGCACAATTTCTGTACTTGCACACCTTCCACACTTGCTCATGGCTGCCAGGACACGGAGTTGTGTGGCTTCACACTCACACTTTCTGTGCTAGTAAAGTAAGAGTGCATTATATATGACGGTATATGACATGGGAGGGTGGGTAGGCCCAGCCGGTGGTCTGAGCTACCAGTATGAGCGAACTGGTCCGAACCGGGAGCAGCCCACCACTGGAATAGACTCACAGGGAGAGAGGCCTTTGATTATTCCAGCTTTAACCTTTTTATGTACATAATAATAGCAGAAGAGACTTGCAAAGTAGGACACCAGGAGATCTCTTCTATTCTACAGCTACAACTATTTTATGGACTGGGATGATTTATCCACAGGTACACGGCTGAGGGCGTATTTATATTTTCATTTTATAATCAGCTCTCGAACAGTGTGCGGTCTCTTTAGCTTTCCATGCTTAAATCATGACATTTTATGTATTTTGTCTTGGGATCTTGGGAACTTTACAGATCTAACAAGCATTGATTCTATTGCTGACTGTAGTTTCATGGTCTCATTTAAATTTGAAGAAGATAAACTCGAAAGAGAAATAAATTCAGGAACTGATCAATTATAAGTGCTGAAATAAATACATATAAATTACCGTAATAAAGTCAGTGAATCAAGACAAAGTCTCTACCCATCACTGCCAGCTTGCAGTGGCCTCATTTTAGATGTCGTAAATTCTAACAACAGCTTTTTAGAGATTGTTTATTTACAGTTCCCATTCTTCTTTAATCAACCAGCCAAGCAGTTGTGACCATTGAAAACATAACGATTTTAACTTCAGAGCAGTTTTTGTATGCATGTAGATTATATGAATGACAGATCTGTTCACAAAGGCTCTTTTCTTTTCTAATATTCGTCCAGGAGCCAAATTGGCGGCCCCAAACAATGAGGACAAGTGAGTTTCACTAATTTCTCTAGGAAATTATTCAGGCAATTCTACAATCTATTTAAAAAAGAGACTGAAGCATATAAAGGAAGAAAAGACCACTTCTTTCTTGATTTTCCCTGCATTTCTCTATGACATGTATTGCTTCACAAATGCCTAAGAAATTTCCTGTTTCGGAATATAGCAATAGCACTTAGACTTATATGCCAATATAATAAACTATATATTTAATATTACATTCCATAGGGCATAAGCAATATATATATATATATATATATATATATATATATATATATATATATATATATATATATATATATATATGTTTTCTGAGGTTTTCGCGGGTGTTTGTATGTAGGTCTTTGGTTGTTCGGGTTTTCTCCCGCGTAGAATTGGAAGTATCTTCACGACGTTTCGATGAAATCTCATTCATCATCTTCAGGCTGGTGCTTCGGGCTTGGTGCTTCCAGGAGCCAAGAAAGCACCAAGCCCGAAGCACCAGCCTGAAGATGATGAATGAGATTTCATCGAAACGTCGTGAAGATACTTCCAATTCTACGCGGGAGAAAACCCGAACAACCAAAGACCTACATATATATATATATATATATATATATATATATATATATATATATATATATATATATATATATATATATATATATATATATATGGTCTGGTCTCTTTATTTTCAGCCCTTAAATCTAACATATATATATATTCTCAAAACTTAATTTCTTGGAATCAAAGTTTGCATTGTTTAAATATTTCAAATTCATAGTAGGAATACCTAAACAATGCAAACTTTGATTCCAAGGAAGTCATCAATAGTTGTGGGTACTTCATTACTGGAGTTGTCAAGAAAATATTGGACATCCATTTTTCTGGGATAATATAACTTCTCTTGCTTTGTGGAAAGGGGTTAGCGTAGAAGACCTCCATAGTACCTTCCACCCCTATGATGTTATGATCCCATGACCTTAATAGTTTGAGCTGGTATCTGTTCCATATTTCAAGGAACTGTTCCTTATTTAGAATGTAGCTATATTTTTTCAATGCTGTTTTCAAAATTGATATTTGGCAATGGAGGTGTGGTTTATAAGTGCAATTTTTTTTAAAAAATTAAAAAACAGCAACCCCACAACTTTAACACCCTGCAACTTGTATGAATTATCATCAGTTTCTTACATGTTTCAATTCAAAGCATGACTTTTTTTAATACATTAACTGTTCAAGTTACTCATTAGAAGCCTTCTTAAACTCAATCACCTTCATTTATTTGGCAAAGTGATATGCTGGACTGTCCCAATAATGCCAAATTAATTATGAAAATTTGTTCAGCTAATAAAATAATTTACTTAAAAATAACTACAGTATCTCTAAAATGGCAATTTGAAATGTGATCTTTTTATATACTTGTAAAGGTAAAAATAAAGGTTCCCCTTGCACATATGTGCTAATCATTCCCTACTGTAGGGGGCGGTGCTCATCTCCGTTTCAAAGCCGAAGAGCCAGTGCTGTCCAAAGACATCTCCTTGGTCATGTGGCTGGCATGACTAAACACTGAAGGCACACGGAATGCTGCTACCTTCCCACCAAAGGTGGTGCCTATTTTTCTACTTGCATTTTTACATGTTTTCGAACTGCTAGGTTGGCAGAAGCTGGGACAAGTAACTGGAGCTCACTCCATTACTCAGCACTAGGGATTCGAACTGCCGATCTTTCTGATCGACAAGCTGAGTGTCTTAGCCACTGAGCCACCATGTCCCTTACTTGTAGATTATAACAAACAGAAAACCTGCGTCAACTGCACAACATTAGCTCTACAGTGTCATTGTATCAAATTTAAATTTTACAGATCCTTCAATATTAATTTAAATTAAATGATGTTCATGAATTCTAGAAATAATTACTTAGAAAGGGAGAAAAATGTGATTCAGTAATATAGTCTAATAGCATGTTATTCAAATTGTGACATTTGTGTCATTTTATGACAAGATATTTTTCATTTTAGAGTTCCTCAACTGGTAAGCATAGGACTGAACTCAGTCATTATGATGTACAGACTGTGTTTAGTAGTTTAGGGTGGTGTTGATTTGATAAGGTAATTGGTGCTTAGTCAACAAATCATTTTTTTTAAAAAAAAAATCATGGTTTCACATATATGAATCACTGCCTGATTCCTTGGAGCCGTCTTTTTCTTTTTTAGGAAAATAGAGACACTTGTCTTCAATCATTTTGCTTTTTCAAAATGTCTCAAAAATCATCCCTAATTTTTCAGTCCGAATTAGATCATTCAGCATTGGAGAATGTCGTTTAACTGGCTATGGAGACTTGAACTCAGTCAAAGTAAACAGATATCCCTGAAGAGGGTTCTATAAATCTCAGGCTTTGGTCTTGTGTGTTGTTTTTCTTTACAGAAGCTTCACATGACACCCCAGACTTAGTCTTTTGAAGGGTGTATGTGTGTTGAGATGGAAGAGGTAGAGATGAACAGGTTTTATCTATTAGTATTTTGCCATTTTCAACAAGCAATCTCAGGCGGAACCTGAGATTCCCAGATGGTTCCGCACCCTGATAGGTTCCAGAGGGAGCTTGGGCCAATATCTGTGGCCTTGCCCCGCGACTCGACTGAGGAACTAGTGGCTGCATGGTTGAGTGCGGCCATGGGGGCCTTGGACTGAGTCGCGCCCTTGCGGCCTCTCATGCGGCGCCAAATCACCCAGGCTCCTTGGTTTACCGAGGAGCTGAGGGAGATGAAACGCCACAAGAGACGCCTAGAGAGCAGATGGAGATCTTCTCGCTCCGAAGCCAACTGAACACTAGTGAGAGTCCATATTAGGACTTACTTAGTGGCGATAAGGGTGGCCAAACGTGAATATTGTGCCACCCTTATTGCATCCGCAGATAACTGCCCTGCCGCCCTGTTTGGGGTGACCCACTCCCTCCTTCACCAGAGGCCGCGGGAAGCCCCTCTACAGGGACGAGCAGAGGAATTTGGAATATATCTGCAGGACAAAATCACTCGGATTTGGAACGAGTTGCCCTCCATTGAGAGTGGTCCGGTCGGATTGTCCGAGGCTGTTCTTGAGACACCATCTTGGGAGGAGTTTGACTTTGTTACTACTGAGGATATGGACAGGTTGTCAAGGAGACTTAAGGCCACCACATGTTTATTGGACCCGTGTCCCTCCTGGCTTGTACTGGCATCCTTGGAGGTGACACGAGGCTGGCTCCAGGATATCGTGAACGCTTCTTTGAGTGAGGAGCTCTTGCCTGCCATCGTGAGGGAGGCGGTGGTGAGGCCCCTCCTCAAGAAGCCTTCCCTGGACCCAACATTGTTGGAAAATTACCGTCCGGTCTCCAACCTTCACTTTTTAGCAAAGGTTGTAGAGAGTGTGGTGGCCCAACAGTTTCCGCAAGACCTGGAGGAAATTGATTATCTAGACCCGCACCAGTCCGGCTTCCGACCCAGTCACAGCACCGAGACGGCATTGGTCGCGTTAGTGGATGATCTCTGGAGGGCGCGGGATAGGGGATGTTCCTCTATCCTAGTCCTATTAGACCTCTCAGCGGCTTTTGATACCATCGACCATGGTATCCTATTGCACCGACTGGGGGGGGGGGTTTGGGACTGGGAGGCACCGTATTACGGTGGTTCTCGTCCTACCTCTCTGGTCGGTCGCAATGTGTGTTGGCAGGGGGGCAGAGGTCGACCTCGAGACCTCTCTTATGCGGGGTTCCTCGGGGGTCGGTCCTCTCGCCCCTCCTGTTCAAGACCTATATGAAACCGCTGGACGAGATCATCCGTGGTTTTGGGGTGGGATATCATCTGTACGCTGATGATACTCAGCTGTACATATCCACCCCAGACCACCCCAACGATGCCGCTGAGGTGTTGTCCTGGTGTTTGGAGGCCATACGGATCTGGATGGGTAGTAACAAACTCAAACTCAACCCGTCCAAGACTGAGTGGCTGTGGTTTCCGGCACCCCGGTTCAGCCAGATTACTCCAACTCTGGCCATTGGGGGCGAAACACTGGCCCCTGTGGAGAGGGTGCGCAATTTGGGTGTCCTCCTCGATTCCCGGCTGTCCATGGAGGACCATGTGACGGCCGTGGCCAGGGGGGCGTTCTATTAGGTACGCCTGATGCGCCAATTGCACCCCTTACTGGACCAGGCTGCCCTTTGCACAGTCACTCAGGCACTCGTGACATCCCGACTTGACTACTGTAATGCTCTCTACATGGGGCTTCCCTTGAGGTGCACTCGAAGGCTACAGCTAGTCCAGAATGCGGCCGCATTCTGATTGTGATTATGGGAGCCTCTAGGTTCTCCCACATAACACCTCTCCTGCGCGAGATGCACTGGCTGCCTGTGGCCTTTTTAATGCGCTTCAAGGTTTTGACGACCATCTTCAAAGCGCTCCATGGCTCGGGGCCTAGTTATATGCGAGACCATCTTCTGCCCCATACATCCCTTCGTCCGCTCTGCTCCCACAGAGAGGGCCTTCTCAGGGTGCCGTCGGCCGGGCAATGCCGGTTGGCGACACCCAGGGGAAGGGCCTTCTCTGTGGCGGGCCGTACCCTCTGGAACGATCTGCCCCCCGAACTACACACCATCTCAGACCTCCGCCTCTTCCGCCAGCGTCTTAAGACGCACCTTTTCCAACAAGCCGGCCTAGCATAACCTCCCATTTTGACCACTTTTAGATAGTTTTAATTTGGGGGATTTTATACAATTTTAGCACAGGGTATATTTAATATTTAATAGTTTTTAAAATTTTGTACCTTTGTTATATTTGTTATGTTTTTTAAATTTCCTGTGCGCCGCCCTGGGTCCTTTTTGGAGAAGGTGCCGGGTATAAATCTGAATAAATCTAAATCTAAATATAACAATTCCTTTCTTACTTGGGACAGATCTCATAAGCTGTTTTTCGTTCCTTTTGTTAGTATCCATTACTAACGTATCCTAGGGTATTACTATTACTACTCATATTCAAAGGGCTCAGTGGCTAAGACGCTGAACCTGTCGATCAGAAAGGTCAGCAGTTCAGAGACTTTTCTGATCGAATTTCCTAGTGCCACATAATGGAGTGAGCTCCTGTTACTTTCCTAGTTTCTGTCAACCTAGCTGTTCGAAAGTATGTAAAAATGCAAGTAGAAAAATAGGAACCATCTTTGGGGGGAAGGGAACAGGGTTTCATGCGCCTTTGGTATTTAGTCATCCCGGCCACATGACCATAGGGACGTCTTCGAACAGCACTGGCTCTTTGTCTTTAAAACGGAGATGAGCACTGCTCCCTAGAGTCAGGATGACTAGCATATATCTGCAAGAAGAACCTTTACCTTTTATTATTACCTCAATACATTCTCCTGGCACCAGTTTTGTAGACATTCTTTCTACACTGGCTGCCTATTTTTCCTTTGTGAACAGTGCCTTTTTCTCCCTCCTGTATCTTTTTTTAAAAAGTTACATAACTTCACTCAAGGTTTCTGTGCATTCCAGCTATCTTTCTTCGGAATTGTTGTTTTAACATTCTTCTTTTTTTATAGGAACATCCATCCAATTTGATTTCCATTTCTTATTAACTTTTCCATTATGGAATCCTGTTTAATATTACTCTGAATATACTAAAAGTTTGGTTTTTCTCTGCATTCCAGTAAGGACCTTCACCAGTATATATTTATTTATTTATTTATAAAATTTATATAACTGCACCCTCTCCCCGAAGGGACCCGGGGCGGTGCACAGGAAATTTAAAACAAACAAATACAAAATATAAATAATATAGCTTCATTTCCCTTTAAAAATCCAGAACTCCCAATGATATAGCTAGGCTAGGGCATTTTATAAGTCCTCTGCTCTTATAATGTATATTGAGCTACAGTAAATGCCTTATAAGCAGTAATAAAATTCCAAGAATTCCACATCCTTCCAAACTTGCCTTTGATCTGTCACTGACTGTTGGTATCACATCCAAAGGCTACAGCCAAATGTCATATTTACCTATGTTTGTCAATGTCAGAATTTTGAACTTGCTTTGGTATTGTTTTATTTTGAAATGAAATCATGTGCCATGCCCAACGTGTCACAATTTGGCCAAAGTGCTGTTTATCATTGGGGCCAAGAAAGAAGAAAGAGGTTCCTTTAGGTTGAAACTTTCAGATCATATTATATTCACAATTTGGCAAACTCCACACACGTCTGTGGTTGGAAGGAGGAATAAAAGGACCCGGCAATCCGAAGGAAAGACTAGCAGGCCTCTGTTTATTTATGAAGCATTATACGGTCCTTGTTTCATACTTACATTCATACGAACAACAACAAATAGTTTGAAACTGCTGCCAGCTGGTTCATATAAGCGTCCAACATACTTCCCACTTGGTGTGGATTGAAAGGAATGGAAATATTTTTTTTTTCTCTCCACAGAATTATCCCCCAGAAGGTCCAAATTCCTCAATTTCTGAAGCATGGTATTTTCAGTGTGTGTGTGTGTGTGTGTGTGTGTGTACATGGATGCACACACTCACATGCACATGCGCGAGTGCGCGCACACACACACACACACCACCTTTTTGCAAATAGAAAATAGAAAATAACAGATGGAGAGTTCCTTCAACAATTCTAATATGCTACCATCCTCACTGATAAATGGCGAATTTACCACTTTTGGGAGTAGGTTTCTCTCTCTCTCTTTCTCTCCCTCCCTCCCTCCGTCCTGTTTTGTGTATTTTCTTTTGGAAGGGTGAATCCTGTTATGCCCCCTTCTCAAGTGAAGATAGTCTGGAGGCAGTGAGAATCTGGTTCTTCTTGAACAGGACATGGTCTGGAAGCTCAGGGGATTTCTGTCTACCAGGGCCACGTTACTTCTCTTCCCTCATACTTAATTAAAGTGCTCTTGCCTCATCTTGTCCCAGGAGAAGACTAAAGTAGCATAGATTTTACTGTCCACATTTTCTAATCACCTCTTTTCTGGGCTAATACATCTTTACCATTTGGTTAAGAGCAAGGATTGTATATTAGTCAAATGACAATATGTTCCACACCATCACTTTCTCAACACCACTAGTCATTGAGAAAGCTATCTACTAACCACAAAATAGCTATGTGCAAATGATGGTTGACAAAGAATTAGTCCCGTGGGTTTAGCTGCTTGTCAGAACTTTTCCCGTTCACCTGCCATCTCTCCCAACCTCAGGAATAAAACTGGGAGGGATGGCAGGTGTTAGGGGAAGAGAGGTTCTTTAATTCATCTATCTCTGGCTAATCTCCAACTTGACAGACCATATCAACCTGAGTAGAGGACAGCATAACAGGTTCTGAAAGAGGTGGGGATCAGGCTATACCATGGCCTTTAGTACTATTCTTGAATAACGGTAAGTAAATGTTTCAAAATAGTCCAAAGAAATAACAGGTGATAAGTAGGGGGAGAATAGCGCGAGTCCGCTCTTTCTGGCCCATTTTATGATGTAGCAAGACTGCCAACTGACTAGTATTTGGTCTGATCTAGGTCTCTGAGCTGATACTATGGAGTGTTTCATTTGGATTTCTTCTTCCCAGAGCAGAGTGGCCCTAAATGATACTTGGATGGTTCAGGGATTACAGAGAGGAGGGGGTGCTTGCACCAGCCAAAGTGGCTAGTAAGGAACCAGTCTGATCCCATCCCTTGAGGTCACCTGAGACTGAAAAGTCATGGTCAGTGAAGTGTATTAGAATTTACCTATGCAACAGAGTGGCTTGTGGCTGCTTAAGGGTGAGCACACCAATACAGATTACTTTAAGCTACCTAGGTAGAAAATGATGATAAAATTGAAGCAACATTACTGGAAATGATAGAAAACAAAGTTTCTAAATCATATTCATGCATGATGAGATGCAAGTGAACTTTAGCAATTTTAGAACTTAAAGACAAGATTGAGAAAATATCTTAGGGTGCATTCTCCTGCATTCATAGCCTAACCTTCTCTACCTTTGTCATGAGTTTATCTAGTGGCAACAGCAGAATTTAATTAATCACCCAATGTTAATAGTTCCTAGAACATCATGAAATGAGATTGTGTTTGAGTCTCGGGCTCAGCTACTGCAGCCAAATGTTGTAAGCACACAACCAAAGGAATGGACACATGAGTCAAAATCAGTATTGGTGAGCCCAGTCAGAGGCTCATAAGCAGTGATATCTCAGCAGGATGACATGTATTGTTTTCCCAATTTGACTACAGAGTTAAATATCAATATTCCCGTCTCCTATTCTAAAATTGGGGAGGATAAAAAACCACTGTGCTGATAAAAACTGAACTGAAATCACTTCAGTCCAACTATTGGGATTGGGAAATGCTTTTCAGCAACCTTCATGTAGCAGCATTAGCAGTAGTATTAACCTGGAAATTCTTATCCTTGATCTGAAAGCCAACGGTGACAAAGAATAGGAAGGTCTAAGGTCTTTCAACACATAGGTAAACCTACAATCAGTTTAAATCCATCCCTTATGCTATTACATCAGACAGAAAGATGCACAGCAGTGGGCTGCATACTGAACATTGACATCCGACTTTCCCCCATTGAGGGAAAAAAGGAAAGGTAGGCGTTTGTACCTTTTGTGCCCCATACTTGGAAAATCAATTATTTCTAATCTCACTCATCAGTCATTTCCTTGATTGTAATTCTGCATAGGTCATCGTTCCACTTTGTTTTCGTAGAGAGAGGCATATAGTAAACACAACGTATGAAACACAGCAGAGATTGTTGAAAAGTGTTTGAGCAGATGTCTGTTTAGTGATGATAACATTATGTTTGCTTTCATATTCCTAAAGTAAGTGCTTGGCATGTGGTCCATTTTCAGAGGGGTATCTATGTGGCAGCTGCCTTCTTGTGTTTGCTTATGTAAATAAAGCAAGAGGGCTTGGAGGGAATATTCTGCAGGCATTTATTTAACTATTGTTGAAGAATAATATATGTGGTTTGACCTTAAAAGCACTTAGTATTTTTCAGCCATTCCCAAGCAGAAGGACAAGAAAGAGCTAAGAATAGGTTAGGGGAATACTCTAGGTTTATATCTGCACTAAAAAGTAAAAAAACAGCGAAGAAAACAGAGAGGTCTTCTTAGACTTAGAGTTAGGTTGAGATACAAGGGTAAGATTCCCCTCACACATATGTGCTAGTATTTCCTGATTCTAGGGGCAGTGCTCATATCTGTTTCAAAGCCGAAGAGCCAGTGCTGTCCGAAGATGTCTCTGTAGTCATGTGACTGGCATGACTAAATGCTGAAGGCGCACGGAACACTATTACCTTCCACCAAAGGAGGTTCCTGTTTTTCTACTTGCATTTTTATGTGCTTTTGAACTGCGAGGTTGGCATAAGCTGGGACAAGTAATGGGAGCTCACTCTGTTACCAGCACTAAGGATTCGAACTGCCAAACTACCAACCTTTCTGATCAACAAGCTCAGCATTCTTAGCCACTGAGCCACCACATCCCAGATACAAGGATAGGTCTTTCCAAAAGACAGTAGTCAAAACTCTTTTTTCCTTTTCAACATTTCACAGACTGATTCATTCCAGGCAACTATATCTAGCCTTTTCATTTATCAGACTGTTGCAATCCTGATTTGTGGAGACTCTGGTAAGAAAGGGTGAAGGAAATAAATACATTTCTAGAAAAAATGGAAATCCATCTATTTATTTTATTTATTTATTTAATTAGACTTTTATACCACCCCCTCTCCGGGTAGGACTCGGGGCGGTGCACAGCAGATAAAAATACAAATAATACATACACCTGAATAAATACATTCATACCACTAAAACCAAATTAAATTAAGAACTGTGCTAAAAATTTAAGACACTACAACCCTATAAAATTAATTACTAAAATCGACATCTAGAGTCTAAACCAGGCCGGCCAGGTGGAAAAAATATGTCTTGAGCTCCCGGCGGAAGAGGCGTAGGTCCGTGATAGTGCGAATATTGAGGGGCAGGTCGTTCCAGAGAGCCGGGCCCGCCACAGAGAAGGCCCTACCCCTGGGGATCGCCAGATGGCACTGACCGGCCGACGGCACACTGAGAAGGCCCTCCCTGTATGAGCGGACAGGTCGAAGGGAGGTCTCGCAAATACCCACGTCCTATGCCATGGAGCGATTTAAAGATGGTCACCAGCACCTTAAAGCGCACCCGGAAGACAACAGGCAGCCAGTGCAGCTCGCGCAGGAGCAGTGTTACGTATTCCATTGGGAAGCTGCAGTTAGGCATCGAGTAAAGAAACTTTTTTTTTATTTCAATTTTTTTAAAGGTTCTGCAAAGTTACAGTATATGATCCATCAGGAAGAGCTTTCCATTTCATTCAACCCATCTCAATCAACAATCGTTCATTCAGGAATAATCCTGTTTTAGAAATGATTAAGGCAAATTTATTTCATGGTAAATCCCACTGTGTATATTTATTTAGAAACATGCTTACTAGTAAAGCAGTCATAATACATTCGGTGGAACAGATTTACAAATAAACTGTGTGTCATATGATGTTGACAGATTCCAAATTTTGAAGTCCTTTAGAAGTGCAGGAATTAGAAGACGTTATACCTGTGTGCTACTAAGCTTTAAGCTGCTTTGTACCTTAAAGGAGATTTGATTGAGACATACTTCAAAAAGCAAGAGCCAATACAGCAAATGTTGTGTCTTCTTTCAGGCTAGTAGGAGCTCTTTATCTCTAATATAAAAGGTACCTTGGGACTTTTCTTCTTTTGATTCTTTTTGAAGAACACATCTTAAAATTACATCTTGGCACATTTCATTTTTTCCCCCATTTTTCTCCAATGTGTTGCCACTCATTGTAATTTTCAGAATAAGTTAACTTCTTTTATTCTGAAGTCTTCATGATTCCATATTAATTTCATGTTATTACATGAATAGGCAATTCTTTCCCTTGACAACTACAGGTAAGGAACTTGCACATGCACAACTTATTTGTATGAGGAAAAAATGATGTTAGCAAAGATTCCAATCTCGTGTCATATATAATGACTAAATGTATCGATTTATTAAATTTAAAAGGCTGCACAACCCAAACAGTGCAACTCTGGGTGGTATATAACCACTCGCACATTTAAAAAAACCAATGCCCGCCAAACTGTACCATATATCACTATTATATATAAAATAAAATATATCAAAATGGTTTCCAAGCACCATAATAGAATAACCAAAAGGATTCTCTGCTCAAAAGACCCCTGATGTCGGGAGAAAAAAGTCAGGTCTTAACAGGTACTACCGTGTTTCCCCAAAAATAAGACAGGGTCTTATTTTCTTTTGCCCCCTGAAATAAGTGCTTGGCCTTATTTTCAGGGAGGTCTTATTATTTTTGAGGTGTAGGAGGCAACAAGCATGGCCACCTCATGGCTGCTGATGTGCTGCAATATTTTCAGAGAGGGCTTATTTTCAGGGGAGGGCTTATTTTCGGGGGAGGGCTTATTTCAGTGAATGAGCTCAAAAGCCCGATAGGGCTTATTATCCGGGGAAGTTTTATTTTCAGGGAAACAGGGTACTTTCTCTATACTACCTATCTTAGATACCAGTTTACAATGGATGAAGGATTTTTGAGAGGAGAACGTTCCTAGTGCTGAACAGTATGAGATTGATTGTGTGTGTGTGTGTGTGTGTGTGTGTGAGACTAGTATTTCAAGCTTTTTAGCTCTCATCAGCTAGCCATACCCTTACTGGGATTTGAACCGGGGCTAAGTTACATGCTAGGCAGGAGCCTTAGCCATTAGGCCAACCAGTTCTCTTCCTGTTCAACTGAGACAGGAGGATAAGTATATACTTGTTCCACAACACCCTGTTAGGCCCCAATTAAGGGAGGAGACATACTGTTTCCTTTTCTGCCTTTCGGCTCATCACCAGAGACCATCTAGACAGAAAGCCATGAGTTCTGTTATGTGAATGTTTTTAAATTTAAATGTGTTTTAATTTTTGAGATATATATACTTGTGTCACAACACCCTGCTAAGCCCCAATTAATTTATTGATCAGCTCAAAAACGTAACATACACACACACACACACACACACACACACACACACACACACACACATATATTCGTAGATTTTCACGGGTGTAGGTATGCTGGTCTTGTTGTATTCGGGTGTTTTCCTGTGTAAGCATGAGATTGTTTTTGCAACGTTTTGGCAAATCTTTGGCAATCTCATTCTTACACGGGAAAACACCCGAATACAACAAGACCAGCATGTATGTATGTATGTATGTATGTATGTATGTATGTATGTATGTATGTATAAATATATATATGTGTGTGTTTGTTAGTTTTATGAGCTAAATCAATAAATAAGTATGAAATATAAATAAGTATGAAGTATAAATAAGTAAATAAGTATGCTTCCTCCCTTAATTGGGGCCCTAACAGGGTGTTGTGGAACAATTATATATAGATATATAGATATAGATATAGCTATAGATATAGAGATAGAGATAGAGATGGATGGCTGGATGGCTGGATGGCTGGATGGATGGATGGATGGATGGATGGATGGATGGATGGATGGATGGATGGATAGTGTGTGTGTCTGGTTTAGAGGTACCTATTACCCTATTACCTTCAACAGCATTGTTCACTTCTTCTTGGAAATGGTTCTTTTTCTTTCTTTTCTTCATAGCAAAGAATATCCTTTAGAGATCAGCAGTCTCACTTTCCCCCCCTTTTTCCTCAACTGCTTGAGCCAAAACCAATCAAGAAGCCATGCTTGTTTTGTATTTGGCACTGTTAACCAAAACTTAGTTTGAAGTCTAGTTCAAGGATGAGGGAATTGATCCAGGATAAAATGCTTATTTGAAATGAAGTTATGTCCTGTGGCAACATACTGCCAAAAAGAAGAAAGAAAAAAAAGTTAAGGACTGAAACAAGATGAGGTATATTTTAACGTTTTCCCTCCTGGTGTAGGCGAAAATGTTAGTCCTATATATAATCTCTGGGAGGCAAAGATGAAACACAGAAAATAGTATTGGGGAAATACTAGAACTTGGTAAAATAAAGATATTGCCTAAAAACACAATCTTTGTACATGCAAAGCCAGGCATAAACTGACACAGACCACCAAGAAGAAGAAAATAAACAGTTCTGGTTCTACTAGTGCTTTTGGCTATGTCCGGAATTGCCATCTGATAAGTCACCATACCTAATAGGTGAATTAAAGACCTCTTCTGTGGGCTAAAGAGTCTCCATATCCTGATTCTTCAATTATTTCTTTGGCCAACAAATCTTCCTCGCTCCTTAAAAAGTGCTGAAAATAAAACAGAACTAATTGAAAATAATGGATCGTTCTTACGAATTCATGTTGGAATTTCTATCCCTCCCCTCTCTTCCCTTTCTTTACTTTTTAAATAAAATAAATTTTAAAAAACTCATTATTACTTAAAATAATAGATCATTGAGAATATGTTTGCAATAATTAAGCATGTAATTAAATATACTATTAATTTAAATATAAATTATTTAACTAAGTCAATCTATGTAACCGCAAGGACACTGTTCCTGGACTTCCTGCTATATAAATTAGAAATGATCATATATGCATGTGTTTATTTGTTTCTGTTACATACCAGAAACAAATAAACTTTGAAAAGACCTGTTCTTTTTAAAATGAAAAACTGGATCAATTGGCTTTCTTTTTAATCCTTTCCAGATTTTTGTAATGAATGTAAGAATCTAAAATGGGTCTACATGAGATTACAGAAATAATGGATAAATTGATTTCAGTGTAGAATTTTACAGCAGTAGAGTAGCATCATAGGAAGGACTAGAAACCTCTGCTATTGGGTCATTGTTTCAGAGATATTTCTATACTTAAAACAGATAAACAGAATGACGAGCGGATGAGAGCAAAAAGGCAGTTGGTGGGAGCAGGATCGACTTCTAATTTCCTGCAGGTTCCCCATTGAGTTTCCTTGTGGGAATCTGGCAGGAAGGATCAGAAATCTCCCATTCCCTTCCCTTTGCTTCCCTTTCCAACAGACAAGAAGTGGCTACAGCTAAGTGAGGGAATGAATGAAGGATTGTGAGACAGGCTGGGAAACTGTCATGGAATATTGAAAATGACATTTACATGACTGCAGCAGCAGCCCAGCAGTGTAGCAGCAGCCAGTAACACTGAAGCAGTCATAATTTTCCTAAATTTCATTTCTTCAGGAATCAGATACATACTTCAAATTCTAAACACCTATCTCCCATCAATATATCACTGAAGAGAGCCTTAAGTTACATGCATTCATTTCTGAATCATACCATGGAACTCATTATATTCATTAATATCTACCGTATAAATGTTTATATTCCTAAATCTCTGATTGAATCAGTATTTATTCCTTCAGCAATGAATTGATTCATGGGTTTTCTGTGTCAGACTTAAAGAGAATTTGAAGAGAGATAGACGATTACTGATATTGTATTATATTACTTATTATAGTATAGTATAGTATATACTGATTATAGTATATACTGAATTGACATTTAAGGATTTAAATGTGGATCGGGATGATGATTATGTGTTGCCAGCTTCCAGTGATCCCAGATGTATTTTTCAAGCATTATGATGTACTGTACTTTGTGAAAATAATTGTTTTATCTCCTTTTAATAAAGCTTCTTATGATTCCCAGATAACTTCCTCTAACTCCATTAATGTTTCCAGGGTCTTATCTTTCAATACATGAACTAAAGGTTGTGTGCCTTTATGTTATAGTTAAGTATATTAAAATGATGACTGAGGTAGGCAGAGAGTAATGATTCCATCTACTCTTTGATTCTGTTAATATGTTATGGGTATTTTTAAATAAATTTCAGGAGATTTTTGAATTAGACTTTTAACCCCTTTGCTGTTCGTACTGTATGTACTACAAAACTCTTCCTTTTAAATAGACTTTACTTTATTAAAAACTTGCCCAAATGATTCTAGAACACCGACAGAGAATGGTTTCTTGGAGAAATAAATTATATTTCCTTGAATATGTTGATGAACAACTGTTGTAAAAGAGAATTCCGTTGCAAATATGCAGAAAGGCAAGCCTAGGCTTAATATAATAGGATAATGATCAGAAATTATTACTGATTGAATTTTAGAATAAAAAAAAAACTTTGAGACGCATATTAAATTCAACCAACTCTTCAGCAGAACATTTTTCTCACTTCATTTGTACTATAATGAACATGTTTTATCATCATCATCATTATTGTCATTGTAATAATATTGTAATAAAATTACAATGAAATTATCTGTACTTAGTGCAGTTTTATATTATTTTACAAAATTTATGATCTATTTTTCTTTTCTTTTTTTTTACCATAATTGATGCATTTCAGCATTGTATAAGTATATTAAATAGTAAAAAATAGATGTCAGATAAATTATGCCTTCATTTATTTCATTGTTAACATAAACTATCATCAAGATTTTAGATGATTTCCCTTTCTTGCCTTCTCCTGTAAAAGAAAATAAAAATAATAGTACAATGAACAGCTGTCAAAATGTAAAACAATATCCTTTTATGAAAGTAAAGTATTATCTTCAAGTTTCTTATTCTGGAACAGGCATTAACCAATACATTCATGGGACATTGATATGCATATTCAGTTGCTTCTTCTAAGATTTACACATCTTGGAAAATAAAATAGCTTGACTTTCATAGACTGTTAGCTTGACTTTCATAGACTGTAGTTTGGATGTTGCACTTAGCATGTGTTATATAAAATGAGGAATTTAAAAGAAAAGTCCCAGTTGAGTCAACAGACTGCCACTCTGATTTTACAAACGCATTTTTGAAAAATTCTGGCATTTTGGTTTTCTTAATTACTAGTATATCTATAATATTTTGTGTCTATATTCTAGAACCAAAGACTGTTAACCAGTGGAATAATTTGGGTCTGTCTTGAGTAGTATACAACACATGTGGCGATATCATAAGACTGTTTAGAGAAATGGGAACCCCAATTCAATTAATGATAACACAGTTCTCATGATAATTGGGCATCTGGAATTCAGGAGATACTTTTGTAAATGAAGTAATGTGAAATGTAGTTGAGGCTCTCCTGAAGTCTAGGTTGTATTTTTAGTACTGACAGCTTTAATACAACAATGAAGTACATTATACTGTATTTACATCTTCCATTTCAAGGGAGATCCCAAAAGTCGGAGGCATCATGAACCAGAAACTATGTTGTTAACCCATGTTTTCACTGATTGAAAATTTAATCCCTTAATTGCAAAAATGGTTTGAGGAGCAATGTTATTATATGTCAGTGTGAACATTCTATTTTAACATTCCATTTAATCAGAGCATTTTAAAACATATTTGAAAGGCAACTTTTTAAATAGTTTGTGGCGATTGCTAAACGAGTATAGCGAATTAATTTTCAAGAAGGCCAATAAGACAAAGAAAATAAAGGATGTCTGTTCAGCAAGATATTGTGGTACTTGTATCTGACCATGTACAAAGATGCAAAATGAATATAGCAATTTGGTATCCCATATTTGTCTATATCCTGACATCAACATTGCAATGCAAACATACAAAAGGAATAATATAAATATATATAAGTAAAACAAATAGGTTAGAGACATCTTTTGTGCCCCATTTCTTTACCGGAATTAAAATGGCAACATTTTACCACATTTTATTGTTTTTATATTGTTGCACTCATTACACCTTAAATCATCCATTACAAATCTGCTGTGTCATAATCTAATAATTTCTTATCTATTGTTTAATAAAAAACAGTGCAATTCCCATACATCAAAGCAAAATAATTTTCTAGGGTCTTTCCCCACTTTAAAAAAAAATTAAAAATGATATTTCTGAGCATGCAGCATTTGTATTTGGCAATCCTAAGTATTAGACAACATTTTCTGACTTACCTCTCATAATAGCCATAACCAGTTTCCGCAAATAAGAGATGATGTTACTTGTGCCTGTTCGTGTCAAATAATGAATTTCTGCTGGCTAACTCAGATTTTCTAGAAAGTGGGTTCTAATTCCGATTCTGACATAATAGGTCACTAAGTTTGTTTGCTGTATTCCACTGTTCCACGATTTATATTTTTGTAAAAGTCTTTCAGAGAAGTATTTTTAATAAATCCAGAGAAGTAGTTTCAGTGTGATTTTTAAAGCATTGAAATGTTTATGAAATTAGATAATAATCAACCAGTAGCATTTTAGTTCTGAGAGTAAATTAAAATACCGGTTATTTAGTACATAGACAAACCCTTCGAAATCAGTATAACTGTATATAAGTGATCTAAAACACAAAGGGATGTCACGTTGCTTTCACTTGATGTTTCGCGGTGTTGTCAACCATTCACAGAGATGGGGTGGGTGTGGCCTGCATGTGATGTATCCGGCTCGCGGGCCACCAGTTTGACACCCCTATTCTAAAATAAGGATATGTAGGGAGTGAATTGTCTCAGTGATTTTTTGTTCTTCTTCCCACTCCATACTCTAAGCATGAATACTGTCTCTCAAACCTTAAAGAAAAATATTGAACAGAGCAAGACATTAATAATGTGAGCTGGAACATGTTTCCCTCTGTACAAACAATTTTCTCCAAATTGAAATATAGGTCCAAATAATGAGTAAGAGCTAGAGTTAACTTTTTTTAATTCATCAAAGTTAAACATTGACATCACTCCTCTTCTACAATATTTATGAAATAAATAGTTTTAAGCAGGAAACATAACTAATACATTGGAAATAAATTAGGGCGCTTGGCTATTGCTTAGGTTATAACACTGGAAGGGATCCAAGTAATCCAGGCCTGCCAGATTAAATGTCATCCATCATGAAATAAAGAAGGAGGGAGCTGATTTTTGGTTATTAGCCTTTCCACTCTAACTCTTCCTCAATTGAGGGGGTCCTTGGTGTTTTTTGAGCTTGTTTGTTTTCTTGCAGATGTTTTATTATCCAAACTAGGTAACATTATCAGTGCATGATAGGACTAGCAGTGATGATGTTACCTAGTTTGGATAATGAAACATCTGCAAAAAAAACAACACCCAAGCCAGCTCAGGACCTCTCAGGAAATACAAATATTCCCCTTTATTGGTCTTCTTCCATTTCTACTCCAGAGAGGGTCCCAATTCTCCAGAAGAGATTTGAAGAAGTTATAAGAACTGCAGGAAGTCACAGGAAATGTTAAACGTCATCCTTCTTTCTCTTCCTTTTAATTAGTATTTTTTAATTAAGAATTACAATTAAAAATATTTTTAAAAAACTAATACAAACAACATAAAATAAAAGAATAAAATGGAAAATAGAAATAGAAAGAAAAGAAAAATAGGAAAGAAAGAAAAAGTAAGATATACAAAAGAAAATCAATGTACAATTATTTCCCCCCTAGAATTGTATAAATAATTGTAATTTAATCACTTCTTAAAATACAACAAATATGGCATACTTGTTCTATATACCATTTCTTTATCTATAAACAAATTCTTAAAGCCTCATCATTAAGTTCTCATCAGCAAAAATCCATTAAGGATTACGAGAAACAACAATATACATATAAACTTAATCAAATAAACCAACTTTCCTTCCTTTTGTTTTCAACAATCTAGATCTTTAATATTTTTAAATAATGTCATATAATGTAATATCTCTTCATTTTCTCTTTGATTCTTATAACAAAAAAATTCAAAACTAAAACAAGTTTTTTAAGCACAATATAGTTACCTTTTTGGATTACTTTTCTGGTTTGTTCTTTGTATAACCCTTTTAATTATTAAGACATCAGGAGGTTTCATTTGCATAACCAGTATAGCATCTTTTTCCATATCATTCTTACAGCCTGTCATTTTTAACTCCAATTTCTGATAAGTCTCAGTCTTGTCCTGTAAAACTTGTTCCTCTTCTATAACATCTTTTAAACACAGTTGGTCTATCGAGCAAACACTTTTAAAATTAACTTCTGGTGCATTGTTCCAAAATAACCTTCAATGTATTCAGAGTTAAGATATTTTGCTTCATTCTGTATTATCCATCTCTCTGAGGAAGATGTGTGGTTAAGGAATGTAAAATATAAATAAAATTAATTAATTAATAAGTCAGATTTAAGTGTTCCTCACCTTTAATTTTGATCTTTAGTTTTTTATGGTTCCCTCTAGTGTCCAACCTTCTAAGTCCCATTCCATCATAGTTTCTTCTTAAGAATTTAAAACAAAAGCATTTTTCCACAGGAAGAATTCTTATAATGAATTACAAAATCTTATTTCAAATCTATCTGAACCCAAAAGTGAAAGTCTAATCACCATTTTTCTGTTTATTCCAAAAGAATTATTGTTAATGTCCTTAAACTTGTTTTTAAAATTTCTTTCACTAAGGATTGGATAAAACTTGCCTGGTGCTATAAAATGTATGAACCCAAAAGTTCCTGAAATAATAGCTGAAATGCATTTAACAAGCAATTTCTGAAAATGATTAGGGAAGTATGAGAACCCACAGTCTTTTCAAAAGATACTGACTGCAGTTTGAATGGAAAGAGTTTTTTCTTAGACTCCCAGAGCATTAAACCTTCTGTTCTGAGGTCTTCTCATTAGAAGCAACTGTATGGAGTACTTGTGGGCAATCTCAAATCCTCTCCTTGTTTGGAGAGGAATGATGAAGAGCTGGTCCACTTGCTGGTTCCTCATTCCACTGCAGTCTTTGGCTCAATTGTTAGCAGAGCCATGTTCAGTTCTTCATCTCTTCCTCAGAAGTCATTCCTCCTTGTATCCTGTTGAAAAATGTAGAGAGAACTACTCGTGCACCATATTATTATAATAAAAGAGTATTCTAATTATTTTGATTGCTTGAAAATTATTTTGTTATCTTACGATGACTTTGTAAAGAATTGCTTCAGCATGGATTGTGCACCATAATTATAGATACTGTATAGCCAGAAACCAGATTAATATCCATCCACACAATGTGCTGTGGGCCAACTGAATGTACAACACACCTTTGTTAAATTTCTCAATTGCAGCCACACCTACCTCTTCAGCTGCTCTAACTTGACAAGACAAAGGCCTGCTAAAGGTAATCAAAACCAAAAGAATGTAGTGTGGTTATTCAAACTGCCAAATCCAAGATTCCCAGAAAAGAAACTGCAAGAATTTCAGTTATTATTGAGCAAAGTGAATGATGAGTTTAGGAATCCTTCAGAGACTTCATAAAAGGATTCTACGACTTAATAATTACACACATATAATGAAGTTTTCATACATTAAATGTCTTAACAGTGCAATCCCTTATATGTCTTCTCAAATATAAACCTATTGAGTCCAGTACATAAAGTGCAATCGTACCATCATTCACAACATGAGGAAAAGCCCATATTGATAACCAGATTAATCAATAAGAGTGGGTTAACTCTTGTTCCTACCAGTATAAACAAGATGGGCAGTAATAAGAGACTATGAAAATTGCAATATGGCAATAGCATGAGAATCAGAAGTAACTGATCCCTTCTTTCAAAAATTATAATCAAGGATGTTTTGAATCCACATAATAGAGGTAGATATAGGATAATATAATAATACCTAGTTAAAAAGCAATAGCAACTGTCCCTTTAAGGTGATAGGATGGTTAAACTTATTTAGCTTAGAATTTATTTTCAGTGCCACTGGCTCAATCATAAAATATTCAGACAGTCCACAATTATCTGTGATTTAAGAAAGTCGTATGACTGGATTTAATTAGATGCTGCTGTCATTGAAACACAGAGAATCCTGGTCAAACTCATTCTTTTCCTCCACCACTAAAATATCTCATTCCCACAAAATAGGAAGCGAAGATTTCTTAAAGGGGGGGGGGGGGGGCAGTAGCTTGCATGAAAATCCAAGTTACAGATGACAATATCTATGCCTTACACGGAATCCTTCCCAAACTTTATGACATACACATTTAGGTTTTATTCAACACAATAAATTGTAATACTTGTGAACTGAATCACAGTAAGAACTATTTTCTAAATCTTTCAGGAGAAATCACCCTTTTACCAACAGCAAGATAGTTTCCTCCCTCCTCAGAAAAATGAAGAAAAACAGTACCCATTATATGATAATTACTAACCTTTCACAACCTGGTAATCAGATGTAGGCTACTTCTATTATTCCACTCAACATGTTCACAGGATTTAGGATGATGGGAACCTCAATCTAACACTTTTCATTCGTACTTTGTTGGAGGAACTTGGTCACTGATGGGCACTGGGAAACCTATACTAAACCTGGTATTAATCCCGCATTTATCTGTATCATTATTGCTATTTATTGCAAAGCCACAAGTTTGTCTGTTTTTGCTACAATTCTGTGTGAGACACTGAGCTGTCTACAGGAATGGCCACCAGTGCCAAATTTGCCAAAGATCTTAATAGAACAATATACCTTATCCATCTTGTATAACTATTGTGATCTTTCAGGTGACAATCCTATTCAATTTAAAGGCTGCTGCCACAGCTGCTCCCAATGTCCACTTTCTTTTCATTCTTAATGTGAAAGAAAATGCCCCTTTCCTGCATTTTCTGTTCTTACATGGTGTAGTTTTGGATTTAGCTTTCCTTCCCTTGCCTCTACTATACCTGGAAGAGTTGACAGATGTTGCAGATGGAAGATGCAAGTAGATCTTACAAATGGCTGGTTTCATTCACCAAGAAACACAAAACCGAATAGATGCCTTGGGAAAACTATATGTACAATTGCCTTTGTGAACTCTAAATTTCAGGTGGTCTGCTTCTTTCATTAAGTAGCTTTTATATAATAAAGGCCAGGAAAAAGCAGGGTTATATACATGAAGATCAAGAAAGATTTGAGTCTACTTTCCAATTCTTCGAATTTGGGGATTGCGATTAAGACGGATTATTGCTTTCAACAGCTTGTTGTCATCCATGGATTCTTGCTGACATCTGTATTCTAGAGGTACTATGCAGATGTCAAAACAAGCTTGTATAGTTGCACCCTTCTCTTTTGATGATGCTTCATGAGCACCTGCACGAGTTTCATACAACATGAAGGCATATTGTCACTGTGTTATTCTGTCATCTCAAAAAAGAGATGTTTGAAAATAAGCCTGCTTACAGTATAAATTTGCATGGACTAGACACATATCCTAAAAATGAAATCCATGTCATGGCAGTAGCTATATATATAAGTGGGCAATCATAGAATTTACAATAGGACTGACAGAGAGAGGGGGGGAGGGTCAGAGGGACAGGGAGAGAGAGAGAGACAGAGAGAGGGAGAGGGAGAGCTTTGTTTACAGGTCATAATTAAATTTTTCTTCTTGTTTTCTAACCCCTGTCCAATAAGGAACCATTAATTGCATGTAACTTTGCTAGATTTCTTGTAGCAGCAATTAAAATCCAGAAATAAATAATTAAGAGAGATTGGTAAATTTACTGAGAATCCTTCTTTTATTTTTATATATATTTCATTACTGCTACAATTCCTGGATTTAAAACAGTTTATTTTTCTCTTTACGTTCATCTGAAATTATGTACTTTTGCTTTTGCTGTTGACTGAAGCTGCCTTCATGCGTCATTCAATGCAAAATGTTCAAATAGCTATGGACTCAACTATACTCATTCAATCACTTGCAAGTGGACTGTGATCTAAGCTGCTGTACACCACCCTATTACGTTTTCAAGGAAAGTATTGCTTTCTATAAACAAGACTTAAGGAATTAATAGAATCATAGAGTTGGAAGGGACTTAAAGTGTCATTTTGGGTGTGACTCTTAAAAGATTTTCCACACTGCCCAATTGACACTAAACACACACAGAGAGAGAGAGAGAGAGACAGAGAGAGAGAGACAGAGAGAGAGACAGAGAGAGTCAGAGTGAGAGCGAGAGGAAGGGAGGGAAGGAGCGAGAAAGAGAGAAAGAGAAAGGTGGGGAAGGAAGAAAGAAATTGAGTTTCATGAAATCTCTTACACACTCTGAATTCCTGTGAAGCTCCATAGGGTGAGGAAGCCATCTGTGCTTCATATACACTTGATCCAACAAAATGACACAATATGAAAAGCTCTTTTCTCTTGTTGGCAATGAACAGTAAAAGTAATATTAGTAATAGCTTCTGCAGGCTGAGGAATGACATAATTGTCACTCAATAATAGCACAGGCATTAGATACAACCATTTGTCAAAAGCTTACTTTTTATTCATATCTTCATTTTTAAAAGTAGGCCATTATGTTTGGGGGCCTTCTTAAAAACCAGGTTTCTGCTAGCACAAAGGGGGTTTCTAGATTGCTTTGGAAGAGTAATTTTTTTAAAATCATAATTATTCCCTATTATGCAACTCTATTTCACTAGAAGAAAACATTTGCTTTAGCCATAAGAGCTTGAATTTCAAATTGTTTCAAAATCTTATTGCATGGCTTGCCTCTCAATCATAATCTGTAGCAACTTGACCCGGTATCTGTTATTTAACACAGAGCCGTAGCCATGAAAGACTGGGCTGTAAGCCATTGTGCACATATGTTTTTTGAAAGCCTGATATTTTCATTTTGCTTCAAATGACCTTAACTTTAAGGAGCATCCATTTATAGTATCCAGATCTCCCTCCCCCCCGCCCCCGAAAATATTGTTTTTCATTCTCATTCCATTTTTTCCACTGACCGACTGCAAAGATCTAGAACTTGGTAAAAGAAAGCTTGTTTTAATAAATTATTTGCTGTGCAGTTTAAGATCTCAATGGGGCCATGCAGTTTTGAAAGACTGCCTGCTTACTGGAGCAAATGTTTAGAAAAATAACACCTAAATCCAGCTAGGTTCCTTTTTCCTTCTCCTAGCCTACTGTTTTTATAAATAGGCTGAGCTGAAATGCAGAAGCATGTCATAGTTTGTTTAGGTAAGTACGTGGCAAAACAAATTGGACCAGTTTTTATATGCTTTATGTATGCTTTGCTACTTTTTCTTCTACTTGGATGTCACTGGGAATATATATACTAGTTTACGCTACAGTGGAATCTGGCATTACTAGTAATTACTTCATCTAGAAAATCAAGACCATAATAATTCATTTGTGAGTGTGGAAAATTCCATTCTATTCATCACATAGAATGAGAATTTCTAGTATTTCATTAGCAAAACTCAAAATTAGTTTTTCATGTCTAGCTTTGGCCCAAATCTTAAATGTTTGTGTCTCACAATTGCTAAACCGAAATTAATTAAAATTTCAATAATCTTATTAAATCAATCAAATGTTTTTCTCCTTCTTCAACATGTGAAATTCTATGAATAATCTGGAATGTCAGAGTTTTGTTTGAGAAATGGGTGTGTCTTCCCCTTCGGATTCTTCTTCGGGGAAGACAGAAAGGATAATGCAGAAACACCAGTTGTAGTTTTTTTAGGAAGTAGTAGCTTAAGATTCTTGGAAGGTAGTACACATAAATCCATTTGTCATTTTATTGGCAGAAGGGCCAGTAACACAATATTTCTGAAATTGATGTTTATGGTGTAGCAGGGGGGAGGGAATAAATGGAGAGTGGGAGAGGGGAAGGAGGAAGTGGCTGGGGAGAGGAAGGAGGAAGGGAGAGAGAGAGAGAGAGAGGAGGTGAGAGGATGGTGGGCCAGGCCTGGGAGAAAAAAAGGGAATTGCATAGCAGAGGCTTTGGTAGGCCAAGCCTGAGGGGAAAAGGGAAATAGTGGGCTATCTATGGGACAACCTGAGGCTTCAGTAGGCCAAGCCTGAGGGGAAAGAGGGAGCTGTAGGGGAGAGGCTTTTGTAGGCCAAGCCTGAGGGGAAAGAGGAATTGTATGGCAGAGGCTTCTGTAGGCCAAGCCTGAGGGGAAAGAGGGAGTTGGATAGCAGACGCTTCTGTAGGCCAAGCCTGGGGGGAAAAGGGAAATAGTGGGCTATCTGTGGGGCAACCTGAGGCTTCTGTAGGCGAAGCCTGAGGGGAAAGAGGGAGTTGTATGGCAGAGGCTTCTGTAGGCCAAGCCTGAGGGGAAAAGGGAAATAGTGGGCTATCTGTGGGGCAACCTGAGGCTTCAGTAGGCCAAGCCTGAGGGGAAAGAGCGAGTTGTATGGCAGAGGCTTCTGTGGGCCAAGCCTGAGGGGAAAGAAGGAGTTGTATGGCAGAGGCTTCTGTAGGCCAAGCCTGAGGAGGGGAAAAGGGAATAGGATACAAGAGGTTTCTGTAGACCAAGCCTGAAGGGAAAAGGGGGATATTATAGAAGAGACTTTTGGTGAAGCAAACCTGAGGGAGAGCAAACAACAAAGGAGCAGAGGCGGGGAAAGAAGAACTCAGCAGACAGTACAATAGAGAGTGAAGATAGAGAAAGAGGAAGAAGCTCCAAAGAGTCACCTGAATAAGACCCCTTCTGGGACTTGCCTGCGGAGAGGAGGCTGACCACCACTCCATCGCGTGACCTTGGCAAGTAGAGGTGCATCAGAGAGGGACCAGGTTGGACTGGCAGCCACACACAAAAAAAGGGCCATGAGAACCCGGACTCCAGCGGCCCTTACGAGGGTAAGCGCTACAATAGTTTTTCTTTTTGCATCAAAGGAGACAATTGCCCAACTTCAACTGCTAACTGGAGGTGCCTAGAAAAACACCACAAAATCCTACGCATGTTAACTTACAAGTTTCATTGACTCAGTAGGAGTTATTGCTAAATTGGTGCTTATAGATTGTAACCTAGGTTCCTTGCAAATGATTGCTATTCACGTATTGTCATTTTGCAATACTCCTTCACAGGTTCTATTGAAGAAGAGTAACAAATGCTTCCCCAAAAGATCTGGATGGTTTGATCTTTTGGCTTTCTTTTTCTCCAGATGCTGGGCTTGCTTTATGTTATTTTGTTGTATTACGATTATTTCAATTCAGCTTTTTCTTTTCGTGACAGTGGTTCTTTTCCTCTTGTCTATTTTCATTTGCTCGGCAATGAGGCTCCATGGATGTGTGCATGTATGCTTGTCTAAAGAACAAGTGCTTTTTTATATTCAGAGCCAGAAGAAGAAAAAAGCTCACAATGTTAATGAATTCAGAACTCTTCAGACAGATCCTCATACCATTGATTGTTGAACAAAAGAAAGTCTGTTTTGTTTTCTTCCTTGAGTAAAATTTAGGTCACTTTGCTAGATGAAACCGAGTGAAAAGAATAACCAAAGCAGGGATATTTAATTAGGATTTCATTAATATGCACAGAATTCTCTAGAAGTGCTTGAGAGGCAGGCAGATACTTGCAAATGCAGTGGATCAGCCCAGGGGAGGTGGTCACCCTTCCAGTTTTCAATTACTTACTTGCTGAAATGTTTATTTTTCTCTTTACATTCATCTGAAATTATGTACTTTTGCTTTTGCTGTTGACTGACATTTAACCAAGGAGCACAGAATTTGTCTTCATTTGTTTATTTGCATCTCCCTGGAGTTAAAATCGTCATGTATAATCCTCCCTGACTATCTTACCCACTTAATAAATCTACAAGGAAGTTTTTATATAAAGAGTTAGTAACTAATCCAACAGCACTCAGTGAATTTAATGGTTCAGTGAAGTTCTGAATCGGGATTTTCTGAATGTCCTTTGACAGCCCATTTGCTGGTTTTTAGATTGCTTGCAATTTATGTAGGCTACATCAATCAATGATCCCCTCCATGTAGTCACTTCCTCTACTGTTTTTAAATTGACATTCTCTGATCCAGTAATCCGGGAAAAATATCTGCTGGCATATTTTTGAAACATAGAGTATATTAAAATAAAATGAAACTATGACTTTTATTGCACTGTAATGATCATTGTGGTATATATTTTCAATCAGCAATTTACTGCGCCATTGGATTACTTGTAAAAACAAATGTCATGTCGCTCTCTGGGTTTGTTGTTTTCTTACAGACGTTTCGTTACCCAGATTAGGTAACATCAGTGCTAGTGCTGGTGCTAGTAAGGTGTGAGCTGCGCTCTCAGTTTATATTCTAGTAACCTGAGAACAAATCTCACTCCATACTAGCACTGATGATGCTACCTAGTTTGGGTAATGAAACATCTACAAGAAAACAACCATGCTCAGACAGCACCAAGGACCTTCCATTTCAACTCAGAGCTACAAACATTCTCCTTTATTGGTAAAAACAAATGCATCAATATCAGTGGTGGGATTCACTTACCTTCCCTACCGGTTAGCAAATGTGAGCATGTGTGTGCTCGCGCTCGCCTGTGCCGCCTTCTGTGCATGTGCAGTGCTTGAGCATTATGTCAGGGTGGGTGGACGGAGCCTCCCGCAGCTACCACTACCGGTTCGCTGAATAAAAGATCTGGCTGAATAAAAGTCATTTTTTGCCCTCCGGAGCCTTCAGGGAAGCTTCCTGGAGGCCCCTGAAGGCTACGGAGGGCTAAAACCGGCCCTACGAGCAAACTGGAAGTCCGTTCCTGAACTTCTGGTTTTCCCATAGGGTCAGTTTTTCATGCTCCGGAGGTTTCAGGGAAGCTCCTGAAGCCTCTACAGGGCCTCCTGGCGGGGGGTCGGGAAAGGCTGTTTTCGCCCTTCCCAGGCTCCTATAAAGCCTCTGGACCCTGGGGAGGATGAAAAAAGCACGCCAAAAAGAGGCGGGGGGAGGGAGTGCTGGTTGTGCACGCATGTGCACTGTCATCGTGCACATAGCATTATGGGTGTGGCATGCCCATGTATGACTCTCCTGTGCTCACCCCGCTTTTGGCATGTGAGGCAAAAAAGGTTTGCCATCACTGTCCTAGGTAATAATTTTATCCTCATTTTATAAAGCTTCTCAGTTTGAACAAACAATGGATATTTGTAAAACCGCTGAGTACAATTTTAATGTCTCTTTCAGAGGTTTTCCAATTGCATGTTTTCCAGTATGCATATTAATTCAGGAAGCATAAATTACTTCAGCTTGTATTAAAATGGGGGAAAAAATCCAGTCATCTTTACCTCAGAAGGCTTCACCAGAAATTTATTCTGGCTTTTCCCCACATCCTACCTTTCATTATATTTTTAACTTTTACAGCCATCTTCATTTTCCTGAGAAGTATTTCAGCAGAGCTTGTAAATGTAATCTTCCTTTTCTTTGTGTTGTGGGAGTTTACATCCTCTACCTCTTCCTTCTCACAGGTCTGTTCCCTGAAAATGCCAAGCCATATAAAAACAGTATTACAAAGAAATAAGAGACCATTTTTCATCTAAAGATTTTTTTTAGTGTACTAATGGAAGGATGGCAGTTAATGAAAATCACATATTTCATTAAAAATAATGTAAATGTGCCCTCTTCTTAAAAAGTCACCTAAACTGTTCCAATATTCTCTTACATTTTTATAACTGTTGTTGTTTACCTGCCATTTATTTTCTGGATTTTTTAAAAAAACAAACCAAAACATTAATTTTAGAATCTCCTGCTAAGATTCTGAATGTGCAAATTGTAAATGTGGATATGAATGTGCAAATTAATTGTATTTTTATATATAATTTCCACTCTTTCTAAAATCTAAGCACGAATGAGGCAGCAGTGTCAATCTAAGCAGCGTTTCACTTGGTTTAATCAATGGACTCCTTCAAAACATAGCCATGAAGCAAGCCCCTCCCTCACCATCTCCTTGTCAAGGGGATCAAACCGGCCACTCCATTTTCCTCAAAAAGCCATAGTTAACAAAGCCAAGTGGCCAAATAAAGGAGATCAGTCCCACGATGGCTTTGTGCCCATAGAGTCCCATTCGTCCAGAAGGCATGTGGTCCCAGCAAAGTGAAACATCTCCATGATACAAAGATCTTGTTGAGGCAGATCATAGGCCTCGTATTCATTCCTACAGGGAGGGATGAGTGAATTCTTCAACGCTGTTTCAGTCAGCTGTTCATGAAATCTTCAGTTTATTCCATTCCATTTTCACATATAATTATGTTTTTCTTTTTAAATCTGCACCTCTGTGTTTCCCTTAAGATATGCATTTGAATAGACATTTTTTCCCTATAAAAATCCACATTTTTATGCTATGCCTTAAAAATAATGCATTGTGCCTGGATCTCCCCAGTGCATGCATTGTTGAATTGTAGCGGGCATTGCAACTTTAGAAAAGTACAGATATCAATGTGCAGTGCTTCCTAGTTTGCACATAGGCTTGGGAAATCAGAAATATTTGCACAAAAAGGTGAATCTAGTAAGATTGGGATCAAATGTCCCACCATATGTAATGTCTAGCTTCATGTGAATGTACATATGGGAAGCAACCCTGAAAGGTTTAACTCTTTCCCCAATGATTTCTTTTTCTCACTCAAAATTACATAGTCATGTGAAAATCTATTGGTTTGCTATATAGTAACTTTACAATACAATACAATAGCTGAGTTGGAAGGGACCTTGGAGGTCTTCTAGTCCAACCCCCTGCCTAGGCAGGAAACCCTATACCGTTTCAGACAAACTTTCATTGTGTGTGTCTCTGTAATTTCAGTGGGAAGACAATAAAAGGAAAAGTTTGTCAGTTTTTCAGTCAAATGATCTTTCCTCTTCCATATGGCTGCTCCCCATAACACCTTTCCCATCATGCAAAACTTGTCCTTGTTGTGTTTATTTCTTTCTGAACTTTTTATTTACTTAATTATTAAATTTGTATGGGACACTTCCCATTGGGGCCCCAAGCCAGTTGGAAAAGCCAGGCTTACAGGCTCTTTTGGTAAGTCAAGAGAGTGGTGTCTCATCTCACTTTGGGGGGAGAGGGGGGGAAGAAGAGGACTTCCATTTCTGTCTTAAAGACAGAGACTTACTGTAACAAAGAGCAATTTAATTGTTTGGGAAAATATAATGAAACCAATTAAGTATGTAAAGTTTTTTCATAAGTATTCCGCTTCTTAATTTTCTTTCTCTAACTCAGTCCTTGAACATGCTACTTTATTGTCTCTGTAGCTTTTCTGCTCCTCCACCCAGTGCTATTCTTTCCTCAATAATAATAAATTAGGACAACAGCTTACACTTAAATGCCGACCAAGTCTTTCAAGAACTGTGGTCAGTTTTACAATCACTCTAAACATTTCACTTTTAACTCATTATCATTATGTTCCTTTATAGTCTCTTTATTTTTATTTCTTTGTATGCAATCCAACATTATATTTTCTGCTCATTTTAGTCTCCTTATTACTTCCTTCATCCAGTCCCCAGACTTTCTTAAACTCTATTCCATTTTTATTCATTTATTTTACTTCTATCCCATCCACTGGAAATATTCTCTGTGCAATTCTTTAATTTTATTTTCCTTTCAAAGAAAACCTTCAAAGGATCCACTCATCTTAATTTTGCTTTTTCCTCCCATAACCTCTTTATTCGCAATACATTTGTAATTATTATAATTTTTCATTCAGTTTTTAAAGCTCTTAAAACATAAATGGGTTTATGAGGGTGAGCTCAGCAGATATCTCTCTCTTTATGGAGTCAAAGTATAACTACTCCATAATACTTCTATTATCCCAATAACAACTCAAACAAGAAGAACTTGCGTTTTTAGCAGTCTATCTAAAAAAAGTTGTGGGTGTTAAATTTGTTTTGCACTAGTAGTGACCCTAACCCTAACACTAGTAAGCAACCATATTAGTCCACCTCCTGTTTCCTGGTTTCTGACACCAAGTATTCACTGCCAACTCTTGATTGGTGAGCTCAGGTCTCCTTGGTCTGAGGGACAAAACAAATAAAATAAAATAATGTGTTCAGGTAGTCCTTTTTTGTCATATATAACCCGAAGAGAAATCCTGGCTACTCGTCAATGAGTTCCTATTTCTACTATGTTACGGTAGTATATTTTATATGGAACAACTTTATGCTTTCTCTCTGTATCTGAATGCAAGTTATAAAGTAAAATAGCAAAACAATAAAAGTATTCCAGTTTCAGATTTCCACTACAGTTTTGTCTACATTCTTTTATAATATTTTGATTTCATCACAGAGATGTATCTTATCAACAGATTTTGACTCAGAATTCTTAGTGGGGGGGAAATAGAGTTAAACAAACGGGAAAGGGGAAGGGTGGCCTACAGTGCCACAAAAAAATAAAAACACATATTTTTCATGGGGCCCAGATTGCACAAAAATTATCCACAAATTATCTAAAGCTCGTGGTTCTTCAGTTTCAAGGTTTCCAATGATTCTTTTAAAAGCTTACTAGCTTTCGATCATTGAAATGCCAATCCCAGTTTGAGCCAGCAGTCAGTGTGCAACAGCTAGCAATAAAGCCAACACAGTTCTAGGCTGCATAAACAGAGGGATAGAATCAAGATCATGTGAAATGTTAATACCACTTTATAATGCCTCGGTAAGGCCACACTTAGAATACTGCATTCAATTTTGGTCGCCACAATATAAAAAAGATGTGGAGACTCTAGAAAGAGTGCAGAGAAGAGCCACAAAGATGCTTAGGGGACTAGAGGCTAAAACATATGAAGAATGGTTGCAGGAACTGGGTATGTCTATAATAAAAAGAAGGAGTAGGGGAGACATGATAGCAGTCTTCCGATATCTCAGAGGCTGCCACAAAGAAGAGGGAGTCAAACTCTTCTCCAAGCACCTGAGGGTAGAACATCAAGCAATAGGTAAAAATTAATCAAGGAGAGAAGCAACTTAGAACTACGGAGAAATTTTCTCACAGTTATAAAAATTAATTAGTGGAACAACTTGCTTCCAGAAGTTGTGAATGCTTCAACACTATAAGTTTTTAAGATGTTGGATAACCATTTGTCTGAAATGGTATAGGGTTTCCTGCCTATACAGAGGAGCAGGGGGTTGGACTAGAAGACCTCCAAGGTCCCTTCCAACTCTGTTATTCTATTCTATTCTATTCTATTCTATTCTATGCCCTGTGCACAAAGAAATGACTGCAAAACAGCATCCTCTGAAAGTTCTACCAGCCAGATCTTTTTCTCAAGCATCTCTTAGCAGACAAGCAAGAGTGGAGCCAATATTGGGTCAACTGTGGCTGGTATCCATCACTTTACACCAATGCTCAGAAACTTGCACAAAGCTCCAAAACTTTCTTTAAGATTTTTTTTTTACCAGGGCTTCTTATCAAAACAGCCTGTTTCTTGGCTTTTAGCACTGATTGAATCCAGCAGTCCCCAACTGGCACGGTCTAGATGTGTTGCAAGTGGACCAATCAGAAAGATCACAATGGGTGGAATTTTTAGGATTTTTAATCCTCCTATATCTTGGTAGAGCCAGTTTGGAAAAACTGATTTAGTGCTGGTTCTACTTAAGGAGGCTTAAAGCATGCAATATTCATTGTGTTGTAGCACATATGATCTTTTTCGTTTTATACAGCCTACATTGTTGAAGTAATTATTGGTGCACAGCAGCTTACAGCAGTATTTGGAGGACTAGGAACTCAGAATCCTGTAGTACTTTGTTAAATTGTTTCTGGTACACTGCAAATACGAAAGTATTTACAGAAAAGGAAGGCTCACTGGAATCACTGATGAAGAAAATACAAATTCACTCCATTATAAAACTTCAGAAAGCTGAGAACATTCAGATGGCTGAAAACATGGTTCCCGTCAAGCCAACATTCACTTTTAAAAAAAGAGGATAGGCATTCCATGTGGATTTCAAATTGTGTAATTATGGAAAGAATTCCTCCCCATATTTTTATCCACATGTGCGTGAATCGACTTTTCTATTGTTTTCTACTTCATTTTGAGAAAGCTGCTCCTCCCAAGGCAATTACAAGTGTAACTCTGTTCTTTGTTAATACATCCTCAGGGCTGAAAGTTTAAAATAGGCAGCAAACTGAAAGTTGTGGCTCAGTCTGTCATGTTAGGGATTGTACGCCAGGGATATAATAATTAGCATGATCTATAGCTACCTTCCCCAACTTAGCATCCTTCAGGAATGGTTTAATTCAACAAACTATTTAGGATGGAGGTGGTAGCTAGGGGGGAAGATGGGCAGGATTGTTCAACGTATAAGAAGATAATAGTTAAAGAACCTTCTCTGACACAAAGGGCTACTGGATATAAAATGCAATAGTGAATGATGCAGAAATAATAGTGTTGAATTTACACTTATCTGTATTTTCTTGTCTGTGAATGTTAAAAAGAATAAAATTGATTAACAGCTTATTTATCAACTGCATTTCTGACCCATATGGAGACTGGAAATTAACCATGTCTTCTTACTCTACTTATAGCAAATTGATATGTATCATGAGGAGCTTGCAAGGAATAATGTACAAAAAAAGAACCAAAGGACATTCAATGGGCATCCATTTTTTGCCCTTCTCTTAAATGAAGAATTCATCTCATTCAAAATAGAAGAAAATTGAGAAAATGCTGCCATAATTTACTCCCCCACTTTTGACTGAGAAAAGATGAAATAAAGTTTGCTTCTCATAGATAAGTCACGGTGTTGGTGAATTGGCAGGAGGAATTATGAAGTGAGCTAACTCATGCAAGCTCGTGTCTTTTAATAAAATTTATTACCAAATTCCTGAGGTGTTGGTGAAGAAACAACTTTTTCATTCTATTTCTATTTCATTCAATCCTGGTTCTTTGTATCAATATTTTTACATACCCAATTTGACTCCTGACAATTGCCTGAACTAATCGCTGAAGTTTTCTTGCCAATATTTCAGAAATGGTTTGCCATTCCCTTTTTCTCAGATTTGAGTCAAAAGATCAAGCCAAGGTCTCTTAGCTGACTATGTGCCCAAGGAAGGATTAAAATTCTCATATTTAAAGTTTCTAGTCGCTTGACCATCCCAAATGGGCTTAGAACATAAAACACAGAATCATAGGACTAGAAGGAACATCAAAGTTCTTCTAAATCAACTTCCTGCTGAAGGCAGGAGATTGATACTATCCCAGTTAAATGGTTGTCCAGTATATTTTTTGAAAACATCCAGTGATGGAGTACCCACAACTCCAGGAGGTGAGATCTTCCATCGATCAATTGTTTTCACTGTCAGGAAATTTCTCCTTACTACTAGATTACTTCTCTCTTTAATAAGCTTCCACCCATTATTTCTCATCCAGCCCTCTGATGCTTTGAAGAATAAGTCAATCCCCTTTCTCTATGATAGCCCCTCAAGTACTGGAAGTCACTTATCATGTCCTTCAATCCTTCTCTTCAATAGACTAGATATACCTAGCTCCCTTGATCATTAATTATATGTTATAGCCTCCAGACCCTTTTTTATCTTTGTTGCTCTTCTCTGCATGGTTTCCAGGGTCTCAATATTTTTGTTTTTATCATGGTGACTGAAATAGATGTTGAGATCCCAGAAAGTGTGCAGAGAAGGCTTCCAATCTTCAATAATGCTGATCAATAATTCATTCATAATAAACATCAGGATAACTTATTGTGAGTTATAACTGAATCAGCTATTTTTAAGTGGCAAAGGTTCATAGTTAGCATCTGTTGACATGTTGATCCTTGTATTTATTTTGACCTCGATAGCTGATGTTTGACCCATACCACTGTATGGTTCACTTTTCCTTATGCCATGAAATATAAGTTTCAACTTATATCCAAGCTGAGAGACACACCTAGAGACAAGCTTCAAAACATGGATTGAGTTAGACCCAAAGCTTGATTTGACTAATGTACATGTAATTAAAACCAGAAGTTTAATTTTAAAAGCTAATTAAAATTGCAACAGTTCTTGTGATAGGTCTTCCCTACTGGTATATCAATACTTACAGTTTAATGATAAATTTTGGAAGCAGAGCAGAGCTGGTATTCAGCCAGTTCTTTCCGGTTTGGAAGAACTGGTAGTGGGAGGCTCTGCCCACCCGCCCCAACGTAATGCACAAGTACTGCACATGCAGAGAAGGCGGTGTACATTTGCAGACGCAATGTGTGCATGTGAACACACATGCACATTCATCTTTGCGAACCGGTAGGGAAGGTAAGTGAATCCCACCACTGCAGCAGAGGCAACCTTAGTGCAAGAGAGAGGAAGGGGCATATTCCCGAAATTCAAACTGTGCACTTTTTCTTAGTAACTGGTTGCTCCCGATGTCTTCCCCACAAGCCATACAAAGAGATTATTTTTTCTAGCTGACTTCAAGAATGCTAATCTTCACTAAAGCTTGTAAGTAACCCTTTTTCTTTCAAACCACCTCCCACTCCCCATGTCCCCACGACTGCAAAGGAGTAATTTGACTTGGAGATTATAAACTACTTTTGTAAATTTTATGCTGGAGTTTGTAATCTAATTGCTCTTCTTACTGCAGGTCACTGAAAATAGCTACCATTTCTGGATGGTCACAGGAAATGGTCTTTCCTCAACTGTTATAAATATTACTTCCTTGCGTATGTTTTTCCCAGTAATGGAAACAGAAGAAGAAATCTTCCCAGGCCTCCTGAAGTCAGGCTACACCCAGTTTCCTTTGGACTGATCTGATCTGTTTACAGAAGATAGAAGACTGTAGAATACTCGTCTGGTCCATATATCCATGCATGTGAAAAAGCAGCTAAAAGAGGAAGCATGTCATATGGCAAAAATGAATTTCCAAATCAAGGAAACTGTCAAAATGTGGGTGGGTGGGTGGGGGTGAGTGGATGGATGGATGGATGGATGGATGGATGGATAGATGATAGATAGATAGATAGATAGATAGATAGATAGATAGATAGATAGATAGATAGATAGATAGATAGATAGATAGAATATGAATGAGTGGATGGCTGGATATTTTTATTTATATATCAAATTTAGAGACCACAATCTCATTTGCAGAGTGGTTCTAGGCGGTAAAGACAATCAGATAGATATTAATATAGAGGCATTGCAACAATCTGTAATTCCATAATTCACATTTATCATGTTCCACAAATGTTTCCAAATTCAATAATCTAAGTAAGGTCCTATGATTAGATCTTGCTTTATAACAGTTCTATGGTTCTTTCTCTTAGACAATGGACAACTGCATACAGCAGCCTTAACTCTCCTGAGCTGACATTAGCTAGAATTGAAGTTGGCTTAAGGAACTGCTTTCTGGATTCAAACCTTTATAGTGATGCCAGCCAGGCTTTCTGTCCAGAAGAGGGTTTCTATGATTAGAGTTTAGAGTTTTTAGAGTTTATTGGTTTTTTATACCGCCCTACTCCCGAAGGACTCAGGGCGGTGTACAGCCAAAATAAAAACAAATATATAAAAGTTAAAAGAAAAGATTGATGGATTATCTTCTTTTTTTGTTTTTACATCTTGATCAATTATCAAGAGTGATGGTGTGAGAATGGCAGAATGATTTAATAGTCAAAAGATGTTGACCAATATTAAACTTCCTTTGTAGGAAAAAATAGATGTGAGAAGTGGTGGAGAAAGGATAGAAGAATTCCCCAGATCATTGGGATCTATTCTAAGGGAGATGGAAGGATGATTTCATAATGGATAGTTAGTAGATGACCTTGTTTGAAAGCACTCTATTTTACTGAAAAACTAGAGGTTAAATTGGAGATTAAAACAGAAGCGTACACTGCGCCCTAAGGACTACAAGCAAATCTGAAATCCTTATTCATGCCTCCCAAGCCTGCTTCAAATACGTTGTTAAATTTAAGCAGTGTGATTATTGAGAATTGACAAGCGGCTGAGAAAAATTGTAGCATAATTCATAAATTATAGGGCTTTATGAACCAGTAAGTAGTTTGCTTAGGGATATGACTGAGTCCCTTGCTTTGCAGATCTTAGGTGCTGCATCATCTTGAGGGCTTCTACAGCCATTTCAATGGCCTTCTTGCATTGTCTAAGCAGTGTACAGCCACTCATAGAAGATACTTACCTCTGCTGAGATTGCCTTTCAATCTTCAAAAATCCCATTTATCTCAATCTATATGGCATAACACAGCCTGCTTCCATTCCTGTCCTCTGTATTTTGTGCTCCCTACAAAATACCAAGCACCAAAAACAAATTTAATAAATACTAAATACTAATACCATTCCTAGGCCCAGCAAGGTTGCCGGTCCTTAGGCCATAATTAGTACATGTTTATAAACATGAAAGGATGAAAGAAATCCAAAGAGTGGCTCTGTTCATGTAGATCCTTTATAATTAAAAGATTGGCATTTATATTAAGGAATAGTTCTAACTTCTTTAGTTCTGGAATAAAGACAGAGAATTACTAGATACAGAACATTTCTGTCCCCAGCAATCTAAAATTCATAGTTTATCAGTGCATGTAACATAGATGTTTATGCGGGTAAGATTATCACTACTGCTGTCAAGCAAAACCAAACATTTAACAGTGAGTGCCATACCATGTGCACAAATCATACATGTGGCAAGGAAATAGGGGCAGTCAGGCATAACACAGGTTATGTAGACAGTAAACACAGGGTCAATCATAATGGACTCAAATGTCTATACACCAATGCATAGAGTATGAGGAATAAACAGGGTGAATTAAAAATTCAAGTAAATAAAGGCAGATATGATATTGTTGCCATTACAGAAACTTGGTGGGATGAAACCCACAAATGGAACATACAGCTAGAAGGATTTAAATTATTTAAAAGAAATAGACCAAATAAAAGAGGAGGTGGAGTTGTACTATATATAAGAAATAACTACATCTCTACAGAAATAGAGCACAACAATGATAAGAACTATCTTGAATGCATTTGGGTCAATATTAAAGGTTGGGGGGAGGGGGAATGACATTGCCATAGGTCTATACCTACAGGCCATCCAACCAAGCAGAGGAAGTAGATGAACTCTTTGCTAATCAGCTAACTAGGGTATGTAGGAAGCACACTAGAATAGTATTGGGGGATTTTAACTACCCTGACATCAACTGGGAAACAAACTCTGCACCAAGAGGAAAATCCAACAGGTTCCTAACAAACCTAGAGTAACAACTTTGTTACTCAAAAAGGTATAGAAGGGAACAAAGGGGATCAGCCATATTGGACTTAATTCTCACTAAGAGAGGAAATGATAGAAGGTGTAGAAGCTACAGGAAATACTGGAATTCAACATTATGCAAACAAAAGTCAAACTAGAGTATTGGACTTTAAGAGAGCTAATTTCATTTATCTCTAGATAAATTTCAAGTGTCCTGGAATGCAATGTATTTTATGAGATATGCAAAATTCTTCAAGGAAGTTAGGTAACAGTGCATTTTGTAAAACAACAGTACATTTTATAGGGATAGGAGACCAGAACAGGACAGTATCTGCCTAGTAATGTTAATAATGCAAAAGAGATGGGAAGAAATGCCATCAGGGTTTATTAGAAATTTGGTCTTAACTAGTAAAGAACCAGGGTCTGACAAACCTCTCAAATGTTCCCAGAATAAATATTGAATCTTGGTCTTTTAACCTAAAATGATTTATCTTCTAAACATACTTTTAGGCCAGTACGTTTAGAAGATAAATGCAAAATGCAACTCTCAGGACGTAATCAAAATTTAAGTATCCCTTACATCATTTTAGATTGGTCCAAGAAAAATCTATTCCTGATACATTGCAAATATTGCTAGATTTCTGAACTGCTGTATCTTTGGTATATTTAGAGGTGGTTTGTTATTGGGGGGGGGGGGTTGCATTTTTATTACATATGCAGCTGTGCTTATACTGATTTTTAATTGGTCTTACTTATTCTTTTCTCTTTTTCCACTGCTGAAATTTTCATCCTCACAGAAAAAAAACCTTCAAGGTACATTAATAACAAGAATGAAATTTAATATATTATACTATGCTAAGTATCTTAAAGGTCTATTCATTACCAATGAATATTTCCCTCAGCAGAGCGCAAATGTCTTCAATGTTTGTTAATGGGAATTGGATTTGGATATAATTTTATTGCTCTAATTAATCTGCTATATTCTTTGGCACAATGAGGAATTAGAATCACTCTGTGCTTGCAGGCTTCTTTTAAATATAGAGCAGCATTAGATAGGGATCAGTGGCAAAAATATTATGGAGCCAAGGCAGATACTCTAAAGCAGGGATGTCCAAACTTGGGAACTTTAAGACTTGTGGACTTCAACTCCCAGAATTCCCCAGCCAGCATAGCTGGCTGGGGAATTCTGTGAGTTGAAGTCCACAAGTCTTAAAGTTCCCAAGTTTGGACATCCCTGCTCTAAAGTTTGTAAGTGCAGAGGACCTTAAAAAAACACCTTTGATGTTGACTTCATGTCCCATTGCCTTCCCCAAGTCAGACTTCATGGGCAGCCAATAGTTAAGAGTTTTCACCATCAAAGCTGACACCAGCCAGACAAGAAAAGTACTCAAAGAAGTTTTGCAAGATTGGAAGACATAGGTAGACCTGGCCCATAGAATTGCCAAGAGTCGCATATGACTGAATGGATAACATGAGCATCAGCATCAGTTAGAGTTTTATGTATCTCTGTAGACAGTCATGGTGGCACTGTGGTTATAATGCAGTACTGCAGGCTAACTCACTGCTCACTCTAACAGTTCAATTCTGAACAGCTAAAGATTGACTCAGCCCTCCATCCTTCCAAGGTCAGTAAAATGAGGACCCAGATTGTTGGGGCCAATGTGCTGATTCTGTAAACTGGTTAGAGAGGGCTGTACAGCATGAAGTGGTGCATAAGTCTATGTGCTACTGCTATTGTAGTGTAATGCCATATCTACCAGTTGTCTGGATTTTTGTAGTTCAGAAAAAATTCACCCAGCTTTGTCCCTTTAGAGGAAGAAAGTGAGTAGAAGAGCCGCCACACTACTTCTCCGGATGCACCTCACTTCAGAAGCACAGAAGTGAAGCCCATCAGGGATTTCTTTTGGCCTATCTGTGGCGTTTAGATGGTAAGAGTGTGCAGGCATGAGTGTGTTGTCGACACCTCCTTAACTCAGGCATATTTTTCCTCCTGGTTTGCACACCATTGAGTGAATCCAAAAAAAGATACAGCTTTTTTAACAAGGTGCTGATAGGTGCAGTTTGTGTGCCCATACCTCTGCTCCTAAGGATCTTCTTGACTTTGGAACTGAAGTACTTGCACATCCATATTAGAAACAACATAGTTTAAAAAAAATTAACATAGTATCAAAGATAATTCTGTTCACCTTTGAGCTCTACCTTTTCAGTTACCCCACAATAATAATTCCGAATAGATTACTTCTATATACATATAAGCACCGCATTTCCCCAAAAATAAGACAGGGTCTTATTTTTCTTTGGACCCCTGAAATAAATGCTTTTCAGGGAGGTTTTATTAGTATTGAGGTGCAGGAGGTGGTGAACATGGTCACCTCATGGCTTCTGCTGTGTTGCAATGTTGTCGGGAAGGGCTTATTTTTGGGGAGGGTTTATTTTAGTGCATGCACTCAAAAGCCCAACTGGGCTTATTATCTGGGAAGGTCTCATTTTCAGGGAAACTGGGTATTTGTTTGGATTGAAATATTGAACATATAAATATGGAATTATAAACAATACCATAAGAATAAACTTTTAAAAAGGTAGAAACTATAGAAAAATACTTGATGCATAATTTGGAAGTTTATATAAATACAGAAATTGAATATTTAAAACATTTAGCTAACCTTTCAAATTTTTTATATTTATTCAACAATATTGAATAGGAATATTTAAATATTAAATATATTTTTCTTCTGTATTTATGCAGACTTCCAAATTATGTGTCAAGTATTTTCCTATTGTTTTCAATCTACTTTAAACATTTGTTCTTACAATATTTTTCTCTAAAGTTTGTATTTAAATGAAATATGATACAGAGAAGAAAAAAGTATTTTCTTAATTTCTAATATAGTAGTGACAATATTTTAGCCAATTTACAAAATCAAAAGCACTTGCTCAGTTAAATACATTGTTAAAATATTACATATTATTTTAAAGATAATGATTACATTTTACTATTATGTAGTATGAGCAGTTGGCATCTCATAACAACACAAATTGATGAAAAAGACATGTCTAGAAACACAACATTCAGTTTCATAGCCTTCATTAACATTATTGTTGTTTCTCCTTTGTGCACATATGTTTTTGCTTACTAATTAGAATGATACACAGTGAAAAATAATACAAATATTTATACAGCCCGTTGTGTTACAGTACTGACTGCTCTGTGCTATTTCATAGTAATATGAGCCCAAACATTCAGAAGTTTTCTGAAGTTTTAAATCAAAGTAATGGCTTATAATTTTTCTATTGAATGACACAAAAAGAGATTGCTCCTGAAAATAATTCAAAATGAGGTAAATAAGGATTTGACCATAAAATCAGCCAAACAGCAGTTGAGGTGGGAGTTTAAAAACATTGCTGAGGGATCCTGTTGCAACTTTTTCTGAATAGCATCTTGATAAAGATGCTTTTTCAAATGCAGGTTGTTTTCAACATACAACCACAATTGAGCACAACATTTCTATTACTAAGCGAGACAGTTATTAAGTGAATTTTGGCCCACTTTACGACCTTTCTTGCTACAGTTGTTAAGTTAATAACTGAAATTGTTAAATTACTAGAGTGTTGTTAAGTGAGTCTGGCTTCCAAATCTGCACAACCAGACCACTGGCAACATATGTTTAATGACAAGCTGTATGTTTTCTATACAGAGGATAGCCAGTTCAATTGACATCTCTAAGCATGTCTGGGAAAGTTAAGAATCTGAAAGTTTAGAAAGCTGCTGCTAATTAAGCTAGCCAGTTTGAAATGAGATGAAGCAATATGTATGTATAAGATTGCTAAATTCTCTGTGATTTGGGAAAGAACAGAGTCCAATTATAATATTTTCCACGAAAATAATTTTCAGCCAAAGCCGTTTGAAGACAGCATTTGCTATTTAGGCCCTAAGCAACAGCATCAAGCGGCAAGAACTCTTATTGGATTAATATTCTTGCACATAGTAGTATGGTTTGCAGTGAGAGGAGAATCTTGTTTTGCATTTGTAAATTCCTTGGTGAAAGTGCAGGTCAAACTTTGATAGCAGTGCAATTTTAGATGAGAGACTTTGTAGTCTTAGTAAAATTGTACAATGGAAAAAATCTACAACCTTCCTGTAGGTATCTGCAAGGTAGTGAGGTGGGGAAAATGACAAGATATACATTTGACTTCTTTATACAATTGCTGCAACTTATGGACTTCCACGAGATGATGGAGCACAAATTCACAATGAGTGATTTGCATGATAGCAAGAGCAGTTAGATTTATATACTGCTTCGTAGTGCTTTACAGCCCTCTCTAAGCAGTTTACAGAGTCATCATATTGTCCCCAACAATATGGGTCCTCATTTTATCCACCTTGGAAGGATAGAAGGCTGAGTCAACTTTGAGCGGGTCAAGATCAAACTACTGGCAGTTGGCAGATTGAGCCTGCAATACGGCATTCTAAGCACTGCACCACCATGGATACTATAATTGCCCAGGTGTTATTTTGGCATCAACAGGATTTTCTAGAAATAGAATTTCTAATGTCAGATTTCACTATTGATTGGAATTACAATTAAAACAACTAAAGAACTCCAGATTGCTTATCCCTATGTTATATAGTTCCATCCTTCATAATCTTGCCTTAAGAAAGCATGTACCAGCATGGCATAGGGCATGGTTACTTGAGGGGCCACCTCCCTCCCTTAGTATTTACTCTGCTCAATCTGGCAGGGATGGCATGCTCTGTGTTCCATCAATTAAACATTGCCCTCTGCCTGGAGCCCAGAAACACATCTTCTCTGGAGGGGTGCCTGCCCTTTGGAATGAGGGTCCCCCAAGATTCAAATGGCCCCTAACGTATTGATATTTTAAAACAGGGATCCCCAACCCCTGTGGCTGTGACCCATTTGGAACCAGGCTGTGCAAGCAGCTGGCGAGCACATGTGTACATGTGCTTTACTTGTTTGAGTGGTGGGCAGGCATGCTTGTGCACTCGCCTGCTGCTCGCATAACCATTCCATCCCCCACCCACCCCTACTGTCGCCAGTCTGCAAAGCTGGAAGGATTGGGCACTGATGTTTTAAAAAAATCTTACCTTGAAAGTCCTGTCTCTACCTACTGTAGGTCTTCGGGAGGATGACTGTTGCCTCTTTCCTTATTCTCCCCCGGTTTGGTGTTTTGTTTTGTTTTTTGCCATTGTTCTTTTGTCTTGGGCTATTTTTATGTTTCTGTATTGTTCTTTGTTTTTACATGCTTTTAATAATCATAAATTGCCTGGAGTCATTGGAAGTTGAGCAGCATGTAAGTTTAATACATTATTATTATTAGTTTTGGGGCCATCATTTTTCCTATTCTAATTTTTTTACTCGCCTTTTGAATTATTTGCAACTAACCTTTTGTTCTCCTTTTATTTTTAAGTTATCTTTAAAAAATCATTTTCTCCTCTTACAATTTTGCCAGATGTTAGCCTTTGCTCTGCTAAACAGGTCCAAAAGGGCATTCAAAGTCTTTAGCTTTTTTTTTTTAACTCCTAAGCAACTGTGACTGATGTATAGAATATGACAATTCTGTTTGCAAAAGTAAACAATTTATGAAGCTCTTTAGTGATAATGGCATGATCCATCATTAGCCAACAGCTCTGTCTCCAAATGGATCGGCTGATTCTTGGACAGCTTCCTTGATAGGTATTTACAGAGTACTTTAAAATTCATCTTAATTTCCTCCAGCTTTGGTCGTCATTCTCACTTCTTTACTTTTATTTAAGAACATGGCACATTTTCAAGGTTATTGATAGAAAGGGAAATCAACAAGGAATCCTGTCATGGGAAAAGTAGGTGTAGTCACTTCACAAGTAGCTAAGTAAAAAATACCATCTCACTAAAAAGATCGGTTCCATGTGTGCAACTGAATTCCATGTTGGGTTTATTTATTTTTTTAAAGATAAAAATTCGGCCAAGCCGATGTTGCAATTCTTTACAGAAATCTATTTCGTGGTCACACTAAAGTAAGGTGCAGAGTTTCTGTTTTTAGACAGCAGGAAGAAAATTAGAACAGAAAAAAGCAAACGAAATGTTCAAGGAAATGAAAGAACATCTATTTGAGGTTAAGCAATAAGGTTTAGAGCATTTTAACTTTGGGCTTATAAATGGGAACATATAAATGATTCCACATAAGGTAACTGAGTAATGCGTCGACTATGGAAATTTGATAGTCCATTGTAAGCAATGAAGAAAATATGAACAATGTGTGTATTAAAAGTCAGGACAAGGGCAATTTGGCACAAGTAGAGATTAATGTTCAGATATGAAACATTTTCTCCACTATAAAGAATATGGCTGCTCTCTATTATTATTAACAATGCTAACAACTATTAATAGTAATAGTTCCTCCAATAACACCTTGTTTCACTAGCAGTAATGCAATATAAAATTCAAGTAGTGTAATGCCAAAAATTGCATTATGTGTACCTGATGAAAGAAATGGCTGGACAACAGTGGAAAAATAAAATCCACTCTGGATTTTGGGGGTTGGACTACCAATAAAGCAGAATATCTGTAGCTCTGGGTTGAAATGAGAAATCCTCTGAGCTTGTTGTTTTCTTGCAGACATTCCATTACCTAAACTAGGTAACATCAGCAGTGATAATTTGAGTAATGAAAAGTCTGCAAGAAAACCAATCACAGAGAGCACGAAGGACTTCTCATTTAAACCCTGAGCTACAAATATTGTGTCCTTTATTGGTACTGAATTGCTATCCATTCCCACTGCAAGGACAGTCCTTCCCCATAAACCCAGCTGCAATTCTGCATACTGCAGCCCTAGCCTAGGCCCCTGATATTTCCACATAGCTCAGTATGGAATCTTCTGCTTATTATTTCATTCCATAAGTGTAACCCCATTGCGGTGATAGATACTGTAATGCTGAAAATTTATATGTAACTTAGCATCCATGGGATTAGTATTCAACCCTCTAAACCTATTGGCAGACCTCTGTACTTCATAACATGGGTTTTAGCTTTTTCTCAGTTTACCGTTTTTATTAAGAGAATGTATGGATGACTGGCAATGAAGGCACCTAAGATTTTAAAAAGAGTCCCTCTGGCTTATAAAAAGCCCTGTGTCAGGTTTCAAATAGTGGCCACTGAGAAGCTTTTAGGAAGCTGAGCATTAGAGCATGACGTCTACTGCATCTGGCCTTCTCCAACTGTGGCTCAGGGTTATGGGCAATTTAGAAGGGATTCATACTTTTAAAAAATCTGATCACATGGCAGTACTGTCAAAAAAATGCTCTGGGCTTTGCTCCCTCCTTTTTTTGGCTGTGGAAATAGGTCCTGGCAAAAGTGGGGCGAGTTTAGAGAGCTCTTCTCCTTTGCTTTGCCTAGATAAAATGTGAATATTGACAAAAATCCTTCCAGGATTAGCTCCTCACTTGTTTCACTGTGTAAAACAAATGGCTGGGATTCTGTGAAATATGGGAACCCCTAAGATATACAGGTGGACCATGACCAGTGGTGGGTTTCCATTATTTTTACTACTGGTTTGTGCATATGCGCGCAACACTTCTGCTCATGTGCAGAAGTGTCTGGGCGGGTGAGCGGAGCCTCCCGCTCACCCGCCACTATTGGTTCGCCTGATCCAGGTCGAACTGGGAGCAATCCACCTCTGGCCTTGACTTATAGCCATTTGTTTAGTGACCATTCAAAATTACCATACCAATGAAAAAAAGACTTCTGATCATTTTTCACATGTATGACTGTGGTAGCATTCCCACGGTCACATGATTAAAATTTAGACTTTTGAGATCCTATGAATTATTCATTGTTAAACTATTCTTCATCCTTTTAGGGAATTGGGAGGTCTCTATATTGTCTGTTGTTCATGTTTCTTTTAGATTTCAATTTCAAAGTAGTTTTCAATTTACAATTTTAACACAGATTGTGCCACAAATCTAACATGTAAATTAATGCCAAACCAATCTTTCTGGGTGGCAAATTCTTTGGGAAATAAAAAAAAATACAATTCCACAACTATTTCAATTTTGTATGTTCAGATTATAGATTGGACATAAACTGCTTTACTGTGTTTGGATTCTGGAAAAATCATAACTGACATTTTCTTAGATGCTGAAAACAATACATAATTGATTAACATCAGATTGTGTTTAGAACTGGGTAAAATAGATATCAGAAAATCATCCAGCTTCTGGTATTATTTGGGGCAGTTTTCACCAATTAGTGTCTGGTGCTCAGTGCTCTTTTTTAAAACTCCTTTTTTGTACTGACTAGTGACAATTGCATATGAACTCCAATAAATTACTGATAATACCTAAATGAAATTCACTTTGATTTGCTTTCAGCTTTGACATAATACATTGGACTGTTTCTGGCTAATGATTATATGGTTTCTATTTCAAAGGTAATATGAGCAGGCAATCCTTGACTTACAACCACAACTGAGACTGGGAAATCAAGCTGGACCTGATTTTACAACAATTTTCATAGTGATTGTTAAGCAAAGCAAAGGCTGTTAAGCAAATCACGTTTCTTAAGTGAATCATGTTATCATTAAGTGAATCCAGCTTCCCCAATTGGTGTTTTTCATAGGAAATTGACAAAAAGGATCGAAAATTGTGACCATGTCACTGCAGGATACTTCAACTAGTCATAAATGATTAGTGTCCAAATTTTAATCACATGACTATGGGGATGAAACAACTGTCATGTGACTACAGGTCATACTGTAAGTCACTATTTCTTAGGCCACTGTATCTTTGAATCGAGTACCTGTCATTCAGAACAGCACTTATTTAATTTATTAATTCAGAATTGTAAGGTCACAGATTGGATCCAAATGGTAGACTTGAAGCCAATTTAATGTTTGGTTATCACATATATGCAATCCTAGATTTCATTTATTAAATTTATTCAGCTCCTCTTGTCATGAGACTTTAGGATGGAAATTACTGGAGTTGACTTAATTTAATCCTCAAGCATCATTCGAGCACTCTGCTTCCCAAACTACTTTTAAAAATAATAGCATATCTTACACTGTGAAATTCTATTCAGATTTTTAATCATTACCCCCAATTTACCCAGTTTGGCCTCCACTTGTTTTTTATTTTTCTCTAACAGGCATTCCATTTGTCTCACACTTGTACACATGTACGCATACCTGCTTCTCTGACTTTTGTTCAATGCTTTCCCCAAGGTGACTTATGATGCCGCTTTTGCCACTTAAACATTGTCACTCAAGCAAGAATACTAAAAATGCATAGAAAGGGGATGGCCAAAGTGGTATCTGCATAGAACAACTGGATTTGGTTGGCTTGTCCATGAAGTAAAACATGCAAGTTTAATCTGGAAACGTGAAGCTTTTGTCTTCCAAAACATGAACTGATATGCAGGTATTCCAGGAAGAAATAAGTTGAAAGCTGAGTTGTGTCCTTGATATACCATCAGTAACATGCTAATAGTTTTGTAAAAGGCAATAATTTTATCATACCTTTTCATTAACATTGAGACATAGATACCATGACTTAAACAAAACAAAAAAAGTTTTAAGCAGTAATTGTGTTTTTGTGATGCAAGATTAAAGTAAAGCAAGGATGAAGAATCTGCAGCACTAAAGGCTTATGGGAGCCTCAGAATGATTTTCCAACTGCTCAATTCAGATCTCAGTTAAGAATGAATGATCCCCAACCCCACTTCTTTCCTGTCTGGCTGCAGCATTGGGAGGAAGGGAGAGATAAAGGATTGGATTACAAAACTAAGAAAGAATTATTTCATCGGAAGGAGACAGAATAGATCCTGCCCCATTGGGCCCAGTATGTCCCACTGCTCTACTCCTCTAGGAGATGACCAGGTTGAGCCTGAGGGAGGGGTCAAATATATAATAAGTCATGAGTCCCTATTCGCCCACAAGAGATCCAAGTCCGGTCCACATTGAATGTGTCTCTTATATCCCGCTCATTTCCCTTGACTTTCAATTGATCAGATTCTTGTAAAGAGCTAAAGCTTGCAATAAATCTTTATACTCATTTGAACTGGCTGAATTTCCTGATGCTTGACAATTCCACCATCAACATCTGCCCCCTGCACAAGGCAAGCAGCTCCGAAGAATGTAGCCCTTGATAGGAATGTAGCCCCTGATTATTTTCCCAAGAAATTGTTATTCTTTCTATACAGCACATTTCTACAACCATATTTTTGCAAATACAAACTTTAATTCTGTACTCTACAAAAAGTCTTGCATATTCTTCTTTTTACAAAAAAAGGAGAAAGAAACATTACAAAAATACAGACAATTTAATACAATTTGATATAATTGTCTTTAGTTGTTATTTTCATTAAAATATTGCTACCAAAGAACTACAATATTTTAATCGACTATATAAAAAAAAATAAACCAATGCTTTCCTTTTAAGCAGCAACATGTAAATAAACACAGGTCAAAACACAGTTTATGATCATAGTGGATATATCTAACATTGTTTGGAAATAATATTTTACATAGTTAATTTGTAATGTTTTATACATTATTTATATAATATTTATATATTTATATATATATATAAACATAGCTTGCTAGAATTGAAATGATAGGACGGATTTTGCATGGCAAAGATGTGCAAAGGCCAGTCTGCTTAATTAGCCTGCTTGGTTTACTTCTTAAAATAAATTTTAAACATTTGTCTTTCAGAACCACCACCACCACCCCGGGCAAAATTAGTTCTGCTATCATTCATCTCCTTTGTCAGCCCTTGGTTTTCTTGAGAGCTACACCCCAACCTAGTGTCCTCAATGCATATCCTACAACTCCCTCCATTTCATTGTGCTCTGCCAATCATAACGGGAGCTGCGGTCCAGTTCACCACAAAAGCGACAAGATGGAGAAAATGAGCATAGTTGAATAGCTACAAATCTTTTGTTTTCTTCAGGGCATGGGAAATTCAAGAAGAGTTTTAACTGAATATCAGGATAAGACGGCTCTGCCCAGCAGTCCGTCACCCGCCTGGAGGATTAGTGTTCTGAGTTTCAACCCCAGACCTCATAGTGCTAACATACATCAACAAGACTGTCCACACACAAAATCTTTTATGAGTGAGGACTGTTCAAAATACAGTTCCACTATTAGTGGTAGTGGAGAGGAAGATTTACTGGGCCATTGAGTAAACATAGGCCAGAGATACCAAACAAGATTATGGACAATGCCTATTAAAGGTGTTTAATTCTGGATATCTTGAATGTCCTATACTTGATTAATCCTATATATTCTTCAATGTTTAGAGATGTATCACTTGCGAGAACAAATACTGAACGAATCTTAGAGACAGGGGAATCAACTGAGTTCTGTTTACCAAGTCAATTTTGTTTTATGTCTCATCAGATAGAAAGTGGTATTATTGTTCAGGGGAATGTACAATAGGAAAAAAAATATTTTCTAATATTTTACAGGGCATGCTTCATCTAAACCAAAGTAAGTCACAGTATGGAATGGAAAGAACCCAAAATATATAGATATATATATATATGTAAGAGATTATCCTTAAAAAGTGACCACAATCGATGTCAGTGCTTATTTCTTGTACATAGTGCTATAATTTAGTTAGTGAGGGTTTGTCTATCTACACCCCCGTCCCATTTTCCTAACAGAAAATTACAAATCTTCATAGGAAGGAAGGAAGGAAGGAAAGAAAACCAAAGAAAACAGAGATGGCCAGTTTCCTAACAATTATTTAGTGTTCATTACAGTATGAACAATTTAGCATTCACTACAACATGAACACTCAGCCAATTGCACATTTAGAAATTCCTGCATGTGTTGACTTGTTTTGTGATTGTTGCCTCTGACTTGGCTGAACAACATCCATTTTATGCAAATGTTGTATAGAGTAAAAAGGCCACAGAGTAAAGACCTTGTGGTCAGGCAAAAATCTCTCCCTACATTCTACTGTCAGATGAGATTGAGAGCAGCAGGTAGTTGCTGTCAGCAGTCATTTTGCAAAAAACAAAATAATTAAAAAAAATAAAAATAAAAAGACGTCAAATGTCTACACCATGTTGTGATGGTTGTTCCTGTCAATGATGTCCACAGGTGATAATATCTCCCTCCGGATGGGAGGAGACGGCAACATCTTGGTTTTCTGCTTGAAGAGGTCTGAGACATAAAAGACCTGTCAATAAAAAATACATATATTTAAAATGAGGGTCTATGAGTTTTACTCCTACTGCATTTGGCTTTCGTCAAGTCTCTCATTCATAAAGTGATGATACCGCAAAAAAATCCCCAGCCTGGTACCTCTTCCAGGTATGTCAGTTGAACGTTGTTAAAAGAGGCTAAAATAGCTGTTCAGAAGTTATACCAGTGGTAGTCAACCTGGTCCCTACTGCCCACCAGTGAGCGTTCCAGCTTTAATGGTGGGCGGTAGAGATTTTGTCTGATACTGAAGCACTTTCCTTTTTTTAATTTAATTGACTTCCCTACTTTATAAATCACCATTACTGTGGAACCGATGGACGGTTATAAAATTTTACTACTAACAGAGATACAAAAGTGGGCAGTAGGTATAAAAAGGTTGATTACCCCTGAGTTACACAGTCCCCAGTTATGTTAGGGAACTCAATTTGTGTAATAGAGAACAAGCAGGATACGTACACAAAAACACACAGAAAATACATTTTTGGCAACTGAATTCAACACTGCTCCCTTATCTATAAGAATTTCCCTTTTCATTCTTGATTTTTGCCTCTCCTATTGGATTAGTCTTTTTTCACAATATGATTTACTATTCTAATTTGCTTGTGTGGAAATACCTAGGCAGAGAATGTACTAAAGTAAGGAATTTTGGGGGAAAGGGTTTGGTAATATGGAAATAGTCCAATTTCAACTTTACTTTTCTAAATCATCACACGCCGTTGCACTCCTTCTGGTAATCCCAACTCTGCTATTAATAAATTTTCCTTAAGAGTCAGTTCTCTGCAATTATTAGTCAGGGACTAGCCTGATGTTTCTTCACTTTCGTCTCCCCTCTCCTTCCTCTTCTTCACCGTCTTTTCCTCTCCATTAATATATTAACACTTACTCAGGATGACTGTTCAGTATTTATGGGGCAGCATTAAGAGAGATTCCCAGCCACTTTTCCCTGAAATAGCCAATGAGGTAAGCACGGTTACGGATGTGAAAAAGTCTTCATTTAGCTATTCACAGAGGCAGCCACACAATGAAAAATCCCAAAGAGGAAACTTTAACATCCTCCTCTTATACAGCAGTTGAATATCTTATCAGACTAACATAATGGGTGTGCTTTTTGTCCAGCAAAATATTATTCTGAGGCCAGAAAGGAAGAGATCCAGACAGCGCCTGGTTCTGCAAACAGCAGAATAAAGTTAATCTCTCTTATACAGTAATATTCCAGTCATCAAAATCCTCGTCATATGGATGCACATGGGCACTTATGTTATACACTTCCGCTGAAAGTAGAACTTTTTCTACTTTCTAATTTGTGGGAGAATTAGATTAATATTGCTCATCAAACTATGAGGTTAACAAAGGATCAGAAACTACAAGCCAAGAAGTGACAATGACTTATACTATAAATATTTTTAAAAATGGCATAAAAGGTTGATTGGAGTATAATAAGACAGGAAGATTCAGTTTTGTTCAGATTATATGACTTTTTTCAGGACTAGGTTCAAGCTTTGCCATCCTTAGTATGCCAGCAAAATATATCATTCGATTCTTTCCCAGTAGTGAGAAGTCACCACACACATTATAGATTTAATAAATGATTCATTGTATTGATATAAATGTTAAATTGAGACTTCTAATGGTTTTATCATATTTCTGCATCTAAATATTGCACTGAAGCATAGTTACTTCACTTAGGAATTACACTTTGTTGAGAAAAAGAGGTAATGCAAGCAAAAATCATAGTTAGATTGTAAGATCTTTTTGAGTTCTTTCTTTCTCATTATCATCCTAAAACTTGTTTGAAATTAAGTCAAATTAAAGACCAATTGGCCTTCCAGAACTTTTTTATTTTGCTTTTGAGGAATGCATTTGCTCACAATATCCTAAATACCAGTAAAGAGAGCATAAGCCAGTTCAGCGGACAGAAACCCTGTAAGAAAAAGATCTGTGAACAACTCAGTCAGAATCAATCACAAAAGTTGGCTCTGACTGAATTCTATTGAAATCTATTGAATCTACATTCTATTAAATTCTATTGAAATTTATTGAATCTACATTCTATTAAATTCTATTGAAATCTATTGAAATATTGCTTGTGCTAGACAACTCTGATAGAACTCCATTCTGTTTCCTCCTAAAGTTGTTAAGAGCATGAACTGAAGTTACTGTAGGCATATATTCAAAAGTAAGCAAATCTCACTATTGGTAACTTCTAAAGAGAACCTTGGCACTAGGTAATTAATGAGACCAAATGCTCTTTATTGTTCTTTTTATTTTTTGTGCTGTTGGCATATTTTGTTTTCTGTAGAATTGCAATTGGAAAGGGCCAATTTCATTACAAGTATAACACAACTACTGTATATATACTCTATGTACGCAATTGTAAGAGCTCTAGTGGGGCAGTGGTTAGAATGCAGGGGTGGGTTTGGGGTGGGTTTGCTTCTGTGCATGTGCAGAAGCAAAAAAACAAGATGAGAACCAGTTTGGAGGTGTGGTAGGCCTGGGTCACTGCCAGTTCTAAACAACTACCGGTTCGGCTGAAGCGGGCCTTCCAGTTTTCCAAAGTCAGTAAAATGAGAACCCAGATTGTTGGGGGCAATATGCTAACACTGTAAACTACCTGGAGAGTCTGTATAGCAATATGAAGGAGCATATAAGTCTAACTACTATTACTGTTGCTTATTTATGTTCCAGATCCAATGTTGCTGTAGTTTTTTTTTGCAGTAGACAGCTAAAGGTCTGCCAAGACTTCATTTAATCTCAGCTATATCCACATTATACACTGAAAACTCCATGACAGATCAATCTGTGGCAGGAGGAATGGTGGCTATGCAGTGTAAATGACCGATGGAAAGATTAGATTCTATCTGGCCCAAATTATATAAATGAGTAAACGATGGATGGGGTTATCATCTTGGCTTCCTTAGCCATTGTTCTGCAGCTCATGGTTTTGTGTGGTTTTACATACTGGGTAGCAATAGCATAAATTCTCTTTTAAACTGTATTTTGCTTTAATGAAAACTTGAGGTTATGCAGATACATACAGAAAGTGCATGTAAAGTAAAACATGACCTTCCAAGGTCATGGAAAACTTCACACTTTGTATGCTGAGTGCAAAAAATGTAAGATAAAACCACAAGGTATTTTGGATTGGACTTCCATTTCCTGTGGAAAGTGTCCTTTGCCCATGAAAATTTGCTATACAAAGTCATTTGAAATAATCAGTAGATATTTTAAAAACTTTTATTGGGTCAAGAGTACTTAAGGAAATATCTGAAAGTAGTCTGAGATGGAAAGGGAAATGGATTTAGATTTATGACCTCCCTACTTTTGTAACTACATGGGTAATACTGTCTGCATCTAAAATGTATTATTATTTTAACAAATCTCAGTATATTTATGTTACAGAGAATTCAAGTATGTTTCAGCTGTTGAAATACAAATGCTATATTGTTTTTGGTTTTCAGTTGGGGAGATCAATCAAACAATCAATTCCATCTATTACTAGTGTTTGAATGCCAACGAGACAAATTCAAATGCACCACAGCCTTCTTGTGGAAAAACATTACATAAATAATAAATCACTAGACCCGTATCCTATTTATTCGCTTAGCAATGTTTGCATCGAGACTGATTTACATGTGATTGACTGATGGATGGACTGATTACATGCCATCATTGTTTTTAATTCTTACCTACCACATAGAAAGATTTTCTCCATACCAATCAGTCCCTAACCTGTTCTTTCAGGTTGCCCAACGGTGTAGTACTCATTGCTACTGTAATTGTATCTATCCACCTTGCTGCTGGCTATCATTTTCTTTTTCCTTCCACGTTTCCTACTTTTAAAGCCTTATAAATGATCAAATCAGACTTTTCAGTGAAGAGACTACAGTGTGTATTGTCTCAAAGCTCCTGCTGTTAAAGTGGCTTCACAAACCAAGAGTTTGCCACCAAGCTGTTTATAGCAAGATTCTTGACTTGTTCCTCTAAAACATGCTAGAAATCCAAAGCGGAAAGAATCTGTTTATTTTTTACTTTAGAAGATAAGTCAAAGAATTTCCGTCTGGATGTAAATTTTAGCTTTTGCTTGAGGATGGGGGGAGTGTTTGGTTTAGCAACTAAATAAAAGTGAGTTAATTTGATGGTGCAGCAGGGCACTGTAACACAAGCAACAGCCCAGAATTCTTAAGTTGACCGGATCATCAATGAAAGTTCCAGTTCAGATCTGATTCTCTATGTAGCTGAACAATAATAATCATGACAAATCTGTTACAAATGATGCAAAAGCTTTTCCCCATCAAACCCACCCTGTCACAAAGGGTGATGGAACAGTAACCCCATATATCTAGATGACACTAGACTACCAAAGTCCAACACTGGTAATGAGACAATTAAAAATGTCAGATTTTACTTTAATGCTTGATTTATAAAAATAGAAGTTCGCGAGTTCATAAATCTTCTGCAAAACATTTTGCGTATCAGTTTCAGACTGGGAGCAGGGTGAGAGGGAGAGAAGAAAAACAGGGCAAGCAAGAAGTAGTTTGGCTATACAAACTTTTATCAACAGGAGGGGAAAACAGCAAGACACCCAGTTTTGTATATGTCTCTCACTCCCAGTCAGAATTAAAAAGAATTATAATTAATTCTGTATGATTCTATTTTACAGAAGTTAAAGAAGATCAAGGGTAGATTCACAATCTGGAACTAGAGAGAAATCCATTTAAGGCATAAATAAATAAACATATAATGAAGGAAGTAATAATCAGTCTTCAATAATCATAAACATTGATGAGATGGGTGGCGCATAAATCAAATAAATATATGAATTGAACATTATTCCTGCAACAACTGAGTTACATATTCTGTATCCATGAAATCATGGGAGGCCCTAGAAAATTGCTGACCATCTCTCTTCTCAGTTTCCTTTTCTTTGGTCATGCCTGTCGATTGCAAGGCTGGGCAAATGGTGACAAATGCTTTCTCCGTATCCTGGTTCAGGCCTGATGCATATAGAAGAGGTGCTGGCATGGTAAAAAATGATTGGGGTGAAAAAGGAAAGAGCCATACATGTGCTTGATATTGAGCAGACAGCTGTTTCCTCCGGCCTCTACCTCGTCACAGGAAAGTCAAGGCAAAGCAGCCAAACCCTCTTCTGCCTCAGTAAACCAGGCCATCTGTTTAACTGCTCAGGAAAAGTATGTTGAATTTGTAACTTGTCACTGCACAGGAAACAGTGAAACTGTCCATCTCTTTCTATTGTCTGCCTAAAACTGTTCACTTCTGTGCCATGAGATCATCAATAATTCGATACACCTTGAATTCTATGCTTCATCTAGGGCAGAGAACAAAACTATGATTTTTTTTAAAAAAAAATCTCCACCTTTTTGTGATACTCCAAATCTGCTGCCTTACAGCGATGCTGATAAGGAGCCCTATCTACACCTCTGTTTCCCTTCTAGAGGACAATTGGTATCTATTAAGCATAGAATTATAACCAGTGGTGAAATTCAGCAGGTTCGGAGAATCGGCAAATACCACCTCTGGCTGGCCCCAGAGTGGAGTGGGAATAGAGATTTTTGCAATATCCTTCCCCTGGAGTGGGGTGGGAATGGAGATTTTGCAGTATCCTTCCCCTGCCACCCCCACCAAGTCACGCCCACAGAACTGGTAGTAAAAAAATTGAATTTCACCACTGATTATAACTACCTTTAGTTACAAATTCCAGGTTTATAAATGCAAAATGGTGGTTCTTCAGCTCTTAGTTAACACAATAAACTCCAGAGGGGAAAGAATTAACACAGGGAGAGGATGATGATGCACACACTTGTTAATCAGGGTTCTTGATTTAGTGTGTCATATGAACTCAGCTTGATTCAGATATTTTAAAAAAAATAACATGAAAAAGTCTGAAATTAGTTCAATGATACACACAATGCTATCAATTACATGATGTGAATGCTTACACAGCTGCATTCCTTCATAAACAGTTATGGAAAACGGAATCAAATCATTTCTGGATTGTTGTGTCTGTGAGGAAATTGGATATTTAAGGAGATAATTGCAGGGAACTAGAAGCTGATTAATGGGAGAATGGTGGAAAAAGCAAGACATATTAGTCTTGATAGGAAAAAACTGAAACATATAACGCATTTTTCAGGTATTTGAAAGGATGCTACAGTTTCTCTTTCCTCTTAGGACAGAGGTGGGAAACTATTTAGGACTTGTGGACTTCAACTTCCAGAATTCCTGAGCCAGCCATGCTGCTTCAGGAATTCTGGGAGTTGAAGTCCACAAGTCATAAAAGGGCCATAGTTCCCCATCTCTTCCTTAGGATATAGAATAATGGATTTAGTAACAGGAAGTAAAATTTCAGTTGTTCGTGGGGAAATCTTCTTATCAACAAAAGTAGTTCAACAGTGAAACTAATTAGCCAAGAAAGTGGTACACTCCTATCAAGCAGACCTAGAAAACATCATGGCATAACATGCTACTTCCTTAGCCCTCTTATTTCATACTTATTATATTATTTTTTTATTTACATTTATATCCCGCCCTTCTCCGCAGAGGACCCAGGGCGGCCTCTGCGGAGGGTGGTAATGATTGAGGCTAGACAGTTGTTAACAACAACCATTTATTCTCAATCCAAACAACTCTACTTAATAAGCAACTCCAGAACCAAAGAAAACGAACAGTTCCCCGCTTCACAGCTATTTTTATATATGCTGTCAAACGGGGCAGTCAATCAGCGGGCGCCTATCTTCCCGCTCCGACTGGCGCTTCTCCCAATTGGACGGATTGTGTGTGGACACGTTCTCGGGGCACGGACATAACACTACTCAAAGCAGCCACAGAAAAAACCAAAACCACATAAGTTTCATTCAGCAAAGGCGCTCTGCTTATTTGGCACATGAGGGGGCTGAAGGAAAGAGAGAAAATATTTAGCAGCTTTCAAAAGTGTTTAAATCTTTTAGGAAAGAAAAGGAAAAAAGAGCCACTGTAACCATTCATTTCCGAACTTCCGGTTGGCCCGTTGGGATGATTTCCCGCCCTCCTTAGCCTCCGGAGGCTTTCCTGAAGCTTGGGGAGGGTGAAAATGGCCTCCCTGGCCCTCCGGAAGGCCGAAAATCAGCTGGCACATGCGCGCTGGAGCTGACGACTAGCATGCCAGCAAATAAGGCTCCACATGCTACCGGTGGCATGCATATCATAGGATCTAGGTGAATTATGGCATGGGTCCTGGTTGTTTGCCTCTCCCCAGTTACATCTGCCTGTCCCATCATATCCAGCAGAAGATGTATGCGATGGATCCCATCTGCTAGGGAATTACACAGGGGGGGACCCAAGAGACTGGCCTTTTCTGCCATGGCACCTATCTTATGGAACATCCTCCCTCCCCTGAACTGAGACTAGCTCCTTGTTTTCCAAAAGAAAGGCCCTCAAAATCTGGTAATACCAGACGGCCTGGAGGTCCCAGGGGCCCCAACGAGGTACTGAGGCTCTATTGTTGTTATCTGTTGTCCTCTCAGTGCATAATCACAATTTTGTATCATAACTGTTTGTTATATAATACTGTTTTATGGTTTATATTCAACTCTGCACAGTCATTTCTTCATGAGATATTAATTTGATTAATGAATGAATAAATAAAATAAACTATGCTGGTAATATGCCCAGTTTGGCCAAAATTCAAAGAAAGCTCCTCCCGCAAACACTAAACATGCCAAACCTCGATCTTTGGAGGGAAATGCAGAAAGCAGCTGTTTCATATGAGTTTCAGCATTGTACATTACACCTGAGAGGCTAGAGGTCACTTGGCATTTATATTTCCAATTTCCTAGCATTATATAAAGAAATTCTACATTTGTTTTCTTGGCTTAAGAGTATCCTTGCCTTTCTTGCTTGGTTTTACCAATGCCAACCTAATCCTATCTACTGACAAGTAAATCTCCTTCCTTTCCCCAATCCCATTCCTGGCTGCTAATGTGTTCAGCTAATATAATAGCTCAATAGTAGTAAGTGAAAGAGAGAGATCTTGGAGTCCTAGTAGACAGCAGTGTGTTGCCACTGCCAAAAAAGCTAACACAGTCCTAGACTGCATTAACAGAGGGATAATACTAAGATAATATGAAATATGTTAATATCACTTTATAATGCCTTGGTAAGATCACACTTGGAATATTGCATCTAGTTTTGGTGGCCAGGATAGAAAAAAACATATTGCAACTCGAGAAAGAGTGCAGAGAAAAACAATAAAGATGATTAGAGGACTGGAAGCAAAAACATAAGAAGAACTATTACAGGAACTGGGTATGTCTAGTCTAATGAACAGAAGGACCATGGGGGATATGATAGCACTTTTCCAATATCTGAGGAGCTCCTACAAAGATGAGAGTGATCAAACTATTTTCCAAAGGACAAAAAGGGAAGAGAAGAAACAATGGCTGGAAAGTAGGAGGTAGGCAACCTAGAATTAAGAAGAAATTTCTAACAGTGACAGCAGTTAACCAATGGAATGGTTTGCATTCAGATGTTGTTGGTGCTCCATCACTGAAGGCTTTCCAAAAGAGACTAGACAACCATTTGTCTGAAATGATATAGGATCTCCTGCTTGAGGAAGGGATTGAACTAGAAGACTTCCAAGGTCGTTCCAACCGTGTTATTCTGTTATATTGTTATAATGGTATTTGTAACAACTTAAAAAAAATAGTATATTGTTTTTCAGTCTGTGCTAAACTTTGGAGTCTCTTTCACTTCCATGTACATAGCTGCTGCTTGATAGTAGCTAAGTGTTTCTCCCAATGCAATTCATCAGGAGCTTCTAAGATTGGGACACAGTCTATTATCCCAAATTTAGTTGGCAGCAGTATTAATCAGCTATCTAGTATGAAACCTGCCTGTGGGCCACAACAAGTTCTTAGCATATTGTAGTGCCAGCGTCCCAGATATCAATGCCCTGTAATGTCTGGTAGAAGCCATAACAACAAACTGACATTGGATGTATCATGATGTAAATACATAATATTCATCATGCCATCCGGACGCATGCAACGTCACCTTTGATTCTCGGCCGACATCCAAGACTATAACTAATGTATTATAATCCTACAACCATTTTTCTATCTTACAGTAACAAGTTCTAAACTTTATGATGGCTGATTTCATAATGCAAGTAGAGTTATTCCATATTAAAATCAGCGCATAACATTTAGACCAGACGAAACAAAAATCCAATTTCAATACTTCATCACTTTAAACGATGTGCTCTGTTGTAATTTTAGCATGTCAACAAATTTAAGTAAACCAATTGCCAACAGTTAATCAACACTTTGTGAGAATGTGAATCCAAGACTTTCAGTTTCTTTATAGGAGGGCTGTTCTACCTGGCATTCAAGTCAAGCTTACAAAAGCCACAAGAGTGGCTCTGAGCCTTCCAAAAGTTGCAACTGAATTACAATTTTAATTTAATGTCAAATTTGTAGGAAGTAATTATGTCAATTGCACTTAATTAATGAAGTTAAATTTAATTTAAATTAAGTAGGTTTCATGTTTAGTATTACAAAAGCTAATTTTGAAAGACTCCACCTCTGGGATCCCTTCAAGTGTATGGTGGCAGACACTTTTAAAAACATAAAACAACTTGCAATGTCGGTGTCAAGGGGAACACTGTTCCTTACACAACCATGCTCACATGATAAGGTCATAATGCTGTACTTGCTCACAGGTACCATCATGATCAGAGATAAGAAAGATAATATATAGCAGACCAAAAAATCCTGTCCAGGAACATATGCCAAGAGCTAACTTTATTATTATGTAAAGCATGCTCTAATTTCCCGGTCCTTCTAACTTTGTGTATTTATCTTAGAAATATTTTAAGAAATCTTGGTCACTTCCTTGTTTGCAGATTTTAATCTATTCCGTTTCTAAGTGTTATTACTGTTTAGTTTATTTTACTGCTTAGATTGTTAGTGTTTTACTGAGATTCTCAGATGTGGTGTAGTATAAAAATATTCTACATACACAAACAGTGTCTCGCTAGCAGTGTCTCCCTCCCTGTTGGATATATATTCCATAGACTGTGATGGAGATAAAATTCTTATATACGGTGCTTGGATAGTAACGGTTCTTTTATGTGCCATATTACAATTCATGGATGCTTTCAGTTAAATGGAGTTTTATTGCAGTCTCTACCATGGAACGGAGTACAATTTTGTGACATGTGACATTTACAGACCTTTACCAAAATAATAAGCTGGTAATATAGAAGACTTACTATACAATATGCCACCAGGGCTCCTTGTGTAAAGCCTGCCAGTACATCTGTGGGGTGATGTTTGTGATCGGACACACGAGAAAGTCCGGTGTAAAATGCCATCATGATCAGTGTGAACTGCAGCAATGGGCGCAGCAGGCGGGCTCCTCTCCAAGTAAATCTGGCTTGCAGGTACAACTGTAATGACAAAGAAAGCAAGAAAAAAGCACAATGATACTGTCCATAAAGCAAATGACACCGTCAACCTTCTCCAATATGAAGCTTCCAAAATCCTGGTTCAGTGCTATGGTAATGATGGCGGACTAACCAACTTCTGCACAACCTCTTCAACTTAGCCAGTTCTCCTTGTACAAAAGCTAGTACTAAATATTGGGCTACCATTTTCATCTTGCTATTGATTTCACAATGCCTGACCAATTTCACTTTGGGCATATTAAGAGTATGACTCCCACTGAACCTAGCAAGTGTAACATTGGAGAAAGCTGATACAGATGAACAAAAATACAAGACTGATAGTATTTTTTTCCATTTTCTGTGTGAGGGGTATCTATGCCACTAAATATCACATTACATGGCACTTTAACTTAGGGAGTTTTCAGTTCTGGGTTATGTCAGTCATGGTTGTTGGGAACTGTAGTCAGCAACACCTGGTGTCAGCTTTGGAAGCCATATTAACACCACAAGCTTCTACGCTGCTTTAGTAGAAAGAATGTAGTTAGACATAATAGCACTCTTCTTTTCGGTAAAGGTTATGGTATTCCTGCACCTGGAGGAGGAGTGGTTGAAGTAATGTCTCGAGTTGGTACCATGTGATGGACTGGTCACTGGTGGGTGCAGGGGCTGGGTTTGGAATTTTGACTTACTGAGGGAAAGCCCGGAAATCTCAGATTCAAGTTTTCCCAGATGTGCATATATACCTACTCTAATAAATGGGAACTTTGAGAAATGCCTGTCTCGGAGTTTTTCATTGGAGTTGGGTCATTGTGGAATGCTGACACCTGGAAGATGACAAGACTCTCCCAATCTTTATGAAAGTTAATTACTCTTTGAGATGGGGTGAGGGAATTGCTTTCCAGAGCCACATTTCACCCCACTCCAATTTAGATTAAAAATCTGAACATTCAAACAAATTACCTTGGCTTCCCTGGATCGATGCTAATAAACTTCACTGGGTAACCCTGACTCTCATTCTGATAATTACAAGGACACTGTCTCACTTTTTTCAGGTTATAATACTTCCCTTTTGTCGTTTTCCCTCTTGGACTAAATATCTTACACTTAAGAGCTTCTTCATAAGAAAGGTGCCCTAATCCTTTTGGCTTCCCTTTTTCTGTACTCTGTAAAAATCTACAAAACTCTTTCAAAATTGGCTGCTGGATATCTTAAAATACTACATAGTTTCTTACACTGTAAAGTCATATGTTTGAATTTCACCTCGTCTAGTTTTGCCTGAAATTCAAGTTCTGTTGAGTTGCTTTCGACTTTAAGGCTTCTTAAACATAAAATTTAGAGTGAAAAATGACATTTTTGCTACAGAGGTGGAGCAGAAACCTATAAATGTTAGACATATACTCAGATGAAAACTGAGGGTGTGACCTGAGATAAAGTAGCTGAATGAGGTCAAATGGACACTTGCCCCTTGCCTCGTTCCTCCCCACTTATCCTGATCCAGTTTCCTCTCAAAAGCTGAGGGCACAGCCTATTTCTCAGGTTCCTGTGGGAACCAGGGAGGCAAAAAGGGAAAAAGGCTGCAGGAAACACATAGACGTCTACTCACAAATCAAAGGAGCTGGTAGCTGACCCAACCCAAAAGTCAGGGTGTGGAGAATGTAGACCCGACTGAATACCTCATCAACCACTGCCTTCCTGTGCAAAGGACGCAAGGAATGGGATGTGACAAGGTCACAGAAATGTCCTGTGTAGGATCTGGGCTGTAATATTGATTGGAGGAGTTGAACTGTTACGTTACACCTACAAGAGTGCATTTAAAAATCCTGCATATTGCTGAATAGAGAGCTTACAATTGATAAGAAAATATCTAACAAAAGTTTCTGATTCCCTGAACGTGAAATGCAATCAGATTCTTTGCTGGAACGTAATTACTGAATGACATGCTTGAATCTTGAGGTTGCTCTTTGTGGCTAGGCATCCCTTGTCTGAACCCCAAACTTCTCAAACCTTCCTTAGAAGAATTCTCTCATTTGATAGTATTTTCTGTATCTAAATCTAACTCATATCCAGTCTCGATCAAAATATCTGTGGTTGAATGAAGTGGGTGTACTTTTCGGGTGTGTGTATGGAATTCAAAACCTTCCCACCCAGTTCATCTCCTAAATCAGGGGTGTCAAATTTGTGTCGTCACAGCGACATATCAGGACTTTTTCTCCCTTTGCTAAACCAGGCAGGGTAGGACCAGCATGTGATGCATCTGGCCCATGGGCCGTGAGTTTGACATCCCTGTCCTAGATTGATGCTGCTATATATCTACAGCAGGGTTGCCCGCAACTGTCCCCAAATACCCTCTTCCTGGATTATTTCTATCAACACAATGGGTCCAATTGTGTGCCATCCTGTGATTTCCATGCATTCTACACTGAAAAGTTATTTAAGCTAAGCCCAGCCCTATATTAGATCTTGTTTTTCTTTGATAATGTTAGTGTGATAAAGAGTACATTAGCACTGTAAAAAAAGTGGGGTGAAATGCTTAAAACGTTTTCTAGCAATAACCCAGAGAAAAAAATGTACATGTCTGACTGACAAAGTCAGGCAGGTTGACCAGCTTGAAGACAAGTCCTGTGTCTAAATCCCATTTTTACCAGTTCTTACCTGGCATATTACAACTGTTTTTGGGGCAGTGGAACAGACAAGAGCTACCTATTGTTGCTGGAAAATAGGAATAGTTCATTAATAGCCCTCCCCTGAAATGTAATTGTAGTGCCATGATGGCAAATCTATGGTATGCGTGTCCGAAATGGCACACGGAGCCATGTTGCCTGGCACGCGCAGCATCGCTCATTCCTCTTCCGAGTTTTTGGTGCGTATGCGACAATCAGCTGGCCTTTGTGCATGCGGCAGTGCCAGAAACCAGAAGAGCTGGTCTTCCATTTTCCAGTGTGAGCATGCGTGCTGGCCAGCTGATTAGCGGATGCGCATTTGCGGCAGTAACCGGAAGTACATACTCCTCTTCCTAGTTGCGGCCAGACGATGAAAAGTGCTCCCTTTTTGGCACTTGGTGCTGAAAAGGTTCGCCATCACTGCTCTAGTGGGATTTAGGAAGTGTGACTCTTTTTGCAGCAGCTGCTACCCTAGGAAATTCCCTTTCCTTGGGGAGCCATCAGGCCTTCTTCACCCTCTTCTACTTCCAGAAGGCTGTGAAGAGCTGGCTATGCCCCTCTGGCACTGGGATAGAGTAATGCAGAAAACTGAAGGTGGTTTAGTTCTAGGCAACAGAAGAGAATGACTGAAGTATGTTTTTAGGATGGTTTTTACCATTTCTTGGTTTTATCATTATTGTGAGCTATTCAGAGTTGTATTCTAAGATGTGAGGTCCTATGTTTCTTTTAGATAGATAGAACCACAGTATTCCACCCACAAGAGCAATTTTGCTACTGAAGTGCTCTGAAAGAGAAAGCTAAAGCCAATGAAATTTTACTCTTGATGTGTCTTTTAAAATTAAGCTTTAAGATGAATTTAAAATTTTTAATCAGTATATGCATATCCTTTTATGATGAAAAGATAAATGTCTGGCTTGTAACCAGCACTTTTTGTATAAGAGTGGTATATATATACCCATAGAATCAAATACCTCCCCAAAAATTTTAAGATAGGTCTCAAGATATGACATGGTAACAAATTTGCAAAAAGCCCTCCTAGGAAAACAGAAACAGAAGCTGGCTTTATCACAGATGAATTCAGGCTAAAATCTGCATCTAATTTTGTTATGATCAAATGCTGTAAAAACAGCAGGTTTGTCCAAGGCTTTTACTAAACATGAAGGGTTAATTAATTGAGTTCTTGCTAACCAAAACTTCCCCTGTCTCATTCATGATCCATTTTGACATTGCCATCCTATCCTTACTTCTTAAAGGCTTTCATTATAAAGTGAAACCAAGCTAAAGAAAACAAAACTTTATTTAAAAAAAATACTAAGGTTGTTTTCGTAGCGAATTATATATGGTTTTTTAGTAAAGTCTCCAACTGCTGCAAACTCAGTTATAGAAGGTTTGCAGAGGCGCCGAGGTGGTGTTTGGATAGTAACAAAACATTTAGCAATTAGAGCGGCAGCCAATGGGCAGCCATGGGAAAAACCGCCACCAATAGCATGGACTAGAAAGGTGTGACAAAAGCAAAGAGGGAGGGAATAAAGCAATGACCCGGTGACCATCGAGTGCGAGAGTTGCTGGAAAACCATACAAGTATTAAAATTCTGGCAAGAGCTGCACCACCACATAACCAACAGCTATGGGGGAATATGCAGCACCGCCATTGCCAGGGGACTTCCAATGATGTCAGCGGGAATAGACTGTGGTCAGCCAGAGATCCTAAGCAAATAAAAATGAGATATCCGTGTTTCTTCAGCAAGTTACAGAACAGCAGGGGAAAACTATTAATAGTTGCTTATATTTTTACTTTTCAGAATACATTCTAAAAAAAAAAGGCTGCTCACTCCAGTCTGTAACCCAAGCCCTGCTTTTAAATTCACCTCCCAAATGTCATTTTTTTTTTTTGCTATTTCCGGTAGTATTAGTGAACACATGTGTTATGAAGCTTGTGCACGCCAGATTAACTTTCTGCTCAATTGTCCTGACTGAGCCAAAGCATCTTTAGATACTCTGTATCATTAAACGGAGATGAATTTGTGCCATTTGAAATTGCTGAGGAGGACGGAGGGACTCAACCCAAACTGGACATCATCCTCTGACTTGATAACTGAAAATGTGTTGGAACTACAGCTTTTAATCATAATCTCCAAACATCTGGAAAATATCAGTTTGGAGCTGGTTAGGGAAAGGAGAAGAGAGATATAACAAACTACAAAGAATAAATATTTTGTGGGCTGAACACTTGAGATTCATATATACCGTATATACTTATTTATTACACATACACACACAAGTATACAATGTAATGTTTTTGGAAATAAATAAAAAGGTATGTAAAGTACTATTTGACTAATTTAAATGTGGCTATAAAATTGATTCATAGCTTTTTATGGTAGTAAAGATTAACATCTTACAAGTGAGTGAGTAGCAGAATTTGGACTTGCTCAGATCAGTTAGAAAAATATTTCCTTTGTTGAATTTGTGCTTTGAAATCAGTCACCAATGTTTATTTAATAAATACACTGGCCATCATCCTACTGAAATATAGTTTTAGGTCTGCGCCGGTAGCTAAGAATAAATATCAAGCAATTCTAGAAATTCAACTATTAAATATTAAAGATATGTAAGAGTTGATTTCATAATACATCATGGCACAATTAAAGTTATGTCAGCAAAACTACATAAGAAGGCAATACAATGACTGTTGACGCATGCACAGTCTCTGTGGGCAACATTACTGTGGGCAACATTATTTACTTGACTTCCAGTAGCAAAACTCTGGCAAACATTTAGGCAGCAATTGATGTTAAGGAAGAAAAAGGGAATCTGTAGTGTTTGAAGATTGACATAGTAGTATCAGAACAGGACATTAAGCCTAAAATAAGCTTTGGTGTAACAAATTCTAATACAGAGGTAGGCAACCTATTGGTAATTTGCCTCATTTCTAATTGTTGAATTTGCTAAATACCACAATGGCAAGATCTTATTATATGTATGGACATAACTGGAAGTATTTTCCTAAAATATTGAGGGGATTTTCTTTTCCTCTTTATTTTATCAACTATGTTAAACCCAACTGGGGATTATATTATTATTATTATTATTTTGCTCCACTAAAAAATGACAAGAACCATGTTCTGAAAAGGTGTGTTGCCGGGGGGGGGGGGGGAGTCAAGGGTTATGTGGTCCTGGGACTCCAGGTTACCCGTGTTCTCATTTTCCCCCTCCTTGCTCAGGTAAACCTACAGAAGTTGAGATTTTGAACTCACTGCAGAATTACTGATTTATATAAAAGCACAACGTAACATTCTTTCACATATATAGCTAACTGTCCCACAATAAGTTTACCGTATTTAATCAATGATGCCTCTGAAAATGAAATTAAGATATTTGCAAGAAAAAGTACAAGGCTTACAATCTGGAGCTGATTCCCAATAGAGCTAAAGGGCATCAGGTTAGCAAAGTTGGCTTATATTGAACCGATCATGGGGAACCATCATATCTGATTCTGATATCTTTTTTCTGATATATATTCTGATATCTGATTCTTCAATCACTGTTCTGTTGTTGAGTTTAGAAAGGTAGTTTCAATTTCAAAGCTCCAGATGTAGAGGTCTATTTGCCAAATATTTCTGGCGCACCTGTTTACAAGTTTAATATAGACATTCTGGCATAGAATTTTATCAGATAATGTCTCCTTTTACTTTGGACCATTGCTTTTTTACCACGATGATAAAGCAAAATCCATGCACCCAACTAAAATGAATTGTAAAGGTCCAAGAGAGGAAAGTACATAATGTCAGTGTCTCCTTAGCAACAACACTGTATCTTTAAAAAAAAAATCCCGCTGATCAAAGAAAGGAATTAATTATCTGTTAGTCTGCATTATTTCTCAACTATTTTTAAATGTATATCATGAGATATGCAGTCCAAAGGAGCACATATTAATCAGGGCTTGGTTCTATATTCACAGACAATAAGGGATAATTTATTTCCACATAACAATAGATCAACATGTTAAAAATATGTGATGAAATGCAGTCTTATAGCAACAATAAACCGTATTCAAATATACAGGCATTTGTTTAAACCTATTTAAAAAAAGACATTACTATTTGAAGCTTTTTAAAAAAATCATTGTTCAATATTCCATATTATTAAGTATGGATTATAGACCACTGTCAGATTTTCCCTACTTTTACATATACATATGTAATATGGCAGCTGTTATACTAACTGTTGTATATTACATGTATCATATAACAGGTCATCTGCTTTAAACATGCGTTGAATAGCAGAGGCAAAATCTGAATACTCAAAGCATATGCAATCATTTCTTTGAATTTGAAAAAATGTAACAAAAACCAAATTTGAGTTTATAAATACAGAAGCTTTAAACATTTTAATGTTTCAAGGGCTCGGGGTAATACAGTTTTAATCTTGGTGGAATTTAAAAAACAACAACACACAACAGCCACCAGCAACCTTGGCAAATTTTATGAAGATCCATTTCCTGGAGGTCTAGAATCTAGACAAAAGAATTGTTTAAGGAAAATGGCCTCAATAGTGTCTCCTTCCTCACTTTGAGAATGAAGGAAAATTAGTACCTTATGGGAAAGTTTGCCATTAGTCAGCGCTTCAAGTTTCATTTTTTTCAAAATTCTAACAAATGAAAGTAGCATAACAGGTTGCCTTTAATTATATGATCAGCTGGGCCAGAAAGTTCTCAGCAGGTTGAAAACCAGCAAGGCCCTTGATTATATGTACTATAATAGGGAGGAGGGAGGAAAATATTTAGCAACAGTTTTGTATGAGACAAAACATGCAAAGACAGACCCCAGTACAGCAGTAATAAAATACTTGTTTGAGCACGCCAGTATTTTTTAAAAGAATCCAAACTGAGAGTGACTAATTTAAACCAAAGGTGAATCTTAAAACTTCTTTGCACCCATTTTTTTTCCACCCATCTATTTTCACTGGCAGCAATTCCAGGATTTACTCTGCATATTTTCAGTGCTGAATCAAACAAGCTATACTTCTATTAGTTGCGCTGCTGTCCTGGCTTATCAGTATGGTGTGAAAGAATTTACAGATCTTGAGCCTTTTCAGGTACACTCAGCCTGATACCAGTTCAAATCAAAGCTTCGTCCTCTTAGGACCCTTTAGACACTAGCAGGGGCAATCCCACCTCTTAAATCCAATGCAATTATTCAAATAGCTATTTGCTCTGATTAAACTTTTATCAGACTTTTCTCCCCCCAGTGAGATTGTTATATAGCCTCTGCACAGTTACTGGGTTCGTACCAGTGGTGGGTTTCTGCAGGCTTGCACCTACTCGCGAGAGCCGGTTGTTGAAATTTAGAGAACCGGTGAGAGGGGGTTCCACTGGCGTACCTGGAAGTAAATCTGGCCCGCCGCTGCCAGTGACCCAACGGGAAGGAAAGGAAAGGAAAGGAAGGAAGGAAGGAAGGAAGGAAGGAAGGAAGGAAGGAAGGAAGGAAGGAAGGAAGGAAGGAAGGAAGGAAGGAAGGAAGGAAAGAAAGAAAGAAAGAAAGAAAGAAAGAAAGAAAGAATTTATCATCACAATTGAGTCCAAAATTTTGGTTGCTAAGCAAGAACGTTGTTAAATGAGTTTCACCACATTTTAAAAGGTGGCCACTCCAACCCTGTCACATGACTGCCAAGCCACGCCCACAAAATAGGCCACACCTACAGAGTAGGTTCTAAAAAATTTGAAACCCACCATACCATGTGTTAATCCATAGTACAGGACAGGCAACACAACATGTAGCTCATACAGCCTGCCAAACAGCCTTGTGAGACCAATTTTTTTAAAGTAATAAATTTAGAGCCACCACTGCTAGATCCAATATTCCTGCTCCTCCATTAGCCACAGAACAGCTGATGGACACTCCCAGTATTTTTTTCTGGCCCTTGAGGGGTTTTAGTTTATCAAAGTGGCTCTTTCATCATGAGGAGTTGTACAAGCCAGATATAGACTGATTTTCACTTTGCACAACATCTAGACCCAGGCACTGTGATTTGCAAAGATGGCTTATGGCTTAGCATTGTGTTTGCACCTAGATATTTTCGGTTTTATAAGCAAAGCATGGCTTTGCTTTAAAATTTGATGTGCAAAGCCAAGTTTTAAGAACTTTTCTCCACGATCCAGTTCTAGGAAGGACCATTAGATTCTTCTGAATAAACAAGTGAAACAAACAAAGAAAACAATTCTGAGTATAATCTAAGGATAAGAGGATAATTTAAAGATAATTTAACTGTAGACTGAAAACAATACGTTTTATATTTTCACAAAATCTGCATACCCCACACACGTCTATATCTAGAGATGACCAGAGTATTATGATCTGAGTAGAGAAACAGCATGCCCTCCTGACTAGAAGATTGTGACCTGAATGCCTCTGCTATTTTAAATTAAGATGGCCTTTCCTACATACCATACTGTTGGATTGTCTAACCCTGTGATGGCGAACCTATGGCACGGGTGCCACAGGTGGCAAGTGGAACCATTTCTTAGGGGACGCAAGGCGTTGCCCTGTCAGCTTTAGCGCGCATGTGTGCGCTGGCCAGCTGATTTAGGCCTTCTTTTGAGTCCGTTTTTCGCTCTCTGGAGGCTTCAGGGAAGCTCTTGAAGCCTCTGGAGGTGGGGAGGGGAGGCTGTTTTCACCCTCCCCAGGCTCCTAGAAAGCCTCTGGAGCCTGGGGAGGGCAAAAAAAGCATGCCAAATGTAGGCATTATGGGTGTGGCACGCCCACGCACGACCCCCCTGCGCTCCCCCCGCTTTTGGCATGTGAGCCAAAAAAGGTTAGCCATCACTGGTCTAACCCTTTAAACAGAAAGGATTCAATACCATGTAGCTTTCCAGAAGCTGTTGGCACTCCTCTCCATTACTCTAGTTAAGGAAATTAGAAATATGGCTCAATATTACTCTCCAGTTCTCAAATAAACAACGTCTTTAAATAAAGCTTTGTCTTCTCACCATTCTTTACATGCAAGGCTGCCTTTAATAAAAAAATAAAAAATAAAGCAGGATAAAATCTTAATTTTAAAAAAAAGGGGGGGCACTTTGTCCCAGCAATGGTAGTGGTGATGAGTTACACAAATCATTTATCCAAACGTCCAAGGGATGAGCCTCATTGGTAATAACCTAAAGCCAAAATATAATCTATGCATTGCTGGGAACAAAATCAAGTTTTAATTTCTTTCCCGTTGCATGCTTGTCCCTCCTGTTCATTGGCCATGTTATTTTGGCATTGCTGAGAGGAAATGGTATAAATGTTTACGGAGTAACTTTGAAATCCTTACAGGGGAAAAAAAGAGAGGAAAATATGAGAAAATAAATTCACATAGACTATCAAAAAGCCTGGATGTATGGTAATTAAATTACAAAGATTGCTACCAACTTAAAGAGGAAAGAGGAAAGGAGGAGGAGGAACAGCAGGGAGTTGTCTTAATTTATCTTTTCAGGCAGCAACAAGAAGGAATTGTAATAGGAAAGGCCTATTCATAGATATGTTTAATGTTTTTATACCTTCAAGTCTGCATCCCTCCTTGGTAACCCTATTCCTATTTCATACCTAAGAATATGGCAGATGTGAGGCCTACAGATCATTGGAAAGTCTCATAAGGGGAAAAAAGGGGCCTTTCCCATGTTATATTTTAATCACAAATCACTCGTTAAATCTCTCCCTCTTCCTTCCAAAGAGCTTAGGGCTGCTCCACCCATAATTGACCTATGCAAGGTTTCTTTCAGGAGTTCTACCCAGCTTACTTCCAGCCAGGAAGCACTTTCGCATAACAAGCGGAGGAAAGGAAGGGCAGAGCCATTTTTCATTGACAAAGAAAAACAAGGCCAGACCCAGAAATTTTGAGTGAAACTATGTGGGCAAGTCAAATCCACCTGCCCTGCTTCCTGGAGTGCTTCTGGGTAAAGGAGTTTTTATTTATTTCCCCCCCCTTTTCGCCTAATGAAAGAGATAATTATAATATTCACTCAATGTATGCAAATGCCAGATAAGCAGCCTAACATTATCTCATTATGTTTTCTGATGAAATGAAGTATGTGCAAGGGTGTACATTTTGTGCCTTTTTCTCTCTCTCTCCCTGTTTTCTATGCTCTTGGTGCTCTTGTAATGAAGCTAGGAATGAAACAACTATGCAGATAAGGATTTTCAAGCATTCCAATCTTTCTGAAGAATGAATGCTATCCAAACCAATGGACTCATTTCAAGGATTATATTTCTCTACCTATTTCTGTCTGATGTCACACATTGGCTGATGTTGGACACAAAATGTGGGTGTAGCCACACTATTGGAAGCAAAGGACTTTTAGTGATATGTCAGATGATTAAAGTTTTGTCTGATGGAAACAAGAAGCTGAATTGCTGCTTTAGGCTACAACAAAGTTTTTAAAGTTAAAATAAAGAGCTTTCATTTTTTTTTCCTCAAAAAGGAAAGGTCTTTCCTTTTCCTATAAGCTTAAAATTATGTTGACTTCTTTAACAATTTTTCTGGGCTAACATTGTTGATGATCAAGATCGACCAACCATAGTTCCTAGGTAGTATTAATTAACCTGGATTTGTTTTAATGCTGGCTAAATAACCAACTAGGCTGTTAATAATAATAATAATAATAATAATAATAATAATAATAATAATAATAATAATAATAATAATAATAATAATAATAATAATAATAATAATAATAAAGTTGAATTTATTAACCGCTCCCTCTCCCCACAGGGACTCGGGGCGGTGCACAGGGAGAATAAAAACAATAAATATACAAAATACATACAATTTAAAACAGATTAAACTAATTCCTGTGCTAAAATCCCATTAACTAAAAATCCCCACTAAATATAAATAAACAATTAAAAAACCCATAGAGAGAGAGACTACCCTAGGCCGGCCAGGCGGAAAAGATGAGTCTTCAATTTCAGGTGGAAGGAGCGGAGGTCCGTAGTCGTTCTAATATCGGGGGGAAGGTCGTTCCAGAGGGCCGGGCCCGCCACAGAGAGAGCCCTTCCACTGGGCGTCACCCGCTGACAAAGTCTAGTGGACGGCACCCGGAGAAGTCCCTCTCTGTGGGAGCGAATCGGCCGTGAGGATGTGTGAGGCAGGATCCGATCCCGTAGGTTTAACAAGGTTAATGTATTAAAATGTAGGTTAATGTATTAAAATCTTGCATCCAGTTAGTTAGTTATTGTCATTTCAAATGTACACTAATCGGCATACTTTAAAATGAAATAGCATTGCATACAACTCTCAAAGGGTCACCACCTCCAATATACACTACACAAACATGACAAAAATATAAATAAACAAAAAGTTTTATATTAAATTTAATTTATACTAAAAATTAATATAATAAAATTAGAGTAGAGTCTCTCTTTTAGAATTGAAAGACAATTCTAATTGAAAGCAAATTCATTCATTCATGTAGGAAAGTCTTTCTTGTGTTCTTAACTTTACCTAAACATTTTTTTACTTCAAAAGCAAGTGAAATTTTGGGTATGCGTGAGACTTAGCCAAACTCTAGATCTCAAAGTGGAGCATAGCAATTTTGAGTGGATTTTCACTTAAATTCCTCAGGGAAAGTAGATTATGGCCCTAATTACAGTTCTAATGCCAATCTATTTATTTAGTGGTCACCCTGGTGTAGAGAGTAAAGAAGATGACCTTGATAGAGATATGCAGGGTCCATTGCTAAATCAACAAAGGGTAAAATACTGTTAAGTCCAGAATGAGATAACATTCAAAAGCATCTCAGGCAGAGGCGTTCCAAATTCACTGGACCATAATGAAGTTTGAAATGCAGTACAATTTGCAAGATTCTGGTACTACAGCTAATCTCAATCTCTGCCATCTTTCCAGTGGAGTTGATTTTCTGGTCTGATCTATCCAGTGAGGCTGGCACATGGGGGAAGGACTACACACCTTTGCCAGATGGCTTTGTATTATTACTGAAGTGAGATGTGGTGTTCTTTTTTAAGTGCATCAAGCAACTAATCTGGGCTATCAATTGACATATTCTATGTAGGATTATTGAATCCTTCTTCGGTAACTCTTCTTCCATTCCGTCTAATACATTCTTAATATAGATTTTGCCGCTTCTTAATTTCCCAACATAGTGATCTTTAACCTTCCCCTTTGATAACAAGCACTTGTACCACATTCATGAACAAACAATATTATTTTTGGACCATCAAACTCATGGTAGTCTACCATTGAAATTTAGAGATCTTACAGTATTTCAGTCCTGCCTAACACTACTCCACAAGATGAATTCTGGATCTTCTAGATAAAAAAACCTGTACGTCCCTGATTTGAATCTAAGATCTTCTGGATGCAAAACAACTATCAGAAACTCTTAAATGTAAAGAGAGAAACCAGTATTGCAGGATCTGTGCCACATTGTTTTATATGGAAATGACGGCTGGAAGCCAAAATAACATTGTTCACATGATTGCATTTCTTCATGTTTACACTGCTGCATTTTCAAAGTAATTTTATATGTGGATGGATGAAGTCAAGTTAGTTTCAAACATATATTCTATGAACTAATAGAATCTGAATTACTGTGTCTATGCTTCTTCATAAATAACAGGGTTTGTTTTTTTTAACCATGGATTTATTCTTGCATAAACAACCTGATATAGGAACTTGACTGTGCAAATTATGATTAAGAGACAAGCCCTTAAAGTTATATTCTAGATTTTAATAAATAAAGCTTTAATCTGTGATTCTATTACATGAAACATGTGTAGTAGTGATCTTTTACTTTTTCTGGTTCATAATATTCAGTCATTTCTCATTATAAAACCTGAGAGAGAGATTACATGTGATTTGATAAATAAAATAACTTTAGACTTACCACCAAATAAAGCATGGTATAGAGTGAGAAGGAAGCATGTCCAGAGAAAAATGATTTCCTGAAAAGAAAAAAGAAAAAAAAAGCATTGCATTCATTCTGTTATTTGAATAAATGGTCAGTTACTCTCCTTTCTTATCTGTTAAGGCAGGGGTCTCCAACCTTTGCAACTTTAAGTCTGAAGGACTTCAGCTCCCAGCAAAGCTGGCTGGAGAAGTCTGGAAGCTGAAGTCCTTCAGACTTAAAGTTGCAAAGGTTGGAGACCCCTGTGTTAAGGTGAAGAATCCTCAAAACAAAAACTTCTCTTTATTCCATCCAAACTCATTTGCTACTATTAATTCAGAATTGAATAATTGTCACAGAGACATCAGACATCTAAGATGAAATATTAACTGATCTATGTGTAGTATAAATCAACAGGATAAATAGTTATCAAATGCTTGTCACTGAAAACATTTATAAAGACCTGCATCTCACACAAGGTGATTCTGGGTAACGTTCAATAATTGAATATCTCTGTTTGGTTTTTACTAAACAACTATCAGGAGCCATGGTGGTGCAGTGATTAGAATGCAATATTGCAAACTAACTCACTGCTCATTGCCATGAGTTCAATCTTGACAAAGTTCAAGGTTGACTCAGCCTTCCATTCTTCCGAGGACGGTAAAATGAGGACCCAGATTGTTGGGGGAAATATGATGATTGCTGCAAAACACTATGGGGCAGTATATAAGTCTAAGTGCTATTGCTACCCAATCTTCCTACAAAGTCCATACTATTGAGAAGTAGAAAATGGAAACAATGCAATCATCACATTTCTGCTTATACAGCATATAATATGTATTTAGCATGCCATATAGATTCACAGATGGTGTCTTCCTGAGAGAATCTGTCCAATTCACTTTTACAGTTGAATTAAACTGGTATGCATAATCCTATCTAAAATCCTGACTATAAATGGTATGAGTACTCCCTTTCTCCAGTTTTTAGTACAGTATTAATAGAAACAGACCAAATGTATATTGACCACCATATTCTATACTTTTAGGAAAATAACTTCTCTCGATACATCAGTCATAATTACTTTTTTAAACTTTGATTTCCCAACAATGTTAAAATTCTTTTGTATTCTTCTTCCACGTTTTTTAGCGAGATTTATGAAATCTACATTGACAAAAGAACATTATTTTGGTTGAGTTACAGATGCCTTTTTTTGGGGGGGGGGGGAGACTCTTACCTTGCTTCCTGGACTTTGCTTTCATCAGGATTGGGGCACTGATATTCTTGTATGTAACCCTGGGTGCAGTTCAATTTTGAAAGGTCTAGCCCACACACTGCAATGAAATTAGGTCTCAGCCGTCCCACTGACACTTTGGCAATATCAGTAAAGGATTGACTGATAGCACAGCCAAAGGCAAAGCAGCCCACTTGCTTGTATAGTGCTGCAATGTATGGATTCTGGATAAAAGATCGAGATTTCTCCTTCAGGCAATGGATCCGATGGAACTCCCCTATAATAATCTGCAAAAAATAAAGGTGTATCATTTTTAAAAGGATATTCAGTCTTACTGAAGATTGTGTAGCTTTAAAACAATAGCCGATCACAGTGTAACTATTGAAATCTATTCACCAAATGATTTATTAGTAATGAATTATTGGCAGCAACTAGTTGAACTTGGCTGATATCAAAAAGGTAATCTGGACTGGATCCAGATTATTTTTGGGGAGGTCACGTGGAAATATCAAGCTGTGAAGTTGAGAAAGCATCCAGAAAAATGAAATGGCATATTGTTGCCAAGAAAACCACAGACTCTATTGAAGTTGTCTTAAAGGATATTTTAACTTCACTTTTAAAAAGGTGATTTGTTGTTTCTTCTATTAAATCACAATTCTCCATTTAACAGTGGGAAATATAGTCAATAAAGTGAGGCAGATAGTAAAAGTAAATTAGCTTAAATTAAGGGTTTTAAACTGTTCATTTTGAAACTAGCAGTAAATTTCAGAATGTTAAAATGTGGTTATGCACTTTCCCCCCATATATGTTTGCTTTTGAAATATACCATCAAAGCCAAGTAGAATTCAATCAAGCCTCACAATGTGGTTTTGAGTCCCTATTCTTGCAGATATTGAAATCATAAACTCACACTCATTGCTCAAAAATCTGCTTCTGTACCAAAGAATTCCATATTACTGCCAGTATCTGGGACATTGATCTCTCTGCTTGAACATCTGCTGGTTTATCTAATATGGCCTTTTGAAATGATTTGTAAATCTGCATTTACATACCAAATACTCAAATCTAACGCAAGAGTACTCAATGCCTCAGGCATGATGCACACTTACTACTCATTTTCCAGTTGGCCTACTAGCCAACTTAAGAGGGTATTCAGAGCAACAAATTAGCCACAGTATTTTAGGACCTCATAATGAAGCAGCTGTTTTGGGTAGTAGTTTGGAACAGCAACAGATATGACTGTCATCTATCCTGATCCACTGACAAACCAACTCACTTCCAATAATAGCACGAGTCCATCTGAAATTAAATCCAGACTTCTCCCTGAATATTACAGATAGTATTTTCTAGCTGATATTGAAGGGAAGATGATGTGAAGTGAAGTAACAACAGTTATGGAAGAAGATGAAGGAGAAGAGATACATGTTTACTTCTCAGATATTAATTTGTAGATGGGTGTGTCTATTGGCACATGGGTTTGCTCCTTTCAATTTGCGGGTTAAACCTGACAGTATTAGTTCCTCTTAAATGCCCCAAGTATCTAACTAGTTGCAGCAGGTAGCTCATGTTTATTAATGTACTGCCAAGCTATTATATCATCCTTTCTATGAATAAACACAATGTTTTGTTTTTCCTCTTCTATGAATCAGATTTTCTCGCTACTTCTCCCTCTAAGATCTTATATGGCTTTTTTAATGTATTGACAAAAAGATATGATTTAACAAGAAAAAAATGTTTCTAATTCCATTAACTACTCCTCATATATAGACAATTCGATTTATCAGAATAAGAGCCACTTATTCCGGTGAACTAGTGTATTGTACTTTGGGCTGCCTATTTCAGCTTCAATATACTTGAACAAATTAACAGGGGCTTACTGTAGTTCATAAGACATATTTAGTTTATTGCTTTCCAAAGGAGTCTGTATGGGAGAAGCAGTAAAGATCTGCTTAAATGACTTACTGTTATGCTAGCTTTACATCATCTTAAAGGATAAATCTATGCTCTATTGAGGTGAAATGACAGATCTCCATATTCTTTACATTTGAACTTGCTAAGCTCATTTTTCTATATTGACAATGAGATTATTCTGAATAATAAAATAGAATCCTCCACTCTACCACTGTAGCTCTACTCTGCTAAGTGTGGTTAAAGATGCTACAGGTGTGGTTTGTGGTATACGTCACCCAATAGCTGGAATTCTTACATCTACTTCATTTTTGCTGTACCAAAGATTTCTGTGAAATCTAAAACTGTGTGTGTGAGGAGGGAAGCATTGTTCTGTTTTTATATTCAGGTGTTTATACATTTGAAGAGAAGAGTTCACATGACACAAATAGGGTTGGATTATTTCCCAGTCATTGAATCTGATCTTGAAAAGAGAACATACTTATCAGGTTATAGACATACAATACTTCAGAGCAATGATTGATCCCCAAACTATAAGTATAATGTCGGTTTAATATTAAATCAGAAGATTGTGTAAGTTACTGTTTTAAGAGTTGCAAACTTTAAGATTATCCTGATATCTTTGTTCCAGGTCTTACCCTACAGGCAACGACAACCCTGGAGACATAATTAGAAAAACTAGTCCAGCTGGTTTCATTTGAACATGTACTGCCTATTACCTGAAAGCAACCAAATAAAATAAAATCAAAAAGCTGTGGGCGTTTCTGGCATCATTATACCACTTATTGGACAATTGCTCTTCAGACATTGCAAAATATAAGCTTCAGGTGTAGTCGAGAATTGCAAGTAATTCCACAGGTACAACAGTTCCTAAACTAATCCTCTGAGTTCAAGCTTGCCTTCTGGATTGAGAGCTTTTAAACTGCTACTACTATAACTGCACCCATATGTCTAAGCCAGTGTTTCTCAATCTTGGCAACTTTATGACCTGTGGACTTCCCAGAATTCTTGAGCCAGCCATGTTGATGTAGGAATTTTGGGAACTGAAGTCCACAGATCATGAAGTTGCTGTTGTTACCCAGCCTGGTCTAAGCAACAGGGAGATTTATTTTCCATGTATACCCATGAATCTTATTTATTTATTTCCCTGTTTAAGAATGTTATGAATGGTGGCTGTCCTTTCATCTCAAGTTTCATTTTACACTGTTTAATGAAGCATTTTCTTTATATCTCATAAATATCTTTAGTTTACTTTTAATTGATTATTTTATCACACAACTTATCTAAGGCAAAATTGCAAAAGACTTTATGGCGGAGTCTCACTTCCACAAGCCCATTACTATGATGGGGGGAAAAATACTCCTGAATTGTTTAAAATGATTGTTCTTAACAATAGTATTGTTTATATTGATTCTGCTTATAATCCTAATGTATTGGACCAAAATCCCATCATTTTCTGGAGCTGAGATAATGGGGATTATAATTTAATAATAAACACTAACTTGTATGCACCCAACCTTAAATGAACATAGGGCGATCCCAACGATCAAAGAAATCACAATAAAGCATAAAAATAAAAATGGAAAATAGGATAAAACAAGAGATCTCTTTCCCTTGTCAAAGGGCTGGGTGAACAGTTAGGTAGTCACAGCTCATCTAAGTAACAGCAAGGTGAAGGCCATTTGACTGGGAGAGAATCTTGTTCCAGAAAACAGGCACCAAACTGTCTTAGGAGTACCAGATTAAGGACATTAAAACAAAATATAGTCATACTGAATATCTGTGACCTTTTGCTTACACTAATGTACAAGGCTATATGAGTATTTACTCAAACCATCAACAATGATTTTCTACTAAAAGCATCGTTATATGGAGCCATGACATTTAGAAAGGCCATTTCAAAAAGAAATTTGTTTCATGGCATTATTTAGAAAGCATGGTGAAATTAATTAGGCAAAGGCTTCATTTTTGAGTGCTATAAATCAGCATTTATAGCTTGCCTCCTAATTATATGCTTATGTCATTCAGTTGCTATATAATACTAGACAGAGGACTGGAAATGAAGAGAGGGTTACAAATCTGCAATTTCCTAGAAGTATATGAGACAGAAGAGAGAATATTTACATCAGGGCACGTGCTTCAAGATAGATGACATGATCAATGAAAATGATTGTGCAGAAAGATCAAGTAAGCAAGCAAGAACAGAAGTGATGCTAAAATATTTTATTTAATAATACAATAAACTTGCATTATAATGTGAAATGTAATCAGCATAGGCATATTTGAGTAAAAGTTTTCAGGAGCACATCTTAATGGTGTTTACACTCAATTATTAGTGCAATGATCCTTACGATCTTAGATGAGTTCATACTTGCTCATATTTTTCTGCTGCTTCCGATATACAGCATGCTTTTACTAGCAAAATTCACAAGCTTTAACTAGGTTATTTCCACATCTACCGGAAATGCCTTGGACTTGATAGTAATACTGTACATCATCTGTATAAACATGCTTGCCTAGCATCTTCTAATCTCAAAACCTGAAGACAATTTAATGAAAATACACAATTTAATCAAGTCCAAATGTTTATGCTCACTGTAAGAGAAATGTAAGTTTAATTACTTTTTGCCATATTTTCAAAATAAGTGCTCTGGACTTCAATTTTAGTAATTGCTTCTAGTGAAACTAAAAATAGAACTAAAGAACTAAAACTTTTTAAAAGATCTCAAGCAAAGGAGAAATATAATTTCCAAGAACTATGTTCTAGACACAAAGTGAGAATCAAGGAAATACTTCTAGGAAACGTCTTATATTTACTATGATTTGGTTTTCAATGTTTTAATTTCTAAAGCAAAATTCCAAACATTCAATCATGAAAGAAGAAGCCGAAAGATCAATAAAATGAAAAGTCAATATGCCAAAACCACAAAAACCTAAAAGAAACAGGGGAAATAAAGCCAAATATAAAATCTTAGACAAATGGAAACAACTTGATTGGAGACTAGTCCAGAATTGAAGGGTCAACACAATAAATATCTTTCATTAGTGACATACAAAACACACATTGCTAATTATATTACTTGAAATATGAAGTGCTTAATGCAGGTGAGGACATCAGAATGCTCAATAGATCTCCCAAATTTTCTTTTTAATATTTAGTACATTTCTTCTACATTCACCTAACAACAACAACAAAAATGTTTCAAAAATCTGCTGCTGGTTTTTGAGCAGGCACTAAGCTTACTGATTGTTGGTTAAGAGTGTCTAATAAGAAACAATTATGGGTCAAAGCAAAAGAAGATTCTTTCTAAGATAACAGTTAGTATGCACAGATATAATTCATAGAAGATTATTCTGCCCTGCAAACCCAGTTTGCAGGAGACAAGAGAACGTTTAAAAAAAACAGATGGAAGTAAGCTTCTAGATTTCTTGGTTCGAGAAAACAGAAGCTGAATGAAGCAATGGATTATGTAAACTACAGAATCAGGATGTGAAAGAGTAGGCAGAAAAATTGATTACGGTACTTTAAATCTGGATCATTCATGGCTACTTTATGGTATAAAATTTAAGAAAAACATAAAGGTATTTTTAGTTTATAAATAAAACTCCATGCATTATTTGGACCTCAAAACTGCAATACTTTCCCAAATGTAAATTGATATGAAAGCTGTGGAGCGCCACTAAAGCTACCTAGGTTTAGGACCTGACCTGTTCCAAAATCTGCTGGAAATCCTTAAGATACAAGTTCTGTCCAGCTGATGGCTGGTCTGTTTGTTGGACTACCTTCAAATGCAGGCAGAAAGCCAAGAACTAGATTTGCATACAGGATGAATAAAGGCATCTCTGTCCCAATCTCTTTTTCTTTGGAAGAATGCAATTAATTGCCAGATGGTCTATTGCAGTTATTTACAGGCAAGTGAAACATTGTTCCTTTACTGGAAGATGAATCGCTTACAAATCCTCTGTGGTTTCTAAGGACACTTTGGAATGTATTTCCACCACACATGCACAAATACAGCCTGTAGTAAGCCTATATTCAATATATTTGATTAAATACAAGGGGGGGGAAACAAATGTAAGTTGATCTCTATGACTGTTTCAAATCCTATCCTGGAGTATGCATGGATGAATGGTTAGTGTCTAAAAACATGATAAAGCAAAACAAAAAAACTTTGAATTTTACAGCAATTGATACTTCCACCCAATAGATCTTATACAGGTCCATTTGTCCTATGCACGACTTTGAAGGGGTTATCTGCTTTGAAGAAAATCTGACTGAATTATTTGAACAAGTCAAATAATCAAATCAATTCAGGGGATCAGATCAAATCAGGACCTTACAAATAACTTCAGAGAGATTTGAAGGTAATTTTGAGATTCAGTTGGCTTTCTGGTTGGCAGGATCCCAAACTTTATTGCTAGTTTCTACCTAGGTATGGGTGCGGAGGAAGAGGAATGGGTTGAGTCCTTTCTGACTTATTTGTCCTTAATTCTTAAACTATATCTCCGTCTCTTTGCCCAAACTGTTTGCAGTTCCTAAGTCCCCATTTGATTCTTCTCCCTCTCTCTCAAAAATAATTTCTGTTTCCATGCTGCAACTTTTTGTGTCTTGTCTTATTATGATTAATTTATCCTTTTGTCTACCTGAGTGAGTTGAGACTGCTTAGCTGCTGTTTCAACTATACTATTTTTATATTATAGATTTCATAATAATAGGCAGTAGTGATATTAACGCTTATCTGCCATTTTTAAAAGTTTGCACGAATAATTTATAATAATAATAATAATAATAAATTTAATTTATAGACCGCTCCCTCTCCCCAAAGGGACTCAGGGCGGTGCACAGGGGAATTAAAAAACGTACAAACATAAATACACAATAAATATATAAAATCAGATTAAACAATTTATCCCTGCGCTAAAAAACCTAAAATCCTAAAAACTAAATCCCTTAAAAGCCAATTAAAACAATTTATATATTCAGACTAAAAAGGTTGGAGGTGGTTATCATATATTGTTCCTGCCAAAAGTTAACCTTGTCAATTAGTCATGCCAAATGTAAACAGTTAGGAGGTAGAAAACATTTACGAAGTTTTAATTTAAAAAAATGTTATTGTGAAGGAAGACACTGGGGAAAGCTTACTAAAATATATGCCACACAATTTGGGAGCTATCGGTTCCTCACACATATTAACTTTACCTTAAAAGAGGTTCAAAAATTATTTCAGAAAATCCTTGAGGTTAAAATTAAAAAGCTCTTCTATGTGTGCTCTTTTCAACTCACTCTGCCAAACAAATTAAAGCAACTACAAAAATATCTCCCATTATAGCCTAGGATCTAATCTTTTTTAGCCAATCAACTCTGAGATCAGTTGAAATCAAATATTGATGCCTTCAAATTTCTAATCACAAACTGATTGAATCTTTCTACCTTAATTTTTTATTATTTTGCTACACCATCAAAGATAAATAATTTCTGCCTGATATAGTAAAACATTGTAAAATTTAAAATTTACAACACAGATTGGACATTATCAAAGTTAATATTATGTAACCAAGAGTATGATTACAGCTGAATTAGAAGAGAGGAAAATACCAGCAATAAAAACTACAGAGTGATTCTATCTTTGGCATATACAAAAATATGCACCCTTTATAAAACTGCTAATAACTTGCCTAAGGGACATGTGTGAGTATTTGAGAAGATTAATGTTTTCTTTTAACTGCTGGTGGTCTTGATAATTGCACAAATATAGCAGTTTGAAAATTGAAGAGTTTGCCTCCCCAACAGCATGCTATTGTCATGACCCTTCCTCCTTTAGCCAAAATTGTGGCAAAACAATTTTAATAAGTTGAAGGAAGAGAATCTTGTTATTTTGGCAATGTTGACCCATTGGTTTTTGTTTTTTAGTAGGAAGAAGAAAAAAAAGAAAGACTGCTTCGGCAACTAATTCAGTACAGATGTGTAAAAGCTGAAACTTCATCCTGAATAAACAAGTTTTAAAGATATTAAGCTCTTCTTCTGACTTGTGTCTCCAGCAAAGAGGAGGCATGTGGTGTGAACTGCTGGAAATATTTAAAGCGGAGTAGTGATGTTAAGAACAAAGTGCACAGTATTTCACTATGCTGAAAACACGACTGAAAACGGTTTTTAGTAAATACTTGGAAAGTCTCTAATAGAACTTGCCTCTCTGATTCTGTCAAGTCACCCTCGCAATTGTCCCTTTCTGAGTAGGATTTTTTAATTTTCAAGTTACTGTACAGGTAGTTCTCGATTTATGACCATTCATTTAGTGACCACTTAAAATAATAGCACTAAAAAAAAAGTGATTTGATCAAAATTCAACTGCTAGCTTAAGCGGCTTTTATTTACAAGGATTACAGCGTCCTGTGATCACCATTTGCAACCTTTCCAGCCAGCTTCCACTGAGAAAAATCAAGGAAGTTGGACTTGCTTAACAACTGCAGGGATGGCAAAAAGGTTTAGCCACAACTCACTTAACAACCTCCTCGCTTAGGAACAGAAGTTCTGACCCCAATTGTAGTTGTAAATTGAGGACCACTTATATTTTTAAGGATCTAATCAGATGGAAAATTGTAAGTTTTCTGTTGAATACAAGTAGTCCTCAGTTAAGAATGATAACTGGGACCAGAATTTCTGTTATTAAGTGATGCAGCCATCATTAAGCAAGAACTAATTAATGTGCTCAATTAAGCATGTTCCAGACAGCTCACAGGCAGGATGGCAGGGAGGTAAGGCACAGTAATAGCACAGCAGGGCCACGATTGGCTGCTACCGGAAAGGGGAGGGTACAAATGATTTGTGATTCGTCATTTACTTTCCTTGTGGGAAGTCAGCAGGGAAAGTCACAAATGGCAATCCTGTGGCCGTGGAACACTGACACCATTGAAGTGTGAGCTGGGTGCCAAATGCCCAGATCACACTTATGTGTTTGTGGGGTTGCTGGGACAGCTAGAATGTTGAGGACCAGGCTCAAATCTTGTTTTCAGCACCGTCATAACTCTGAACAGTCACTGAATGAATGGTTGGTACGCAAGGACTACCAGTACACATATTTATCTTATTTTTAATGGTATCTTTTTACAAATATAACTGTTTCTCTTTCCATCTCCCAAAATATACTATAATGTGCCAGACTTTGTAGCTAAATGTGGGTACATCTAGATGACAGATCTAACATAGGAATAATTGCAGGTGCTATTTTCCTATCCTCTAAAAACTTCAGTGTAATCTACCATCTAAAAAGACAATTTAAATCCTGCCCAAGAACACGCAACATAATTATGCCTATACAAGTTTATTCAGAAGCAAAGGCTATCTAGAGTGTCCACTTAAATGCATTCCCATATAAGTATGCATGTGATCTTTACATCATCTGTGTCTCTTCTGCATAATGTACATCAAGTGTCTTTTCTAAACTGATGAAACACAGAAGTCAAGAGATGAATAACCCTAGTTACTCAAATATGGAAAGAGAAAGCCTTTTGTTTGAACTGAGTCCTTTACTAGTTGGTCTTTAAGAGAAACTTTTATAAATCATGACTAGGACTAATGGATAAAATGAGAACCTCAAAAGTTAAGCTTTATCTTCTAAGGCAGTGCTTCTCAAATAGTGGGGCGGGCCCCCCCAGGGGGGCGCGAGGCTCCGTAAAGGGGGGCGCGTTTGACCTCGGCAAACACTGTTATAACAAGCCAAGCCCCGTGTTTATGTCTCTGTATCCAGTCAAATGCTGACAAGGACCTTCTCCTGTGAAACATAACGCTGCCCCAATTAATCAAACTTGCTAAAGAAATCGGGCTACCGCTGCTGACATTTGCATCGATAGTGAGCATTAAGCCAGTACATGTGACTGCGCATGCTCCTCCCTTTCGAGGAGAACAGACCCGATTGGATAGACATGATGCTCTATCCTGATTAGCCAAACCCGCCCGTGTGACTTTTAGACCCGGATGATACTATTTACCGTCGCGCGGGGGGCGCGAAATGTTTTCTTCTTCCTAGGGGGGCATGACAGAAAATAATTGAGAAGCACTGTTCTAAGGTAAAAGAAATACAGACTGGGATAATCTCTGGGAATATTTAGGGGAGGTCTGGAAGCATGATCCCTAAGGCAATTAGTATCTCAAGTGCCTTGTGCATTCATATCCTCTCATGCACCACAGGAGACAAAGGTCATAACCTCCAAAGTTTACTTAACAAGAACTCTGTGGATCCTGGAAGCTTCATAAAACATGACCTACACCTTTCACGGATATTCTGTTGATAACAAAAAACAAAAACCCCACCCTTAAAAGATTCTAGCACTAAAAATGAATGCTCATTCTTCATAAACATTTCTATATTGTTTGAAAACAAAATGATCATTAAAAGTAAGACAAGAATAGGGATTCCTCATATTTCTGAAGAATTCATATTCTACTAAAATAATCCTGGAACCTAAATTATATCTTTCGAAGAAAATGTATATTTGTCTTTTGGACAGTTATCTGCAAGTCTAAAAGATTTTGGAAACAATGAAATATAACTTTTCAACCTGCAGGGATTACAGCTGCTATGGCCTCTATCAGCTATGTAGGTCATGGTTACATAAATAAAATTAATACAGAATAGAAATGGTAATCTAAACAATTATCTTCTTTTTGTCACTGGGTTATTCATCAATCATTACCTTTCTAAATGAGCAGGTTATGTACACAATAGCAATGTTGCAATGCTTTATTTAGTTGAAGTGTTAACAAGACTAGTACATGAAACATTAAGTTGTAAACATAGCTGCATTAACTAGAATGTACCTAATAAGAAATGCTGCTTTTAAATTTTGCAGTAGCCATTTTATTTGTATCATCTCTACCTCTACCATCTCTATTTTTAAAAAAAACCAATTAAAAAGGAAAAAGTGGGGAAAGGACAGCCTCTCAGCTAAGAAGACTATAACTATGGCATCTGACTGATCAGGCCAGTCATCCAAAAATGAATGAATTGCCTGGGAGAGGAAATAACACAGTTGGCCATTCATATGAACAAAAAATTCTTCTCATAAGATTATTTATGTAAATAAATTACTGTAATTGTCCTGAAATATGGAAATAATATTTGCCTACAAATCAGTGTTTTTGTGTAGCTGATCATGTGCGGCCCTGCACTTAATTGTCCTGCTATAATCTGAAACATAACCCAACTCTCCAGCATTTATCGGAATGACTTACTTCATAAGCATACCAAACCATTATTTGTTACTGTAAAAATTACCCTTGATTTCATGGACTCTCCTCCTTCTCCTCTTAAGCATTTCAAGGAATTAATTGCTACTTATTTTAACACTCCAAAGTTTCATCTATTTGCAGAGCAAATGTAAATCACAGCTTGTGGGATGACACATAACAAACTATGGTTTAAAAATATATAGCCAAAGATTTATTCTTGTTGCACATAGTAATTATTTTGGCATTCCATATAGGCTGACTCTTGGTAGTTAGTAAAATTCGATTATAAAGCCAGTTTCATTTATGTATCTGTGCATAAAATAGTGTCCCTTTACGGCCTATGATATACTGAGTTCACGTCTTCCAAAATTCAAAATCTTATTTGATAATGAGAAAATGTTTGCAGAAATATCTCCAAGCAAAAGAATATCAAACAAATTATTACTTCAGTGCAAAGAACTGTGGCAGAATAGGCCCATAGACCCTATATAATATAGACCCTAATTCTCTTAATTTTTTTCAATTTCACATTTCATTTCAAATTATACTTATTTTTTAATCTCTGAACCCAATACAGGTAATCCTTGATTTATGACAGTTTGTTTACTGACTGTTCGAAGTTACACCAGCACTGAAAAAAGTGACTTATGACCATTTTTCACAATTATGACCATTGCATGACTGTTGGTCATCTGATTTACATTCTAATGCTTAACAACTGGTTTATATTTATGACGGTTGCATTGCCCTAGGATCATTTTTTGTGAACTTCTGACAAGCAAAGAAAAAGGGTAAGCCAGATTCACTTAACAAATATGTTACTAATTTAATAGCTTGCCACTTAACAAATGTGGCAAGAAGTCATAAAATGGGGCAAATCTCCCTTAACAAATTTCTCACTTAGCAACATAAATTCTGGACTCAATTGTGGCTGTAAGTCGAGGACTACCTGTACCAGGTGAGAAATATTGACAGACAATAGCTAATGATTCCAAGAAACAATATACTTTATGATTCATCATGAAATATAGAATAATACCCGCCTTCCCCACTCCCACCAAAAACCATATCTGTCTAAGGATACTGTGCACAAGAACCTTCAAAACTCCTAGCTGTACATTACTGAAATGTAAAGATGTTATGAACTAAATTTTGTGGCATTTATCTTGTTTGCATGATTCTGAAAGGCTATCATGTCCTTACATTGGGATTATTTCTATATGCTTTGATTCATAAAGTTATCCAAGTGCTACATTTTAATCATCTAGTTCTATCCTCAGAGATATAGGACAATGATACCTTATCTTCATTTACATTATTTGGATCTCTATAGTGGCCAGATATATTTTGCATTTGAAACTGTAACATCAAAGCCAGTTATTCCACCACCATTCCCCCCCCCCCCAAAAGATAGTTTAATGACTAGCTATTTATGAGTAGTAGCAAAAGACAGGTACAGTATTTTCTTTACAATCCCGTGGCTGAGTTTAATTTAAGCCCTGGTGTTTAAAAACCAACCATGGTTGAAGTCTAGCCAAAACCCCAATATTATGGCTTTGCCAATTGTTCTGCTTAACGACAGAAAACATTTTATTGAAAATATGGTTACAAGATGCAGATTTCTGTTATTTGTCTTACTTACAGCAAGTATGGCAATAAGAATGCCTGCAGCACACAGAACAGCATCGTTGATGGTTTCTCCACTTTTCATGGGGTAACGGATGCTTTCATCATTACAGTAAAATCCCCGTGGATAGGGTGCGATTGTGCTCGTTTCAATGATCAAAAATGGCAATCCAGCTAATAGGAGAAAAGCAAGAGAAAAAAAGTTGTAAGAAACATAGAAAAACTTGGTCAAATAACCAAGAAATCTTCATTACTAAGAATTCAGAGAAGGTCTGCAACTTTATCTTAAGCCAGATCCATAAGAGAACAATCATCCAGTCCAGCAAAATTGTCATCTTTAAAACAATTTTATTTCAGGTCTCATCTTCCTTGTAGTAAGAGAAAACAAAGGTAGGATGGACATAGATAGGTGTTGTTTTTTTTCTGCTCAGCAAAAGCTACAGAAATTATGTGCTGACCAACCACAAATAATCAGAATGAACTTCCTGGTGAGTTCACAAGATTAAACTGAAGATCTTGAATAAAGTTTACATTACCAATAACAAATGTAATCATCTCTAAAACATACTTGGAAAGTTGCCAAACAGAAATATGGTTTCTATTAGTCCATCTATATGAATTACTATGAAATAAGCAACATATTGCTTGATGAAAGGCATCACTGTGCTTAGGAAATGCCCGTTTAACAAAACATAGGGGCCCACAAGTCTTCAGCTTATGTGATAGCCAACCAACATCAACTTTTTCTAATTCAGGGGAAAGGGCAGAGTTTTGTCTCTTTTGCTTCAGAAACACTAAATCTCAATTGTAGGGATGGGCAACTATGGCCCCTTTATGACCTGTAGACTTCAACTCCCAGTATTCCACGCTATTCAGGAATTTTGGGAGTTGAAGTCCACAGATGTAAAGGGTCCATAATTGCCCACCCCTGCTCAAAAGGATACTTCCAGAATTACAGAAGTAACTTTTTTTTTTCTCTTTGAAGTGTATATGCATGCTCTCCAATGCTCTTGCCAATTTATTGTCTCAATGCTCTTCTCCCTTAGAATTGGCAAATTAAAAACTTCCCCATGATCCTGGAACTTGCTAATGGTATAGATTTGGTGGCTGCAGCTGGTGCTATTACTGTGCCAGGGCTAGGGCCGACAGTGGGGATTGATACAAAAGAGAGATCTAGCACTAACATAATTGGCATTAAGAAAGGTGCCGCTTCTCTGTGGATCTAGCAATCAGAAAGATCAGTATTTTATTAGCTTGTTTACTTCACCTACATTGTGGTATATGGACTGGGCATATTCTAATATCTGCTGAACCTTGCATAGTGCGTCAGACAGACTGAACTAAATAGGGTCAGAGGTAGAATACTGCCATTTGGCTGGTTGGGAATCAAAAGTTCAAGTGCTCAAGGCCTTTTATTAACCAAGAGCTAATTTAGTCACCTTGGCTGTGGATTTCTCAGGACAACTGGTCTTCTTCAAAGCCCCACTTTTGGCTTTTGATGGGAGACAGTTTGCTCACATTACATAGTTTACTATCAGCTTCATGAACGCTTTCATGAACTTGGTGGAATGACCTCTCATCTGTGCTTCTGGATGCCAACACTGTAACATGGACCTTTCCTGATTTGCTCTAATGGCTACACACTGCTTGTGATTGGCACAGTTCTCTTACCCCTAAAGCTTCTAAGCCTTCTGACTATAGAGTTGGTGATCTTATACAAGCAGGAAGAAAGTACCCATGTCTGGAAGAAAGCACTGGAATCTAACCCACAGAATTAGGGTTTCAGTGTGTTAGCCATCATATATCAGGACACAAGATGGTCGTTCCCTTCATTTTATCAATAATTTTAATATGATCATTTCACTATTTTGTAAATTGTTTTTCTTCTACATTTAATTAACTGTCCTAATGGCTAACAAAAGCAGAGGATGTAAATCAAAGAAATTAAAGAAAACTGAACTATCTTCCTGAAACTAGGATAAATTTGGAGAAACCACTGCTTGATGAAAATAGAAAGACTATGTTCTTGCTCTTTAATTGTGACTTGTTACCAGAAATATTTACTGTATTTTAATAAACATATGTTAAAAATGATAATGGAAATTGCAATCAGGAAATTTTTGACCTGCAATTTAATCAGGCAGCTTTGCTTATGGAGGTATATATTTTATAACACATTTATAATTACTGAGCAGCAATATTCTTGTTAATTGAGCCTTCATTTTGCAACCCAAAACTTAGTGTATGCAGACATCCCCATTCCACAACCTAAATTATGTTGGGAAACAGCCAATATGGAGACAGAATTGGGCTTCTGAGCCAAAAATATGTGATACTAATAATCTTTTTTTAAAAATTTAAGAAAAACCCTTTGCATCCCAATGAAAATTTACTGCTGAAAAGCTAACACAGCATGATGTGATCTGGCTTCATATGCACAAGCAATACTTTAATAGTCAAACTTCAGGGATTAAATGCACCATGGTTACGTGGCTTATTGTTATTGCTCTAGTTCCTCTTTTTAATAGTTTTCACATGACAGATCTGTAAAACATATGTTCCATCAAACAATAAACCTATCTTAGAGCTAAATAAGGCTTTAGCAAAAGGACAAAAGGTTTCTCAAGGAGATAGGACACTACATTATGTTTTCTCTTCAGTAAAGGAACAATTTTTTGGGGGGAAGAGTTTCATTTTTCTTTTTCACTCAATCGATCAGAACAGAGATGGAAGGGACCTTGGAGGTCTTCTAGCCAACCCCCTACTCAAGCAGGAGACCCTATACCAGTGGTTCTCAACCTTCCCAATGCTGTGACCCTTTAATATAGTTCCTCATGTTGTGGTGACCCCCCCAACCATAAAATTGGTGTCTCAGTTCCTAAGAACATTGAAAATATGTGTTTTCCGATGGTCTTAGGCGACTCCTGTGAAAGGGTTGTTCGACCCCTAAAGGGTTCCCAACTCACAGGTTGAGAACCACTGCCCTATACTTTTTCAGACAGGTGAATGTCCAGTCTACTTAAAATCGTCCAGTGATGAAGCACCTACAACCTCTGAAGGCAATTAATTGTCCTCACTGTTTGGGAAGTTTCTCCTTAATTCCAAGTTGCTTCTCTCCTTGTTTAGTTTCCATCCATTGTTTCTTGTCTTCCCTTCTGGTAAGTTGACCCCATCCATCCTCTTCATAGCGGCCCCTCAAATACTGGAATACTGCTATCGTGTCAGCCTAGTCCTTCTTTTCCCTAGAATGACCAAACCCAAATCCTACAACTGTTCTTCATATGTTTTAGGTTTTCATATCTTTTAGTCTTTTCAATTATTTCATTACACGTTTGTGTTACACACACACACAAGATACACACACACACACACCATACAGATACACACAAGTATACAGGGCTTGGTTTTAGAAATTCAAGGGTTTTGTTTTTGTCTCCTGCAAACGTGTGGTTTGGTGGGATATTGCCAATTGAATCTTGACATTTTTCCAACATAGCAGTAACCTCAGATTGCCTATTTTCATATGAGAAACATAAACACACCCACAGAAGCTGAACGGATATTGCTCACAGAACCCATGACATGCCCAGACTCTGAGGCCTGGGCCAAAGCCATGTTTAGAAAGGTTACATCTAGGCCTAGCCACACGTTGCCCTCTGAAAGAACATGGTGGTGCCAATGTGCTGGGAAAGGTAATCTTGCTTCTAAAGATTATCTTTTGGAGCCCAGATTGTTTGAAGAGTTGGGTGTCAGTCACCACCCACAATGTCTGGCATCCACCCCATCTTATGGGAATGGTTAGCATTGAGGTTCCAGCATGGATTTAGGCCACCCTGAAAATAAATGTACAGATGAATCTCTCCTTGGGCCCTAGAGAGAGGCAATTGTGGGGTCACCACAGATGAAAATTGCAGAGAAAAAAGAACACAAAGACATTGGAGTGTGAATGTTTACAGGAAAGGCCCCCAACCAATTTCTGCTTTCAGTTAAACCAGGAATATTAACAGCTTTGCTACTTCTGTATTCCACTCTGTTCTAAATAGACTCCATTCATGGGGCTTTCAACTGGACTTTAAAGGTTTCCTGCAGTGCAGTCTTGATTGTCATCTGGGTGTGAACTAGCTAAAATGAAGCCAGTTTCAGAAATCCCACCTACAGTAATAGCTAAGTATTTTAGCTAAGTATTTTCTCTGGACTATGGTTAATATGGCTGGTGGGCTTCCCTGCTTCTTCCCGTTCTTATTTATTCCAGGGTATCAATCAACAATTGCTTTCCATTCTCTGACTCGGGAGAAACAACAGCAAACTAAACAACACCAGCAACTAATTTCAGGATGGGGGACAAGGAAGGCACCAATTAAAGCACACGCTAACCAACAGGAATGGAGGCATTCACGTAGAATGAAATGAAGCATGGCAGGTTGACTTATGCTGGCAGATGGGGGGGGGGGGAAATACTACTCTGGGTATCAAACAAAGAATCTGGGGCCATTTTCCAGCATGCTGAGGATAGTCCTGAGCATGACAGCACCAGTTCCTCTGCTCCCTAAAATTCTAGGTATCCCATCCACATGTTGGGGCAATGCAGAGATGGGTTTGTTCAACCTTCACAATGCTAAAGAACTCTACTAACAAGAGCTGAATTACTGAGTTATGGTGTTAATTTTGTTGTATAGAAAAAGCCAAACTGGAGATGATCCAACTCCTTGATGAAGTCTTTGTGAAAGAGTAAGAACAAGAAAGACCATCAAACATTACTTGGCATCAACATCTGAGTCAGCCACTAATGTTAATGCTGGTCACTGCATAGATCACTTCCTTGTTTTCCCCCTTCATCTTAACACTTTGAGGTGCTGGACTCTGAGTAGAGAGACTGAGCTTCTATTTCATCCTCTGCCATGAAAGAATCTCATTGGAGACTCTTGAAATCATGACAATATATTGACTTAAGAAATCTATTCTTCATTCTTCCATTCTTTAATTGGAGATTCATCCTTAAAAATATTAAATAACGTGATACAAATCTCTTTCTTTCCGGCATATAATGAAACCCTCTCTGCTTGCAGTGCTTGTTAAAACAAGTGTGAATATTCATGGGTCCAGTTAAGACCTAGAAGACGTTTTCCAATGGCTAAAGATGAAAGACAAAGAAAATCAATGTCCCTATTGCATGGAGGGAAGTCACAGTGACTTTTTGACTCCTCTCTGCTGGTGCCGTCCTATTTGCAAAGGGGCTTTAATGAAAAAAAAAAGTTGAAGCTGTTTTCTATATTACATTTTAATACCGAGTAGTAGAGTTCGAATGAATCCTGGTGGGTGTGAGGCACCAAATGGATTATTTTATCAACATTTTGCTCCACAACCAATTAATTTTTTTTACTCTACCTCTTCAAATGCTAACAACCCCAGAACCATAGGAGGTGATTTCTTTTTAAAAAGCATGACATTTTAGGACAGCACGCACTGGGGAGAAAAATCAAAGGACTCATCTGTTGGATTCAATGCTTTGAAATATCGAACCTTTGAAAACTTAACACTTGGGCAGATTGGGAGGGAATGGGGGATGTGAGAGGATAAACTTTCACTGGCCACCCATCGATGGACTCTGTGGTGACCCAGCCAAGCAGCTCTGATCTTCCCAGCTGAAATTTCACTTTTGCACTAAATTAAACACAGTTGCTTTCCCCACCTTTCAAATTCTTCTTTTTGCTTTGTTTTCATACCACCCCCTTCCGTTCTCTGTTGATGTTACGAGACAGAAAGAAGTCCAGTTTGGTAAAGCACCTGAGTTGATTTCCAGTAACTGTTACAAAAGCTTATTCTCCAGTATATTTATTTATTAGTCATGCAACTTATCAACCCTTCTCACTCTACATGGACTTTGGGCAGTTTAGAGTTATTAAAAGGACAAAAGGAATAACATCACATGTTAAGACCTTCAACAACAACATCAAGTGAAAAGAAAAGTACACAAATACTTGGTATGTGAATGTACATCTTATACATTTACCCAACACAGAGACACAATACAATACAATATTAAATTCTTACTATCTTCTAGAAGACCATGAATATACTTTTAAAAACTCGAGTTTTGTTTACTCAAGCATTTCATGGGTAGAGAAACTTGTACCCTCCAAACTTTGAGACTAGAATTCTTATTGGATCTAAGCCACAAGACCAATACAGTATTAAGGAAATATGATAAGAAGATGGAATTGTTTTATTTTTCTGTTTTCTGATGGCCAACAGTCACCAACAAACAGCAGGGGGAGACCAGAATGAAAAGACAGGCAAAGCCTAATAAATGTGATACAAATGTGCACTCTGATTTAATAGAATTAATGCAATACAATTAGTATGATTATTCATCATGCATTTAATAACTTTTCATTTTGTTTCATTAAAAATTACTGGCATTGATGGCAACGTGTGGAAGGCTAAGTTGCACTCATAACTTTAGAAGATTACATATCAAGTTACACAATAACCTTGAATACTGTGCAAAACATCTGGAAGTCACTGGGCAACCTATTCATCATTTAATCTAAAACGGCGATACCTTCCTTTGACTTATGTTTGGTTGAAAAATCAATAGATTAGATTTAATACAAAAAATAGAAAACTATTTGCCCCTTCTGCTTTTAGCTTATAATGGCTAGAGAGACAAAGGGTGAAAGAGAGAACCAGTAACAGCTAAAATTTCACAAATCCCCTTATTTGCACTATCAAATCTCTCAGGTTGGGATAAGAAACCAAAATTACTATTCTTCCTATGTTTGACTCAAGATAAAGATAAAAGGGGGGGAAAACCCAAAATATTTTGGATAGTTTTGTATACTTGTGTACACAGAGTCAATGGTGTACACTCTTGATTTTCAAATCTTACTATCTAGAGTCACACATCATATTGGGTCAAAAACAAAGCTAACAATTTGTGAATCCAGTCATTATAAAATGCTATTGGTTAAGAACCATACTATACAGGTAGTCCTTGACTTCTGACCACAACATTGTTAAGCGAGACTGTTGTTAAGTGAATTTTGCCCCATTTTATGACCTTTCTTGCCAGAGTTTTTAAGCGAATCAGTGCAGTTGTTAAGTGAGTAACAATGTTCTTAAATGAATCCAGCTTCTCCATTGACTTTGCTTGTCAGGTCACAAAAGACCACATGATCCCGAGAAACTGAACTGTTCTAAATATGAACCAGTTGCCAAGCATCTAAATTTTGTTCACATGAGCATAGGGATGTTCCAATAGTCGTAAGTGTGAAAAATGGTGATTAGTCACTTTTTTTTGTGGTGTAATTTTGAAGAGTCACTAAATGAATTGTTGTAAATTGAGAATTACAAAAATATGGTAATCCTGTTTTTGGAGCTAGCTCTTTGACATTCTGCCTTATTTTAAAAAACACTGATTTTAGGGAAACAGCTGGATCCCACTTTAGAATTTGTTAAATAAATAAGCTTTTTAAATCAAGGCTAAAATGTAACATTTCTTTCTCTTTCTCTCTGGTCTGTGATGGGAAAATCCCAAAGAAAAATGACAGCAACATGAGTAATCATCATTGTACACCTTTTCCCTTCCTTTCACTTTTACTTCTTGGTGTTTTAAAGAGCAAGAAAAATTAAATAAACTTTCCTCAGTTCAGTACTAGTCATTTTTAAAGAACCTTTCTTTGCTCTACAAATCCACAAAACTGGAGCAAAGCTGTCAAATTCAATTGATAGATTTGACTGAATCTCTCTCAAATTCCATTCTTGTTAGAATTTCAATAGTAGGTATAGTGTTCTACCACAGGGCCATCAAATCAATCTTTATTACAGTTACAGTCCAGCGTAAACAAAGAAAAAAGCACTATATTTTATAAAATAGATGCAGCAGTGTCATTCTACTTCTACTTGGTATGGTTGAGTCCTTGAGTAAGAAAAGATCTTCCAAATTGATTGCATTGGTGCAGTAGAGACTGAAAAAATAAATGTGACACTAATATACTCAGCTTCAAATAATTCTGTATTGAAGCTAACATCTCTTTGTCTCCAGTCAAAAGGCAAAACAGGACCACAGCAAAAAAGCTGCAATGCAGGAAGGGCTATTCAAAACTTATACTGGCCTTCTAACAGTCCTCAATACCATGGACTCTGCATCAAAGCTTGCTCTAGTCTACCAAACCCAAAATTTTATGATACTTCAGCAGAAACATTGAACAGGTAGTCCTCAATTTACGATCATAATTGAATCTGGAATTAGTCATAAGTCATATTGGTTATTTAAGTGGGTCACCATGTAACAACCCACATCCAATTTTTCAAGCATTTCGTGGAGTTGTTAAGTGAAGTCATAAAGAGAATGCTATGATCATTGAGAGAATTCCACAGTCATTAAGTGAATCAATTGTCCACAATGAGCTGGAATTTGGAAGTATTTTGAGCTGGAAATGGGAAGCAAACAGCGATTTCTGGCAAAAAAAAAAAATGTCGTAAGTTGAGGTTCCATGACTGAGTGATGCTGCAAAATATGTGCTGGTTGCTGAGCACCCAAAATGTGATCATGTGATCATGGAGGCAGGGCCATCAATACTTCAAATCTGGATCATAAGTAGCCTTTGGAAAGCCTGTCATAACTTTAAAAAGTCACTAAACGACCGGTTGTATATTGAGAACTACTCATAAACCTGCCTCAGTGATCTAATCTGATTCTTTTATCATTCTCCAGAGACCTTCTTACTTTTGAATGGCCTATAAATAATATAAACATTCTCTTATAGAATGTTCTCATATTAATGAGGGAAGTCTAAAGCACTGCAACTCCATTTGGAAGATTCAGTTAGGAACTTCTCATATTCCTGATGGCCCAGAACTCCATATCTCTCACACTAATGAGGTTTGTCATCCACTCAACCTTAAGGCTTAATATAAGAAACTATATAGTTGACGAAACCATTAAGTATGCTAAAGGGAATCAATATAGAAGGAGCCAACAAGAAATGGAATCAAAATATAGTATTTTAGAAAACCGTGCTTTTCCATCAAATTCCAAAGAAGACATATCATAGCAAGCTGTAGTATTTCAAACTGCTAAAGCTCCAGAAGCAAATTACATGCGGCTGACCTTGATTGACCCAGCTGAGACGAGAAAGTTGTAATTCTGAAATTCTAACTGATTGAAGCTTACATAATAATCACATATGAATTACTGTCTAGATATTTATACACAATGGTTTATAAAGCTGTAGAGAAGTATACTGGGCACACATTCTTTCCCCATTTTGTTTTTTTTGGGGGGGGGTGTCCCCCCCACAATTCAAAGGGAGGAGTCAGGGCTGCCTATTATAACCAAACTGTGAAATTCTGATTTAGTGTTGATTCAAAACAAGAAAAATATATCTAACTCTAAATACCAGGACTAGACATAGAGAAAGTATGTTTTTCCACCATTCACATTAGAATTTGTTTTAAAAACTCTGGCAGCATTATAGCTTGTGAGCTACTTGCCTATTATACCTGGAACATCTCCACAAATCTTAAATACAGGTAGTACCTGACTTATGGTCAGAATTTGTGTTGCTAAGCAAGGCAGTTATTGAGTTGGGCCCAATTTTACAACCATTTTTGCCAGAGCAAATTGCTGTAGATGTTAAGTGAATCTGGCTTTCCCCCTTGACTTTGCTTGTTGGAAGCTAGCTGGGAAGGTTACAAATGGTGATCACACAGGACCCCAGGATGCTGCAACCATCATAAATACATGCCAGTTGCCAAATGCACAAATTTTAATGGGGATGAGGCAATTGTCATGTGAAAACCAATCATAAGTCATTTTTCTCAGTTCTGTTGTAACTTTGAGCAGTTACTAAATGAATGCTTGCAAATCGAAGACTCCTGTATAAATCTATATGAGCCGTTGGGGAGGGGGGGGTGTATTTACACTAGCCCCATTGTCCACAGTACTATACAGTCACAATAACGTCATGTTGGTCCTTCCTCTGCCTTTTATAACTCCACTTTTTTGCGGTTTTAGGCAGCTTCCTTTTCTTCTTCACTTAATTATGAAGACTTGTGAGCCTAAAAAGTTCATTGTCTACTCTTGCATTCTTTTCATAAAACAAAATATTCTAATATTCACCTTTTAGTCCTAAAAGACCATTGTTTTTGCTCTTGATTCATTTCCCCTTCTAGCAGAATCATCTTTCCCTTTCTCTTAAAAAAGTTTTCTGCATATGTTGCTCATTTAGATTAGGAATGTACCCTAATCTCTTTGCTGCCAATTACAATTTTCTTGCTTTCGCTAGCTTTCATTGTAGGGAACTCTTACCCTGAAAGTATAGAAAGCTGTCCAAGGGGCTTTCATTAAGGCCAACCCTTCATTAGGCAAAAGAAAGCAGTCACCCTAAGTGACAGAGGCGGGATCCTCTGATCATTGTGAAACCTACTGTCATTCCTTCTGGTGGAAACATTGCTTATTCTACTGCTCTAAACCATCTGCTGTCATGGATTCACTGATGAATGTTACCCTTCTGCCAATAGTTTAAAAATAAGATTCAATTGCCAATCGAGTCAGCTTTTATATAAGAAATGAAGAACACATCCTTTTGCAAAATTTGGCTTTAAGTTTTGGTAGCACAATGTCTTGGTAAGTCTTGACTGACCTGCAAAGCAACTAGCAATCAAGATTAAATTCATAGATACTTGTGACATTAAAAACCTTCTAGTTAAACAGAATCAGATGCAGTGACACACAATGGCATTCACTGTATTAGGTCCAGATTTGCTGTTATGCATCCTTTTGGCTGCATTTGAACAAAGATAGCTAAAGATCATTCCCTCTTGGTTGATTTCTTTCATTCTGGAGTGAGAACCCAGATTGGAACAATTCAAAACCTCCAGCACTCATTTCTGGTTTGACTTTCGGTCATGATGTTTTATCCTGTACAATTCATTGATCAAGAACTTTGTCTAAATGGAATTTTCCCAATGATTCCAGAATAATGTTTAGAACAAGTTTAATTAATATGAGGCTGCATTTCCAGGGTAGGGTTTCTAAAGAATCATTATGAAATGTAATTTCACATAGAATCATGATTGAATGGTTTAATGGAGAACTTCTCATTCTGCTGAACATCTTGCGTTCAGAGGAGGGAAAAACGGAAAGCTCTGAATCGTCAAAACAGGCTGAACAGCCTCACAGACAAGAAATTATTCTGTACATGTGCTTCTCATATATTGCAGTCGAAATCTGAAGCTTGTTCCTAAATCCCCACTGGAAGAAACAGTAACAGAGCTACAATTCGCTTGTCCTCTTGGGTCATGCTATATGTATGTTCTACAAATAAAAAAAGGATAATGTCCAACTTTCCTGTTCAGACCTCCTGTAACAATGCGGTGCCCTGCGGTCAAGCAATGTGTGAATAAATTGGAGGAGAAAAAAGGGAAAAAAGCCCTTGGGGAATAGCAACCTCTTTTTCTCACTTTTCTTTTTTTGCACTTTATTGCAGTACATGTTAGACAAAGGCCACTCTGTTCTCAGCACTTTCCCCTCCCCTTAAGGACTCCATGCCAAATAATGTTATTCCTTTTCACCATGGCACTGCCATGAGAGCAGGCTGGTATGATTGCCTGAAAATCGTAGGCTTTTCATGGAAAATCCTTTTGCTCAACAGCCCCCTTTGTCAAATTAGACATGAAAAGGGAAAAGCAAAAGAGGAGAAGCACCCAGATGAAATCTAATCATTGGGATTGGGAACAAAGCTATGAGAAAATACCACAATCACAAAGGGATGGAGGAGGGAGAGCAATGCACACACACACATACACACACAGCCCCCCCCCCCAACAGCAACTAAATTTGGTAGTACTCAATGGAGTACTGCCACAGTTTATTAAAGGAAGACCACTCCTGCTGTCTATAAAGGAGTTAAGTTGTCCATCAATAGCAGCATTACCAAACTTTTTTGTAATGTTGCTGTAGCCTGCACAATAATAAAATATATCAAGGATAAGCGTAATCTATACAATAGATATAATACAACAGTAGAGTGTTTATCAACCTTAGATATGTCTCCTTCATCCTTCAGAATTTCATTCTGGAAAGTTCAGTTCCTTTCTTGTCCCCCATTAAATGACATCGATTCTTTGGAACGTTGGCTTTAACAATTAAAATCTTATTCCCAATCATTCTTAGAAACAGATGTGCTTAAAAGCTGCAAAGAAATGTTTCTGATGGTTTAATTGTTGAGAAAATTGAAGCTTAAAAACAAAAACAAAAAACCTGTCCAAAGTCTCCTCCTCTCCCTTCCTACTTCTCTTATACAGGCATTTGAAAAGGCTTGTCAAATTACGCCAACCAGAAATCTATTTCTCTAGGTAAAGGTAAAGGTTCCGCTTGCACATATGTGCTAGTCGTTCCCGAATCTAGGGGGCAGTGTTCATCTCCGTTTCTAAGCCAAAGAGCCAGCACTGTCCAAAGACGTCTCCGTGGTCATGTGGCCAGCATGAAAAACTACTAAATGCGCACAGAACACTGTTACCTTCCCACCAAAGGTGGCTCCTATTTTTCTACTTGTATTTTTACATGTTTTCGAATTGCTAGGTTGACAGAAGCTGGGACAAGTAATGGGAACTCACTCTGTTATGTGGCACTAGGGATTCAAACTTCCGAACTGCCGAACTTTCTGATCAACAAGCTCAGCATCTTAGCCACTGAGCCACTGCATCTATTTCTCTACAGGAATGTATAAACAGACTGCATCTTTCCTATAGCTAGATTAAAATCTACAAAAAGGTGCCAACCCTGCTTATTCAGAGATTCATGAATTCAAAAACTTATGAAGTAACTTGCACAGCAAACATGTAGTATAACAGTTTCAGAAACAAATTGGTAGTGTTTCAAAGGAATGTGTGGATATCTGTGTATGTACACATGTAAGTAGCACATATATCAGTAAGATGTTGCAAGGTAGAGGATTTCAGTATCTTGGACACGGTCCCATTTCAGGCCAACAGAGTTAAGCTATTCTCAAAGACTGTTTTTGAGTCATAAATCTGTAGTCCTCAACTTACGACAACTGAACCCAAAATTTGTTGCCAAGCAAGACAGTTGTTAAGTGAGTTTTATCCCATTTTGCGATCTTCCTTCCCAGAGTTGTCAAGTGAATCACTGCAGTTGTTAAGGTAGCAGCATGGTTGCTAAGTGAATCTGGTTTCCTTATTGACTTTGCTTGGCAAAAGCTGGCAACAGGTGATCACATCACCCTGGGGCACTGCAACCGTCATAAATACATGTCAGTTGCCAAGCATCTCAATTTTGATCCTGTGACAATTGGGATGCAACAATAGCCAGGTGAAAAACGGTCATAAGTCACTTTTTTCAGTGCCATTATAATTTTGAACAGTCAAAACGAATCGCTCTAGGTATAGTATAGTCTTTATTGTCATTGTACATCGTGTATACAACGAAATTGGTTGTAGGTCAAGGACTACCTGTAAATGAAATTTATCTTTGATGATAAGAGACCAGAGAATGAAAGCATGATAAACTGTATTTGACTGCTCTTTCGATGGATAGATGCTTGGACTGGCTGAGGGCTTTAATGGTCTTGGGGTGTCATTTAGCAGTTTAATGAAGACCAACATAGATTATAATGTTTGCCAACCTTAATCTTAAACAAATAGTTTAAACAATAGGCTATAGGATTAAGGATAAGGGGATTGTAAATGAAACAAACAAAATGTTAAAAAGTTATGTATTTATTTATGTAATTACTAACCGAGCACATATAAATTACATTAAAGTAACCAAAATATCTTTACAATCCCAACGCATGTCACAACTTTTGATAAGTCCTAATGTTTGGAAATTGAAAGTTGAAAAACTTTCAGACAATTAAACGACTCTAGTTTTAAAGGAAAGGCAAATATTAAATAGTCAAAACACATGTTTATTTTTTCAGAAGAAAAATTCAATTATGTTCTTATTTTACCAAAAGGTAATACACATATTGTTTATACTGGATAAAAAGCAATGATTTTTTTTCTTCAAATATGCCTTAAATGTGCCACTGGCTTACACTAGGCATGTATAACCATTAAATTATAGGTACAATATATTAAGTCCTCCAGCCAGCGGTGAAATTCACTTACCTTCCCTACCGGTTTGCAAATGTGAGCGCATGTGCTGCGACTGCACACCGCATTCTGCGCATTTGCAGTGCTCGTACATTACGTTGGAGCGGGTGGACAGACCCTCCCACAGCCGCCGCTACCGGTTCGCCCGAACCATAGAGAGGCTGAATACCACCTCTGCCTATAGCACTGCTATTATGTCTTTGATCAAGTCTTTTAGAGATCATACCCTGCAGTCATTCCATATGCCACCCGCAACAGAAGCCAGATGATTATAGTACAAATCAAATCTCTATCACTAGCTCTACTGAAAGAAGTTGCTGAAGAACCTAAACAAGAGTTGACCTTCCCAAATTTATTTGTAAAGTTAAAAAACTACAGTACATGGCTTGTAATTAACCCTATTTAAAATACCCTGTAATTGATGCTAACCTAAGTTAACTGCTGTCTGATAAGCATATTACAGCATAATAGAATTGGTTTAACGTTGGTTCAACCTGCTTTGCAAACCCAGGCAATTTGGGCATTTTAAACAATCTTAAGTTTTTGTGTGCTGAGTGAAGATAGTCTCTATATAAAACGGTGACGATTCTTGGTAGTTTCTTGGTACGATTCTTGGTAGATTCTTGGTACACTAAATTCATAATTTAGTGTCCCACAAAAAAACTTAAAAAGGCAAAAAGTCTTCAGGTCCAATATTGTAGAGTAGCAGAACACAATTTGCAACACCCCACATAGACCCCCAAAACCTGAAGTGTGCCTCCTCCCTGATTTCTTTATATCCAGCTTAAAGCAATTAACTACATTTTTGCAGTGACTCAGGCAATCAAAGTATATTGATTAAATCAATATATAATATGGAACTGTGGAGATGTTTTGAGTTATACATTCCACATAATCCTTCCTAGCCATGGGAGTTACTGGCGATGCTGACACTGTATCTGGAAGGCATCAAGTATCCAGGCAGCAGTGGGGATTACAGATAGTCCTCGGTTTACAACCATTTGTTTAGTGACCGAAGTTATAACATCACTGGAGAAGTGACTTATGATCATTTTTCACACTTATGACTCTCTTAACAACTGCCTTGTTTAGCAACAAAAATGTTGGGCTGAATGGTGTCAGAAAGTGGAAGACTACCTGCCCTTTGACTGGTACATTGTTTGTTTGCTTTCAGGTTTACAAACCACAGTAAACATGCATACACGTTGTTCTAGACCAGTGATTGCTAACCTTTTTTGACTCGTGTTCCAAAAGTGGGGGGAGCGGAGTGTTGTGCGTGGGTGTGCCACACCCATAATGCTATGTACGCGACCCTCTGCTTTTGGCACACTTTTTTCGCCCTCCCCAGGCTCCAGAGGCTTTCTAGGAGCTTCCCTGAAGACTTCAGAGGCCAAAAAACCGCCTCAAAAGGCCTAAATCAGCTGGCCAGCGCACACATGCACACTGCAGCTGACAGGGCAACGCCTCGCGTGCCCTAAAAAATGGTTCCGCGTGCCACCTGTGGCACCGGTGCCATAGGTTCGCCATCACCGTTCTAGACTTTATGTTTTACTTAATGGGAAATTTTAATTCTCTTTCTGGAATTCATTAGAGGCAGTCCCTTACATTTACAATTGTGAGATAGAAACTAGATACAAAATTGGAGTGTTTTTCAGTGATTTAAGGACCTCCCTAAACTTAAATCCACATGTGTTCTTAATGTTACCAAAAAGATTAGAAAAAAGCCTCTAGTGTGTGGCTTGCTGAAATCATAATGTCTTTAGTGTAACCAAACCTTCCTTTCCACACACTCCACACCCCCTTGTGTTTTAAACATTCCGGCATGCATAGAAGGTGGCAAGTCTTAACCATGTTCTAAAAGTTTTTTTTCCCATTAGAAATTGTTCAAATAAATTAGGAAAACAATAGGGAAATAGAAATTTGGCACTTCACCACTGAGCTTTGGACATGGTTGGCTTCCCCCTATCCCTCCAATGTACACTGCAGTATTATTAATTTCTTTAAACAGAATCGTTACACTCATTTAATAGCAAATGTCACTGTGGAAAATTAATGGGGAACCCAAGCATAATGGGAAAGTGTACAACTATATCAGTGGAATAGAGAGACGGAATGATTAATATTCTGCAAACCATTCTGCCTCAAATTAAAAAATAAACCGTGTAAAACAATAGGCTCTATAAATAAAAACAAAAATGTAATTGGCTTTATTCATATAACAGAAGATCTTAGTTACTCCCTGCTTCCTAATACAACTCATCTTCCTCCAATTACTTTCTATTATGTGGATTCAAGTCAGAAAAAGAGGAACAAATGTGGCACACATAGCAGTAATTAGTGTATTATGTCTCACTGGAAAAAAATAGAATGGAATTTACACTGTAAAACTAAGCAAGTGCCCTCCACAGGAAAAAAAAACACACCCTCATGTTTGTAGCTTAATAGTTTCTGTTACATGAAAGACTTCAGTAGGAATTCCTGATTTTTACTATGCTGTACTCAGACATCCTATGCATCAATAACGTTCTAGGTAGCCAACTTAAGAACAGTTTGAATAAGGGAAGAGCTGTCCCCGAAGGGTGAACAGCAGCTGAGAAAAAAAAGAGAGAGAAATGAGTCCCTGAAGCTGACTTTATCAGCTTACATTAAAAGTCATGCTCTGCTGAGTGTCTTTCTACTTCACTGCATATACCCAATATATTTTGTTCCTCACCAAAGAGTTCTGGGTGCTGCGCCAACCCCAGACAGTTTTCAGCAAAGCCAAACCTCAACTTGGCCACTGAAAAGCTTCTTTGTTTGCTGTTGCCTCCCAACTCCGCAGACCCTGCAAGTGAACCCCTTAATCCTGAAATATGGTTGGTGGGCCTTAGCTGATGGAAGGTCGATGTTTCCCCTTAACAGATTTTCAAGCATCAGTGCTAAGACATATTTATCATCAAGAAGCTCTTTCTAGTGCCAATAAAAAAAAAACCTGGGGGAATCCAGTGAGCAAAGAATAGGACAGAACTATTTTCAATGCAAGTTTTATCCTTAACTAATACCAGAGATCTACAATTTTCCCACTCTAGGTTAAATCATGAAAGAAGCATCATTTTCCAGCAACACCTGGTTAAGAAGCACCACAAAGCTTGAAATGGGCTGTTTTCATTCTTTCGTTTAATACTGTATTGTAAAGTAAATCTAAAGCATGTTATTTTTCCAGCTTTTCTTTGCTTTCCCCCCTTTGGGGGGGGGGGTTGACCAAAGCTCTTCGTATTTAAGTGTTGGATTCTTTCCTTCAGCTTCTCTGGAATAATTTTTTAATCCATAACTTACTTGCTAATGTGCACTTCAGTGTTCAAAAAGCCTAACACTTCCAAAAAAGGCCACAATTACCATGATTTGTCATTTTAAAAATAAATTGGCAGATGAGGTAACAGCGTAAATGTTCTATTAGTGTATTCTAAAAAAGGTCACATGTATGAAATTTATTTTTAATAGTAAAGCCTGACCTCAGCATACATTTCCATCTTGTCTTTCCGAAGTTACGTTTATGAATTTGTTTCTTTCCATAATAGTCTGCTGAACCAATACTCTCTGGCAGCACACAGAAAGGCAGCTGCCAATTCCTTGCTTATGAAAAATCCAAACATTTATTTTCCTAAATAAATACCAATGATTAGACTTAAAAAGCTCAGGGCTGGCATCACTGAAAGCCAATACATACCACCATGCTCCATCCCGGAGTGCCGATCTTCCTCCACATGCACACACAAATTGCCAGCATGGAATGGCTGATTCATGTCACGGTTTTTAACCTTTTGCCCCCTCCTCTCAAAAATAAGATTTATGATACAGCTGCAATTCACATGAATGTGAAAAAATTATTATTATTTTCCTATCAGATTTTATCCATTTGTAATATAGCATACAAAGAAAATACGAAAGTAAACAATAGGAAAAATAGGGAAGGGAAAAGAGAAAAGTGAGGGAAAGAAAAGGGGAAAAAGAAAGAAAAAACTTTTGAATGCCTTTGATGTAGTAAAATATGGGATTAACATCAAACCTCAGCATTGTACTTTTACATAATAGTTTAAACTAGTCATTTCTATTGTATAACAACAAATCTATCTAATCAATAAAACCCAAAACCAAAGTTTCATTTTTTTTCCACCTCAAGCACAAAGTCCAGAAGCGGTTTCCGAGTAGAAATAAAAGTATTTGTATTTTTTTTTCTTTGATTAAAGCAGTCAATTTAGCCATCTCTGCTAACTCCATTAATTTTTGCAGCCATTCGTCCATTGCAGGGACCAAGGTGACTTTCCATTTCTGTGGGTGAAAAAATAATTATTGTGCAGCTTGTGGTGAAAGCGCCAGTTTGATGCACTAGGCTAGGAACTGGGAGACTGTGAATTCTAGCCCATCAAGCATAAAGCCAGCTGCGTGTTCTTGGGCTCATCACTCTCTCTCAGTCTTGGAAAAGAAGCAATGGCAAACCACTTCTGAAAAATCTTCTGAAGAAAACTGCAGGGACATTAGTCTGGACAGTTGCCTGACTTAAAAGCATATACACGTACAATTTATGCAGAAGGTAAACTGAATCAATGTGAAGGAACTGATAAAAATGTCCTTCTTCTACCCAGCTGAATGTGAATCAGAAATTATCCATCCCAAACTAAAGCCATTAATTTAAGGTGATATGCAGCTTGTCCTGAAACGGCAGTCTCAATTCAGATTCCAGAAAGACATGCTGAAGATTCACATCAGGAATATTTACAGCAGGACAGCTGGTATGATTTTACAACAGGTTGCACATGCATCATTTTCTCTGACTGCCAAGTTCAATGATACTAAGATACTCTATTGTGAATGATCTTATGAACGATCAACCAAAGATCTAAGGATAAGCATTCATAAAGCTCTCATTGTCACTCAAAGCAGTATTTCAGGGTCAGTATGACCCATACATTAATACCAAATGACAACCTGAATACATTTCTATAGCCTTTTCCCCCAGACTTAAACTAATCTTGCTGCACTAAAACTGTAGGTGGCAGAGCCATATTTTTCATGCTATCAACGATTCTCTGCTTGAAATGCAAAGTTGGAACATTTCAGTGTGGAAACACATTTGAAACCCAAATCAGTGCTTTGAAATAATCTAATTCTTTTAGTTCTGTTACTGGTGAAGACAACTTTGGAAGCTGATGGCAAAGTTCTTCTAATACTGCAATAGCTAAATCAGCTGAAAGTTCTTTTGCCTCAAGGAGAAAGAGTCATAGTGGAAAGCTAGTTTGGCCTCATGGTTAAGGCACCAGGCTAGAAAGCAAGAGACTATGAGTTCAAGTCCCACCTTAGCCATGAAAGCAGTGACTTTGAGCCAGTTATTCTCTCTCAATCTAACCTACCTCACAGGGAAATTGTTGTGGACAAAATAGTAGGAAAGTGTGTTGAATATGTTTTCTGCGTTTAAATATTTGTAAAAACAATAAAGGCAGAATACAAGTAAATAAATATTAATAATGTAGAGAGTATTTGCTGAGGGTCAAGTTCATAATTATTTGGATCAGAACCCAGGGAGGAGAAATTTAAGCCTTCCTTTTCTTGTTCCATTTTAAGAAAAAATACCTCTTCCAATGCTGGCAATTTATTTCATGGGAGAGCAAGCAAATCATTTTCCAATTAGATGGCAGCTAAATTGTCTTGTATGGAATGTAAGCCAGACCACTTTTGTTTCACATTACTGAGAGACAATGGGTGGCATGGAGACTCAGCTTCCTAATCAAGAAGATTGGGAGACATGTTCCTTAATACCATATATATATTTCTTCAGAAATAATAATGATTTGAAGATGTTCCTGAGCAACCAGACGTTTTTGGCTGTTTCCAATGCTTAGCCACAGCAAGCACTATAGGAGCATCAGAGACATATTTAGCACTAGATGAAGTTGTATATGTTTGTTAGGATTCATTCATTGGCACTAGGGGATTTTGACCTAGCCCAACAGCAAGGATCAAGATTGGAATTTCAGAGAAAAGACTTGATTAAAAAAATACACACTGACTGCAAGAAGTCATTTACACCATCCCAAACTTACCCACTGTTTGTTAAACTTTTTACATTCCAAGCAAAGTCCATGTTAGAGAGCTGCCCAAAGCCTATGGTATACAGTTTGCTACACAAAATAGAGAAAGAAAAGGGTGGGAAATGTTTTTCCAAGGAAGGACAGAGCCAAGCCTTCAGGAAACTTCTTTGTAACTTTAAGCATGTGAGGATGTTTCTTTCTCTTTCCTTAAATGGGCAGTTTCTATTTGACTTTTCCATGGATTTGGGTTTGTGAATAATTCATGCCAAGTTAAAAAAAAAGGGGTTGAAAGGGGTTGAAAGTGTTGCAAATCTTGGCATTTGGAAGAACAGAAGCTATTGGAAAGAATAATTTTTAAAAAACTCACTCACAAACTAATGCAACCTTGAATGACATTACCACAAAGACACAGGCCAAGACTCAGCATGAAATAGGAATAAAATAGAGGTGAAGAGGTACAGGCATTCACAAAAGCCTCAATTTCAAGTAATTGCATTTACCCAGCTGTATATAGCTACTGCTACAAAAGGAGGCTAAATAATAGAGAGGACTTAAACCATTTGCAGTCCTAAATGTGACTAGGGACACTGATATGAAAGAGTTCCCCATCATGGACAGAGGTCTAAAACCCTTTTAGGCAGATGTGCAGACACTGGAACAGAATATTGGAACAGAATTTGTGTGTAGTATAGCCATCTTTTAGCCCCACATATGTGAAAGTATCAGGATAAGCCTTCTGAGGATTTGAGAATGGATGTACAGAATAGATGTACAGTATACAGAGCGTTTCCTGGCAGATAGTTGCATAATGATGATAGATGAGAAAAAAAATGTGTGGTTATTCCATCATTTTCCTCCTTAACAAATCTATTAGGGGAAAAATGGACCTTTGGTCATGAATGAGGTTATATGATTGTACTTATATACAGGTAGCCCTTGACTTATGACCACAAACTGAGTCCAAAATTTATGTTGCTAAGTGAAAGATTTGTTGACTGACTTTTGTCCCATTTTACGACTTTTCTTGCCACAGGTGTTAAGTAAATCATTGTTAATTTAGGAACGTTAAGTGAATCTGACTTCCCCATTGCCTTTGCTTGTCAGAAGGTCACAAAAGCTGGTCACATGACCCCTGGACAATGCAACTGTCACAAATATTATCCAGTTCCCAAACATTGAAATTTTGATCACATCACCAAGGAGATGCCTTGGTCACATGTCATAAATGTGAAGAACGGTCATGTCACTTTTTTCAGTGCCATTCAATAGTGGGTTGTAGGGGGTATGCCCCGGTACAGGCATACTGGTGCCTGCTGGGAGCACCGGGTACCGTTCCGGTATGGTGCTCCAGAGGGCCCACCCGCTTGCCCGCCATCCTTATCTGTATTTGTGCTCTTTGGCTCTTCCGCACAGGCGCACGGAGCGTACGACGCCTGCGCAACACTCCCCCAAGCAGCTGGAGCGTTGCAGAGGCATCGCAGAGTGTCACAGGAGGTAAGGGCACATGCGTGCTGCGCGCGTTCATGTAGTGGATGCCGGGCCCCACTGCACTGTACTGGTTCCATCGGGATCCGGAACCCACCACTGGTGCTGTTGTAACTTTGAACCACCAAATGAACTGTTGTAAGTTGAGGACTACCTGTACAGCTTTACTGCAAAAGTGAAAAGTCTATAAAACTGTGTCTGAGGCAGAACAGGTAATGCTATCCGGCACAACTGTACAATTCCTTTTTAGTAGTTTCCTTTTACAGTTATTGTAGATCCCTGTCTATTAGAGTTGTATTGATGGAATGATAGTAGTAATAATACAACAGATCTAGAAGGTACTAGGTTGGGTCTAGAAAAAAATATATGGACAAGAAATATTCTCCATTCTTCTCCTACTGCCACCCCTACTCTCAAAATTGGCCTCAGCTCCACTCTATGCAGTTGAAGAGATGTCATGTTTAGTCATGTCTAACTTGGTCCTTGCTCTCTTGGTTTTGGATTTCACAACCCAGCCATTTAATGAGAACATTAGCCTGATGTCTTAGGGGCCTTTCTCCACCTGCTTGAAGGAAACCCAACAACCAGAGACAAACCAGAACTTGTAAACTTCACAAGATTTCTATAATTAGGCATCAGTTTTCCAGCATCTGAAAAGTGCTGCCACTTTGACAGCAGCGTAAAGACCTCAATAAAATAAATGCAAGGAATACGCCCATTTGGTAAAAGCCTTAGGGATCCTCGTACGAAACTCGGCTTCCCACCTGCTTCTGATTCGTTTTTGCCCCAAACTATAAATAGCTTATTTGTATAAATATGCCACTGGCAATACAATCTAAGCCTTAAAAAATGCAATCAAACCACCAGGCAGACTACTGATATAATCAAACAGAGAGACAATGGAATTCCAGGAGCAGACAATGTTGCTGATTAATGGGCTACAGCCAAATAATTACATCAAAATGGAAGAGGGGCTTGTTGATATCAACTAATCTTGACTAAAAGAGTTGTCATGTGTTCCTTTTCTGAGTAAGTGGTGACATCTGAAAAAGGCAATTTTAGAATCCCTGAAAACCTCAGTTCCTCTATTCCTCTGATGAAAATAGAAGACACATCTTACTCTGAAGATAAAGTTTAGTAACAACAGTTTATTTCTTTGCCTTACCTGAATAAACAATTGTTGGGTACATAGGAGAAGGCTGTGTGTCTGTGATTCATCATTCTCCTTCTGTCTTTAATAACTAACCCATTTAATCTTTGAATGAGACTGTTTCTTCTGCTCTGTTCATCCTAACCAGGAGAAGAATATAGTCTAGAAATCAATTTTCCTGTCATGACCTCATGATCTTGCCCTTGTTTCATCCCCCCACACTTGGAGGGCCATCTTAAAGTCATCTTTAACCGTCCCGGCTTAAAATTAGCTTTCTTCTTCACTTGACAAAATTTTCACTGTGGATGATCAATGGTCACCTGCTGGCTGGTTCACCATTGAGTGGCCATCAGCTCAGCTCTTACTGACCACGTTGAACTGCTGCCAGAATATCTTTTCCATCTGATCAGTGGAAATTGCCTTCTGTGGCCATTTCTTTGTAGGCCACAGGAAAAACCAATATCACTTTGGGTCTCAGTGCCAGGAACTGTCATTTCCTTGAAGCACTACTCAATTGATCTCTGATCCTACCTACCAGTCAACTACAAGCCCTCTCCATACCTGTTACTTGCCAACTGGGTGAATTCTGAAAAGCAACTTATTATTCTTTAGGAAGAATTTCATTCCTGTTCAAAAAATAGTTCAAACAACAGAATTGGGAGCACCGACTCCATCAGATAGAACTGGCCATCCCTCTTAGTGCATGCTATGTCTTAGTTGAGTGTCCCACTATTCTATGCATCTAAGTAAACCTGGTCAATGCCACCTATCCTTTGTTAGGGAGAAAGATTGGTGGTGATTGTCCTGTCAGCAAGTGAAGCTTAATGGGAGGGGAAACAAAGCCAGAATCATTTTCTTGTTTGGCAAAATAGAAATCAGAAGTGGGGGAGAGGGGTAAACACAATCTTACTTAGGCCATATAAAGATACTAAGAATGCTTCTGCATTTATTTGCCACGTATGCTCAGATAAAAGCAGGGTTGTTGCTTAAAATGGTAAATGCACAAGCATTCTCACTTGGTATCTTAATATGGCTCAAGTTATGGTATTTAAGTTATAGGGAGAGACAATTCAGCTTTTCTAGTAATGAGTAGAGGGGTGGAGAAAGAGGAAGGGTCCATGGTGGGCTACAAAGTCAGATGTTTGGTTCAGAGCGGTCTTCCTCTAGATGTGTGGAGACTTCACCTTTCAAAATGCTCAGAAATGTTGCTGAAAATTCCCAGAAAGCAAAGCCAACAAAGTTCCAGGATAAAGAAAAGGCCACTTCGAAACTGAACGTCATAAGTATTGACTCTGAAGAAATTTAGTAAGATGTCTTAGTGGTCTCTAATGAAGATCCTGGGCAGTGGGAGGAGATGACTTGCAAGGAAGAAAGAATTTTTCACTGGGAGTCTGTTTGAGGTTGCTTGGGTGAGAAATACAATTAACTGCATTAAAATTACCAGTTTACCTCAAAAGGCTTCTGGGATGGTGTTATTCTTGCCTCAAAACCATGGCAACGGGGTCTCTTTTGCTTAGAAGACCTTAGCTTGGTGTTCTTGGCCAGTTGCCATGGAGACCAGGCCTGTACAATGCCTACACTGAGCACAAGAGTGGGAAAGACAGCTCAGTCAGGTTTCTGTGCAAATTATGTGCCACAGGAACTAACCTCTGCTAACAGCTTTAGCACTGAAAAAGAAAAAGAAAAAAACTAGCAGGAAAATGCCTCTCCACCTCCCTTGTTCTTTTCCCCACACAGAAGAATGGAAACAGCTGACAAAGATTTCAAAGAGCTGGGACACGCATACTTCACGTTCTCTTCGTTTTCTCCCCTTTTTTGAATGCAATGCTTCAGCAAACCCACAAAAAGAAAGGGTGGGCCTGCCCCTATTGCAGAATGTCCAAACTCCGAGGAAGCCTACAATGGGAGGGAAAAAAGGGCTCTGGAAAGGGAATTAATATCCATTTTGAAGATGTTATTTTGTTCCCAATCCAAACCTGTGCAGAGTCAAACTTTTTTTTTAAAAAAGAAAAGTTTACTTAAAACAATTGCACTCGAGCCCCATTTTAAAATAAAAAGACACTGTGGATTTGTGGCTCAGATGCAATGACGCCACCATTTTTCATAAATAACAATTGATGGAAGTTGTAGTAGCCTGTCAGTACATTAAAAGGTGACTCAAAGTAGCCTTCATCGACTCTTAGCTCTGTGATTAGCAGAATTAGCAACCTGAAGCTGTTGCTTCTAAAAAAAATACTGAAACTATTCAGAGTATTCACTGAATTTTAGGCCTGGGGAAAAGGAATCAGAAATAATCTGGATTAAACAGGGGATCTATCATTACTTATTTCTCTCCACTTTTTTCTGAAGTTTTTCTTCCCAACTAAAGATTCAGACCTAACCTGATCACCAACCTGTTACAAACAAGTGCAGATACTGATAATTTAATGTTTTGTAATATTAATTCAATCCACAATGCCTAACACAGCTATAGGGGGACAGAAGAAACTTTACTGATTTCTAAACTGTAGTAAATACCATGACATTATAAGAATACACAAGGCAGCAGTTTTTATCCAACAATGGGGCAAATTAAAATGTATTTTATACATCCTATGTGTGTGTGTGTGTGTGTGTGTGTGTGTGTGTGTGTGTTTGTTACAGCTGATCAGGATAATAACCAATGGTCTAGTGGCAATTACAACTGCCTCACAAGTAATACTTCCCTGGTTCTAATCCCAGTTAAGGGTATGGCTAGCTGATGAGAGCTAAATAGCTCGAAATAGATCTATCCTAGTCTCCCTTGTTTATTTATTTATCAGCACAAATGCAACACACACACACATACACACACAACTCTGTGTGTGTGTATGTTCCAGCATAACTATGGAATGCCTCAAACAATTTTCAACCAAACTTGGTACACAGATGATTTATTCTCTTGAAACAAATACCCTAATGGTAAGACACACACACACACACACACACACTGGGTTGTGTGTTCTGTTAAGATACAGCCTGTTGTGCCTTAAAATGACTTCTACTGTACAGTGCAGTGGAGTTGCCATGGAAACAGCTTCACAGTACTTCACAAGGGGGCTCCCTCTGGTAAGGGGAAAATCCAACATTAGAAACCCTTTCTAATACAGGATTAGGATAAATAAATACCCGGGCAACACCAGGTTATCAGCTAGTACAATAGCCTGAAAAAAGCTGTTTCATTCTCTAGAGAGGAAGACCCTATAGAAGACAAGAGATTGTCACTTGGTAATGAATTAATTCTTTGCTTGGCATATGTATGCAGAATGCTTGATAGAACTTTTTAAGGACATTAGATGAGGTTTGACGGTATTCAGCTAAGAAAGCACTTTATATATCTGTCTTGAATTGGTGATGTTGTACTTGACCACAGGTGTGCTAATTGCCACCCCAAATCCATAAACTTGGCTGAACAATCTGTTTTGTGTTCTGCCTACATTTCTCAAAGTGATGACAACGTCTGGCAATTTTATAAGCTACTTTTATTGATTAGAGGCATTAAACTTGTAACTAACCACCAATCCAGCAAAACCTCGACCTTCTCAATATCTTACGGCAGCTGTCAAAACATAAGCTGCACGTACAGAAGTCTTATTCACAGACTTCTGATCTCTCCTGATATATGCCTTTGAGATGTGCAAATTTATGGAAAGTAGAAAACAACAAAAATGCCCAATCCCCACAAAGTAGATTAGTTTAATTAATATTATCTGGGATTAGCTTCAGATTCAAATGTTTCTACAAATAGGAAGTAGGCTCCAAACCTAAAGATAATAATGTTCTTCTAGATGAGGAAGTAGAACCTATCAACTTTTAGTATTCATCTAGTACTATAATGGTATTAAGTATTAGAACAATTGATTCACTTTCCACGAGATAAGCAGCATATAAATTTCATAAATAAATATATTTATTTAATACATGTGTATGGATGCTCATTACGTATACATGATTCTGGACAACTGATGATGATTAAAAAAATAAAGATAGGATAAAATTGCTCACATTTTAAAAAAACCATAAGCATAAAATAGCTGCCAAGAGCATTCATAACATCCTACATACAAATTAATCATGAAATAGGCTCACTGTTACTGCCCGGGCCTCATGCTAGATGGCAAACCCAAGTTTTTAATGCCTTACGAAAGGCCAGTGGGTGGATGATATTCCAGTGGGCAAAAACCATGGCAGAGAAGGCTCTCTTTTTGGTGTTGCCAGATGTAACGTTTAGTGCCAGGATCTGGAGCATGCCATTCCTGCCTGCTGGGAATTACTTTTGAGCAAATTATTTTCATATGATTACTTCATTAAAGTAATACAGAATTTCATTTGCTGATAATGCTGATAATCCTGTTGATTTAGCAAAGGGCTCAAGATTCAAAACTAGTAATTTTGTACACTGTTTGGACAGATGGTCCAGGTTTAAATCTTACTGTAGTGTATATTTATATACAACTAGATGATAACCCGGCATTGCCCGGGTATTTATTTATAGGGGGAAAATATCCAGACCAAAAATAATTTCTAATGTTGGATTTTCCCCCTTACCAGAGGAAGTTCCCTTGTGGAGTACTGTGAAGCTGTTACCATTGTAACTCCACTCTGCTGTACAGTAGAAGCCATTTTAAGGCACAAAAGGCTGTATCTTAACAGAGCACAAAACCGGGGGTGGGTAGGGTGTTTTACCCCCACAATATTTGTTTCCAGAGAGTAAGTCATCTGTGTACCAACTTTGGTTGAAATTGCTCAAGGTGTTCCAGAGTTATGCTGGAATATACACACACACACACAGCTGTTTATTTGTTCCAGTCTTTTTGTTTATTGTACTTCCAGTCTTTAAAAGAGAAACTTTAATAATACCTAGCCTGTAGAATACTATCAGAGCTAGTTATGGGATAAGGATTTCAAATCAAGCATTTATATACCGTATCTTATGATTTTGTTATCTTAGATGGAACTTGGAAAATTGGACCATATGCATTTGGGACTAACTACAGATTTTACCTGCAATATAGTCAATGAAAACATGGAGGAGTAGAAAAAAATAATGAACAACTTTAAGCAATACTAGTTGGGAATTAATCTACTATCTAACACCTGTGAGTAGCATCTCAAATCTAATAGTAGATTAGGATGAATGACATAAAGCATGCTGTTGATTTCCCAACAGCTTTGATCATATTAAATATGAAATAATCTCGTATTATTATAAATGTATTTAATAATACAATGTAGAAGTGACCCTCTGCTCCCTGATTGACAAAAATGCATTTGTTTCCCATTTACTGAGCTTTATAGTAGTGAACAAGCTAGACAACTGTTCTCTTGATTGAATGAGATTCAATTCCACAATAACATTCTTAGAACTGCCAACCTTAATTGTTTTGGGTAATTCCAAAGTAATACTTCTAGACTTTGTTTATCTTTTTAAAATATCCTTTATGCTGGAAAATATCTTAGATAAAATAAGTGTCTTTTTTATTTTTAGCACTACTGTGCTTGAATCCACTTCAAAAATGGTTCACAGGATTCACCTACTTGGATAAACTTTGCAGAGATAACAAAGACATTATCGGTTCATCAGCTCCTGCTTGGTCTTAAGTAACTGATTAATGCAACAGAAAGATCCTCAGTAGTTGAATGTAAGTATCAGTTGCAACATAAACATAAAAAACTTGTGATCTGTCAATCCATGATATCCTCTGGAGAAAATCAAGTTTTCATGCTTTTTTGCCAGCAGATGCTGAATGTTTTTAAACATTTCATGGATCACAGTTGTAAAAAGCACAAAGGAGATCTCTGGTGGCCTTCCAATTGATACTGATTGGACCCGAGACCATCCCTTTCCATTTGTCATGCAAATTAGAGTTGGTGGAAGCTGAAACTTAGCAATCGCAGATAATGTAGCTGCTGATTGCCTGGAGGTGCATAGCATGGCAACTGGGGAAATGCACAAGCTACTCATTCCTGCTCACGGGCCATTTTTTGTATCTACAGTAATTTAATACAGGTACAGGATTTTAAGAAGGATAATGTACTGAAAGTATAGACTTCAACCAAAAAAATTAGCTGGTGGATCACACTTCCTAAGTTTTAAATTGGATCTAAATATAATGACTGTACATTCTCACCAAATTGGTAAGTAAACAGATAAAATGCAGTCTATTGAATGGTTAATCCTGGCAGGAAACACAGCATTCAGAAATAAAGGCTGCATAATTTGTAAGCAACAAAAATGGGGTAAATATCCTTGCCTGACAGTTTAATATCTTCGATCCCAATTGCTTTTTTTTTGCTTCAATTCATCTTTATTGATAAAAATGCAATCTCCTTCCCCCTTTTAGCAGTATATCCCATTGAATTCAATGGCAATTGCTCTAATGTAGAAGACATTTAACTCTAATGTTAATTACTATTCTTCCACCTGTATGTTAAGCAGTTTAGAGAACATGAAAAAAAATCATAATGATTTACATTGGGTGAAGGGAAAATTCATACATACTAATTAAAAGTATTTCTTTTTGGCATCCAATTAAGACAATTATTTACCATTTTTCCTCCTGTTACTTGGTACATCACACAAACTACTATTCCAATACAGGATATATTTTTATGTACAGATGTATTTCAGCTTCACATTTTTAAAGACTAAAAAAAATGGAGTACACAGGTAGTTTCATGATGCCCAGAAAACTAATGATTGCTGTACAGTAAAAATAAAATAAACCAGTTTCCATTTCCAGTGTGTTGACATGACAAGGCCAGAGACTTCACTAGAAGCTACCTAAATACAGGATTCTAAGTATATTTATATAAGAAGAGATTTCAAAAATGTATTTTAGCGTTTTTAGATACTATACAGCATCTATCATCATAAAACTAGAATGTGCTCTAGAGAAAGTAATGAAAAGCATCACACCACTGTTCAAAGTATTTTATGATTCCTACCTCATTTGCCCTCACATTATTATTCTGTCTGGAGCCTGGAGAAATCAGGCTGAGAAACAACAATTTGCCCAAGGCCACGCCATCTGTAACTCAGTTGTAATGTCAATAAAAACGTCTTCACTGTCCACAAAATCTAAGCTAATATATTATGTTTTCTTTATGAATGTTTTTGATATCGTTTAGTCTAGTGGTTAAGGCACCAGGCTAGAAAGCAGGAGACTGTGACTTCAGGTTCTGCCTTAGCCATGAAACCACTTGGCCAAGTTTGAGTCAGTCACTCTCTGTTAGCCCAACCCACCTCACGGGGTGTTGTTGTGTGGAGGAAGGTGTGTTAGACCCGCGCCAGTCCGGCTTCCGACCCGGGCACAGCACCGAGACGGCATTGGTCGCGTTGGTTGATGATCTCTGGAGGGCGCGGGATAGAGGATATTCCTCTATCCTAGTCCTATTAGACCTCTCAGCGGCTTTTGATACCATCGACCATGGTATCCTATTGCGCCGACTGGGGGGGTTGGGGCTGGGAGGCACCGTTTTGCGGTGGTTCTCATCCTACCTCTCTGGTCGGTCGCAATATGTGTTGGCAGGGGGGCAGAGGTCGGCCTCGAGACCCCTCATATGTGGGGTTCCTCAGGGGTCGGTCCTCTCGCCCCTACTGTTCAACACATATATGAAGCCGCTGGGTGAGATCATCCGTGGTTTTGGGGTGGGATATCATCTGTACGCTGATGATACTCAGTTGTACATATCCACCCCAGACCACCCCAACGATGCCGTCGAGGTTATGTCCCGGTGCTTGGAAGCCGTACGGATCTGGATGGGTGGTAACAAACTCAAGCTCAACCCGTCCAAGACTGAGTGGCTGTGGCTTCCGGCACCCCGGTTCAGCCAGATTACTCCAACTCTGGCCATTGGGGGCAAAACACCGGCCCCCGTGGAGAGGGCGCGCAATTTGGGTGTCCTCCTGGATTCCCGGCTGTCTATGGAAGATCATGTGGCAGCCGTGGCCAGGGAGGCGTTTCATCAGGTACGCCTGATGCGCCAATTGCGCCCCTTACTGGACCGGGGTGCCTTACGCACAGTCACTCAAGCACTCGTCACCTCTCGACTCGACTACTGTAATGCTCTCTACATGGGGCTCCCCTTGAGGTGCACCCGAAAGCTGCAGCTAGTCCAGAACGCAGCCGCGCTGGTGATTACGGGAGCCCCCAGATGCTCCCACATAACACCGATCCTGCGCGAGCTGCACTGGCTTCCTGTGGTCTTTCGGGTGCGCTTCAAGGTCTTGACGACCATCTTTAAAGCGCTCCATGGCTCGGGGCCTAGTTATATGCGAGACCGCCTCCTGCCCCATACATCCCTCAGACCGATACGCTCCCACAGAGAGGGCCTCCTCAGGGTGCCGTCGGCTGGACAATGCCGACTGGCGACACCCAGGGGAAGAGCCTTCTCTGTGGCGGGCCCTGCCCTTTGGAACGACCTACCCCCTGAACTCCGCACCATCTCCGACCTCCGCCTCTTCCGCAAGTGTCTGAAGACACACCTATTCCACCTAGCCGGCCTAGCGTAACCTCCATACTGATTATTAGATAGTTTTAAATTTGGGATTTTAATTTGGTTTTTAGCGCAGGGTTTATTTATTAGAATAAGTATTTTAAATTTTGATATATTTTATATATTTTGTATCTATTTTAACATCCCTGTGCGCCGCCCTGGGTCCATTTGGAGAAGGGCGGGGTATAAATTTAATAAATAAATAAATAAATAAATGTTCGCTGCCTTGACTTATTTGTAAATATAATAAAAGTGGAACAGAAATAAAACAAAATAAATAAACAGAATTCTTTAAAAGTAACCCTTTTTCTCCAATAAGCTACAGTTTCCTTGTTTTGAAAACCATGTTAAGATATCATTGGATTAAAATCCCACAGGAATATGGTTGAAGATATCCAGCTGAGGAAAGAAAAAACACTTTGTGTAATATCTTAGCAGAGCACTAATTAATGTTGTTTTTAATCTGTTGGTAAAGTTGTAAAACCTTAGCACAGTAAGTCCTACTGAAATTCTAATGAGTATAATTGCATTGTTAATTACAGAAACATTTTTGGCCATAAAATTGCTATCTGAACCATTCATTCATTTCCATGAATTTAAAATTAGACAATTACCAACTTTCGTTCCATCATTTATCTTACACCCTTAGAAAAAGTGATTTGAAAATTAGCAACTGGCAGTAATTGGACTGACAATCTGAATCTATATATTATGTACAAGAAAAGGAAATCCAATAACAACAACAACAACAAAAACCCTGTTTCCTTAATTGTCATTGTGGAGTGAAAACACTGGCTCATAGCCAAGCAAAGGACAGTACATGGATATGTGGGAAGATACACAGAGGCCCACTTTTAAGTGCCCTTAATTGAGTGCTCACAGGAAAAGGTTATTCACTTGCTCTTCCTACATTTACAGAGATCATTGGAGAAGTAAATTCAACTGATGCTTGATAACTCAATAATCCTATCGACCTTTATCAAGACCTTTATTCATGCTCAAGTCAGCTCATAAATCTTAAGATCATTCATATTTACCTTGAAAGAAGCCTCACTGCTTCTAAGGATACATGAGTAGCACTTTGCCATAATACTGTGAAGTGATTATTTAATTGGATTAAGTATGTCCCACTAAAATCAATGGGATTTATTTCTTACAGTAGTAGACATGGCTAGCATTAAACTGTGGCTTTTCATTCCAAGTGTCAACATGCTAAATGACACTAAATAGAAAGGCCTGCTGGAAGACAAAAGGCTTTTTGTTAATTATGTTATGTCACTGATCCCATGACTATGTATTTCACCAGTCATTACTAGAATCACCATATAAACAGTCTGGTCTAATGGTTGAGGCACCAGGCTAGAAACCAGAAGACTGTGATTTCTAGTCCCATGTAGGCATGAAAGCCAACTAGGTGGTTCTAGGATAGTCACTCACACTTAGTCCATCTCATCTCACAGTGTTGCTGTAATAGCAATAGCACTTAGACTTATACACTGCTTCACAGTGTTTTACAGCCTTGTCTAAGCGGTTTACAGAGTCAGCATATTGCCCCCAACAATTTGGGTCCTCATGTTACCCACCTTGGAAGGATGGAAGGCTGAGTCAATGGGGAAACTAGCTGGAGCATTAGATATGTTTGCCATCTTGAGTTACTGTATTTATAAAAATAATAAAGGCAGCATAAAACTAAAAAAAAGAAAAACCCTGAATAATCTTATCTATGTCTATTTACAAACTCTAATGTATTTAATGGAGCATCTAACTGGTAGCTCATAAGGATCTCCAAGAATTAAAATGGACTTCTTACCATATTGATGAGCCAACCTCAAGAACATTTATTCATAAGTAAAATAATTTGTTCAATGAGAATTATTCCATAAGTGAATTTAGGATCACATTTTCTACAATATAAATGTTCTAAATGCTGATAAAAGCAAAATACCTATCAGGGAGATTTTCAGTTTAGAAAATCTGTTTAATGTATAGTATTTGTATGTTTCTACTTAAAAAAATGTGGTGAGTTTATTTTTTCCAGATCCGTGAGGTCCATATTTTAGGATAACAAAAAAAAAGAAGAAGAAGAAGAGGGGGCAGAATCTATTATCTTTGCCTAATATATTAGCGCCCAATAATAGTAACCAGATGAACAGAGGTCCTCAGAAATTAGGCCAAACTGTCAGAATGATGAAAAATATGCTCAAAGCAGAGGCCATCTATGTTATGAATGTGGTTATTAAAGTGGCATGCTATTGTACTGTATTTTTATTGTAATTTTTACAATGACAATAAAGATTATTATTATTATTATTTTATGTGAAAGCTAACTGATTGCTGCAATATGGAGGAATAAGTAAAACAGTTAATGTTACCATAACATCAGGATAAAAATTGTTAACTGCTGCATTTTTCAATAGCTAATCCATTTTTCAGAAGTACCTTAGGGAATATGCAAATGATAATAGTGTCTAGCTGGAGGCTTCATTAGAGAACACTGTGCAGATAATTATTGTTCTTAAACAAGTGTTGATTTATTGGCCAAGGAGCTCCTACTTCAAGTGTCTCTTCTAAGGTAGAGAATCTGTCCTGTTCTCTGTGCTTAAAATGACAGTCTAACTTCATTCATAAGGAAACTATCAGAAATTCAATGGGAATTATTCCTAGGAAGGCCTGAAATAAATCATAGGTGGCTAGGTCCATATATGTTAATTAGACTACAATTTACAATCTGTAACAGCTGGGTTCTCAGAACATGCCAAGGTAAAGTTAAATAAACTATATTATGGCTTAGTTTAATGTATGAACCATGTCAGTGTGATGAAGGATGTGTTAAGGAACAAACTATAATTAAATGGTTAGAGTGAAAACTATTTCACAGGGCAGCTAAATCTAGCTTAATTTTATGACAAGTCTGTATAATGACTTAAATGCTCAAATGATATGTCACCCTGATAATATGTTTTTCTATTTAACATCTGTCCAGAAGTACGTTAAAAGCAAGGATTCACTGTTTTCAGTTTTCAGAAATATAAGTGCATGTTTACCTGCTTTGCAAAACATTAAAAGATTGTAACTAATGTTAACGTGGTGAAAAGTGTACAGAACAGTGAGTTGAGCAATCATTTGTAGAAGGATTTCTGTGTATCACATTACTGAATCTGACATTTGTTCAAGAATAATTATAGGCTGCCCACAACCCTCACAATTCCAAGTCAGAGACACAACTTATCTGGAGAGAATCAGTATCCAATCTCCCTGGTTGGAAGAGTGCAATAGCAAAATGACATAAGAAAATATTGCCTAAATAAATATTAATAAACTATGCATTATGATAATATTAATAAAATATCAATGCATTAAGAAATATTAATACATATTTATTATGTGCCATAATAATTTATTATGTGCCATAATAAATGCTATTCTAGATTTGTTTCATTACAAAACATGTTATTAAGTTATATAAAATGCCTTTCATGAGATACAAAGGGTGGCATCATGCATCTGTGACTTTTTCCAAGAATGTTTCCCACTGACAGGAAATTGTGCAACCCAGTAGCCAAAATCAATTTGCATCCTGTATCAATGGCTAGGGAATACAGTAGAAGCTACAATATCAAAATATATGCCTATTTTAGGTGTAAGAAACAGGATCAGACTTTTAATTGCACCTTATTTAACAGACCATAGCAGCACCCTTAAGTCTTCATTTACAAATATGTTCTTTTTCCTCTTTGCATTAGCCTCCATAGATTATTATGCATAAGGCAGATGAGGGGGAAGCAATGTAAAAACTCTAAGAGTGTCTGTATTTTCTGGAGTTAATGAGAAAACATCATTTGAATTAAAAAAGGCATTTATGTTCAGAATTCCTTGTAATTACTTGAGTGATACAGGAGCAGATGGCCACTGATTTGCTTACCACAGAATTAACTTTGCATTTAGGAATATAAACACCAATCATGAAGATTGTTTAATGTTGATTATAATTTGCTTAACAATATGATATACTGTCCTAATTGCACAGAATAAGATCACATTTGTGCAAGTTTTGTTAAAGTGCAATACTTTGAGTGAGTCTTTACAATGACCATTTTCAATGGACCATTTTCATTTGTTTCCCAAAAGTTTTTTGGTCTGGCTTTTCAAATCCCAGAAATTCCAATCACAATGATTAGAAATTCTAGAATCATTTTCTTATCCCATTTAAAAGATGTCAAGTCATTGGACACCAAAATATGAGTATTCTCCAATTAAAGTTTAATTGTTCAACCATCTGATATATGTACATCATTATAAATCCATCATACTGTAAGATGGACAGCTGCAATCAATAAGGCCAGATTCTTAATTAGCATAAAGGACTAAATTTTCTGTGGTCTGCAACTAATACACTTATCATATGATCGTTTCAGCATAAGAATAGGTATGCAAATCATGTATTTGATCAGAGCATACATTTACTTTCTCCCCAACTCTTTCCCTTTCTTTTTAACCTTTTTCTTTGTTTTATATTTTACACTTTCTTGAAATTTAATAAAGTTTTTGGGGGAAAGATACAAGGTTAGTTGCTCTTTGATAAGTGGATAAACTCAGAAATAACATTAATATAATCACATTTCAGTACAAACTTGATTATTTTTCTAGCTGTAAAATCCCTTCTACCAGCATACTGCAAAATGAAGAAGTCACCCATACATCTAATATATTAGAAATGGAGAAGCTGAAGGAGTTTGAAAGGAACAATCTTTTAGATCATGTTATCATAACAAATTTGGAGTGCATTCTTGCTCTTTTCCACACTGGGTTATTTGAACAAACAGTGCAGTACTAGTGTCATATAGCATTCATGGCCATCTGTTCAATTTCTCTCCAGAATCAGCAGAATTACCTGAAAAACTATCTTTTTAGTCAAGAGTTAGATGTACCTTTCAATCCTAGATAGTTTACAATATTAATGAAGAGGATCAATGTTTACCAGGGACAGACAGAACTTCTAAACATCCCTTAACATCTGCTTATGTACTGAGCAAGTCTCATCCTCTCCTTTGCAATTTATGTGTATTTACCACTTGCCTGTCATTCATGAAAACTGAAGTCACCACAAATAAAGCATAATAAGCCCTACTATGATCATCCAAAATGTTGTCTGGGAGGGTCCCTGTGTGTGTCCTGGCTTTCTATCAGATTGTGGCATGTCACACAGTTGCTTAAAACAGTCCACCTTTGCAGGGGGCAGGGAATTACTTAGTGTTAGCCCCTTCCAATATGTTGCAGAAGACAACTCTTATTTAAAAGTGTTATTGCTGACTTCAAAGTTCTCAGTTCCCTCAGAAGTCCACAAAACAAACTTTCAAGCTCACCAATTACTATGGCTTTGTTGCACTGCCATTCTGTGTAGATTTATGATGGGGTATGTGTACCCCACCCCCCTAAACCCTCCTAACCCCTTTAACAATCTTTTCCGAGTTTGTTACTCCAGCTGCAAATAGGATCCTTCCTTAACACACACACACACACACACACACACACTTCAGACCTGGAACACACGAAAAGCGCCATAAAACTTTAGAAGCTCAATTAGGAGCAACCAAATAAATTTAGCCCACAGAAACGGCGCCTCATTTGCTCAGTTGCCTTTAAAGTTGCGAGTCGGGAAGTGATGCTTTGTTTACACGAGGCTCAGCTCAGTGGTAGGACATCCATTTTTATTTCGAGTCTCGGAGCTAGGTGCTTTCCTACAGTAAAATCAAGCCCATTAAGGGGGAAAGGGCTAAGTGAGGACTTGTGCCTCAAATCGAAGAACGACTCTGGCCAATAATTTACACACAGTCACCTGAGGCAAGACAATGGAGAGTTTGAGATCTGCCACCCACCCACCCACCCACGGAGCCTCTCCTGTGAGAACCAGGGTGCAAACAAGCCCCAAACAACGACATCCTTGCAGAAAATCAGCGCGAGAAAGTTCAGGCCATCAAAAGTTTGCAGGAAACGGGGTTGGAAGGAAAGTTTGCAAAAAACAAAAAAAAAAGGCAGAACAATCGAAGAGTGAGAACGGGAGAATTGGTTAGTATTCACAAGGAGGTTGTGGAAAAGGAGGAGAAAAGTTTGTGCAAACGACCGACGCTGGAAGTTTGGGATTGCCCTCTTTTTTTTTTTTGAAAGAGATATCCGGGAGAGAGAAAAAGAGAGAATTAAATCAGGAGAAAGGATCTGCTCGGTTCAAATCTCACCCATGAAGAGGCAGAAGAGGTCGAGACAAACCAACAAAGCTTTCTTGCTGGAGCTTTTGGTCGGATTGTTATTCAAGGCAGTGCTGCCCCCGTTCTTGCTCTCCGGAACGATCGCCTTGTCGTACTTGTAATTCTGCATGTTTTGGTGGGCAGGGGGAACCGAAATCGCCTTTCCAAGCAACGAGTGTCTTCTGGTGAGCTGATGGAGAGGGGAGGCAGACCGGGGGGGGGGGAAGCAGAAAATCCAGGCGCTGGAAACGATGCTGCTAGCTGGCTTTTCGCGTCCGGAGGAGAGAGGAGGCGGCGATGGTCGAGGGGGTCGCAAGCTTTGTTTGGGTCGACTTGCCGCTTAAAATTAAGTTTCCAGACTGCAGAAAGGTCCCCCTTCCCCTCCTCTCGATCGTTATGAAGTCCTGATGAAGACTAATGAAAACTCCTGGGAAAGGTTGGACTTCCAAAAGTTGGGAAGGGAAGAAAAAAAGTTTTGCACACACTGCGTGTTCTGTGAGCCGGCTACTCCCGACCGGCGACCCAGAGCTCGGTTTACTAGCTCAGTCCTCCTCAGCCAGGAGGCTGGTGTGCTTAATGAATGGAGTTTGGAGGGGCCGGGCAGAGAGAAGGGCGAGCGTCCAGGAGGACCTCGCCCGCAAGCCGAGCTCAAACTCCCAAAATTATGCCGAAGCTGCGCTTTGCCGCTGCTAGCGCCGCCACCGGTACTGTGGGATCGAGCTTGGTTGTATCGCTACTTTTATTTCGTCAGGTCCTTTTTCCACTGTACGCTCTCCAAGTACAACCCCCTTCCTTAAACTGGCAGATATGATAATTAACTTCGCGGTCGTCCCGTCCCCCGTCCCCCCTCCGCAACTCCACCTCCCCGTCCCGTCCCCGCCCGAAGCGGAGCGAAAAAAGGCGAAAGCGATCCAGAAACCCGGCGTGCGAGCGCCCCCAGCGGTGACTCGTAAAGCAACAGCACGCCGGTGTTAAGGCGGACTGTTAACCCGCAAGCCGCCTGTGGCCAGCGACTATATAAGTTCACGCACTTCAGTGGGTGTCCCGCCGCTCAGGAAAAGTCTCAGCGGCAAAACAACAACAACAACAACAACAGTGAGGGGAAATTCCACGCATTTATTAAAGCAGCCTTCTCCAGCCTGGTTCCTTCGAGAGGGATAGATAATAGACTTCAAATCCAATTATCCACAGCCAGGAGGAGACGGCTATTACTTTGAAGCGGGGAACACACGGGGACTGGGATTGTAAAGGGGCTGTTACACATTCATCGTATTTGGCGGGGCACTGGCTTCAGAGTCACTGTTTCACAAAAAGCTAAAAAAAAAAACTGGGTTCAAATCAAAGGGGCTTGCTTGGCCCCTTTTGAGCAGAAGGCTAAAGATGGATTACAATATCCATTCTTCCTTACAGTTCAGCAGTAAGGGTTTTGGGGAGCCTCACCCAAACTATTTAGCAGGGAATTCTGGGAGTTTGAGGATCCACTCATCTGAAAAGGGGTGGCTGAGGTTGAGAAATGCTGGTTTAAATAGGTGGCTTAAAATGTTACCATAGAATCTGGATCCTACAGTAGGTAGAATCCCGGGATATTAAAACCATATCGTTGCAAAGTAGACTGTGGTTACTCTGTGTCATATAATATGGCATGATTTTGCATTTTGTCATGTTTATGTAATGTATATTGGAGGTGGTGACTCTTTGAGAGCTGTATGCTGGGGTGGGCTGCTGGGGGTTCTGGCGATCCTCTAGCTAGAATTCTGTCCAGTTCGGCAAACCCCCAAATGCCATCTCTGGCTGGCCACCCCCACCCCGCCACCCCCTTCCCCTCCCTGGAGTCTCCATGCTGCCCGTTCATCATGCCTAATAAGCAGGTAGGTGCAGGGCCCACGCAGAGGCTCAGGGAGGGAAACGGGTCTACAAGAGGTTCTGGCAGTTTGGTAACAGACCTGTTTCCGGCCTCCGGAGGGCCTCCAGAGCCCAGGAGAAGCAGTTTTCACCCTCCCCAAGGCTCCAGGAAAGCCTCCGGAGCCTGGGGAGGGCAAAAAGCACCCCCCCTTTGCTATGGTGCAGGAGGCCAACTAGACCATCATGGTCACGCCCATCCAGCAACCAGGCAGCAAACCTGTTGCTGCAATTTTTGAAGGCCATCCCTGGCTGTATGCAATGAAATTTCATTTTAATGTATGCTGATTAGTGTACATTCAAAGTGACAATAAAGTTATTCTAAGTCTATCTAAGTTTAAAGAAGGAATCTTCAGGCAGAAATAATTTTAAGTATGTGTTAAGTATCTTTCTTTCAACGTTATTGCTATATTTTACTTATACAACCTCTACAAAATTGGATTTCAGTACGCATCAGAGGGAAACATGTATGTGGAGGTTTTATTTAATTGATGATCCATGTCACAAATATTCATCCTTTTCATTGCATTTCTTTCAAAATAACCTTCCAGGAATTACAGAGAACATGGTGGTCGTAATGGAGAACGATATTTGCTTCCAGAGGATCATGTCATGTGGTAACTGTTGCTTCCGGGTGCTCCATTCTCCTTTTTCCCCCTCTACAGCGCATAATAACTAGATAGGTTTCTTCTTCCAATCTGCTGCTTTGCAGTGCAGCCCTGAACTATTACCATTCCCATCATTTGGCATTCCTGCAAGTCACGGTGCCTTTGTGCAGTATACAACTTGCACACCTGGTTTTGGTGCCCCTGGAACACCATTGGATGTTAACGGCCTTCTGTGTTTTGGAGTTAATAAAATAGATATTATGAAACCTAGTGACGTTATAATTGGCTTATTTTCTTATTTTTTAATTAAAAAAATGTTTGCTGTTGACAATCAATGCTGCATTGTGGTGGGTAGACCAAAAAACTACTTCACATTTGTTACAATATGTGAATTCAGTCATATGTATACAAGGCTGGGTTCACATATATTTTATTAATATTACGCTAGTTAAAAAAAACCCAGGAGACTGAATTTGACATATTGATTTCAGTTGATCACCTTAAAAAGATTTTTAAATGGATGTTCACTCAATTGCCTTTGGAAATGAATAATAGCGACTGCCAAATTAGACTGCCTGTCAAATATGTTGGGAAAGAAAATGAGATGAAAACTTCAGTTAGGATGATAATAAACAGATTTTTTTTTAAAAAGTTTCCAAATTTTGCCATAGCATTAGAATGTTAATATAATACTTTTCCAAAAATCCATTTGTCTTCCTTTCAGAGAGTCAGCATCCTGGAACAGGACAATTTAGTCTAAATAAGGGTTATTTGGATTATCCAGATAAACATTAATCCATAGTTATGTTTCTTTAAAGAGAAGGAGACATAGAGACAATCATAACATAGCAGTATTTTGTCTCCTGTGGCGACAGCCTATAAGTGGCAAGACCTTTGTATGCATCTTTCATATGCAAAATATTCGTCTCTGCACATTATATATCTAAAATAACCTGATAACCTACAAGATATTTGTGTGCAGTAGCTGTCTATGTTGCATAAGAGATTTTCCCCACCATAAATCTACCTGCTTACTTGATTTGATTTGATTTTAAACCAAACATGGTGCTTGTGATGACTAAATCATCCATAAACAATCTTTGGTGACATATTCTACTTTTTTTTAAAAAATGTTTACTTAAATGGTATTTAAACATACCAATAGAAAGTTGGTATGCTAGAAAACAAACCATCTTTGACATCCTCTGAATTTTGAAGGATGGACTTGATAACCAGATAGGCTGAAAATGTGTCTTAGAAAATAAAATGGAATAGCTCTGCTCATAACCAAAGAAAGAGACTAAATTTAAAGTGAAATATTTTAGAAAGCCGAGAATTTTAAAATCTTGCTCATAAATTAATTGCAGTTCCAGAAAAACCAAAAGTCTAATTTATATGGGATTTGCTGCATAAGATATACAGAGCAAATACTGTTATGCATTGCACAAATATAATTGCCACCGTTATTATGAAGTGTGTGCAGTCATTCAGGCAAAAATTTACATCTATATTGACTTGGTTCAAATACAGATCATATTCGCCTCTACTTTTTGGCCAAGAACCAATGTAATCTATATCGGCAAAAACCAGAAGGAATGTAGCATCATATTTGCTGGTTAATCTATTTTGCACAAAAAATTTAAAATTGATTCCTTTCACTGAAATGGAGAGAGAAAGCTTTTCACGACAGAGCACAGACATCCAATAGAATAATTATTGAATCAGGGCACTCCCTTATAGATGTACTGAGAGGGTATGGAACCAAGTTTTCAGTTTAGGCATGATTTCTGTACAGGTAGTCCTCGACTTATGACAATTGAGCCCAAATTTTTTGTTGTCAAGTGAGACATTTGTTAAGTGAGTTTTGCCCCATTTTATGACCTACAGTGAATCACTGTAGTTGATAAGTTAATAATACGGTTGTTAAGTGAATCTGGCTTCCCCATTGATTTTGCTTGTCAAAAGGTTGGTGTCAGGTTCGGTTCCGAAGGGTTAATGAAAACAGCGAATAAAACATGGAGACGGTTTGAAAATGCAGTTTATCTTTTTCCTCCAGCACGAACTGTCCAACAAATCACAAAGGAAATGAATAAATTGTCAGAGCTGACACCTGGTGCTCCCCATCACCTTTTATACTTACTTGGTAATTACCATACATTATTCATTTAGGATTATTATTCTTGCTTTTTTTTTTTATCCTGATCTTTAGAAGCTGCTTGGGAATCATACAACTTCTTCTATTAAATGCCTGGCATGAGAATAATTCTGTATCTCCAAAGGCAGGACACAGAATAAGATGGATTTGACTTGTACAATGTAATGGCCTAATGCACACTTCACCTATTGCTTTTAACATGCCTGTTCCTTCCCCCCTTCCACCTCTAATAGGGGGAATTTGACTAGCAAAATTATTCATGTAATTCATATGCAGTTTTGTCTTACTAACATCTGACATTCACTCTGACCTAAAACCATTGATTATTGGTTGTTGTTTCTAGCAGTTTCGACTTGCGGAGACAGAAATCAAAATCTTCAATAGATTTAGGGAGGAACCTCAGCATTTTCATTCCAAATTGGGGACCTACATAAAAATTATCTTGCATTTTTTCAGACCAATTTCCAGTTAATTTGATGAGAGAGAATTTCCATCAAAGAAAAAGAAATATGGTGGTCCTCAAGTTACGATAGTTCATTTAGTGACCGTTTGGCACTGAAAAGAGTGAGTTATCACCATTGCAGCATCCCCACAGACATGTGCTCAAAATTTGAACACTTTATCACAGTTTCAGTGTCATATTGTGACCTTCTGATAAGCAAAATCAATGGGGAAGCCAGATTCACTTAAAAACCATGTTACTAACTTAACAACTGCAATGATTCACTTAACAACTGTATCAAGAAAGGTCATAAAATGAGAGCTTAACCCACTTAACAATTGTCTCAATTAGCGCCAGAAATTTTGAGCTCAATTGTGATCATAAGTTGAGAACTACTTGCATTTAATGAGATTCTCATGGGCGCTGTGTAAACTACTTGCCCATTTGCTCATATTTAACTGTAACACAACCAAGAGGGATGGGTGTGACTGTTCTGTACTTTACCTTAAAATCATCTCTCCAACTGTCCACAGCCATTTTGGTTTCCCATATTTCAATTGCAAGCCAACGCAAGGTATAATTGAGAACTGCCATCACAGGATTTTTCAATGGAGCTACTACTATCAAAAGGACGTGGTGGATCAGTGGCTAAGACGCTGAGCTGGTTGATCAGAATGGTCGGCAGTTCGGCGGTTCGAATCCTTAGCACCGTGGAACAGATTGAGCTCCTGTAACTTGTCCCAGCTTCTGCCAACCTAGCAGTTGGGAAACATGTAAAAGTGCAAGTAGAAAAAAATAGGAACCACTTTTGGTGGGAAGGTAACAGTGGTCCGTGCACCTTCGGCATTTAGTCATTCCGGCCACATGACCATATAGACATCTTCGGACAGCACTGGCTCTTCGACTTTGAAACGGAGATAAGCACTGCCCCCTAGAGTCAGAAACGACTAGCACATATGTGCAAGGGGAACCCTTAACTTTACTTTTAACTTTTTACTATCATTACTAAGAGTCATGCTTTTCCTTCAACAACCACTTTCTTCTAGCCATTTACTATCTTCTCCTTGGAGTCCCACAGTTCAGTTAAATACAAACAGAAGGCATCATCAGGAAGCTCCTTCTAAGAATTTTTTTTCCAGACTGGCAATTAAGGAGGTTTGAGAGAGATGAAAACTGTGTGATAAAAACTGTACTGGCTGCCACATTCTCCACCAGATTTTGGCTCGGTATTAGATTACAACTGACATAGAAATCTAATCTTCATCAGCCTGAATTTGATTGGTCTATTTTTGGCTTGTTTGTGCTAAATGCTGTTAAGTTATTGGGAAGACTCAATTTCTAATCCACCTTTGGCCTTCATAGGTGAATACCCCCTCACTCAGGCTAACTTATCTCACAAGATTATTGTCAGGAAAAAGGAGAAGAGGGAGAACTGTGTATGCCACCTTAGAAACTTTTAAGACTTGTGGACTTCAACGCCTAGAATTCCCATGATGGCTAGTGAATTCTGGGAGTTGAAATCCACAAGACTTAAAATTACTAGGGTTGCATACCCCTGATGTATACCCTTGTAAGCTCCTAAATAAATAGGATGGTGTAAAATCCAACAAAAAACGTTTTTACATTTTGCATTTGGAAAAGCTGTGTGAGGATGCAATGCTCATTTAGCCAAAGAAATAAAAAATAATATCCTAGATCCCCAAATGTATTTCTCAAAATTCAGACAGAATCTTTTCTCAGCATCTCCAGAAAGGGTGGCCTTGGACCAACAGCTATTTGGGTGCAAACTATCCAGACTGGCAATGAGCTACAACGCAAGACAAGAAGTATAATTCTGGTATGAAAGAACAGATTCTTGCGTCCTTGTGTAGACATGCAAAAGACAATCTGCTTGGGTAAACCGACGACGTGTATTACTACAGGGCATTGCACAAGGAACGAGATGTAAACTCATTTGTTACATCCCTCTTATCTAGCATTATCTATTCTACAATGAGGTCCCACAGAACATTAATCAGTTTCAACCCCGGTACATTTGAAAACCAATCAGTCAATAAAATGACGCTATCTAAAGAGAGGCTCAATAAGACTATATTTATAACTACATTACTAGCAGTATGCAGGGTGGGGTAGAGTTGAGGGTAAGATCCTTTTACAAAGCAATCCCACATAAAGCTCTTAAATCTTTTGTATTCAAGGAAGCTTGCTTCTAGCTTAATACAACATGATTGTAGGCTGAAGGATTGGCCTTCTTTACTAAGGCTAGCTTCTCTGTCATAGATATGGACGATTATTTGTTTACTTGCTAGGTTTATTCCCTATCTTTTGTTTAGGAGCTCAAGGCAGCATAACTAGCATTCTTTCCTCCCACTTTCCCCTAAAAAATAACCCTGGGAAGGCCTTGGCTGAGAAAAAGTGGCTGGCTCAAAGTCATCCAGTGACCTTTTGTGAATGAGGGTGGATTTGAACCTAGGTTTCCTCAACATCACTCCTACACGTTGACTACGACACTATACTGGGTCTATTTCTGAGGCAGAATGGTAGAGAACATGCTCTGAATAAACCTAGAATTTATTTATTGAATTAGCAATAATAAAACAAATATTGCTAGGAAGATTCCAACATTCATTTTATTAAAATGAAGGGAAAAAAACAACCAACTCTTGGCAGTGGACATAGAGAAGACTTCCATCGCGATGACTTTCTTCAGTTTCTGACGTGGTAAAGCACATGAGTGCTAGTCGTCCCTGACTCTAGGGGGTGGTGCTCATCTCCATTTCTAAGCTGAAGAGCCAGCGCTGTCTGAAGACGTTCTTGGTCATGTGGCCAGATTGACTCAATGCTGAAGGCACATGAAGCACTGTTACTTTCCAACCAAAGTGGTCCCTATTTTTCTACTTGCATTTTTTTACGTGCTTTTGAACTGCTAGGTTGGCAGAAGCTGGACAAGTAACAGGAGCTCATCCCGTTAACGCAGCACTGGGATTCAAACTGCTGAATTGTCAACCTTCTGATCAACAAGCTCAGTGTCTTAGTCACTGAGTCACTGCATCCCTACTGAGCCACCACCTTCCTACAATGTGATGTCATGTCCGACATGACATTGGTGAAAATGAAAGGAAAGGAAACTTGATACAAAACAGCACAGCTGTTACATCAGCCTTTCCCAACATGCTAGGTACCATCCGTATGTTAGACAAGCATCATTCACACCTTGCTCTGGAAACATCTTTGTCCTCAAAAGTGAAGCTCCCTGACATTAAACGGGGTTCACTTTTGAATAAATATATACAGTATATAAACATGTTGCATTACAATTAGTTCTCGATGGGCTTATGATGGGCTGCTTAGGAACTTTTGAAGGTTTTATGGAAGCCCCCCAAAAGATACTTATGACCTGTTTTTGAAGTTATGAGGTCCATGGTCATGCCATTGCATTTAGGATGCTTGGCAGCCAGCTCAACTTTATAGCTGTTTTCAGTGTCCCATGGTCACATGACCAAGATTTGTGACCTTTTTTGCTGGTTTCAGTTTTTGGCTTCCAGTTTCCAGCCCAAAAAAAAAGGCCATTGGGGAAAATTGATTCACTTAACGACCTCTTCATTTGCTTAACAAATGCAAAAAGGTACAAAAAAAAGGTGGGTCCAGTAATGTGATGCCTTGACTTAACAACTGCAATAACCTACAAATGTAATTCCAGATTCAATTCTGGTTCTACTTTGAGGGCTAGCTTGAATTCTACGTTTCTTAGACTAAATAATGGGACGCGGTGGCTCAGTGCCTAAGAGCTGTTATCAGATCAGTAGGTCTTACTCACCTGTGCTGTAGCTAAATTTTGTAAAATTTAGCTGTAAAATCAGGCAGATTTTATCACCCGCTTTTTGCATCAATTGTAATATTTTATTTATTTATTCTTACTTTGTTTTTAAAGGGGGCTTTTTGTTGGCAATTTTAGTCTGTGGCAATAATAAAAAAATATTCATGCACTGTTGCCTTATTACAAATACGTTTTTTGTTTCCAATTTCCACTTTTAATATGCTAAGGAGAGTTGCAATGTCATGACATATTTGTAGATGAAATTCAACCTCCTGGATCCAACAATCATTGTATTTCTGCTGTAAATAGGAACTTGAATCTTGCCAAGATCCTAGTAGATTCTAAAGAATGTATCTTCTATTTAGCACTAAAATAGGCAACATCTCAAAAAAATATTTCGGAATTTTTCTAGCTTACAATTTTTCTCTTCCAGAAATGATGACCTGTTAGCCTTATGAGGAAAACAGCATAAAAATCCAGAGCAATTATTAGAAAGTAAGTGCATAGTATCATAAAATGCATTGATGGTTCATAAAAATTCCCCTACCAATTCAATATATATTTAAATAGAAAAGCAAAGTAGATTTGCAAGGAAATAGGTATCTATTATGTATATTGTCTTGTAGTTACATGATTGTGATTTGTCATCTTCCCAACGCCTCCCAAAAACAAAGTCATTTGGGGAAGATGGATTTGCTTAACTACCACAGTAAAAATAGTTGTGAAATCGGATCTGGTCACAGGATGATTAAAACTACTTATAAGTTCAAATATGCCTCTGATCAATTGAGAATCAAATTTATTGACCCAAATGCACGTTCAGGATGGAAGTGGAAAGATTTGTCATATTGTATTTGTTTGTTTGTTTATATCCTGTCTGTATTATTTTTACAAATAACTCAAGGCAGCGAAACATGTTCAAACACAACTTCCTCCTCCTATTTTCCCCCAAACACACCAGCAATTCTGTGAAGTGAGTTGGGCTAAGAGAGAGTGACTTGGCCCAAGGTCATCTATCTGGGCTTTCATGGCCAAGTTAAGACTTGAACTCATAGTCTTCCGCTTTCTAGTCTAGTGTCTTAGCTACTAGACCAAAGTGACTCTATTTATCTTATGGGATACTTTCCCATGTCTCTCACATGTGGAGCAGCACCTCCTTTCAATCCCATAAAACATGTGCCTCCCATCTAAAAATAAATGTGCTTCTAGACTCAGAAATGTTTTACACATATGTAAGGACTGCACAAAAGTGATTGATTAAAACTCTGATCAGTTAGTAAAACTGTCTTTAATCAAGCTGTACTCTTTTCAACAGTATCTAGTGTTCCAAATGAAAAACAGACTTGGTTAGTAGTCAATGGGCTGAGTGCAGTTTTTGTCATAATTAGATTTGGCTTATAGAGATTTTAAAGGGACATGTCAACTTTAAATAAATGGCAATAATTTCAATCAATCTCTAATTATAACTATATGTAAATGCAGTACATTTTGGAATTCTTATGAAAAAGATTTTCATAACATTTGATGGGAATTCTGTCCAAATAAGCAATGGAAACAAGATCATACTTCGTAGATGTGATCCTATGAATATTTCTCGACCGCCCTAAACTTTTGGGACAAAGTGAGATAATATCTATAATGTGTCTCATTATCTGGACTTAGATATGAGTCTGAGTGGAACATGGTTAAATGATGTGCTATATGAAATGAAATACATAATCCTGCATGGCCTAATCAAATAGTCAAAATTTTAATTCATAGTTGAATTTTTTTTAACAGAAATCATTATCATTACAAGTAATCCTTGACTTACAATCATTTGTTTAGTGACTATTTAAAATTACAATGGCACTGAAAAAAATGACTTATGGTTGTTTTTCACATTTACAACCATTGCAGCATCCCCATGGTCATGTGATCAAAATCTAGATGCTTGGCAACTGGCATGCATTTATGACTGTTACAGTGTCCTGAACAATAAGCCATAAGTCAGGACTACCTATATGCTCAGAAAAGATATAAAATACGAGACCTGAAGAATGTCTTATTAAACTCAGTTAAATGCCTTCTAATTGTATAGTTCACAAATTCCAGAGAGAGTCAATTTTACACGTGACATCTTTAAGGAGGTTAGCTTTATTAACCGTTTTTATTAGCAAACAGCCAATGGAACAGCTAGCCTTCAGAAGTTGTGGGTGCTCCATCACTGCAGGCTTTCAAAAAGAGACTAATAATAATAATAATAATAATAATAATTTATTATATTTATAAACCGCCCCCTCTCCCCAAGGGACTCGGGGCGGTGTACAGGAAAATTAAAAACCAACTAAAAACATACAATACACACAAATTAAAAACGAATTAAACTACCCTGTACAAAATTTAAAAACCATTAAAATTACCACCCATTAAAACCCAATAAACAATTTGAGAAAACAGACTGGGGTGAGAAGCGTAGATTAGGCCAAGCCGGCCTGATGAAACAAATAGGTTTTTACTTTTTGGCAGAAGGCACGGAGGTCCGTAGTCATTCTAATATCCAGGGGTAGGTCGTTCCAGAGGGTCGGGCCCATCACAGAGAAGGCCCTTCCCCTGGGCGTCACCTGCTGGCACTGCCTAGTGGACGGCACCCGGAGAAGTCTCTCTCTGTGTGAGCGAATTGGCCGAAGGGATGTATGGGGCAGGATACGATCCCGCAATTGTCCCGACTGGACAATCATTTATCTGAAATGGTGTAGGGTCTTCTGCTTGAGCAGGGGGTTGGACTAGAAGACCTCCAAGGTCCCTTCCAACTCTATCATTCTATGTTCTATATTATCGGCAATCCTCATGCTACTAATGGTCCCTCCATCTTCAAAATAAAGTGCCATTTACTTGGATACTACTCTGTTTCATCTTCAAAAAAAAACCCAACCCCCAAACATGAGCTGTTACCAAACTGAATGTAGGGCTATCTGACAAAGGAATTCATATACCCAGCAATTTGAATAAAGTTTCTTTCTCTTTTATGGATTGAATCAGATTTTTCTTCCCCCTTTATGGAAGCAGTTGAAATTTGGCAAGCCTTTTTATCAACTCAAACAGAAGGAAATGCTACCATCTAGTGCTTCCACATATTAATGCAATAAAGGTAAATGTCTTGATTAAATCTTGAATACATTATTAGTCAGGTTTTAAACTTAGCCTCCGTAAAAGCATATGCTCTAAAACAAAGCCGAGAAACTTACAGCTTGCTTGAGACTTTGAAAGACCTTGGAGAAGCAGAATATTGATTTTGGCCTCTCATTTCCTCATACATTCTTTATGCTCACTGGCAGAGATTCCACACAACCACTCAAGCTGTTTTTCTTTAGTCTATTAAAACCAGTAACCAGTAAAATAGTTTTATATATTTTAATAGATTTGTTATATGGCCTTGCATTGACTGATATATTCATTGAAAATAGAGAGTACTGAGACCCTCCCGTGGTCATGAGCTTTCAGATTATTTGTTGTGATCTAATTATTTGATATTCTGATGTTTCACCAGAAATTGTGTCTGGCATCTTCCAGAGCTTCAAAATATCCATAATTACCAGTCAGAAGGAAGGAGAATTTGGGATGGGGGGGCGGGGGGGGGGGGGGGGAGAGACTAGACTAAAGGTAGAAAAAGAAGCTGTGCAGAAAAGTTGAATAGATTAAAAAGAAATTTCATTTTATCTAAGCATGAGATAATACTACAAAAAAAACTTATTTACCTATTTAAAAAGGGTTGTTAAATTCTGATTTAACTTTAATCACATATGTATGTAAATTCTCCTATTTCATCCCTGGCTATTGAAGTCCAACAAAGGATCTTTTTAGATTCATCAGTTGGCAACGACATGAACTGAATGGAATATAGAACTGAAAGAACCACTGAAGAATAACATTTACACCTTTTTCATGATTAACTCCCAGGATCCTAAAGAGATGGAACAGATATCATCCTTATGAAATTAGGAAAAAAAGTCAGTCAATCACTAAAACAACCTTTATTTTCTCTATCTTTCTTTCTAACTAAATATCTATAAAAACTCAGTAGGATAAACAAACCAAATGCATTTTTTCCCCAAGACTATTACTTTTGGATTTTTTTTTTAGTTGCTAACTAGGCTACTTGTCTATGGATGCTAATTTAATTCTGCCAATACTTTTAATGGGGTGGTTCCAGAGGTGGGTTCCTACCGGTTCAGACCGGTTTGGCTGAATAGGTAGTAAGTTGACCGCCTGGTTGCTGGAACCAGCAGCGACCCAGGCCTGCCACGCCCCCAAACCAATTATTTTGGAGGCTCTGTAGGCTTCTGTGCATGCGCAGAAGCATTTTTTAGTGCTGTGCATGCATGCGTAGCATGCATCAAGTGCACACGAAGCACACATGCGGGGCGCATTCCTGAGCAAACCAGCAGTAGCAGCAGCCAGAACCCACCCCTGGGTGGCTCCTAAGTTGGATCTCTTCAATTTTAGTTCCCAATGTGCAGCAGGTCCAAGGACACCCAAAATAATTGCAGCTAAATTTGTATTATATGCACCAGTGCTGTCTATATAACTAAAACACCAAATCTGTATGATTTTTCAGATGCTCTGTTGTGGTTGTTATAGCTCTTTAATTTGCAACACAGTTTATATGTTCAATGAAGAATTTAGAGTTTGTATGATCAAGTTTATAAAAAATAATTACATTGGTTAGGATCAGTAAGTGCTAGACATATTTGTATGATGTGACTTCTTTCCATTCTACAGCCGCTATCTCTGATGACCCACTGTGACTGTACTATAGTAAGCAAATACACAACTCAGCATATTATAAAACATTATTTTAACTGGGGTTTGTTTTTACCAGGGTTTTTGAACAAGCTTTAGTTCCCCTGCTTAATTCATAACATTCAACTTTAAATTATGATTTAACAAGTGCTTGGCTTACAATTGCTGAAAGTGAAAATCTGGAAATAATTACTATGGCCAAAAGTTAAATTTTCATCATAGAAAGAAAAGATAGATAAGGTCATGATGAGTACATTTTTAAAAATGGTATATCAAACATTTCCAAGCTACAGAAGAATTCCGAGTTTTATCAAAATCATTTGTGAACTTGCTTATTCATTGTTACACTGCATTTAAAACAATTACTATTCTGCCAGGAAAACTAAATGCATGTATCACTACTTAAGTCAATGTTTTTTACTCTCTCTGTTTCTATTTCAATAAATATCTATATTTTGAAATTAATCTCTTGTGGCATCCAAGATAGTTCAGCTGTCAAATTTAAGTGTCTAGAGCCAAATTAGACTAAATATGGCAGGCTATTAATTAAGGCAGAAAAGAGAACAAATTAGTAGACATTGTAGCAGAAATAAACATTGGTAGATCAAAATTTTGTGTGTGTGTGTGTGTGTGTGTGTGTGTGTGCCTTTTTCATGAGGTTGCAGCTACATATAAAACTACATACAGAACTATGCATTTTCTGCCTTACATTTCAAAATCTGTCTTTCGGTACTAATCTTTAATGAAAGAAATAGTAAGTATACAAATGTTGCTATGTTATTATAAAAGCAAAATCTAAAACAAACTAAATTTAAAGGATGAGAACAGAAGATAATAAGAAGTTCAAGGAAAAAAATCAGAGAAAAATAAGACTATAATAAAGAGAAAGAAATATATAAGGAAGTGTTGTTCTTTATCACAAGTATAAAGAAATTTAGTGATATTTCATCTCCTATGATGTTACAAACAATTATCTCTTTATCCCACACTCCATTTCTTATCTATAAACCCATCAAATGCCTTTTCAGTCACCTGCTTGTCAGAAGGGTTTTCAGAAGGGACAACATATCTTGTTTTAACTTGATCAAATAACCCAACTTTATATTCCTTCTTTTTATTTCTAACACTCTTAATTTTTAGTTCATTCAAATATTGATATAGGATTTGGTTTCTCTTCATTTTTCCTTTATCCTATTCTTCAAGGCTTTAACAAACCTCTTCAAGAGTTCTTCAAAGGCTTTAACAAATCTCTTTTGTAAATTTAATAGGAAAACAAATCTCTTGATTTGTTATTTTATTTCCCACTTAAATTTCAAAACCTCAGCCAGTTTCTTTTGTAAATCCAGTGAAATATCCTTCTCTAAATAATTCCCTTGCCCTGCCAGTTATAAATCTACTTTCAAAATCAGTTCTATTTTGCCAAATTTATTCCACTTCTGTCATTTCTTCAATAACATCTTTTGGATACCGAGTTACTGACATTGTGGATATCGTGCTACTATTTATAATTCCATTCTTCAAAAGATTCCTTCAATATTTTTATTGTTGTAACATTCTGCAATATTTTACATCCTTATGAATCTTTCCTCTACCTAAAACTCTTCTGCTAGTGTCCACCATCTATGTCCAGTTAACAGTTTATCTTCATAATGCCTTGTACAATTAACAAGATCCATTTCCTACAAGAAGTTGTTCTTTATAATTAATTTCAAAAACATAATGTATAAGTTTAAATATCCCAATTAGTTCATTTATAACTTTATAGGATCAATCTTATTTAGCTTTTCATTGTTTGTTTCAGATTCTTTACACACATTCTTATGCATATGATTAAAATGATATTTTATTTTGGATTGAAGGTAGACTTATCTGGCATTTTCAAACTTGTTATTCTAGAATCAATAGCTTAGAAGTAATTAATAAACACGTTCCAAAAGTGTTGAGAAAGTGAGATTTGCTAGCTTAATGTCCTTTGAAAGTTTCTGCTGTGGTTGTGAGCAAGATGATTAATCCTATAATCTTCCGATTCTCCTATGTGCAGAAAATTGCTCTCCTGCAGTCTCCTCATAAGGAGCTGTTGTCTGGAGCACTTGTGAGCGATCTCTCATTTTCTCCTTAACTGTTCCAAGGGAACCCAAACCAATCTACTCACTGGTTCTTTGGTCTTTGCCACAGTTACTGACATTAAAATAGTTGACTTTGTACTATGTGCTGATCAGCATCCAAAAACCTAGCAGTTTAGAAAGTAAATAATCAGAAGGTTAAGCCTGTATTTTTGAGTCATGAAAATAATTGCCATTATAGATCAGAACTGCCTACTCTCAGGTTGTGTTCAAATAACTTTGTCTATCATTTTAAGCTGAAGTCAAATACTTCATACACTTTTGCAAACAGTGCAGGAAGTACCATTCATTTCTTCTTTTTTTATGAGAAAAAAGTTTTATTGGTTTTTACAAAATTTTAAAAATAGGAAAAAGGTATAAGATATTAAAGAGATATTTTGAGGGCATCTATGTCGGAGGTGTCGGCCCCCTCCGAGGCTTCATACAAAAAAAAAGAAGAGATAATACAATACATTTTTCCTTTCTCTACAAAGTGGAAAGAGATACAGATATATCATTTTATATTCATGCAATCAATCATTGTTTCTATAAACATCCAGATAAAAGTTACACTATATAGAAAAAAGTCATTTGTGAGATCTAAGTCTTAGCAATTAGCAATTGTATCTTCCTCTCCCTGACCTCCAGTGGGCGGAGCTGTGGCCCCTCCCGTTCCCCCATTTTCATCCTCCAGGATTGGGGAATGTTTTTTAAGAAAGGCTTCCGCCTCTGCAATTGTTTTAATTCTTACTCTCCCCCCCTCCCAGAACGCTAACATTCCCTCAGGCATCAACCACTTGAACCACACCCCCTTTTTATATAATCTTTTTGATAAGAAGGAATATTTCCTTCTTATTTCTCTAATCTTTTTTGGGATCTGTTTCAAGATGGCAATCTCATTCTGTTGATATATCAAAGGACCGTCTCTCTGTGCTCTCAGGATCCCATCCCTTGTTGACCTTCTTACAAATTTAATATGTATCTCTCTGGGTACTTCATTTATTCTGGCATATGCTGAGTTAGTTCTATAGATCAGATCGATCTCCCCCCAAATATCTCCTTGCTCTTTTTGGTATAATCTGCTAACCGTACTCATTAAATCTTTTAAATTCTCAGAGCTTAATTCAGGAACATTTTGAAACCTTAAAAAGTAAGACATCCTTTCAAAATCCATCCTAGACATATGACCAGCTAAATCCACAATTTCTCTTTGAGAATTTTTTATCTCTCCCTTCATCTCAGCCGTCCCCCCCTCCAGTCCATCAATTCTTTGTTTGTTTTCCATTAGTGCTTTCTGTGTCTCCAAAAGTTCCAATTTTGAGCTAACATTGTCTTTCCGGATTTCTTTTATTTCTTTCATGATGTTTTGAAGAGTTTCCTCTATTGCTGATAACTGTGTAGCTTCCACCTCTGTTTCTTTGGATAACATTGAAGTAATCTTAGGTTGGTGTGGCTGCTTTTTTGAAGCCATAATGAAAGTGTTAAGTTCTTGTCACTAATATGGCATCTGTTGGAGAGGTAGTCCGTGAGGCGAGGAGAGAGTAAAAGTCAATATCCAAATTCAAAGTTCAATTTACTTACAATCCAGAGAGAGAACAATTTTTAAAAACAATCAAATAAGGGAAAAAAAAGAAGGCACATCTGGGAAAGGTCCTAATAATCAGTTACATTAATCCACTGGTAAAAAATTCAGTCCTGAAGACGAGGGAGTGTCAGCAAATTTCAAAGAGAAGTATTTCTTGCTGAGAACAAAGGAACGCCATCTTCCCCGCCCCTCTGGAAGCCGCGGAGAACTAGTGAAAGTCCATATCAATTGTTGCCAGACAGAGATACAAAGTATCATTAAGAATCTTAAAGTGAAAGACTTTCATTTGTAGTTTAAAAATCGGATGTTAATTTCTCCACCTCCCCAAGCCTGGGGAACATTTCAAAACGCCACTTTTTTTTCCTTTCCGAGGAGGGGTTTTACAAACTCCCTCCTCCTTCTTCTTTTAAAATGAAAGTTGAAAGCATTAATTTGGAATCACTCACAATCCACTCTGTAGCCATGAGCCTCGGTGTTGCCTTCAGCCCCGGCTTTTCAGCCCATCTTTAATTGCAACAGCTGTTCCGGCTCTCCATCGGCGAAGGGGGCGAAAGAGGAACTCCCCCCCCCGCAACTCCTTCTCTGGCTCCTAGGACGAGGTGGGAGCCACCACCCCCAACCGCCATCAAGGTGGGGGGACACACCGTGAGCCGTCCGTGTGGTGGGGGCTCTTGCTAAAGAGCCCCCACCACACGGACGGCTCACGGTGAGTCCCCCGAAGGCGCCGCCGGAGCAACCAAGCGGCGGACGAGTCAAAGACCCAACCGTCGCCTCCGGCTAACCAGAAGGAAGTCAGTACCATTCATTTCTTGACTGCTATTCTTCACATTAAATAGAAAAATAGGGATAGATTCATTCTTTTTCTGGAGCAAGTCAGGAAAGGTCTGCTTTGCTTATTATTATTATTTTTTGGTAGCTGCTGCTTGTATAATTCCACAAATAACAAAAAAAAAACCTAATTTTTATTTTTAACTAGATCAAAAACCAGAAAAGACCATCACAGGATGCCAATTGCTCCTGCAGCACTATAGAAGGCAACCTTCTTGGTTTTGGGGGAATTCCAGATAATAAAGGAGGTCAGGAGATGATCATCATGTGATGTGCAACTAATCTTAAAGGTAACTGGAATTATTCAGTTAAACCTTAGTTATGCATACTGTATGGCAATAAAATCTTCAAAGAATCTTGTACTTTCCATTACATCCTCAAATCATTGAAGAGCAAAGCTCCTTACGGTGATCCAGGGCTTTTTTGTGAACTGCTTTAAAAAAAAACCACCAATTTGCCTCACACTCCTGCAGTGACAAAGTTATGAAGGGTTTGAGGATTAAAAAAAAAAATTACTCATCTTTGAACTGGTTTGATACTTGTTTTAAAATAGATCATCCTGAGTTTTCTAGGACATTATCTTGCTTAACTGAATGGAATTGCTTTATGTTAGCTTTGTGTGGTAATCTTTCATGTCAGGGTTTGAGAATTGGGTGCTTCAATATGATACAACCAGTGGTGGGCTGCTGGGGATTTGCAGGGGTTTGGGAGAACTTCTAGCTAAGATTCTGTGCAGTTTGGAGAACCCCCAAAACCCACTCCTGGCTGGCCCTGCCCACCCCAGCCCTCCCAGGAGTCTCCACACACCCCGCTTTGGATACAGGTAAGTGCAGGGCATGCACAGAGGCTCGGCAGGGGTGGAAAATGGACCTACCAGAAGTTCAGGAAGGCCAGAAACAGCCCTGTTTGTGGTCTCCAGAGGGCCTCTGTAGCCTGGGGAGCACTTTTTCGCCTCCAGAGCCCAGGAAGGGCAAAAATCCCCCCCAATGTGCAGGAGGCTGACTAGGCCCCGCCCACTATGGCCACGCCCACTCAGCAACCAGGCAGATAACCTCTTAGTGAAATTTTTGAAGCCCACTCCTGTGGCTTCAAAATTCTATTTTTCGATAATTTATGAATCAGGAGAGATTGTATATGTTCAAAATTAGTGACCTAAATGTTGGACCGGGACACCAGACACTTAATGAATTGAAAAAGGGAGGGATCACATTGAACAACTGTTGTACAAGTGTCTGGGAACTATATCAAATCGCCATCTTCATGGTTATTCCAAGTTCTGAATGTTGCTACAACTTAATGACATTTACATTTTTGTTGATACTTTTGGGACACAGCTTTTTGTATAGTGTAGCTCTATACTCATTGAATGCAATTAGAGTTATCCCTGAATAATTATGCATAAAACTGCCAAAGCAGGGCTACTTGTATAGAACAGAACACTAAAATAATTGCATTTTTCACATTTTTTCTTTGCTCTAACACTGCAGCTTTAAACCATCCGTTTTCAGTTTGATGTCCTCTAGATATACTAAGCTTCAACTTTACATGATAACTGGGATTTTAGTAGCTGAAATCCAAAATCTTGAGAGGCATCAGGTTGGGGAAGGCAGGTTTAAATGCACAGGCATAGTAATGTAAGCTAATTTGTCTCTGGCATGTCAAAATGCATCCATCTTTTACAGCATCAAGTTTGTAAATCTAAAATGACACTACTGTCCTTGAAATTTCTCTAAGACAGCTTATATCTTTGAATCCTCCCCTTTGTTCACAAAAAATAAAAAATCCTGCAAAACCCACTCTCTTTTTCCATTCATGTCAGTGAACATGAAGTGTCACAGATAATAAGCTCTCCCTTTTCCTATTAGGAACAATAACTACACTGTCCAAATATGCTCTACTATGATTTATGAGCTGTGTGGAGATACAGCCTGGTTGTAAAAAATCAATACAGTAGACTCAACATATTTTTTTCTTTTTTTAAAAAAAAGTATGGAAGCAAAATACTTTAGGTGTTTTTTAAGACCACATATGCTAATGAAGTAACTCTACAATGCAGCCTTATGGGCGCCTTTATTTATATGCAAGTCTTCCGAGTTCAATGGAGCTTACAATAGACAAGCTACAGCCACACGCTTACAAGTAGCAGCTCTCGTAAATTGCATGCTTATGATCCCCCTGTACAGCATGATAATTAGAAAATGTGGAGTGGAGGCTTATTTCCAGATAGGTGGTTACAGAATGTCAGCCTAACTATGGCAATTTAATATATAAGCATATATAACACGTTGGGTTTCTAAATTTAGCAAACTCCTCCATTTCATTTCATTAGAGCTGACATGAAACAAGAAGTGCAGGAACAAGTTATACACATTATGGTTTTTTAAATCCATCTTTCTTGTGATAATAATTCCCTTTCTTCCTCTGGCTACCTTTGTGCAGACTGAACTTCAGAATCCAACATTATCATATGCTGCATGAATAAATACAGGTAGTACAGTGGTACCTCGGTTCACGAACGCCTCTGTTCACGACCAATTCGGATTACGACCAAAAATTTCCCAAAAAATGTGCCCCAGTTCACAAACACCGTTTCGGTTCACGAACGGAAAAGTTCGTAAAAATACGCTCCGCTTCACGAACTCCGCCTCGCTTCACGAACTCCGCCCTCGCATCACGAACAGAAAAGTTCGTAAAAATGCTCGGATTCACGAACCCCGCCTCGCTTCACGAACCGGAGCCGCGGACATTTTAAAAACAAGGTCAGAACGGATTAACCGGATTTACATTGAACCCTATGGGAAACTGTGCCTCTGTTCACGACCAATTCTGTTCGCGAACAGAGTCAGTTCAAGAATCACGACCAAAAAACAAGGTCGGAATGGATTAACCGGATTTACATTGAACCCTACGGGAAATTGTGCCTCGCTTCACGACCAATTCGGATCGCGAACAGAGTCAGTTCACGAATTAAGTTCGTGAACCGAGGTACCACTGTATTTGACTTACGGCCACAATTGAGCCCAAGATTTCTGTTTTTAAGTTAGACATTTGTTAAGTGAGTTTTGCCCCTTTTTACCACCTTCCTTGCCACAGTTGTTAAGTGAATCACTGTAGTTGATAAGTTAGTAACTCAGTTGCTAAGTGAACCTGGCTTCCCCATGGACTTTGCTTGTCAGAAGGTCGCAAAAGGGGATCACATGACCTTGGGACACAGCTACGGTCATAAATATGAACCAGTTGCCAAGCATCTCAATTTTGATCACATGATCATGGGGATGCTGCACAGGCCGAAACTGTGACAAATGGTCATAAGTTACATTTTCCTGTGCCATTGTAATAATAATAATAATAATAATAATAGTTTAATTTCTTGACCGCTCCTCTCCCCGTAGGGACTCGGAGCGGTGCACAGGGAAACTAAAAACCATAAATATACAATCAAGAACATCTTAAAAACAAATTAAATAGTACCTGTGCTAAAATACCCAATCTAAACTAAAATTCCCACTATACACTAAAACCCCATAGAGAGAGACTATCCCAGACCGGCCAAGCAGAAAAAATATGTTTTTAATTTCAGACGGAAGGAGCGGAGGTCCGTGGTCGTTCTAATGTCGGGGGGAAGGTCATTCCAGAGGGCAGGGCCCGCCACAGAGAGAGCCCTTCCCCTGGGCGTCGCCCGCTGACAAAGTCTAGTGGACGGCACCCGGAGAAGTCCCTCTCTGTGGGAGCGAATCGGCCGTGAGGAAGTATGGGGCAGGATCCGATCCCGCAAGTAGCTAGGTCCCGAGCCATGGAGCGCTTTAAAGATGATAATTAGTACCTTGAAGCGCACCCGGAAGACGACAGGCAGCCAGTGCAGCTCGCGCAGGAGAGGTGTTACATGGGTAAACCTAGAGGTACCCAGGATTGCCCGCGCGGCTGCGTTCTGGACCATCTGCAGTCTCCGGGTGCACCTCAAGGGAAGCCCCATGTAGAGAGAGTTACAATAGTCCAGTCGAGATGTCACGAGAGCATGAGTGACTGTGCGAAGGGCGTCCCGATCCAATAGGGGGCGCAACTGGCGAACCAGGCGAACCTGGTAAAACGCCCTCCTAGCCACGGCTGTCACTTGATCTTCCATGGACAGCCGGGCATCTAGGAGGACACCCAAGTTGCGCGCCCCATCCACAGGGGCAAGATGTTCGCCCCCTATGGCCAGCGATGGAGTTAGCTGGTTGAATCGGGCAGCCGGAAACCACAGCCACTCGGTCTTGGTCGGGTTGAGTCTGAGTCCGTTACTTCCCATCCAGACTGTAACTTTGGTCACTAAACAAAGTATTGTAAGTTGACCACACAACCTGTATTAATTTACTTGAAATAAACACCCATTTATTTCCTTGAGATTTCCTTCCATAAATAGGTTTTCAAACTCATTCTTCTTATCCTGGAAAGAAAGAAAATTGTGTGTGTGTGTGTGTGTATGTGTTTACTTCTTCCTTCAGTGCTGTGTCCTCTTGTGTGACCAGTTTAGTTCTGTAATTTTCCATGGACAAAACTTTTCCATTTCTTGACCACACAAGCAGTTTTAGGATAAAGACCTTGCTGTTTTCTGGATATGAAAATCCTGGTAGCTACGAGATAGGCAGGCAAAGCAAGGCAGTATTTATTTGTTCTTTGAACAAGACCATTGCTGTGCTAGTGGGGCAGATGAGCGTTGATACAAACTTGCGGGCATTCGAAATGTGCATGACAACATATGCTGGTTGCATTCAGTAGTAATGAGATCTGAAGTGCGATTTTGAAAGACTTTCGGAGGCCCCCAATCGATAGATGGCAGATGCTGTAGCAGCATCAGATAGTAGTAGGTGAGATTCATACATTCAAATGAAAATGTGTTTGGAACCAGTATGAGTTCAAGTGCTGCATGCATCAACAGAGGGATATTATTTTAAAAACCCATTGGGAGTAAGGTGTATTCAACAGTAGTCTTGTATCAGAGACTACAGTTTAACTTCAGGCAAGCTTTAATGACCTTGAACCTCTTTCAATAAGGTGCTTTATAGAGCAGTTGCAGAGGTAACATGTCACCTAGAGTTCCTTCAGTGAAAGGCTAGGAATCCAAGCATAAATTAATGCCACACACCAGCTGGGAAGCAAGCTGGACAAGGAAACCTGCATGTAGATAGGCTATATTCTTCATAAGTTCAAACACAAGGCATAAATTGTAATATAGAATCATACAATCATAGAGCTGGAAGGGACATCTTTCAGTCCAACTCCCTGGCCAAGGCAGGAGTCCTTATACCATCCCAGACAAATGGTTGTCCGATCTTTTCTTGAAAACTTCCAGCAATGTAGTATCCACAACTCTGGGAGGCAAGCTGTTCCATTGATTAATTGTTCTGACTGTCAGGCAATTCCTTCTTAGTTCCAGGTTGAATCTCTCTCTGATGAGCTTCCGCCCATTGCTTCTTGTTCTGCCCTCAGGTGCTAGGAAGAATAAATTGACCCCATTTCCCCTTAATTATGTGACAACCCAACAGGAGGAGGAAAGTGTGTTGGATATTTGCCACTTTGAGTTATTTGTAAAATCATAAAGGCAGGAAACAAACAAACAAGCCAGCCAGCCAGCCAGCCGGTTGTGTTCAGTAGCAATGGGATCTGAGGTGTAATTAAATTATGTTATTTTTGAAAGATTTTGGAAGTCCCACAATTGATAGAAGAAGATGCTTGTAAAACAGCATCAGACAATAGCAAATCCGATTCATTAATTCACATGAATATCTGTATGAACAAGTATGAGCATTCTTCCAATTTAATTACAAGGTGTTGCTGTTGTCATTTGGTATTCATACAACTAGAGAAGAAGAAAAAACTAGATTTGGGGCACTTTTCTCACCCATACCATTTTAAAAAACAAACAAACAAGTGATTGTCTGTTTTGGGTTATACTATTTACATATAGCTTTGACTTCTATAGATTTTTATAGATGCATTAAGATACAAAATACAAAATATGGAATGGAACGGACCAGTATTGGGATTTAATTTTTTTTTACTGTCGGTTATGTAGATGTGGCTTGGTGGGCGTGGCTTGGTGGATGTTGCAGGGGATCCTATTCCACGCCAGGGGAAGGTTACTGCAAAATTCCCATTCCCTCCCAATTAGCTGGGTCTCGGGAAGCACAGAATAGAAGGGGACGGGGCCAGTCAGAGGTGATATTTACTGGTTCTCCGAACTACTCAAAATTTCTGCTACCAGTTCTTCAGAACTGGTCAGAACCTGCTGAATACCATCTCTGGAAGGGACCTTAGAGGTCTTCTAGTCCAACACTTTAATCAGGCAGGAGATCCTATACCGTCCTGGACAATGGCTGTCCAACCTCTTCTTTAAAAAATCTATGGTGGAGCACCCTTACCTTCCAGAATAAGCCATTTTGGTTTATTAATAAGCCATTCTGATTGGTTAATTGTTCTCACTGTCAGGAAATTTCTCCATAGTTCTAGGTTGGAGCTCCCTCTGATAAATTTCTATCCCTTACTTCCTGTCCTTACGTGCTTTGGAGAATTTTAAGAATTTAAGACATAAGAATAAGGGCATTAGACTGGATGAGTGTAAAATCTGATCCAGTGTTTACTGAGTAGCACTGATAATTAACAAAGCATTTGTACAATACTAAGTATAAACAATTATCTCCCATCATTGGATAGAATCCTGTATTAATAATTCAGTTCTTTTACTTTCATAAACACTTATCCTGTAATCATACGGCTTCCTGATCTGGCATGCCTCTTATATGTTTGGACTGCAATTCAATCTGCAATCTGACTTGTGAATCTGACTTATTCATTGGGAAGGTGCCACTCCGAAAGGCTGCCCTAACCTCAAAAAAAACATTGTTTCCTGCTCCATTCCTAAGGGTATCCTGAAACCTCTGACTTCTTGAGTGGATCTTGGAATTGTTACTTGCTGCCTATCGTCTCAGCTACTTTTATTCACAGTGAAATGAAATGCTTACAAAGACAATAAAAGCTAGTCAGGGTGAAATGAAAAACAAAGCTTTAAAAATATTATGGTAAGGATTCACCTGAAAAGGTTTTTAGAGAGGTTTTGTGCTTTGCCAAGGAAACATATCTGGTACCACCCTTGAAGTATTTTGTCTATGCCCAGAATAAGGTGACATGATCTGATAATGGAAAAGTTACATTAACAAGGAGATTGCTTTACTAAGTGTGCATACCTAGGCCCAAACATGTTCTGCATTAACTCCATGTGTGATGAATGAAATTGGTAATGTGATGGGGGACAAGGAAGTAAGAAAGCATACATATCACCTTACATCTTGAGAAACAAAACGCCCTCTCAGAGAACTGGTAGTAAATCAGTTAGCAACCCACCACTGCATATATGCTTACCTTGGCCACTGCCAAAAGTGATGACCTGGTGTCCTGCACTTACATTTGGGAACTAAATTTTGTCCTTCTCTTTTGTAGGGTAGATCAGAGGATGAAGAAAGGAATAAACAAGTAGGGGGTTCTTGGTTCCTCCTTCTGTTAGACCCATGATAGCAAACCTTTGGCACAGAGCCCTCTCTGTGGACACGTCAGCCGTGGCCCCAGCCCAGCTCCACCATGCATGAGCACACACCTCTCACCGGCCAGCTGGTCTTCAGGTCTCCACCACACATGTGTGGGGGAGTGGAGTGTGTGTGCAAGGACTGCATTGTATTTTGGGGGTTCCCGTGCATGCACATGTGCCTCCTGTGCCCCATTTTGAGTCTGGAAAGCCTCCTGTACCAACCTGGAATCCAAAACAGGGTGCGGGGTGCATGCATGAGGTGGGGCACATGCATGGGGACGTGCACATGCATGGGATGTGGCGCATGCATGGGGGAGCGCTCGCATTGCATATTGGGGTTTCGCGTGTGCAGACAATTTGGACACTCAGCACCACAAAGGTTAACCATCACTGTGTTAGACCAAGGCACAATGAGGTAGGAACAACCTGAGTATCTTCACAATACTCTCCACACTTATTTTTTATTTATATCCCACCTTTACAAATAATTCAAGCTGGCAAACAGCTTGGATTCTCCTTCTCCTATTCCTTCTCCTATTTCCCCAACAACATGAGGTGGGTTGGACTAAGAGAGGGCAACTGGCCCAAAGTTACCCACTTTGGGTCAGTCCCAAAGGATTTGAACTCACAATTTCCAGTTTTGTAGCCTGGTGCTTTAAACCATTAGACCAAATTGGCTCGCTGCATCTTCCTGTACATTCTTATATCTCCTGCAGCATGCCACATGCCAAACATTTAAAGCAGGTAAATAGATAAACAAACCAGGAAAACCAGAACGAATAATACAAAATAATAATTCCTATATCACTGTATTACCCTTGCTTGCCTACATTACTATGTACATTTGCATTACCATATTCACTGGCACACAAATGCATGATGATTACTGCTGATAAGAAGCCACTTTTTCTGAACGAAAAGCAGGATTGGGGAGAGAAAAAGGTTTTAGAAATTACCTAGAAGCTGGTTTCTGTTTTAATATCTATTTTAATACCAGTGTTGTATAAATCAAACATCAAGCTTAGAGATCACCAAGGACTCATCACTTCAACCCTGACCTATAAATATTCTCCTTGATTGGAATCACAGCCTTTGCTGAAAACAAGGATGTGCCTATGATTCAAGTCCTTTCACTAATTCTCATACATTATTTTTTGATCAGCATAATAATGCTTTGTCATTTTTATAAATTGTCCCTTTTGTCCTAGGGGTATTTGAAGTGATCTATGCAAGTCAGAAAGAAGTGGTATTAAGGCACAAGCTGGCCAATCCTCGCAACGCTTTGTGAGAAGGGAATCTTGGGTGTGACCAGTGGGAAGCAGAGTCCTGGGTTATAAGCTAAACCAGGGCTTCCTAGCCTTAGCAACTGTAAGACCCTTGGACATCAACTCCCAGAATCGTCAGCCAGCCATACTCTGGGAGTTGAAGTCCACATGTCTTAAAGTTGCCAAGGTTGAGAAGCCCTGAGCTAGGTGAAGAAGCCACCATCTGAACTGTCACTTTAACCAAAACCTTTGCATTGTGGGCTGCCATGCCAGACAACCAAGATGATTTGAATCTGGAGTTGGCAGGAGAAAGGGGGACGAACTGAGTAATGTCCCTTAAATAAGTCACCCATCTGCAAAACATTGTGTGACTACACCATTCTTTTTACCCCAATTAAGAGCTGCGAAAGATGCTACTTACTTATTCATTACAGCTATATTTTCAGCCTTAATTGGTATACAAATCTGATTACACAGAAGCCCGTGGGATTTCGGTTTTGATTTTGTTGAAATCAGGCGGTGACCTTGATGAAGCTTTAGGCGCACATTAGTATGTCGGATTTCAAAAGAACATGCTTTGAAGAGGAAAAAGATGGAAAAGTGCAGCTAATTTGAATTTTAGCTGCCTAAAAGCAGAGTTAAATTTTTCATATACACCTGTCTAAAATATGCTGCAGATTAACCTAAAAGATTTTTTTATGGTGGCTTCTATAAGAGGAAATGTTCTTTTTTTTTTTTTATATTGAAAAAGTTTTATTGGTTTTACATTTTTTAACAGGATAGGGTAATGGTTACAAAGAAATTTTGAGAGCATTCACGTCAGAGTCGTCGGACCTTCCGAGACCTCAAAATACACATTAAAAAAGTTAACATAGAAAACATTTTCCATACCACTACAAGATGAAAGCAAGTACATTTACCTAAATTCTCCCTTTCATGCTGTCAGACATTTACAAAAAGTCCGGATAGAAATATTATACAAAATTGTTCAAGAAAAATCAAGGCAAAGTTATTTTTTTGATCTAAGTCTTTTGGCTATTGTATCTTCTTTCTCTCCTCCCTGGCCCCCCCGTGGGCGGGGCCGTGACCCCCTCCGTCCCCCCTGGATCTTCCCCCAGGGCAGAGGAATGTTTTTTAAGAAAGGCTTCCGCCTCAGCAACTGTTTTAATCCTCACTCTTCCTCCTTCCCAGAACACCAGCATCCCTTCAGGTGTCATCCACTTGAACCAAATCCCGTGATCAAACAAGGTTTTAGACAAGAAGGAAAAATTCCTTCTTGAATCTCTAATTTTTCTAGGGATCTGCTTCAAGATAGTGACCGTTTCTCGTTGATAAGTTAAAGGTTTCTCTCTCTGCGCTTTCAGGATTTCCTCTCTGGTTGACCTTCTAACAAATTTCACATGTATCTCTCTAGGCACTTCATTCATCCTGGCATATGCAGAATTAATTCTATAGGCTAGGTCAATGTCCCGCCTGATCTCATCCTTAGGTTTTTGTAAATAGTCTGCTAAAATTGTACTCATAAGATCAGGTAGGCATTCACCAGATTCCTCAAGAACATTCTGAAATCTCAAAAAATATGTCATTCTTTCCATATCTATCCTAGACACATGCCCATTTATTTCCCCCACCTCATTAGAAACATTTTTAATCTCTCCCTTAGCCCCCTCCAACCCTCCTTCCAATTCTTCATTCTTCTGTGTATTCTCCAACACTTGCTTCCGGGTATCCAATAGTTCCTTTTTAAAAGTACTATTTTCAGCCCTCTGGGCCTTTATTTCTGATATCAAAGTTTGCATAGAGGTTTCAAGAGAAGCCATCCTTTGTTCCAAATTAACAAGTGCTGCTTCTTGTGCCATGGTTAAAAGTTAGAGTCACTGCCACCAAGATGGCGTTTTCCGGGTGGGGCTGGTGGGGCAGATCAGGAGCTCAGTTCAATTCAGGGCTGTGGAGTTGCAAACAATTCAGAAACCAAAAGAGACACAATTTCCCAAATCAACAAATAGTAATAACGAAGGTATTCCAGAGAAGAAGTCACAAATCCATCAAAAGAATTTTTTTTTCAAAATTCCAGAGAGAGTCCTGCTTTCAAAGAGACGCTGGAAATTTTCCTTAGTTGAAATAGTCAGGCAGGGACACAGAGAAGCCACTTCCACCGCTCATCTCAGCGCCAGGTGAGAGAGTAGCAAAAAAAAAGAATTTTTTAAACTCAGCCAGACCTAGAAACAATGTTGCAGAAAGTCACAATCCACTTTCCCTTGTTAGAGACCGTCCGGAGTGAAAGTTTCCGCTTTCTCTTTGCAGAGAAGCCATTTTGACGTGCCGCTTAAATCCGAGGGTTTTTTTTTTAAAAATAAACACCCCCCTCCCAGTCCGTTCAGCCTGGCTGGCAGCAGAAAAAAAGTTTTTTTAAAAACTCACTCTCTCCTCGCAGCTGAAGCCTCGGGAGCCCTTCCGACTAAGCCGATCAGCCCTCCTCATTGTTGTGAATGGCGCCGTCTTCCTTAGGCGAAGGGAGAACCCCCCGCTGGCATGTTCTCCCTCACCTGAGCCGCGCCGGAAGCCACTTCCTCCACCGCCGTGGGGGGGGCGCCCCCCGACGAGCCGGCCCTACGGGAGACCCTCAAAAAAGAGGAGTCTCGCCCCCGTTGGGGGGCAGAAGAAGAAACAAAGCGGCGAGCGAGCGCTAGGCTCGCCCGTCGCCGCAGGAGCCGGAACCGGAAGTCCAGGAAATGTTCTATCATGAGAAATTTACCAAACTTAATTCTTCTTGCCATTATGTGACTTGCAGCTGATGCTATTCCAGCCAGCGTTCGCTTTTTAAACAACACCAAAAACATTGCTGTTACATTTTGTATTTGTTTTTAGAAGATGGATAGTTTAGTATGTTTATTTAACAGTTCCTATTTCTTTGCATGCCCTTGTTTTATAATGTTATGTTTCAACATACTCTGGGTAAAATATAAATGAAATTAAAATCGTGTTCCTGTTTGTATTTTGTCTTTACTGCAAACTTTATTTTAATTGCTGAGCTGCTCACATTTAGCGCCGACGTTTCAAATGATTCAGTGAGGTTCCCCCTTTGAATTTACTCTTTAGCGTTTTTTAAAACAATCTGTGATAGTATATAATTGCAAATTATGTAACTGTGGTGAGAAGCAAAGCAAAGAGAATGTGTTGTTTTTATTGTGTCAGAAAAAAAATGTTGAAAGGGTGCTTAAAGTGAGGATTTAGACTGCCTGGTCTAGACAAGATTGTATTTTTGTCCATGGTGTGAAGGGAAAAAAATAAAAGTGCTTCAAATGTAGAGTTCTTATCCAAGCTCTAGGAAAAGCAGGGTTTTACTAAAAATTGCCACCATATCTCCAGGGGACAAAACCAAGTATATTAGCATGCAGCAGAAACATAGCTGGGGACTGTTCAATTTTAATCATGCCTCATGAAAAAGTAATACACACATCAGTTTCCAGTTCAGTGAATGTCACTATACGCAGTCTTTTTATTTAAAAAAAAATAGAGCTGCATTCTGAGGCTGCTTGCTTATTAAGATCACCAATGAAATATTTACTGATTATTTAAGCAGGCACCAATATATTTCCTATCAGCTATTTTAAGAACAATCCATTGAGGCCCATGCTGATACTAGAAACAATTCCCCAAATAATTATATGTTCTTCTTCTATTTAACAATATTTCAAAGACTCACCCAATCCCTACCTACAAGCCACCATGCGTCTGGCTAAAAATAGTATAGCCCTGAGTGTCTCGGATAAGGTTTTCATTTTAATTAATATTTCAGGCTAATTCCTAGCAGTTGAAGAAAGTAAAGCTCCTTAAAAAAAAAAAAATGCTGGCATGCTGCCACAATAAGTTGGTTTACTAAACAGGGTGGGGAGTAGAAATGTGTCTTTTTGGAAGGCAGGTGCATTATTTTTAAATTCATAAAGCCTTTTTCATCCAGGGTGTATTTTCATATTTGGCTTATTATTGATAGTGATAAACAATGGAGGCAGGGAATAAAAAAGAAAGTGTTTTTAAGAACTTTCAAATAAGATATGATATAGACATCGCATGGCAATTGGTCAAATAATGTTCTCAAGAGCTACTACAAATAATATCATCTAGGTAAAAATCCCACAGAATCAAAGAATACAACCAACTTGTTTATAAATATATTGGACCACACGGGGCCTAGAGTATGAGCCTTGGAGTATACTACGCTACTTGAAATTTTCCACTAGCATGATATAAAATCACTAACATAAACTTATGGGATATGGTTTTTCAGCAACATCTGTATCAAAGTGCAGTCCGCATTTTGCTATTGTTTCCAGCAGAATCTCATGGCAGATTTATTGAATGTTTTGCTGAAATCATGTGTGAGTTCACCCATCCAAATACTATTCAGGATTATGCCTACCAGTTTCAGTGCCCAGCCAGGGTTGATCAGATGTTGCTATGTGCTGGAGCCACCGTTATCTAAAAATACAGGGCTATGGCCCATCATCATCCTCATTTAAGCACCCCCTAATCCCTTGTGAGGTGGAGTCTGGTGAACTGAATGGAGCTAGCAGAGTGTTTTAATGGCCGGATGCCCTTCCTGTCGCCAGTGCGTAGTTTTGTTCAGCCGATACATTCTCAGTATGCTCAGAGAGAGAAGTATCTGCCTCTACCTAGGATCAAATTCACAGCCTCCTGATCGTGAGGTGAGAGCTCCATTTCTAGGCCACTGCGTTACTTCAGTGCCCATCAACTGAATGAATTCTGATCCAATGCTGCTAATATCTTGTACTGAAATCTTGGTGGAACTCTGCTGCCTTGTCTCTAGTTCTGATTCTGATAGCACATATCCCCTCCCTCAAGCCCTTGAAAACACTGACCCTATTATGTCAAAGGCCAGAGGCAAGGGAGCAAAAGTATGCTTGTTTGGAATAGTGTCTTCCACCAGACCAATCTATTTGAAAATACATGATTGCTCCTGGGATTACTTGCTGACCTTGAGTTCTGTGTCTTAAATCATGGAGCAGACCTTGATCACGCTTTTGCCTATTGCTTATGTCAGAGTGATCGTTTTTGACTCCAGGTCCTTTGCTGAACACTTCTTATCTTGCACTTTAATACCCAAGTAGACAACCTGGTCCCTCCAAATTCCTTAGGCAACAACTTCCCATCTGCTCCCTCTAATATGTTCAAGCCAGGGAATGCAAAGGTAAAGCATCTAGACAATGCCTGATTTGTTTATCCGTGTAAAAACAAATAATATTAAACATAGAGTGGAAAAGAGTGCCATTCGCTTAGCTATACAGGAGCACGAATTCTCCCAGGTTCTTCTATTGACTGCTATTAAGAAGCAACTAATAAAGTAGAATGCAGCACAGGAAGACAACTTTAAACATTATTTTTAGCTTCTTCCATCAAGTTCCTACTGCCTCTGCATTTTATATTCAGTTAGCCATTACACAAATTGATTGATTTTTGGTTGATTATGGGGCATCAAGCCATTTTCAACTCAATCAATCAGAATAGAGCTGGAAGGGACCTTGGAGGTCTTTCAGTCCTCAAGGAGAAGACCCTATACAATTTGTGATAAGTGGCTGTCCAGTCTCTTGTTAAAAATCTCCAGTGATGAAGCATCCACAACTTCTGAAGGCAAGCTGTTCCACTGGTTAATTATTCTCATTAGAAAGATTCTCCTTAAGCCCAGGTTGCTTTTCTCCTTGATTAGTTTCCATCCAGTTTCTTGCTTTGCTTTCTGGTGTTTTAAAAAATAAGTTGATCTCTTCTTTGTGGCAGCCTCTCAAATACTGTAATACTGCCATCATATCAGCTCTTAGTAAGCATATAGATAGACTATCAGGAATCAAGCTTGGTATGGATCTATGTATTGATGTTGGCAGTGGGCAAACCTCTGAAACAAATTAAGCACTGAGTTTGTGACTATTGTTATTTAGAAAAAATGCACTGCTTGAAGAATTAGTATGATTGGATATATCATGCCAAACCAATCTTGTCTCCTTTTTCTTTTTTGATACAATGACCAGTTTAGGCGATTGCAGGAATGTGGCCACACATGACTTCAGCAAATAATTAAACATATTTCCTGTGAGTTTCTGCTATAAACAATAGCAAAATTTGGATTGGGGTATGCTACTGTTAGGGGACCTGTTGCTGTGTCCTAGAGGTGGAGCTCTCACCTCACAGTCAGAAGGTTGCGAGTTCGATCCTAAGTAGAGGTGGATGCAGGGTCTCCTGCTTGGGCAGGGGTTGGACTAGATGACCTACAAGGTCCCTTCCAGCTCTGTTGATGATTCCTAATCTGGTCTTTCAGGTCTTCCAATGGTGTAGTCATTGCCATCATAATTAAGTCTATCTGTCCACAAGTTAATAATGCTGGCCTGAGATTGCTCTCCCAAACATTTCTTCCCAATTCTTTTTTTCCTGTGATATATGTCTTAGATTAATTGCTTCTGAGGAAGTATTATTACTCTTCCGAAGAATAGCTGGCAAATGCTGAAAATTTGCCAGCTTCAAGCATTGACCCAAAGGATAAGAATTGTTCAAATACCAAGCACCGTAATATAAGATTCCAAGTAAAACTATTTTTTATAAATGTTGTGAGGTCAAATAATTCTAGTTGTGTCAGCTGTTTTGGCAATTCTATTGTAACAGCTCCTAATGCTCCAATAAATATTGGAAAAAGTGTGCTGCTTTACTCCATAATTTAGATTGTTAAGTTTTAATGCTTTTCCAGTTCCTTTTGAGCTTCTCTGTGTCATTTGGTATTGTATTAGAAGTAAAACTTATTTTTCTTCAACTACATAATGTCCTGGTTATTGTGTTCTAGATATCAATCTATTTGAATTTGGGAATCCTTTAACGTTTTTACATGTCATTCTGGAACTTTTTTGACATCAGGATGATGTAACATCAAATCCATAACTTTTACAGGCAGCCTTGGCTAATGACCACTCATTTAGCAACTGTTCAAAATGTTAACAGGGCTGAAGAAATGATATTTACAATCAATTCTTGAAGTTATGGTGATCCCAGCAAGTCCATAGTCACATAATGGTGATCCAGGTGCTTTGCAGTTACAGTTACAGTGGTTACAGCCTCTATTAAATGATTTCCATTTGTGATCTTCTTGCCAGCTTCCCAGAAGCGAAGTCAATGAGTAAGCTGATAAGAAAAGTTGCAAGTTGCTTCTGTAAGTCACTGCAGCTTTTTCTCCCAGAGCTGGCTACAGATGATCTCAGGTATTCTGTATCACGGCCGGTCACAGCACAGCACACCCACATGCCAAAGTGCATGCCAATACACATAGCCAACTCACACTGAGCTTCAGCAGCTACCCCTCGTTGGGCTGTGCTCACATCATGGCAGCCATCTGGGTCGCCTCCTTCACTCCCCAGCAGCCAACCCTTGCCCAGTCTACAACTGGCTTGCTTGTCAACTGCCAAGGACTTGCAACTTCTGGTTTCCCCATTGACTTTGCTTGCTATAAGTTGACAGGGAGTAGCAAATTGTAGTCACGTGAGGTTCTCACTCAAGAACTTGTGATCCGTGCTTAACAATGGCAATGGGGACTGCGAGGACACATACCTTAACGATGGGAATTCTAGTCCCTAGAATTCTAGACTTTCATTAAGCAACATAAATTCCAATGCATCATTTTTGTTACTTTTATTTATTAAACATGAAACTCAGTCAACTGAACATTTAGAAATCTATCACAAATATCATTGACTGGCTGATGGTTCATACTGGCAGCTGCCAGTATCCTAGATATCAAAGGAAGCTGCAATTTCTTGATGTGCTTTGTAAAATTCTTGGACATGGTACCAAGTGCCCCGATGACAATGTGTTACATGTTTCATCCATAATCGTGTGGTTCCAGGTCACAATATTTTGTGATTTTTTCCCCAGTTTGTTTTCTTCGACTCTGGCATCTCCTGGTACAGCGATATGAATAAATTGTACATTTCATTTTTTTTAACAACTGTGATATATGGTGTGTTGTTGTTATTAAATCTGGGAATGATGTAACCCCACAAAATATGACTGGAAAAAGTTATCTTCGGCATGCCTACAAAAGGCAGTTGGGCAGCCAGGGGTGACTGACTTACTGGAGCAACTCATGACACTCACTACCAACTTCTCTAATGACTTGTTTGTGGGAAGTTGGCAGGATAGTCACAAATGGTGATTGCAGCTTGTTGTGACATCATAATCATGAGTGGTCACCCGAGTGTCCAGATCTTGACTATGTGACCATGGAGAAATTGCAATAGCTGAAATTTCAAGGACCAGTCATAATCCAGTTTTTCATGTGAGCCGTAACTTTGAAGAGTCTCTGAATGAATGAATATATGTTCAGGACTACCTGTATTTGATTTGCCAGCTATTTGTCACTTGATTTCTAGTTGCTCATGAAGTCATATAATTAATACAGAGTACAAGATATCTATCGTTAACCTAGAAACATGATCTTAGGATTGTCATCCAAGCGAAGGAGTAAAAATGCCTAGACTGTATCTGCCTGGGTATAAGAAAAACTGAAATGCTTCATTTATTATAAATATTTTAAATATGTACATTAAAGCACTTTATGTTTGTCATCTTACAAGCAAGTTATATATGGCATATGATAAAATTGCATAAGCAGCTCATTTCAATGGAAATATGAACAAAAGCTACTACTAACATTATTTCTTTTTCATATATTTAACAGCTGTTTCTTTTCAGGATCATCAGTGGGAACAATATCCATGACATTAAAGAAATCATTTAAGAAATACGTAGCCTATCCCATCAAATCTTCCACGCAGTAACGTTTCACTCTTCCAAGATATTAACTGCTCTATTCCGTGCAAATTGGAAAAGTGATTTGGCCATCTTTTTATCCAATTTATTAATACAAATATTGAATAATAGAGGCACTAGCTTCTATTCTTGAATCTTTGGGCAGCCCACTTGATACTTCTCTCCAGTCTTGTGGGGAGCCATTGATGAGCACTTTTTCAATATGACTTTTCGAGAGAGCTATGTATTCATTTAACTGTCATCTCATCAAACCCACAGGTGAATCAAAGCGTCCTATGGTACTTTGCTGAAATTACAGCAGATTCCAATTACCCAGAGAGATAGAGAGTTCCCCTGACCCCCGCCATGTTCAAACAAAGCCTATAAAGCCATCTGTCAGGAATGCTTTAATTTGAATTCCTTGCCCAGCCAGGGATTAGACTTGATAAGCTAAATTACCCCTTCCAACTCTCTGATTCTATGAACACTTAATATGTCGTTCAGCTCCTGGAAGGTCATCTATTCAGTCTGTGATCATCTTATTCTGATGTTTGATTTCCAACTTCAAATACTTCTTGGCATTATTCTGAGTTTTTGCATGCTACCTTGCAGAAATCTGCTATCATGTATGTCTTCAAAAATATCTTAAAAAATATTCTGCCTCATAAGTTACCCCAAAAGGGTCTCATACATGAATGTTAAAAAAAGGATCTCCCCCCACCCCCCCATTAACCCTTCCACATTTATTCCTTACCAAAAAGGACTAACCATGGTGAACTGCAATGATTCCGACAACCGATAGTTGGCAGGAAAGGACTTAAAGCTTTCTTTAATCTCTTCGCTGCCATCCAGCGATCCTCTAAAGTTTTGCATTCATGTTTGGTATTCTAGTCCTACCACTACCACCGTTTCTTCTCAGCCTTTAACTCGGAGAAATAATAGTAACTACTACCCACTAACTATGCCATGTCCCGTGTACCACATTCTCCTCTACCGTATTTTTCCCACTGCACCATAGCAGCCCGATCATTAGGTTGGGTTTATGACCAACGCTCGCTGGTGACGTTCCTTAAGAGTGGTTTACTTGTTTGCACCCATATTCCGGAGCCAACTCCCATCTCCTTACTCACCTGTCCACCCCCCAACCCCCCTTCCCCGTTTCGTCGCTGCCTCCGATCCCGCCGCCTGTCTCCGTCTCGCCTCCCCTCCCGGCCCTGCTGCATTGTGGTTCGGCCGGACCGGCGGCGGCGAGAGCGGAGCCGAGCCAAGCGAAGATGGCTGAGCCGAAGCAGCCGCCGAAGCACGACGGGCGGGTGAAGATCGGCCACTACGTCCTGGGGGACACGCTGGGGGTCGGCACCTTCGGCAAAGTCAAGAGCTGAGTACGGGGGCACGGGGCGGGGCAGGCAGGCACGGGCGCCGGTTTGCAGGCCGGCAGCGGCGAAGGGTCGCTTCCCGCCGCCGCGGACCGGGTTCACGCGCGGCGGCGGCGGCGGCGACAGCAGCAAGCCGGAGCTCTCGCCCGGGATTGGAGCCAGCGAGCAGCCGGGCATCGTCCCCGGGGCTCTTCACTCCCACCACCCCTTTCTCCATCCTCCAGGGTCGCCACTGCAGGGGTTCCGTCTCTCCGGTGGCGGCTGCGTTGGAAGGGAACGGGGGTGGAAAGGCGGCCTGCGGGGCTTGGCATGGCTGGGAGTTGCGAGGCGGCGTAGCAACCTGGCTGTTGCTCCGGGTGTACTAAAGTGCTCGAGTCTTTTCTCTCTCTCACACACACACGCACAACCTTCCAATGGCCGGGTCGGAGTGGATCTCCCAGCACGACTCCCATCATCCCCAGTGCATAGCAATTGCTGGCTGGGGACGATGGGGCTTGAAATCAGTTCACCCACAGAATTAGTCGTTGGAGAAGTCAAGTTCAATGGGTTGGTTTTTTTTTTGAGGGAAGACCCAACCTGCAGTGCTATAAATTGATTATTAAATAAGTGTGACATTGGGGAGGGGGGGAGATTTATAATGGAAGCAAATGGGCATGGTAATATTGCACTGATAAGACTTAGACCATCCACTTGAAGAATAATGCAACGTTTTTTGCTCCAACAGTACCACAACTATTTAAGTAGGCATTTCTCACTGAGAAATAAGACAGTAACATAATCTGGTGTCAATGTTATGATTCCGATTTTGGGGAAGAAAATGCCTCCCACAGATCAGTTTGATTTTCCTTAAATCCATGGAAAAACTTTTACCTCAAGAAATGCCTTTCTTAACACTGCTGTTGGTAATTCAATGTTTATTTATTCAGAATCAGAACTGACCATGTTGGGTTCTAGAATGAATTTTGTTTTGAACCATTAGCTATTCTCAGTTAATTGACACAGGATTGCAGCCACATTTGTTTTATCTTTTTTAAATCAACTATTCTCCTCAAACTTTTAGATAATATATATTTTATTCTTATAGCATTCCCGAGATGTGGGAGCTCAGTAAGCCATACTCTTAAGATAGTATATTTTGGAGTGCTGCTTTATTGATCAATGCATTACAAATGATTGATTTAGTTGTTCTAATTTGACTTTCTAATTCTAGAATTATGTTTTAACACAAACTTATTTGGCGTTAATAATATTTGAACTCATTTCAGAGTTGAAATGCCCTTTGTGTGCATTTTAGAAAGCAGAACAGAATTTAATTTTCAAAGTTGTAGTATAGTAATTGAGTTTACTTGTTTAAGAAGATACTGGCTTTTCACTGTTCATAATTTTATACTATTCAGCTATATATAGCATACATACATGTACGGAGAAATATGGCAACCCTTTGGGAAATGTTGAACCATTGCTTACCTTTGTAGAGTTAGAAACATCCATATTAGGAACCTACACTGTTACACTACACAACAAATAATACCCTCTCTTGCGACTTCATCCTACAAGACATGCAAGTAGACTTAACACGTCCCAAAGGAGTGAAACAATAATATCTCTGTATCTGTTGCTTACAGTAAGCAAATGATGGATTACAAAGCAGGCTGTTTATTATTGATGATTAATGTATTAGAAAAGATTTTGTAGACACATATCTTTTATAAATGGACTACTCAGTAGGAATATGTACATACAAGCTTGTTTATTTTGTTGGCTGGAGTTAGTCAATATATTTTTTAAATTATTTCAATCAAGGTCACTGAATAAAACAAATAATCAGCCTAGAATTGAGCAGAGCCCAATCTTGTCATCAAATTTTACAACTGGGACTCTTCATTCTTGGTTGTCTATGCAATATTTTTCCATAAATGCTCCTGGAGATGACAGATACATGAAGTAATATCATCAGATCATCTGATGGGGCTACACAAATGAATTAGGAGGTTTGATTATTGCAAGGTGCTCAGACTCATTGAGAGCCGAGTGACAAACGTTTAATAAATTACGTATTATTATTACATCTGACATTATAGCAAGTAACTATACACATCTGCTGCATTATTATCATTAACAAACTCTCAGTTTAACATTTGGAAAAAGGGACTGAGTGGTAATGATTATAGTTGCTTTTCAATCATGCCCAATGCTCAGCTGCCTGGACAGATTTCCATAATTTACTTGACTAGGTTTTTAAAACTGGTTTGCCATTGTCTCCTTCCAAGGGCTAAGAGTAAGCAATTATGCCAAGGGCACCCAGCTGGCTTTTATGCCTTAAGATAACACTAGAAATCATGGTCTCCCAGTGTCTAGCCTGAGACCTTGGTGGATCTCAAGCTACACTTAACACACCTAGAAATGTTTGGTTATTTTAACTGAGAAATAACTCAGAGTTATTTCTGCTATTTGTAGACATAGCTTACTTCAGATATGTATATAGCTAGCATCTTTGTTGTATCATTTCCCAACATATTTAGCTAAAGATTGGTGTTTTGATTACTAGAAAGAAATGCCTTAATCCTCCCTCTCCACTCTTAGTCCCTCTTCTCAGGGATAGAAACCAAATATTCAAAAATTAGTAGAAGTATTTTACAGAATACAGGAAGTCCTCAACTTCCAACATTTTGTTTAGTGACCGTTTGTTTAGTGACCATTACAATGGCACTAAAATGTGACTTATGACAGCTTTCATAGTTATGACTGTTACAGCATACCCATGGTCATGTGATTTACATTTGCATGCTTGACAGCTGGTTCATATTTATAACGGTTGCAATGGCCTAGGGTTGCGTGATCACCTTTTGCAACCTTCTGACAAAGTCAATGGGGAAACCAGATTCTCTTAACAGCCAGGTTAATAACCTTCAGCTCACTTACAAGAGTGGCAAGAAAATGGGGCAAAAAACAATGGGGCAAAAATGGGGCAAAAAACAATGGGGCAAAACTCACTGAACACACGTCTCACTTAATAATAAAAATTTTGGGATGATCATCATCAATTGCTAATGTGTGCCAAACAAGTAATTCTTAATTCTTAAACGTTTGTCCATATCAGGGATGCAGAAAGCAAATCACTTACTAGATAGCTGGAAATTATTAACTCTTTACTGTCAATTAATAGTCTTATGGATTTTGCAACCTATATGCATATTATTAGTAAGTACATGTACATAAGGCAATAAGAAGATTGTGGTTGTACTGATTTACAGTTGGGTGTTAAAACCAAGTGTTTAATAGGATTCAGAGAGCTTATTTTAAGAAAAATTATAAAGGTAGGACTATATACAAAGAAAGATATTGCTCTTTACTTTTTATCACTTTTTATTACATTTCATAATGAAATATGAATGGATATATTTCCAGGATAAGAAAAGCTATATATTTCCTTTTCTAAATGTCCTTTTCTGTGCATAAATATCTACAACATATTTATTGATATCTTCCCAATATTACTACTATTTCCAGAATACCAGCCAGTAAGGAGAACACACTTTTAAAAATGAAGTCCAAAAGTGATATAAAATTAAGAGTAAACAAAATCAGTGAAGATAATTGGAGAGCCTTCAAGGTGTCCAAAATTTCATAATTTATTATTTATTCAAAATTACATGCTGCCATATTTGTGTTAATTCTGAAGACACTGCAAACTTTTTGTGCCTGGTTAATACAGGTCTTTTCTGGCACTTCAAGGACATGCTAGTAATCAAATAGTGGGTTTTTTATCCTGAATTCTTATAAATGGAAAATAAATGATAGTTCTTACTGGGCCTTTGTGTGTGTTTCTCTAATACTAACTTACAACATCACTCAGGCATTGCCATGATGGTATGTAACCTGTCTGCATTAGCAATTTATCACCACAGCAGTGTCTGGGTGATGTTGTAAATTGCTGGTTTCCTCTGTGTAATCATTTGGACCATTTCTGAAGTTGCTTTACATTACTTGGAAAAATCCTTATGAATAGAATCCATAGAATAGAATCCATAGAATCCATAAAAATTCATAGAATAGTACATTCCAGTAGAGGTAAAATAGAGATACTGGTCTATATGTCTTGCATGTAACAAATCATCATTTATCTCAAAATTTCATTTTCATTCTGAATTTGTACAGGGACATAAAATGAGCAAGCCAAACTATTTTTATTTTGAAGCGTGGCAAGCTAGTTTATTTTTAGAACACTCTTATTGAGGAAAGAATTTCAGGCTGCCCTTATCTCTGCTAATAATAGTGACTTGCTCAATTTATACAGCTACCGAATTACCACTCCACCATCTCCTTTAGTCAGGCTATCTCTTAATTGCAGATTTTCTAGTTCATAGTTCATTTGGTTTTAAAATGTAATGATTTTTTAAAGCTGGGATGCTAAACTCTGCAGCCTATTTATTTACTTCTTTCTTTTGAAATATCATAAGGATTCTTTGAATTCCAGGACAAATTAAGACATTGTCTTAGTTGTTTTTTTTAATATAAATCTGATACTAGAAGGAAATGCATGCTTGGAAATCTATACATATACATGAATGTATATGATTCTCCGAGTGTGTGCCTTTTTCTTTGTCACTGTATGGAGTACAACCATGGGCAATGTCTATCAAAATCTCCATCTTGGCTTAGAACGTTTAAAAATTATTATTATTAATTGCTAAATTTTGTCTTAATTCCTTTCCCTAAAACAGTTGTTTCAAAAATATTGGATTGGAAGTTAATAAACTACACATTAGGTGGAAGTTCTAGTGGGGATAGGGAAATATTATTATTAGTCTGAAAATATAAGATAGATAAATAATTTCTAAATGGAAAATGGGCAAGCAGTAATTTTCCTAAAGAAAAAAGGAAATAATCCATGATAAATTTTAAATCAATTGCTTAACAAGACTATAGTGATGCAGTAATATATTATATCGCCTGAAATGGATAAGACTCTCAGCTACATTATCTAGAATTGCAGTCTTAATATAATTTGTATTTATTTTTTTATATTTATATTCTATTGTTCCAGGAGATTAAAGACTAATAAACTATGACTTTCTGATCCTTTAGGATATACTTTGAAATGAACATAGGAAGTCCTCAGTTTATGATCACAATTGTGCTCAAAAATATCTGTTGTTAAGTGAGACATTTGTTAAGTGAGTTCTGCACCTATTAACAACCTTTCCTGTCACAGTTGTTAAATAAATCACCACAGTTGTTAAATTACCATATTTTTCAGAATATAAGATACACTTTTCCCTCCCCAAAAGAGGGTGAAAATCGGATGCGTCTTATACACTAAACACAGCATTTTTGGCCTACCGAAACCCCGCCCCTTCACAAAAATGGACAGGCAAAGGGTTTGGGAGGCCTGCAAAGTGCTCCTGGAGACTGTGGAGGGCAAAAACAAGTGAAAAATGGCCTGGTTTTACTTGTTTATGCCCCCCAGCTCCCAGGTGCATTCTACAAGCCTCCCAAAGCCTCTGCAAGCCCCCCCCCCTTTTTTTGCAAAAAATGAACCCATTTTTGCAAAAAAAACGGGCCATTTTTTTGCTCGTTTTTGCCCCTAGGAGCAGGTTGCATACATCTCAAACTCTCTGCAGGCCCCATTTTCACAAGATGTGCAGAGGGTTTGGGAGGCCTGTAGAATGCAAAAACTTTTAAAAAAACCTTCCCTCTTCAAAATCATGGTGCATCTTATACTTATGCGTCTTATAGTCCGAAAAATACAGTAGTAACAAAGTTGTCAAGTGAATCTGTCTTCCCATTGAATTTGCTTGTCAGAAGGTCACAAAGCGTGATCATATGACCATGGGACATCGTAACTGTCATAAATATGAATCAGTTACCAAGCATCTGAATTTCTATCATATGACCATGGGAAAACAACAGTCATAAGTGTGACAATCATAAGTCACTTTTTTCAGTGCCATTGTAATTTTGAACGGTCACTGAATTAACTGTTGTAAATCAAGGATTATCTATACTGATGCTGAATTATTGTGAAATAGTTTGGATTTAGTTCAGCTTGATTCGTTTTATGTATTTTTTATTTCCCCCCCCCAAAAAAAATACTGCTATAAAACCTAAATATTTAAAATGTTTATTTAGAAAAGATTATTCTTTGCTAAAGGTCAAATAAATATGTACAGAACAATCACATATGATTGCAGTCTCATCTATGTACTTTTACTTGGAAGTGAGTTCCTTGCAATTGTTTAGAATTACTTCTAAATAAATATACTGTAAAATTTTTAATTTTTCTTTCTTAATTGTGCATGTTAAATGCAAGCGAAACATGCCATCCTTTTGTTTCAAAACTTATAAAAAAGAAAGTTTTGCAGTCAATAGCAAATCGATGAGAGAAAGCTTTTAATAGAACTCATTTAAATAATGAAATGATGTAAATAATTTTATGTAGCAAGTGGCCTGTTGAAAGACAGGTCGACAGAAATAGGCACCTGTACAAAAATCTTGATGATTTTGAATTGCAGTTCCTGTCAGGTTGAGCTAGCACAATCAATTTTGGTCTGGGATGGGGTTTATTAGAATATAAAATATTATTGAAGAAGGTCGGCAAAGCAAGGTTGCCCTAATTAATGCAAATAATTAGTTGAAAATAGCATTCACAGAAGAAGAAATGATGAAAGCTTTCTCCTCTCATTATTAGTGATCTTGAGAGTGGCAATAACCAGATTGCTGCAGGATACTGTCCTTCCCTACTATTTTTTTAAAATTAGAGTCAAAGCAGTAAGCATTAAAGTAGCTTTAGAAGTCATCATGTGGCAAATCTTTTGGGGCATTCCGCCTTAGCTCTTAACAATGACATGTCACCAGCGACATATCCTTTATCTCATTTATACAGAGAGGCAAACTGGTACCTACTTTCCTTCAGTGTACAGTTGTCATTGCTAGTAAGTGAACTGGAAAAAAATGGCTTCTTTTGGTGGCACGTATAAAAAAAATCATGATACAGATTAAAAGTTATGAATTGTATGCTGCCCTTGATGTAAGAAAAAGCATTTAAACTCAGACTTAATTTATATTTTTGTTACTCCTTTTGTCAATGTTGTAAAAGATATTATTAGACACATTTAAATATTTAACTGTATCTTAACTATTGGTTTTGGAATAATGTAACTTCCAAACAGATAAATCACAGATTTGGAATAAACTATATTTTCATATTTCTGTCACAATGCAATTCCATATATGCCAACTCTAGAATACAGTAAATTCCATTAACTCCTATTATTTTGGTAGGATTTCATAGCCTTGCAGAGATTGCAGTCTTTAAAAAAGTTACATGAAACACAGTCTTGCAAAACCCAGGGAAACTTTTTTGCTGAGTAGCGATTGTAGTGTTGATATAGTACTGAGCAACATGATGGCCTGGTGGCAAAGACGCTGGCCCTGCTCAGAAGATTGAGAGTTCAATCCTAGGTAGCAACACTTTTTTCTCCCAGGGCACAAAAAAAAAAAAAAAATCTTCTGTGAATTCTGTGTGGCATCCGGAAGGGCATGCAGCCAGTTCAGTTCCACCCAGTCACCCTGACTTTACCCTGAATTAAGGGATTTCAGGGTCATAAAAAGTGAGGTTTATTTTATTGTAGTTTTAGTACATAAGTGACGCATCTCACAAATCAGTAACCTCTTTTATGTAAGCAGAAATTAACGTTCAACTTCTTTTATCTTTTATTTAGTTGGAGAACACCAGCTTACTGGACATAAAGTAGCAGTGAAAATTTTAAACAGGCAAAAAATTCGTAGTTTGGATGTTGTTGGAAAGATCAAACGAGAAATCCAAAATTTAAAACTTTTCAGGCATCCCCATATTATCAAACTGTAAGTGTACTTACTCTTTTTTCTCTTTGTAGCAAAATACAAAAAAAGTGTGAACTATATATTTCTGTATTTCAGGTATTTTGCTGTATTTCTAATATGTTTAAGAATAATATAAATTAAGAGTTGGAATCATAAAATAAGAAGTTTTATTTCTCTTATATTGAATTTACTCCCATGTCCATAGTGTATGGTCATTCTTCCTTTTGAAACAGTCAGCAAAATATATATTGAGATTCATTTAGGTTATTACTACCATATTAATTGCTGCTGTTAATTAAATTTACATGCCACCCATATCACAGTTTGAGATGACTCTGTACCATTATAAAATGTTCTTCAAAATGTTTCAGGACAGATTATATTTCTTGCTCTATAACAAACAGAAGTTTGATGCAGTATCTTTTACTTTTCTGGGATAACTGGTACAAGATTGGACAGTTGCTTGATAAAAGCAAAGAAGCACATATTGTAGGTGTTCATGTTAGATTCATGAAGTGAAAAATAGATCTTTAAGTCTAGATAGACTAATTCAGTTGTATATTTATGTATTAAAATTTCAAGAGCAAAATTGAAATGCCTTTCAATTTCATTGAATAATGCATAAAAAGGAAGTACTCAGTTTTTTCAAGCACAGTAGTTGTGTAATTCTGTGAGCAATGTCTAAAGAAAAAAAGCAAGTCTTTTTTCCTCATATAGCATGGTTGAGATCTTTCTTGGTTGTCCATTTTGTACCTCCATCAAAATGGCTGCATTATTGTAAATGCATGTATAGACAAGAGGTGGTATTCAGCAGGTTCTGATCTGTTCTGGAGAACCGGTAGCGGAAATTTTGAGTAGTTCAGAGAACCAGTAAATGCCAGGGAGGAGACATACTGTTTCCCTCTCTGCCTTTTGGCTCATCACCAGAGACCATCTAGACAGAGAACCATGAGTTACGTTGTGTAAATATTTTAGATATGTGTGCTAGTTTTATGAGCTGATCAATAAATTTAAATTTGAGAGACCAAGATAGATCTATTTCGAACTTATTAGCTCTCATCAGTTGGCCATACCCTTTTACTGGGATTCGAACCGGGGCTGTAATGCATCTGAGGCAGAAGCCTAGCAATTTAGCCTAACCGGCTCTACCTTATTGCATCAGCTAAATCAGGAGTATTTAGTATTAGGAGTTGATCTGTGCATGGGATTGTGCGTTTAGGTAGCGGTTGGTGTGTGTTTTTTTCCGGTAGATGGTGTGTCCTAGGGAGCCATTGGGTTTTTTGTAGATTAGGACATCCAGAAAGGGTGTGAGTTTTGATGTCATATCCCTCTTCACCCAAGTGCCTATAAAAGAAGCCTTCACAGCTATCCAGAACAAATACAACCCCTCCCCCCCAAATACATCCTGGATCTCACCAACCACTGTCTAATTAACACATACTTCATTCACAATGGACAAAGATACAAACAGATAGAAGGAACACCTATGGGATCACCATTCTCACCAGTCATCGCAAACTTTTACATGGAACACTTTGTAACTAATGCCTTAGATAAATCTGAACACAAACCCAAACTCTGGCTTAGATATGTAGATGACACTTTTGTAATTTGGCCACACAGAAAAGAAAAACTGGACAACTTCCTCACACATCTCAACAGCCTACACCCCAAAATACAATTCACTATGGAAATAGAAAATAACAACCAACTTCCCTTTCTGGATGTCCTAATCTACAAAAAACCCAATGGCTCCCTAGGACACACCATCTACTGGAAAAAAACACACACCAACCGCTACCTAAACGCACAATCCCATCACCACCCTGCACAGATCAACTCCATAGCCAAGACCCTCATTTCCAGAACCAAACGCCTAGCTGACAGAGACCACCTGAAAAATGAATTACACACCCTCAAAAAGGTATTAATCTCCAATGGATTCCAAAGAAACACAATTACCAAACTAATCCAAAAGCAGACACCCCCCCAAGATCCAAAATACAGAACAAGACAATGGCATCGCCCTCCTCCCCTATATTAAAGGCACCACAGATAAAATCAGCAAAATTCTCCACAAACACAATATCAAGACATCCTTCGACATTAACCAAAAAATTGCCAACATCTTAAGGAACCCCAAAGACAAAATCCAGCTAGAAAACCAAGGAGTCTATGAAATACCATGCAAAGTCTGCTCGGCCACATACATTGGACAAACTAATAGGAGAATTAGTGCATGTGTTTCAGAGCATAGGAATTCTGTTAAAAGACAAGTAAATACTTCCTCCCTTTTCCAGCACTTCAAAGCAACAGGACATGAAATTAACTTTGAAAAAACCAAATTACTCTCCAAAACTGAACACTCCAACAAGAGAATAATTATGGAAGCTATTGAAATAGAGAAACATCCCCACAACATAAATAGACGCGATGATGCCTCCCGCCTGCCAGACATCTGGAAACCAGCTCTGGCCACTAAACGAGTCCCGGCCACAAACACTGACACCATCATCAATCACTCTCAACAAACATCAACTCCATCTACCAATCAGGATGTGACAAATCAGCCAACCAATCCGTTTAAAGCAGCAGAGCCAACATTCCCACCCCTCCCACCTCCACTTACAGAAAAACTGCCACTTCAATCACAGCTCATTCGCAAAAAAGCAAAGGCCCTGGCCTGATGATGATGGTGGTGATCCCATCGAAACATTGCAAAAAACACCTTTAATTTTAGACGGGAAAAGACCCGAATAAACCAAAACACATATATATGTAGTCCTCAATTTACAACAATTCATTTAATGTCCATTCACAGTTACAATGGCACTAAATAAAATAGTTATGATTGTTTTTCACAGTTACAACTGTTGCAGGATCTCCACAGTCAAGTGACTCATATTTATGACAGTTGCAATGTCCCAGGGTCATATGATCACCTTTTGTAATCCTCTGACAAGTAATGTCAATGGAGAAGCCAGAGTCTCTAAACAATCTATTACTAATTTAACAAATGCAGTAATTCACTTAACAACGGTGGCAAGAAAGATAATAAAATGGGACAAACTTCATTTAATATCTTGCTTAGTAACAAAAAAATTGTGCTCAACTCTAAGTTGAGAACCATCTGTATTATGGATCCAGACAGATTGTAAATAGGAATAATTAATGCACCCTGTTTTGGGACTGAATGAGAAAGCTAATGAAAACTTCACCAGTCCTGCATTTTGAGGTGAAGGAACTGTTCCTATTATGTAACCATTAGATGTGTACTAACATATTTTGACTTTTGAGTCTGAAGTGTCTTAATTTTCTCTTGGTAGCAATGTTCAGAATATTAGTTCTGAGATTTATTGAACAAAGATCTTAGAGGAGTGAAGAAGTTTAATGTAGGGGGTGGAGTAGGAGGAATGAAGATCTATCATACAGTTTAATTGAGCAGAGTCCCAAAGGAATTTATATTTGCTCTACCAAAAAAAGGAAACAATTTGTCCTTTAGAAGTGAAAAGCAATTATATAGAAAGTAAATTCCAGTGATTTTGTTAAGGGCTGCTTTACGATTAGACAAGGGTTCTTAAGAACTTCATCTAGCAAAAACATTTAAGATGCTATTATTTTCTTGTATGTTTTCAATAGGTATCAGGTGATCAGCACCCCTACTGATTTTTTCATGGTGATGGAATATGTGTCTGGTGGAGAATTGTTTGATTATATCTGTAAACATGGACATGTAAGTGTCTTATCCAGTTGGAATAAAAATGCATGTGGTAAAAGGACAAAAAGACAACAGTGGAAAATAGAATTACTTTGCTAAATTGGATTCTTTTAAGTCAGTAAGATCAAGAATAGGACATGCCTATTAGACATATGTAAAATGGCTTGCTATTGAATCAAATCACTGATGTATATTTCTTCCTTTATTATAGCTATTGGCTACAATACTCTTCCCCATCTGGTACACACCAGATGCATTACATTTAACAATTGGACCATGTTCACTTGGGTAATGATGTTAAAATCCAACACATCAAATAAATTCCAAATTGGGGATGGTTGCTATGCAGTCTTACAATTCAGCAAGTCTACTAATCATCATGGCTCAAAGCTAATATATCTTAAATAATTGGAAATTAATATAAGCTCTAAGCCAGTGTTTCTCAACCTTGTCAACTTGAAGATGTCTGGACTTCAACCCAGCATTCACTGGCTGGGGAATTCTGGGAGTTGAAGTCCAGACATCTTCAAGTTGACAAGGTTGAGAAACACTGCTCTAAGCAGAAGCAACCTCCATCACCTTGTTTTGTTTTAAATCATCTACAGCCCAATGGTTTACTTTACATCAGTGTTTCTCAGCATTCGTCATTTTTAGATGTCTGGACTTCAACTCCCAGAATTCCCCAGCCAGCCAGACCTCTTAAAGTAGCCAAGGTTTATATCATACCACTGATATTTTGTTAAATATATAGTGATTTGGAGATAATAGTTCATCTGATTTCGCAAACATAGATACAGCTGTCATTTCACGCACAATCTTAACATTTATTTGGTGTTGTGGAAAGATTTTATAGGTATGTTTAGTTGGTGATATGATTACTAGCAAATGAGCCATACATAATATGAATAAGAATTTAGGCTAAGAATAGCAAAAATGCTTCAGCAAAAACATGTTTTATAGACAAATAATACAATTCAAAATACTTTATTGTTTGAATTATTTTTCTTTTCAAAATAGTTATTGATGAATGTCATAAGAGAATCTAAGTAATTTGTAAAGTAAAAGCAGATTTAATTTTTACTGCTCCAATTCATAGGCTGGATTATTAAATGTCTTTCTCGTTCTTTCTTTCTCTCCTTTTATTTAATCTTTGAAAAATATTAGGAGAGACAAATGCTTCCTCATGCATATTATATAAATCTAATATAGGAGTAACATGTTCTACCATTATTTTGCATTTTTGTAGTTTAGTCTACTGTTTATACCTTTAGTCAGTGATGAATGTGTTATATAATAGTTAATTATAAAATGTAAAGTATGCAGTTATTTTGATTATTCTATCATTATAATCAGCTGATAAGGCTCATTAATTAATGAAGTAATTCCACTTTAGTTTTGAACTCAACTACATCATTCTCTATAAAGAGACAAAGCCAAATTAGGTTGTCTTGTTGTAATTGATGACATCTTGTAGCTTGAAGTTTCAATAGTACACTTAAAAAACGCCTCTTGTGTGAAAATTAACTTCTCTCCACAGATACATCATTTAGAAGGATTTGACTTAAACTGACCTTTGCTGACACCCTCCCCAATTGCTTCTATGTTTTATGCATAATTTTTTTTAATGTGAACTCACACACCTATAGACCAAAAAAGTGCAATAATCTTTTCTATCATCACAGTACTCTATCTCTTCATCCTACTCTTCATCTTCTAGTTTTACTTCAGAACACTGAGGATGCAATTTTTTTATTATTTCCACATATAAAATGTGGAAATACGTAGAGCTCATTTTGAAAATTTATATTGGTTATTTTTATAAACATAAAATGTTCCAGGAACAAAGCTGTAGGAACATCAGACTTGTTCTGATGTGTGCCTGAGAAATGGATAGATCTGAATCACTCGTGTGGTTCCTCCCATTTTTAAAGAGGTAGATTTTACGTCATTTGGGTTTTTTAAAAAATTGTATCAGACTTAGAGCTTACACTTCCATGTATTTTAAAATCAACAATTGCATCAAAGCTGAAATGCCAGGATTTCTTATGCTGTCTAAGCTCAGGAAACTGTATTTTGGTTTAATAGAAGCTACCTAAATCAAGCCAGGATAAAGACATAGTTAGAATAAAACTCAATATCTTGGGATTAGACCTTATAAGGAATTAGAGTTGGTTCTGGAGCAAAAGTTTTCAATATACTTTGTGCGCTCAAAAGAATGGGACTAAGCAAAAGGCATCAGGAAATTTGTTGTCAAACATCAAGTTCTGTTTTCAGAAATAACAATCTGCCATTTTCCTAGACTATCCTTGTATACAATTATTTTTGAAGGGAGATTTCAGAATATGTTGATTGCCACTGAAAGTGGGACAGCTGTTTTAGGAAGTCCTTCACTTGTCATTACTGCTGCTTGTATATGTGCTTGCGGAATGACTGGGCAGGAAAACACATCGTAGCAGCTGCTGATCCTTCTCCTTGCTAACATCACTATTTGTTCTCATCCTGCTGTGTGAGAGGATGAAGCAGCCCATAGATAGCAGCAACAGTATCAGCAAGGTAAATGCCTCTTTATGCCAATCAGTGACTCCAGTACTGATGTAAAAACACTTCCCTGCATTTGCGAACTGTGACTTATGTTAGGGGTCAGATAAGGAATAGGTACAAAAATGTTCAAGATCACTTATGAATGTTTATAGTTCTTTGGAAGTTCATGGAGAGGATTATGCAGTAATACATCAATTCTTTGATCATCACAGTTTTAAAACCTCGGCCTAGTTTTCCTCCAGATGTGTTTTATTATATCTTTCATCCCCAGCTCACTTGAGCTTGTGGGCATGAGGTTTGGGAATGGCTGAAATTGTCAGTTCATCAATCAGTTTTATTACAATCACAGACCAGTATCAAAAAATCATTATTTTGCTTTAGATTATAATAAAATAAAAGATTTTCAAGTTACATAAAATTACATAAAAAGAGTATAAAATATAGTTACACACAAAAATAAAAGGGAAAGGCCCCTGGTGACTATCTTCAATGTGACAACACCACTCGCTACTTCTAGAGCACTGTTTCCATTTCATCTTTTTCAATGTAAACACTGCATTACTTGGGGAAGAAATCTGTTTCTTTGTCTTATTGTGTTGTTTGGAAATTGTGTAATCAAATCCTGCCCTTGCAGAAGTGCTACCTTGTTCCTCCTGAGTATCCGCATCAGCAAATCGCTTGCTTGATCATAACTCATTCCCATTAGCAGTTGGAGAATTTCTCACTGTTCCTTCAGTTTCTAGGATTCATAGAAAATACAGTATATATACACTGTTAAAAAAGGCTAGAGTTTGTGACAATTTTTTTTAAAATTTAATCCAAAATTAGACTGTTCTCTAAATGAAGTGTTCTGGGCCATATAGGGAAAACTAAGAGAGAACCAGGTGAGGAGATGCTTAATTATTGGACAGCCTTAATTTTCAGAAACTGCAAAAATATCACCTCTCCTTGTTTTTCAATTTAGTGCTATTAATCGTACTGTAACTCTAAATTTGTCTTATGGTTCATCCAAGAGAAGATTGCTGAGTGACATACAGAAAATCCTAAAGCAGGGGTGTCAAACTGGCGACCCATGGGCCAGATGCATTACGTGCAGGCCACGCCCACCCCAGCTCCGCAAATGGGGAAAATGTCACAAAACATCACTTGATGGCAATGTGACGTGGCAAGTTTGACATCCGTGTCCTAGAGCATTTATTTGCTTTTGTTGTTGTTGTTGTTGTTGCAGGTAGAAGAAGCTGAAGCCAGGCGCCTCTTTCAGCAAATTTTGTCTGCTATGGATTACTGTCATAGGCATATGGTGGTTCACAGAGATCTGAAACCAGAGAATGTGCTGCTGGATGCACACATGAATGCCAAGATAGCTGATTTTGGTATGTGACCCTAATAGCATTCCAAAAATGTAATTGGCTATGAGCCATTCCCTGGACTGTGTCAATGTTAACATCTTTCAGGGAACTCAGTGTTATTTTCCATCAACATTAGAAGCTTCTGTGTTTCTGTGAAGAGCTCTTTTAACTGAAAACATTGGCTTAACGTCAGGGTTTCAAATAGCATCCAAAAGTAAATCAGAGTCCGAGGCAAAGGATTCATCAAAGTTCCAATTTATTAAGAGAGCCATGTTGGCATATCTGGGAAAACCTGAATCTGAAAGCTTCCCGGTTTTTCTACCCAGTTGAAAGTTCAAGATCTTGCCCCCACACCCATAAGTTCGTCACATGGTCCAATCTTCCACTGCCATGCTGGCAGCTTCCACCCATCCAGTTCCGGTCAGGTACAGAGGTGCAGAAACAAAGGATGACCTTGGCTTTCTAGAAAGAATTTTGTTATGACTACATGTCACACAACTCTGTATAATCCCTCCTCCCATTTTCCCACAATAGAAAATGCATAGTAGAATAATAGAAAATGTGGCAGGCCTGAGGCCCAAAAGAAAAGACGGCTTGCAGTCTTCTCCAAAGGTAGTAAACTGTAGGTAAAGAAATTCCATGTCTGAAAGGTTTTCAATAGAACAACAACAAAATTAGGAAGTTAGATTCCAGGCAGATTCTGAACGATTTCTAGAACAACTATTTTTCTGTGATTTATTTTATGGGGAGTAATATTCAGCCATGTGAAGTTCAGTATAGCCTAAATTGCTTTTATTAGTAAACTCATTGGAAAATACATTGTGAATTATCAGTTGTGGCAGGTGTTTCTCCTAGCTCTCTTTGCTTTCCTACCACAAAGAAGAAAATATATTTACAAAAATATCTGCTCTACTAATAGATCTTCTGTCATAACACCAGTCTTAAGTGAGCAAAATAACAATTTCATTTTTATAATACAAATTAGTATACATACTTTTGAAATAAATAATTTCCATTTTTTCCCTCTCATCTGTTTCACTGCCCCTTCAAATAGAAACGGCAGAATATAAAAATATGTCACTTAAACTAATGCTCATTCTCATGCTAGTTAAATAAGAATATTCCATGTCAGGTATAAAACACAAAGTTTTATGCCTGTTTGTCTGGACATCCAGAACTTTTTCCTCTAGGTCTCTGTGTGCAAAATTTAATTATTGGTAAGATTAATTTGGATTCAGGAATCTGTAGAAAAAAATGACGTTCTATATATATGAAGGAAAAGTCTAGAAGAAGCTGACATCCTTGCAGCAAACTAAACCAAGCAGTTTTTTGTTTGTTTGGTGACTGTTTACTTTGTAAGAAAAAAGTGCACAGCTCTAGGGTTTATTTCTTATTATTTTATAGTTGGTTATTCTATTCCATTCCATTCCATTCCAACTGTAATTTCCCAGTTTAGTTCTTCTACCTTTTTGCTTCATCTATATAGGTCAGGGATGTCCAAACTTGGGAACTTTAAGACTTGTGGACTTCAACTCCCAGAATTCCCCAGCCAGCATAGCTGGCTGGGGAATTCTGGGAGTTGAAGTCCACAAGTCTTAAAGTTCCCAAGTTTGGACATCCCTGATATAGGTGAATACCTAAACAGTTTTCTTTTTTAGGGCTGTCCAATATGATGTCAGATGGTGAATTTCTGAGAACCAGCTGTGGCTCACCCAACTATGCAGCACCAGAAGTAATCTCTGGAAGGTAGAAGATGAAGGAAATGATTGCATGTTGAAATGCTTGGGGAATGAAGTGAAATGATTTATGTTATTAATTGAATTAGGTAATGACAGCTACATGATTTTATTTTTTTTTAAAACCAACAACCTAAAAAAGAGGGTGGCAGATACCATGTGTTGACCAATAGGTAGAAATATTTTATTTCAATTTAGCTGATAAAGCATGACCACAAAGATTCTTCTGTACCACATTGCTAAGTATCAACAACCTGGAGTGCCAAAGAATATATTAGAAATACTTGGGGAAGGTTTGAAGAGAGATCAAAAAGGAGAAGAGGAATCAACACAAATGATCAAGAGAAGGAGGAGGAGGGTTCTATAATTTCTGATCTTCATTTTGAATGAAAGCAATTATTTAGCACTGCTTTAGCCTCCCAACTATTTAATATTACATTAAGACATAGATTAATGACATTTTTCTTTTCTTCAGATTGTACGCTGGCCCAGAAGTTGATATCTGGAGCTGTGGTGTTATTCTTTATGCTCTCCTCTGTGGGACTCTTCCTTTTGATGATGAGCATGTCCCAACCCTGTTTAAAAAAATCAGGGGAGGCGTCTTCTACATTCCTGAATACCTCAACCGTTCAATAGCAACCCTGCTGATGCATATGCTGCAGGTTGATCCACTCAAACGAGCCACTATCAAAGACATACGGTAAGCTGGGCCAAAATTCTAACATGCCGCTGGTTAACATTTTTCTAAAGTAAGAAAGAAGAGGGAGTTGAATGCTAGACGAAAGTGTTTATTGGGTAATTTGATAACTAGAAAGAGATTGGACAATAATTTCCAAATCTGATTAAACGTAGGCTGAAAATTGTTAATTAAATTAAAATAAACTGAATTTGGAGTCTCCACAGACAGTTATTAGAAAACCTGAGATGAAATTTAAAATAATCTTGAGTAATAAAATAGAATGTAAATGAAGTAGCATGTAATAAAGGTACATTTTAATAAATTGCTAAACTGTTTAGCTAAAAAAACCACCACACAATATGTATAAGAACCTTAATTATATCATGATACTTACAACTATTATACCACTCCATGGATTGGATTTCTGTCCTTTGTTTCAGCCTTATTTCAATATCTCCAGGTGTGCCACGTTCCAAAACTCTGAAATCTTCATGCATTATGTGGTTTGAACTATTGGTTGTGTATGTATATTCTGGTGGGGGATACACAGGATCTCTTTCATATTAATAAACTCTAGGTCTGTCAAATTAAATTCCCTTTTTCCTTTGATTCAACAGTTTTTTGGCTGAGTGTATTCTACAATTATTTTTTCATATCTAGAGATTTATCAAGAACACACAAATCAGTCCTAAATCAGTCATAACCCTCTGGGCATTAAAACTGAACGTGTGCAAGCATACATAATTGTTATCACCATTTAACATTTTCTCTTCCATAACTGGTTTGTTTTACAATTCTGTCTTAATTTGATGGAAAAGAAATTGTTTTCATTTCCTTCTTGCAAAGAATAACATTTCAGTAAAATCTTCAGGGAGATGGAGGGATCTTGCATTAATGTAGTTACAAGATGATTAAATGTCATGTCTTTTAATATACAGTCATCTCTCCAGGATTCTGCAGTATTTCTGGGTTTTCATACTTCAGTTAAATTCCAGTGGGAGACCTTAGACCAGGGGTGTCAAACTCAAGGATCTGGCCAATGGGGTGCTTAAATCTGGCCCCTGGGGCAGTGGTGGGTTTCTGCAGGTTCGCACCTACTCGCGAGAGCCGGTTGGTGAAATTTAGAGAACCGGTGAGAGGGGGTTCCACCGGCGTACCTGGAAGTAAATCTGGCCTGCCGCTACCAGTGACCCAACGGGAAGGAAAGGAAAGGAAAGGAAAGGAAGGAAGAAAGGAAAGAAAGAAAGAAAGAAAGAAAGAAAGAAAGAAAGAAAGAAAGAAAGAAAGAAAGAAAGAAAGAATTTATCATCACAATTGAGTCCAAATTTTGGTTGCTAAGCAAGAGCATTGTTAAATGAGTTTCACCACATTTTAAAAGGTGGCCCCTCCCACCCTGTCACATGACTGCCAAGCCACGCCCACAAAATAGGCCACACCTACAGAGTAGGTTCTAAAAAATTTGAAACCCACCACTGCCCTGGGGCCAATCTGGAAATAGCAAAGGACCAGCCCTGGTGCCTCTGGCAGCCAAAACGGGGTGTGGGGAACCCCATTTTTGGCTTGGACGGAATGCAGCATCCTGCTGGCCAAAACGGTGTGTGGTGCCGCACCCCATTTTGGCTGGCAGGATGCTGCAGGAGGTGTCAGTCGTCACCCCACCCCACCGGCCAGCATGTGGAGTAGAACTACAATGCTGATCCTGCCCTCGAAGAAATCCAGTTTGACACCCCTGCCTTAGACAGAAACTTTTTCATATCAGAAAGTTTGGGCAGTAAGGAATACTGCAGAATGGTTCAGAGATGTGGGATGATTAATGTGATAATAATAAGAAAAAAATACCACGTCTGAGGCTCCCCACAATCGAGTAATCTCAAGAAGACTTTCCAATTTCTCCCAACTGTTCTGAAAAGTTGCATAACGTGATAAAGACCACTTGGGAATTAGAAAGAGATTTCAATACACTGTTAACAAATGGTATTATTCTAACTGGCATACTATTTTTATTTTCTTCTAGAGAGCACGAATGGTTCAAGCAAGAGCTGCCCAGTTATTTGTTCCCAGAAGACCCATCGTATGACGCCAATGTCATGGATGACGATGCTGTGAGGGAGGTTTGTGAGAAATTTGAATGCACAGAGTCAGAAGTGATGGCCAGCTTGTATAGTGGAGATCCTCAAGACCAGCTTGCGGTTGCATATCACCTGATCATTGACAACCGGAGAATCATGAATCAGGCCAGTGAGTTCTACCTCGCCTCCAGCCCACCCAGTGGCTCTTTTATGGATGACTCTATGCATATCCCCCCAGGAGTGAAACCTCATCCGGAAAGGATGCCACCTCTCGTGGCGGATAGTCCCAAAGCAAAAAGCTCTTTGGATGCATTGAACACCACTAAGCCAAAACCGTCGACTGTGAAAAAAGCCAAGTGGCATTTAGGAATACGAAGTCAAAGCAAGCCTTACGATATCATGGCTGAAGTTTACCGGGCCATGAAACATCTGGATTTTGAGTGGAAGGTAAGGGTAGCAGTGCTGTGTGGTTCTTGAAGGCTTTTCAGATGAGTAACTTTATGTATTTATGTGCGTTTTAATTTAAAGCATGTGAATGCTACCTTTGGATGTGTCCAGGGAGGCTTGTATCAATTTAATTTAACAGATTAACAGAGTTGGAAGGGACCTTGCAGGTCATCTAGTTCAACCCAAGCTCAAGCCCAAGCAGGAGACCTGCCTCTACCTCTACCTAGGATCGAACTCCCAACCTTCTGCTTGTGAGGCAAGAGCTCCACCTCTAGGCCACAGCAGCAGGTAATTTAGTTTTATTGGTTACAGTCAAAAATCAGCTAAGGCTTAATAAGAGATTAAATATAGCATATTAAAGGTAGTCCTTGACTTACAACCATTTCTTTAGTGACTATTCAACATTACAAAGGCACTGAAGTGACTTATTGTTTTCAGTGACGTTCTAATTTCAAATCGTTACCAAATGAATTGTTGTAAGTCGAGGACTACCTGTATACAGATAGTACTAGGCTTATGACCACAATTGCTAAGCAAAACAGTTGTTACCGTATTTATCGGCGTATGACACGCACAGGCGTATAACACGCACCTTCATTTTAAGAGGGAAATTTCAGGAAAAAAATTTCCCTGGCTTGGGATGGAGCGACCCGGCAGCCGGCTGGCCAAGGACCGCGTGAATGAATGACTGTTCAGGCATGCCTCTTCTCCGCCAGCAGCCCACACCCTCTCTGGCTAATCTCCGGGCAGCAGCCTGGCTCTGCCCCAGCGCCACTCGTCGCTTCTCGGAGCTGGAGGAAAGCGCAGGAATTCCTGGCCCTGCGCTTCCCGGCCGCTGGTTCCAGCAGCAGCAGGAGGAGGAGGAGGAGGAGAAGGAGATGACGGCCCCGGAGGCCCGGAGCTCTTCCCCGTGGCGGGCGCCTCCTTCTCCGCTGGCAGGTAGAGCAAGGTCGAGGGGCTTCCTCCCTTTCCCCACTTCCCGGCTCTTTCCAAACCCCGGGAGCTCGCCGAGGGGCGGCGGCGGCGGCAATCCCCCCCAAAAGGGCAACACTGTATGGATTAATTCATATCCACTCATGCCAATCCTGCACCCTTCCTTAAGGATCGGGAATGAACCAGGCGCTGCAGCCTTCTTCTTCAGCCCCCTTCCTCCCCCCACAAGTCTGAAGGGAAAGTCTGGGCTCCAGGGAGCCCTCTCTCGCGGGCTCCGAATTTTGATACGAGCGCAAGGGCAGTGGTTGACCAAGGCTCCATTAGGGGTGGAGGGATGCGAAGCAGCGGCGGCGGCGGCCATTGCCGCCGCCGCCATTGCCGCCGCCCCTCGGCGAGCTCCCGGGGTTTGGAAAGAGCCGGGAAGTGGGGAAAGGGGGGAAGCCCCTCGACCTTGCTCTACCTGCCAGGGTCCACGATTCCCGGGTCCATGTATCGGCGTATAACACGCATATCGGCGTATAACACGCATACATCATTTGCCCCCTATTTTCAGGGGGGAAAAGTGCATGTTATACGCCGATAAATACGGTAAGTGAGTTTTCCCCCATATGATGGATTCTGGGGTAACTTTGCATGGCCAGCTCAGTGCAGCCAGCTCACTACCACCAAATAGTTGCAGGATAACTCAATAAGGTCAATTCGCCATGGGGACAACCTGCTACGGGCAAATTGGAGGACAGCCAGATGAGCAAGTGGTCAGAGAGCAAAGTGGCAGTGGCTGGAGATGCCCCATTTTCATTCACTTCTCCACTGTGAGCCATTCAGCCGCAGACACAGTGTTTGCGCCAATTAAGGGTTGGGCGGGCAGCAGCAGAGCTGGGTGCATTCCATTTTCACAGCCCCTGCTGCTGCTGCCATGGGCTGCTTAGTGGCAGCGGCTTTGTTCAAGACGTTCGGGGTTAGTGGTGTTGGGCAGGGCAGGCGGTAGAGGCTGGGCACATCCCATTTTCACACACCTGCTGCCGCCACTGTGCCAAGCCTCTCTCTTTTTCTGAATCCTTATTTAACCATTACTCATTCAGTGACCATTCAAATGAGTAATACTCACAGGAGGTCCTCAAAGTTCTGACCATCGCAGCACCTCGAAGGTCACACAATCGCAATCCAGGCACTTAGCCGCTGACCCGGATTTCCAAGCATTGCAGCTTCTTTTTGCAGAGGAGACGGCCAATCCATTCACTAGCATTTGTGCTCCACTGCCTGATAAACATAATGGAGAAGTATCCCTTTTCTATAGTTTTTAACATCTTCATTGAAAACTTACTGATGAAGAATCAGGCTGTTTATATGTTGAAAATTATATATTATCATGTATCACATGGGAATAAACCTTGAAGATAATTTAAGCCTATTGCCTAATTGATTAAAATCTCATGGATAAAGAGCCTGAACAGAGGCAGTAGATTTCTTTATTTCTGTTCATCCTGACTTTCTCCCCCATAGGATATTATTTAATAGCATGCTATGACTGCCCCCAAATAATATTTTACATTTTGGTATACTGTTTTTCTTCCTAGAGAGCTTAGTCTTAGAATCCATAATCTGTTCAGGAAAGCTTAACTTTTTATTTATTCTCCCCCCCCCTCCGCCCCCCCCTCTCTGTGTCTCTATGGAGATTCTCAGTCATTCAGGTCATGGTTGTCCCAAAGGTGGTTTTTCAGGAGGCAACTGGACTTTCTGGTTTTTCTTTGAAGATGTTTCACTTCTTATCCAAGAAACTTCTTCAAGTCTGACTGGATGGTGGGGGATGGAAAGATTTATACTCCTTGCAGACAGCTGGTCATTTGCATTCTTTTAGAGAGTCACTGAGGCCACTTGGAGGTTTATCTGTGTCCCGAGTGGTGCAACTGGGTATGGAGCCTTCTTGGAACTGTTGAAATGACTGTGTTGTAGACTGGAGAGAGATGATATTGTATCCCCTCCCCTCTGTTGAAAGAGGGTTGTTCAATTTTGTCGTAGATGGTTTCTATGACCCCTCTTTCAAACCAACAGTCCTCTCTGTCCAAAATGTGAACTTTGCTGTCTTCAAAAGAGTGGCCTGGGTCTTTTAAATGCAGATCGACTGCTGAATCTAGTCCTGATGTGCTAGTCCAGGGGTCTGCAAAGTTGGCTCTTTGAAGACTGGTGGACTTCAACTCCCAGAATTCCCAGGCCAGCATGGCTGGCTGGGGAATTCTGGGAGTTGAAGTCCACCAGTCTTCAAAGAGCCAACTTTGCAGACCCCTGTGCTAGTCTCCTATGCACTTATGAAGTGGTTGCTTTGTTTCCCCAATGTATAGATCTGCACAGGGCTCACTGCATTGTACTGCATATACGATGTTGCTCAGTTTATGTCCGTGTGTTTTATCTTTGGGGTGGGCAAGCGTCTTCCATAGTGTATTCTTGGGTTTAAAGTGCACATGTATATTATGTTGGCTGAAGATCCTCCTGAGCTTTTCCAATATGCCTGCAATGTATTATGTAAGAGCTCCTGGATTTTATGAGGGCCCACTTGGGATAGCCACATGTTCTGAGGGCTTCCTGGATGTGTTTTCGTTCTTTTTTTTCGTTCTTATTCTTTCTTTCAGACCTGAAGAAGCTTCCTGGATGAAAAGCGAAACATCTTCAAAGAAATACCAGAAAGTCCTATTGTTGCCTAAAAAACACCTTGGGGATTCTCATTCTCCCCCCCCCCTTTGTATGTCTGTCTCTCTGTCTGTTTGTCTGTCTCTCTCTCTCTCTCTCATCTGTCTTGTCTGTCTCCCTAATTTATCAACTTTCTAAGTCCCCCAACTCCCAATAACTTTTATCTTGATACAGAGTAGCAACATGCTAAAGTTCGGTGTGAACAAAACTATAATTAAGCAAGCTGGTTGGAGAATTTTCAAATAGAATAAATAACTTCTCTTTCTCAACCATCTTTCATTGTATACTAGCAGTGCCTAAAACAGAAAATATTAGTGATAAAAACCCGAAAGCAGGTTCTAAGACGGTTTAAGAGACTTTTGTAAAACATCTGTAAGGAAATGTTATTCGATCGTTTTTTGCAGAATTGTGGAAAACCATATTCATATTTTTTTTTCTCAAACCGCAATACTGAGAATAAACTAGTTAACATGCTTTTCCCCCCCATTTTCCTGAAAGGTATACTGACCTGAACTGGATTTATTACAGAAGGGAAATGTCTTGAGATTACATTCCTTTGTTTTATGCAAAATTATTTTTTGAAATATGAAATTTAACATTTTTTTTCCTTTTCCATAATTATGTTTTTCTCAAATGGTAATTATGTGTTTTAGGTGGTGAATGCCTATCACCTTCGAGTGCGTAGAAAGAATCCAGTTACAGGAAATTATGTGAAAATGAGTTTGCAGCTGTATCAGGTGGACAATCGCAGCTATCTGTTGGACTTTAAAAGCATCGATGGTATGTGGGAAATTCTGCACAAATACTCCCAAGCTTGAAGGAAGACTAAAAAAAAAAACCAAACCCCAAACAGCTCCTCTTTCTCTCTCCCCCCATCACATTTTATATCTACTTTGTGATTCTACTAGTCAGAACAATTGTTGTTTAGCAACACTTCTTCAGTCCATTTGTCATCACTTAGTGTTCAGTGTGACAGATTAATGATACACATGGGTAAAAAGAAAGCTTTCTGCTTCTTTCAAGATTCACAATAATCCCTCAGCAGGAAATATTCTAGCAAGCCTTTTCTGATCACAGACCATTTCTGAACTCCTCATAGCATTTTCTCCACAAGCGATGCATTTCCTCCTCCCTACCCTCCACCCAGATGATTCCATTATTCTTATTTCTACAAGTTGAAACTATATCATTAGTATCACTTTCAGTTCATTATCTCCAAAAGCTACCTCAATTCCTTGGCTTACTTTTTACCCCTTTGTGATTCCCCGCGCCCTTTCTTGGATGCGGTGGGATGTCTAAATCGTAGATGCTGAAAGGAATTAGAGAAACATATTTGCATGCAATTTGTTCATAAAATTGTTTCATAAAAGATCGACACACTCCTTTCCCAGATTTGTAAACTAGGGATCAAAATCTGCTAAAAATGCACTCCAGTTTCAATACTATTTACATATTAAAGGTCTGAGCTAAATCGCAGTCCTAAACTAGTTATCTTTTTCAAACTGGACAACACAGCATTCTGGCTGGTGAATTAAAGCTGCCTAGTTTGAAAAACACTGCTTTATCTGATAGTGACACTTTTTGAACTTAATGGTACATGCACATATGATTTGATTCTTAGACATGTAACATTTTGCTTGAGACCAATGGGACTGAAGTTTAGATAGCTGTCAGTTGTGTTGGAGACAGTTGCAAGCCATTTAAGATAAAGGGAAGCGAAAGAGTTTGGTAAAACTCTATAATAGCGAAGAGCATAAAAATGGCATACCGTGTTTTCCCGAAAATAAGACAGCACTTGACCTTATTTTTGGGGAGGTCTTATTATTTTGGGGGTGCAGGAGGCAGCAAGCATGGTCATCTCTTGGCTGCTGCTGTATTGCAGTGTTTTCAAGGAGGGGGGGGCTTATTTTAGTGCATGTGCTCAAAAGCCGATTGGGCTTACTATTAGGGGAGGTTTTCGGGGAAGCATGGTAATTATGGTGAAATGTTTGAAGAAAAGCATGACTTGAAAGAAATAAGCATAGCAATACAGTTAAAAACCTCTTCTCATGTTACTCTTGTGGAATAGAAGTTATGGCAGAACAGCTTCTTCTTCTTCTTCTCCCAAGAAGACATCAGAAGTCTAGGACTTATGGAGAGGAATGGGAATTACATAAGACTATTGACGCATGGTCTGAGAATTCTGGAGATTGCGTAGGAGGCCGCTTGTAGAAGCAGCTTCCATTTCATGGAAATGGGAATGAGGAGGAAGAGGAGGGTGATAAGGGTGATGATGAGTGGAAAGAGGAAGTATCAAATAAGAATAGGCACTTACCTCAGTCTATTCTTCTAACTAGCTTTTGTTAGGTGAATTGTCCACCATCAGAAAAGCTAAGCCAGAAGTAAAACGAAAGAGTAGAAGGGAATTTTTAGCCTCCTGCCAGCTCAAGAAGTTTTAAACCATTTCTCTATATTTTCAAGATGATGTTGTGGAACAAAGATCGGGTTCTTCTACACCTCAACGCTCAAGCTCAGCAGCTCGTTTGCACAGACCAAGACTAAGCCTTGACTCTGCCACTGTTGATTGCCAGTCACTTCCCGGATCCCCTACTGGCTCTTTGACTGGGAGCATGTCCTCTATGACACCACGCCTTGGGAGCCATACACTGGATTTCTTTGAAATGTGTGCCAGTCTCATTATGGCACTGGCTGGATGACAGGTATAATTTAGAGGCTTGATTTCAGTGGGTGAACATAGGCCTTGGTAAGCCCTGTACTCAAGGCTGAGTCAGGAGTGCATGCCACGTGGCAAAGAAAGCCTTGTTTTGAACATACAAATATCAGATTCTGTGCCCAGAGATTACTTTATATACGGTATTTAGGAGAAAAGACAAAGGGGTTTGATTTAGGTAAGTCTATCTGCAGATTTTGCTGTATTTTTGCCAGGAATTTGGGATTGTTGGTGTTATTTCATAGATATGGTAGAAATGATGAGCAGTGGAATTAGTGCTTAACAGAGGTGAAGACTGAAGACTTCAGCCAACAGCTGGTAGCTATTGGACTCTACTAGCTGCCACTCAAAATCAGATGCTGCACTGCTGCCAAAAATCTGAAAAACTCTACAATTGAAGAATCCATAACATTCATGCCATGTTGAATGAACAGTGCAATAATATTCCTGAAAACTTGACCATCAAAAGGTTTTTTAAAAAAAATAAAAAATAAAACTTACTTTAGAAAACAAAAGCAATAGAATCCTAGATCCAATTAATTTAGATTTATATTCATGGAAGAAAAGGTTGCATCTGCTGTTCTTTTGCATGTTCTATTATAACATGCAAAAATCACCCATAGGTAGGACTGTAGACCAGAGAGAAGTGGAATTTTGATTTTTTTTTAATATCAGATTTTAAATAATTACAATTTAGACCTAGATATTTAAGTTTGGAAATGTATTATGGTAAGCCTTTTGGCCAAGCTTCATATATTCTTTTTCTTCTATGGAAATACTTTTGGAATGCATGGAAGTCAATAGTGCTTTTATATCCTACTCATGGATTCATCTGAAATAAGTATTGCAGTCTACCTCCTAAATAGCATAGAACAGGATTCAAGACTTGCTGACTCAAGAGCAGAGATCTGCAGCTAAGCACCTGGAGCATCAGAGGTCTCCAAATCTGAGATTAGATGATTCATTATAAAGCGATTCTTGTGATATTGTGGTAAAATTAAATAAAGCAACTGCTTTTATTAGAGGTAGCAAGTGTCAAATAATGCAGAGACATCTCTTACTTCAGTTATTAGGCAGTAAGTCACCTCTTCCTGATCTCAACACATTTTTATTACATTTTTGTTGCTGCTGGATTGTAAGTTATATCTTTTTTTCACCACAGTAGAAAAAATATCCTCAGAGATGAATTAAACTAAATGATTCAATATGTGAAATCTCCCAAACCTAGATGTTGAAAACAATTCAAATTCAGAAATCACTTGAATGCAATTCTTTTGAGTGGTGGATGGTAGTCAGGGTTACCAATTCTTTTTGCAAACTATCGAGCAGCTACATTTCCCCAGTTTTAATTAAAGTTTATTTTTATTAAGGAGTTTCCGTTTTCATTGAAGGAATTCTTTTCACCGCAGCTTTTCATAACCACTTTGCCCTTTCTGCTGTTCATCATCCAGCGTTTGTTAGATTCAGACCACCTACTATATCTCATAAGCAAAAATTGCACTCTGCTTTTTATCTCATTATTAATTCTCCCATCAATCATTTCAGGCCGCATTTTGCATCAAATATATCAAAATGCTGGGTTTGCATATTTAAATTAGCAATATTTATTAATCTCATGGCAGCAACAGATCAAAACGTCTGTAGCCGCAATATAAAATTCGGAATTGTGGGGAAAGGAAGAAAAAAAAATGCTTTCCTTCAGGGGTGAATTCCTTTGGCATGTTCTCTTTCAGAAAAAAGGGTAATAAGATGATAAAGCAAGGTAATTGCAGGCTAGCCACATTTTTTTCAGAGAAAGGATAGTAGAGAACATTAGCAGCACTCAAGAAAAGGCTCAAGTGAAAAAAAGAACAGGGCATTCAAAGCAAGTTTTTCTTGCTTCAAAAGCTAATTAGTATTCAAATGCTTCTGTCGATTCAGTTGTCTGTAACTATATTCATTAGGTGGAGGGGTGGGTTCCGGCTGCTGCTACTGCCGGTTCGCTCAGGGATGCGCCCCGCATCCCTGAGAGTGCATGTTCACTACTAAAAAAATGCTTCTGCACATGCAGAAACAAGAGAACCGGTTCGGGGGCGTGGCAGGCCGCCAAGTTACTCTCTATTCGGCCAAACCAGTCTGAACTGGTAGGAACCCACCTCTGACTAGGTGCTAATTTTAGGCAGGTTTTGAGAAGAAAAATGTACTGACACACACAGCATATTTCATTCACTTGTAGGGTAATTCTGTACGTTAGCAGCCCCCAAACCTGGGCACCAGGGACCGATTCTGTGGAGAGAGGATTTTTTCACAGACCAGAGGGGGCGTGGTTTTGCGTGCTCTCTGCAGACCACGGAAGGGGCATTGCTTCTTTGTGCGGACTGGTTGTTGGCATGTTGGCATGCCGCGGACTGGTGCTGGTCCCCGCAGAGGAGGTTGGGGACCTCTGCTGTATGTGCCTGTTCATAAAATAAATCTTTGGGTAGACTTAGGTTTAAATAAGAACATAGAGCATTGCTATACAAAATATTTAATGTCTCCTTTTTAGAAAAAAGATGGGAGAGTCTATTTGGTTTAGTTTTAAACATTGATCCAAAGGGAGCACTTTTGCACTGCTGCAGAAGCCGTTTGTGGAAGTGGATGGATTTGAGATCTTTTATAGACAAGGATGTTTCCCAGTTCACCCTTTGGTCAAATCATCAATCTCTTTCAATTACTAATGCCCATTTTTGTTGGTTTTTAATCTTCATTTCTGATTTGCCCCATCCAGATCATTAGGGACATTCTAACACAGGCAAAAAACAACGATATGCATCTCGATGTTTGTGTTGGCTGTAGCATCCCTTCATCCCCAGAATTTAAGAATAATTTATGGAGCCAAAAGTTGCTCAACAGGGAGATGCGTTAGAACCAATTTGATATTGCCAGTAAATGACACTGCAGTGAATTTTTTTTCAGCGAGTCACTGCATAATCAAAGTCAGTCCAGAGTGGCCTTGGGTGATGACATGCTCCATCTTGAATGCATAACATTGGTCTTGATGTGTTTTTTTACAATGATAAACAGAAAACGTGACATTTTGACATGTGTCATTTTTATTAATCACAAAAAACTTCACAAATACAGCAGTTTAAAGTCACTATCTTATCTAAATTGGCTAGAACAGGGGTCGGCAAACTGAAACATTCAAAGAGTCATTTGGACCCATTTCCCACAGAAAAGAAAACACCGGGAGCCACAGAGTTCCTAACCAGAAGCACCCCATTCAATTCTGGAGCTGACTGGACATCCAATTCCCCCACTATAGAGTCTCCTCCTAGCGTAGCGTCCTTTTTCCTCTACCTGTCCTAACTGAAAGCCCCATCAATTATGGAGCACACCACAAAACCCCTTGCCATAGAGTTTTCTCTTGGCGCACCGTGCTCCCCCCCCCACCTCAACGGGAAGCTCCTCTCAAAATTGTGGTGCCAATCAGTGACAGGAGCCGCAGCAGAGGGATGAAAGAGCCACATGCGGCTCCAGAGCCGCAGTTTGCTGACCCCTGGGCTAGAATATGTGTCATAAGGGAGTCACATGGAACTGTGGCGTTGAGATTGTCCTCAGTACATTTTTAAAAGTAACAGATTAATGGGCATTAATCACTAATTACCTTGAAACATAACAAGTTTGTTCAATTCTAGATTTCAGATATGCTTTTTTGTGAGTAAAGCTTTGTCATTTCCCCCTTCAGTAGGAAAACATTTTTGCCCTGACAGCATCCTTTTACAATAGTATTTCATGAGAACTGGAATATGAATTTGACAGTGTTGTTCCAGACCTCAGGGCTTTTGTGTACTTCTAAAGCTTAACTGCCTGTGACTTTGCTGAGGTACAGATAAAGCAGGAATGACTTATGTTTAGTGTTCATTTTCTTTAGGCTTTCTCAAGGCATCACATTTACAAAATGTGTAGCAACAAAACACTTTATTACTGGAAATGGTAGTATTCTTTGAACATGAGGGTGAAACTTTGTAGATGCTGCAGTTCATTGTTTCAGAGTTTTTATTTACGCTTTGTTCTCATAATAGCTGCTCTTTAATTTTACAATAGCTATTTGTAATACTTATTAATACTTGAGATTAATAAGTTGACAAATTGAGGTAAAATTAAAAATAACAGGCTGAAATCTAGTAAGTACTATTGTAAGATGGAGTCAAAACATTATTTTAGGCAAAATGGGGGGAAAAAATAGCCAAAGAACTTTGCATGAAGCCTTTCCAAATAATTCAAAAATCGAACTTTTCTCATTTTTTGATATGGCATCTCAACAGTCATTATCTGAAAATGACTGTTGAGATGACCATGGAGTTTTTTCCCCCTGTTGGAGGATATTGATTTTACAGTATTTCCTTCATATAATGAATTTTGATAGAATTAAAGGAATAGCAAGTACAGCCACCGTTTTGCTGAACAAGGATGTAGGTACAGACTGTCCTTGACTTACTACCACAATTGACTATACATTTTCTGTTGCTAAGCAAGACAGTTGTTAAGTGAAATTTTGCCCATTTTATGACTGTTCTTGCCACAGGGAATTATGGCCCCTGTATGACTTATAGACTTCAACTCCCAGAATTCCTGAGCCAGCCTGGCAGTTGAAATCTACAAGTCATAAGGAGCCATAGTTACCCATACCTGGTCTACAGTTGAATGTAAATTTTTCCTGCCCTGCTTAAAACATGTTTCCTCCATCTGGATGGAAGCAGATGTTTTCAGAAAAGGTGCAATTGCTTAATCCCCACATTATTATTTTACATTCATGTTGCACTTTACTTCTTTTTTTAATATCTAATTCAGATTACTAGCAAAGCTCATTCAATAAGTATCAGTTAGGAATATCACATGTATGAAAGATAAAACACCATTGATTGCAACACAATTATACTCTTACAGCCAACTGAAATTTATCTTTGTTTGCTCGTGTAAAGACCCTCCTGACTTGCATTTTCATTGTGGAGTCGGGATTGGAATTTGGATGTACACAAATGTCAGGCGTCTACTAAATTGTCAAAAGGATGGCTAGAATTAAGATGAATTACCCTTTTGCCTTCTGAAAGGGCAGTGCTTGAGCTATAGAGCTAATGTGATATTCAGTATAGATTCAGGTGGCTGTTACCAATCTATTTAAGTGAGGATTGATAGTGATGTTATTTCCCCCCAACAAACAGGATAAACGCATTTCTACACTGTTGAAGTGAAAGTACAATTTTCAACCACTGGTTTATTGGCATGTTCCAGTTAGAAAATCACTAATTCCTCTTCTCCCCCCCACCCCACCCCCAACATCCCTTTGAATCAATACAGAATGTGTAAAGACGGTGAGAGTACTGGCTGATATAACAAGTTTTCATTCACAGATAATAGTGGTGTAATCCTTTAGGTTTCGGATTTCAAACAAGGCTACTTAAATTGAATTTTAAGTAGGGTTAATTTTCTTGTAAGAAGAATTTTCCAATGGCCGTTGCATGAACTTAAATTCTTCCATAGTGGCATTGTTGTCGTTGTTTTTGAATGTGACCGGAGTTAAATATAGAAAATTGTGCCTTTTTGCACCAGCAACTGAAAATGACAGAATGTACCACGTTTGCTCATTTTGCAGAAAAGTCTATCCCCTTCATTACCATAGGTACAGGTTATTTAAAATACTTGAAATGTACTGTCTGTTACCACTTTGCCTAATTGATGACATTTGCATGTGGCAACACTTGTTACTATAATCATGCTGTGCAACCAAAGTTATTCATGATGAGTTCTAGCTTAATAATAGTTAATGTATGTTTTAGTAGGCAGGTCTTATGAATCTCTACAACCTCAACTTACAACAGTTTGTTTAGTGATTCAAAATTACAACGGCACTGGGAAAAGTGACTTATGACCATTTTCATACCTATGACTGCTACAGCATCCCCATGGTCATGTGATTTACATTCGAATGCTTGACAACTGGTTCATATTTATAACTGTTGCAGGGTCCCGAGGTCACATGATCTTTGTGCAACCTTTGACAAAGTCAATGCAACAATTTACTTAACAATCCTGTTACTAAGTTAACAACTGCAATGATTCACTTAACAAATGCTGCAAGAATGATTGTAAAATGAGGCAAAACTCACTTAACAAATTTCTTACCTAATAACATAAATTTGGGGCTCAATTGTGGTCGTAAGTCGAGAATATCAGAGCATTCAGATCTTCAGAGAGGTGTTTTATTTGATCTTCACTCCACTTTTGATCGCTTGACTAGCTGTACTGCTTCACTTGATACAGTCTTTGGTAAGGGGCCCGTTTTTGAAAAGTGGCCATCAAAGCATAAACATTATTATGTTTGACATAAAGCATTAAACTAGTAACATATTAAATTAGTAACATGGTTTTTAAGAAAATCTGGCTTTTGCATTGACTTTGCTTGTCAGAAGGGGATCACCTGATCCCAGGACGCTGCAATTGTCATAAAAATGAGTCCGTTGCCAAGCATCTGAATTTTGATCACATGAACGTGGGGGTGCGGCAATGGTTTAAGTGTGAAAAACAATCATCAGCCACTTTTTTTCAGTCCTGTTGTAATTTTGAACGGTCAGTAAATGAACTTTTGTAAGTCGAGGACTACCTGTACTTGACAAAGAAACTTATTCCTATGAAAGGAAATCATTAGTTTTTTTCTCCCCAAAGGCAGCTTGTTTCACCAAAGCTACTTTTGAGAAAGGAAGAAAGAAACCTTCCACTAACCTATTCCTTATTTGTCTCCCAATGACTTTTGATCTTCAAATCTTCAGTTGTTCATAAGCTCTGCCATCACTGCAAACATTATTCTGTTCGTGAAAACTAGATGAAGTTGGAAAGTGAACCTTTAAATGAATGATAAATGGAAATGCTGCTTTTGGTATCTATATCTGTATTTGTTGACAGATTTCATAAAAAGTTAGTTACCAGTTTAAGCATTTTAGTATCACCCGTTAAGTTCTCCCTAAATGCTTTGAAACTACTACTGAAACTGCCTTAAGTAATCTAAAATAATGTGACATAATGTTTATTTGAAAAGTTGACATGTCTGTCTATGCATTTTCCTAAGTAATTATTGTAAAACTCATAAAACTTTTGAATGGTTACTAGTCTTCCAGTATTATTTCATCCCTAATTTGAAGTGAAATCACATTTCCCCTCCTCCATATTAAGTAAGGTACACTGGTATGTATGTATATCTAGCACTATTTTTCTTCTTCAGTGTGACTATTTTCTCTTCAATGTATACAATACAAGCTATAGGACTATATATTTGTATCCTGGAACTACTGTGTTTTTGGAAAATAGCACTGTTAAAACAAACTCTGAGAAGAAACTGGGGGAGGAAAGGGGGCATTTTTCCTTAAAAGGTAAGTAAGGGGAAAATAAGATGACTGAATATTAAGCAGAAATTAGCAGAAGTGGCTTTTAAGAACAACAACTGGTAAAATGAAGAAAACAAAATGTTGTGTCTCAGATATTGTTTGCAATAAGAAAATTCATAGGATTCGCATAACCAGGCACAGCAACATTTGCCAATATTCCTATGGAAAGATAGTATTTCACAAAATAATATTCACTGATACTTTCATGTTTCACTGTTATTTATAGAGGAGATAGTCCAGATCATTTTGAACTAATCTTTATTCAGCTGATATAAGTTAGAAGAAGGCAGCACAAGCACACTATTTTTTTTCCAGTTTTATAATTTTAAAAAAAGGATATTGAAGTTTCATGTACCTATTTTTATGCTGGAAAAATGTTTATTGTATCTCATTGCATGTGATTATTACTTCATGGTTGACATTTGCACTTCAATAAACAGATTATAAAAGTAAACACTTGAGTTTCTCACGTGAACTCTTCAGCCCTTTTATACTTTGAAAATGTAGAAATATAAATACTGTGGTTATGGTTATTGTCTTCATCACTCTGCTCAGAGAAAATGTAAGCTTCCAGGGAATTGCCATTACAAGCAAAATCAATGTTCTACGACTAAGAACAAACTCAGGAAACCATTTTTAAATGCCTTTTTTTTTTTTTTTTGCTGGCCATAGTTTTCAACTTTTGATGAAAAACTTCACTTTTGCCTATTTTGGGTAAGCCTATTGGCGCTCACTTTGTGGTGTAATGCCCTATTTTGGGCACCAGAAGTCAGTTCTGTGGAGAGAGCTTTTGCCACGGATCAGAGGGAATGTGGTTTTGTGTGCTGCCTGCATCCTGTGGATGGGGCTTTGCTTGTTTGTGCAGCCCTGTTTCCGACATGTCACAACCCAGTGCCAGTCCATGGCCCAGGGGTTTGGGACCCCTGCCTTATTGTGTTTTGCCTTGCTCTTTTTGGAGCAAGATACAGTAAGTGGAAATCTGCCTGTCCATGTGGTCCATTTGATAAATGACATAGATCCAACATTCATTACATTTATCCAATTATGATAGAAAAAGAAAAACTGTAATATTATAGTTCACAACCTTGAAAAACGTGTGCAATTTATGCTCGTAGTCATTTTACCCTTTTTTTCCAGTGACATGGACAACAATCAAGTCACTTCCTTTGAATTGCTTTAATACCAATAGGCCAATAACTGTTGCATTTGTTGCATTATTCAAATTCGCACTGTATTTAAGGAAAACAAGGTAATTGATTACAGCTTGATAGAAACTGGAAATGTAAAATTTTCAGGAAGAAATTGTGTGCATTAATGAAATATCACAATAAAATATTTTTAAAATGGTAGGTAGTGCCCAAATTATGTCTGAACCATCTTTCAGAGGTTTAAGTGGCTATGGAATTTTTTTGTTGCCTTCTAATGGAAAATAACTTACCATTAATTCTTAATGATAGATTTCGTAAATATTTGAAATAAATCAAGTGAACAGAGGAGAAGCTAGAAGAGAAAGCCATATGCAAAATATACCTGATGCCCTATATTCTGTTTAGTTCTTTAAAATGAGCATTTTGTGAAGGGGGGTGGTCCCAAATGGAAACTTTTCTCCATTTTGCATTGCAACAATTAGCATCTAAAACCCCAACAGCAACTGTGCGTGCACTAGACCACACTTGGGAATTTTACCCAAAAATGTGCAGGCCACATCCAACCCTTTGGCTGTCCCTGTCCAATCCACGTGGCAGCCCTCCATAAAAGTCCCAGTTTTTTATGTGGTCCTTGAGAAAATTAATTGCCTTACCATGCACTAGTCTTGACAAGCATCACATTAACTGACATTTGGCTGATAACATGACATGTTATCCATTTATAATTTGCATTAAATTAAATTGAATTGTGTGGTATTCAAATTTGTTATATAGGTAGTTCTCATTTAGCAACCACAGTAGAGACTGGCAATTTGTTAAGTGGAACAGTAAGCGTGATTATGGTTCAACTTCAGCTTTCTGTTGCTTTACGGACCCGGGAAGCTCATTAACGTGAGGATTGGTTGTAAAGTTACTTTTTCATTGCCATCATAACTGCAAATGGTCACTAAACAAGGACTGCCTCTGTGTGTGTGTGTGCACACACACACACATATATCTCCAATGATGGCATAGTCAGAATCCAGAATTACGCCTTCCTCTTAGTCACAAAAATCATGAGAATTAGTTGAGAGGCATCAGTAGTACAGACAAAGTTTTTATACTGTTGCCTTATCATAATTTGTTATGGAAGAATGTCAATCCATTTCCTAATCAAAGTTGCTCAGGCAAAGGCAGGTATCTGTTTTCACAATGGAACTTCACCTTTATATTTCCTGTGTCCGTCGCCATCTTTTGACAGCAGATTTAAAGCAAATAGGACTTTCTAACACATAGGAAACTTATTCCGATTGCAGTATTCGTTATATTGGTAAATATTCAGCGTTAGATACATTTCTGTTTTTTAAAAAAAATAAATGAAACAGTAAACACTTCTAAGTATGTATTTAAGTTCTGCAAAGTTTTGTGTCAAACTGTACAATTAGCAGCAATGTGTTAATTGCCAATTCATATTTTATTTATCCTATTTACATTTAAAAATAGTGCATCAAATGGACTCCCAATATTTTTTCTAAATGCTTAGTCCACAAATTTTTACACTCGTTACATACAGGATTAAATATAAAGCCAAGCGTAATATTCCTAACATTGACAAAATACATACAAAAAAAATGTGTCAATAGCAGGTAATAGGTCTTGCACACAAAGACTAAGTATTGCTGTACAATATCCAAAGAAGCAAAGTGACATTTACAATTAATGTGAAAAAGAGCTGATCTGGGAAGAGTTGTAACTTGAAACAAAGTTTGGAAAAAAAGTGTTTTTACAGACAATAACATTAAGTTATTTGTATCGGCCTGTATCCAGATTCATAAACTTTGGACAGGATAACATGACTATCAAGCGCTAATACAAACAAGTCACTTTTATGACAATTGTTCAAAAAAGTAGCAATTGTAAGCTTCTGAAGAATTCAGACTGAGTGCATTGTCCACAATTCCATTTTTGTTTTCTTTCCCAAGCAACGAAAATTCTTCCAGACTATTTTCATTATATTGTGCCTACAACATCCTTCATAAGTCACATGTGTTGGCCTTCAATTGTACAACATTAGTGCCTAATATAGGAAAAAACACAAAGCTACATTTATTCCAGCATACAAATGGTGTCATGACACCCATGTGTCTCAGAAGAACTGAGTCATTTTAAACCTTACCTGAAGTTCAAATGTTCTAATTGCACATACCCATCTAGGAAAGATAAAATAAAATATAGGATGAGTTTTGTTATAAATTTTAGTCACAGTTACAAATCATCCATTTAAACCTACAATTAAAAAATATTCAAGTGCAAAAATGATGTATAGTTCTTTATCCTACTGTATCATTACCAAGATGGCCATTTAAAAAAAAAATTAAATCCACTTTTCTGATTTCTAACCCCACCCTCAGTGTTTTTGTTTAGTTATTATTAAATTAAAGGGTTTATACCACTTTATAATGCCTTGGTAAGGCCACACTGCATTCGGTTTAGGTTGCCATGATGTAAAAAAAAATGTTGAGACTCTAGAAAGAGTGCAAAGAAGAGCAACAAAGATGATTAGGGGACTGGAGGCTAAAACATGAAGAACAGTTGCAGGAACTGGAAATGTCTAGTTTAATGAAAAGAAGGACAAGAGGAGACATGATAGCAGTGTTCCAATATCTCAGGCGCTGCCACAAAAAAAAAGGAAGTCAAGCTATTCTCCAAAGCACTTGAGAGTAGGACAAGAAGCAATGGGTGGAAACCAATCAAAGAGAGAAGCAACCTAGAACTAAGGAGAAATTTCCTGACAGAGCAATTAATCAGTGGAACAACTTTCCTCCAAAAGTTGTGAATGCTCAAACTCTGGAAGTTTTTAAGAAGATGTTGGATAACCATTTGTCTGAAGTGATGATCGGTTTCCTGCCTAAGCAGGGGGTTGGACTAGAAGATCTCCCAGGTCCCTTCCAACTGTTATTCTATTCTATTATGCTCGTCTCTTCTATTTTATTCCTTTTGAAACCTTACATTTGCCTTCAGAATTCCGACATATCAGTTGATTTCCTTCAGTGATGTCTATAACTTCAAGTTGTTCTCCAGGCAAGATCCTCAAGTCCAGGTTTCCTCTGATAGGAGTATTTGAGCAATGTGCGACTGCCGTATTTATTACTGCGATTTCTTTATTATACTGTGGCAGAGTAAGGGAGGGAAAGAAACCAAGCTACAATATACATAAACTTAATAAGAAACAGGTCTAGAGATTATTACAGGTATAGTATGGATGGGAAACACTGAGAATGCCAAAGATTTAAAACATTTGCATACAGATAGTAATTGAATTACGACCATAAGTGAGTTCAAAATTTCTGTTGCTATGTGAGACAGTTGTGAGCTTTGCTCCATTTTACGACCTTTCTCGCCATGCTTGTTAAGTGAATCATTGCAGTTGTTCAGTAAGTAACTGTAAATAAGTGGCTCTGGCTTCCCCATTGACTTTGCTTGTCAGAAGGCATCAAACCTTTTGGCCTAATTTTTGCTTCTCGCCCCAGTCTGTAATGTAAATTATTTTATTTGGTTTTAATGGGCTTAGTTTTAACGTTTATAAATTTGTACAGGGTTATTTAATTCAATTTTAATTTTGTATGTATTGTTATGTTTTTAGTAGTTTTAATTTTCCTGTACACCGTCCTGAGTCCCTTCTGGGAGAGGGGGCGGTCTAGAAATTCAATAAAATAAATAAATAATAATAAAAGGTGAGTACATGACAGTGGGACACTGGAACCATCGTAAATATGAACTAGTTGCCAAGTATCTGAATTTTGATCATGTGGCCATGCGGATGCTGCAATGGTCATAAATGAAAAATAGTCACAAGTCACTTTTTTCCCATGCCATTGTAACTGAATGATCACTAAATGAATATTTGTAAGTCAAGGACTCCCTGTTGTTTGTTTTTAAATACACGTTAAGCATACTTTTTACTGCCATCAAAAGTTCCAATTTCAAAAGTGGTTTGGCATACAGGTAGACCTTGGGTTATGACCATTCAAAGTTAGGACAGCACTGAATTAATAGGAGCTCTGACCATCCTCAGAGTTGCATTCTTGTCTCACCTTTTCCTGTCCTGCATAAGCTCTCTGCTCCAACTCCTGACCACTGCCTATCTCCCCCCCCCCATCTCTGCCATTTTGGATGCCCTGCACTCCACCAGCTATTCCTGTTGCTCTCTGCTGCTACCACTCCAGCCCAGGAGACTGTATTTTTATTTATTTTTTATTTATTTATTTTATTAAATTTATAGACCGCCCCCTCTCCCCCATGGGGACTCGGGGCGGTGCACAGGAAATTAAAAATCCAATAAATACAACAATATACAAAATACCAAATATTAAAACCGAATTAAATTACCCCTGTGCTAAAATCAATATTAAAACCCCTAAAACCCTAACAATTACCCCTTAAAATTCAGATTAAACAATTTCTTTCTGCGGCTAGATATATAAAAAATTAGGCCAGGCCGACCTGATGGAAGAAATGAGTCTTTAACTTCTGGCGGAAGGAGCGGAGGTCCGTCGTTCTGATTTCGGGGGGTAGGTCGTTCCAGAGGGTTGGGCCCACCACAGAGAAGGCCCTTCCCTTGGGCGTCGCCCGCTGGCATTGCCTAGTAGACGGCACCCGAAGAGGTCCCTCTCTGTGGGAGCGAATAGGCCGAAGGGATGTATGGGGCAGGATGCAATCCCGCAGATAACTAGGTCCCGTGCCATGGAGCGCTTTAAAGGTGGTAACCAACACCTTGAAGCGCACCCAAAAGGCCACAGGCAGCCAGTGCAGCTCACGCAGGAGCGGTGTTATGTGGGCAAACTTGGAGGTTCCCAGAACTGCCCGCGCGGCTGCATTCTGGACTAGCTACAGTCTCTGGGTGCACCTCAAGGGGAGCCCCATGTAGAGAGCATTGCAGTAGTCCAGACGGGATGTCACGAGTGTCCTCTTCTTCCCATTGCTGACCCAGGATCCTGGCAACCCCGGGATATGCATAGCAAGCAGAGAAGGCTGAAACCATGAGATGGCACAAGTCCTCAGGTGAAATTTTCCCAGAAAATATATACTTTATGGGAAGAAGTGGCAAACCAAAAGCAGGTTTGCCTTATTAGAAGCAAGAGGAAGGAATATAAAATCCGTTCATTTGATCAAGATTAAAATAGCTATTATGTTGTCCTGGTAACCCTTAATGCACTCTTGTTAACATCAGGACTGAAATGAAGAGATATTTATGGATTTGTTTATAGATAAGAGATATGATATGAGAAGGAGATTATTTGCTGTATTTTAACAAAAGGTGATAAATTGCTAAAATTGTTGATATTTTATACATTTTTTTCTTTGCTATAATTCTTATATTTTCTTTTTCTCCCCTTTTGTTTATTTTTTTTAATCATATTTATATCCCGCCCTTCTCCACGAAGGACCCAGGGCGGAGCACAGGAATTTAAAAAACATACAAAACGAAAAACACAAAATTTAAAAAACATATTTAAATTACAATCCTATGCTAAAACCAAATTAAAATCCCCAGTTTAAAACTATCTAAAATAGCCCCGACGGGAGGTTAGGCTGGCTTGCTGAAAAAGATGTGTCTTTAGATACCGGTGGAAGAGGCGGAGGTCCGAGATGGTACGCAATTCAGGGGGTAGGTCGTTCCAAAGGGTAGGGCCCGCCACAGAGAAGGCTCTTCCCCTGGGTGTCGCCAGTCGGCATTGCCCGGCCGACGGCACCCTGAGAAGGCCCTCTCTGTGGGAGTGCATCGGCCGAAGGGATGTATGGGGCAGGAGGCGGTCTTGCATATAACTAGGCCCCAAGCCATGGAGCGCTTTAAAGATGGTCGTCAGAACCTTGAAGCGCACCCGAAAGGCCACAGGAAGCCAGTGCAGCAGGATGGGTGTTATATGGGAGCATCTAGAGGCTCCCCTAATCACCCGCACGGCTGCATTCTGGACTAACTGTAACTTTCGAGTGCACCTCAAGGAAGCCCCATGTAGAGAGCATTACAGTAGTCGAGTCGGGATGTCACGAGAGCTTGAGTGACTGTGCGAAGGGCAGCCTGGTCCAGTAAGGGGCGCAATTGGCACATCAGGCGTACCTGATGAAATGCCCCCCTGGCCACGGCTGCCACATGGTCCTCCATGGACAGCCGGGAGTCCAGGAGGACACCCAAATTGTGCGCCCTCTCCACGGGGGCCAGTGTTTCGCCCCCAATGGCCAGAGTTGGAATAATCTGGCTGAACCAGGATGCCGGAAACCACAGCCACTCAGTCTTGGACGGGTTGAGCTTGAGTTTGTTATTACCCATCCAGATCCGTACGGCCTCCAAAAACCGGGACAGCACCTTGGCGGCATCGTTGGGGTGGTCTGGGGTGGATATGTACAGCTGGGTGTCATCAGCGTACAGATGGTATCCCACCCCAAAACCACGGATGGTATTTCACCCCAAAACCACGGATGATTTTGTCCCTATTTTACTTTTTTATTCTTTTATATTTTAGTTTATATTTGTTTTTACTATTGTAATTATAATCTTTAATAAAATTACTATATAAAAAAGCAAAACATATACTCTGCAACCACAATTTTTTCTCTTAAAACAAGGCCCAGAATTCTTGGTTACCACTAAGAATTTATGCATATTTCTAATGACAATATAATGTAACAAGAAGCATTTTCTGGAATGTTACTATTCATAGTTTTGTATCATGACAAGAGATGACAAATTGCACAGCATATTTTCATATATCATACACACAACAGTAACCATGCCAACATCTTCCAAGCTATTTAAAAGAAGAAGAAACTTACCATAAATCTCTCCCTAAATGATTGTTCCTCCTTTGTCATCTTGTTATTCTTTTCTACAACGTATTTCTTGACTTTAAAGGGATTTCTAAGAAAGACACATGTACAGAATAAATCTAACAAATGAACCTCTGAGAATCATGGGGTGGGGGGGGGTGGAAATCAGGATTTTTTTCAGAGTGGCTTTGCCAAAACTGCGTCAGAAACCAGGTGCCCTTATCTGGAAAGATCCTCAAATGACCTTTGACCCATTCGCCTAAACTTTTTCTGCTTAAAAGTAAACTGAATAAATCAACTGTGTGTTTATTTGCCAGTAAGAAGCTAGAACTCTTCCAAAAATGTTACTTTCATGGACTACATCAATTTTCTCTGTTTGTTAAGCTCTAACCCACAAAGGCAGAAAAAGACACCAGCTACCGTGTTTCCCCCAAAATAAGACAGGGTCTTCTTTTCTTTTGACCCCCAAAATAAGCGCTTGGCCTTATTTTCAGGGAGGTCTTACTATTTTTGGGGAGGTCTTACTTATATTTTTGAGGTGCAGGAGGCAGCGAGCCTGGTCACCTGATGGCGGCTGCTGTTTTGCAATATTTTCAAGGAGGGTTTATTTTTGGGGAGGGCTTATTTTAGCAAATGCACGCAAATGCCCGATTGGGGTTATTATCCGGGAGGTCTTATTTTCAGGAAAACAGGGTAGTTCCAATTTTGGTTTAAGGCCAAATGCTTTGGCTACTTCAGAGAAGCCTAATTTAGACTGTCACACAAATCTTCCATCTTCGTACTGTTAAACATATAAAATTTCAGCTTGAAAGATGCAACAGTGGAAAGTTTCTGTTAAATAGCATTAAACGTTGTGGGTCGTTTTATATTTTGCTTCTTACATAAATAAGAGAAATGTAAATAATGTGTTTTTAGAAATTCCCATCCCTTCAAAAAAAAAAAAAGCATCCAGTGTTCTTTCTTTATCTTTCTGCATGATTGTTGTTTGCTTTTCTCTTTCTTCCTTTCAACAAAAGAAATGTAAATGTCCAGTTTTATGACAAATATTCTCTCTTGAAAAAGGAGAGTGGGAGAGAGAACACGGTTTCCTAATGTCAGGGATGTCAAAAAATGCTGAGATTCCAGAGAGACAATGAGTACCAGCGCGATCAACTAAGATACCACACAACAGGCCTCATTTCATGCACCACTGAATCACAAAACCATTTTCAAATAGGAATCATGTAGTTACAGTACCACCCAGACCTGTAGTTCAATAGGTTGCAAGCAGAGCACCAAGCAGCTTTCACCCAGCCGGAAAGTTACAAGGGATTTTGTTTTAATGCAAGCAAAAAAAGCTGATGCTAGAATTAAAAGGCTATTTGAATTTCACGCAGCCTTTGACTCCACAGCATTCCATTCCCCACAAAAATGCATTTAATACTCAATTATTCTCATGCTGCTGAAGAACCAGCTCAGTTTTATTATCAGGGCTGACGTATATCACCTGCAGAGTCACCCAGACATAATGCCTACCAACAAACAAAGTCGCACGTGACTGTTTGCGCTCAGTTCCACATTGTTAACCAGAGAGTTTAGCTGAAATTTTGTGTATAACTGAAGAATCTCAAGACAGAACTTGGCTGGAGGAAAATACAGAATCTAGGATGAAAGACATTTCAATTCCATAGAGGGAGACAGATGGAAACAATGCCTGAGAAACATTTATTGTGTGGCACTGAAAACTCTGCTTCTTCTGGCTGTACAAAGTTTCTGGTTTTGTACAAGGGTAACAATTTACGCCATCCAGAAAGTTTAAACTATTTCAGTTCATGAGGTTGCTGGAAGCTTACACAAAGCCTCTGCAGATAAAAGAATTAAGGGATTGAAAAAATACCAGCAATTTCTTAATAAAGCCAATCTTAATAAAAGGAGCTTTAGGCATCAGTTTCTTGGTGTGATCTACTGGATCTTATGTGGCTGACAATCAAGATTGGAGGGATGCTATGCAAGCTGCCTTGACCTCATGGAAGAAAGACAGGATGCCAGTTTTGTGAATAAATGAATAAAGTATGTTCCAAAAAGTGTCACAGATGTGCATCAGAGTCCTTAAATAGAATTGACACTTTTGAACCCTTGGTGTTGGAGAAGACTCCTGAGAATACCAGGGAAAGCCAAAACCATGAGCAAATGCGGCCAGAGTTCTCATTAGAGACACAAATGACCAGGCTCAAATTATTTTACTTTGAATGTATTATGTAAAGATCCAGCTTTCTGAAGAAGGCTCTAATGCTAGGAAAAGTGGAAAGAAAGAGAAGACGACGACCAGCAGGGCGCTGGATGGATTCGGTTTCAGTGATTAGTAGGTTTGCTGCTAGAAAACCTGAAGGACCATCATGGAGTTTATCTACATCAGGGTGTCAAATGTGATTGCATTGAGAGCCGCATCATGGTTGTGTTTAACCTCAGGGGGCATGGCCAGCTTGATGTCACTTGTGTCATCAAATGGCCTGAGTGCTCTGCCAGTGAAAGTGGGCTCCCAATCTCTGTTTTTGGCTGGGAAGGCCTCCTGCAACCCTCTGCCAGCAAAAACAGAGCTTGCATTTGACACCCCTGATCTACGTGGCCACTAAGAGCCAGTTCTAAAAGCACATGATCAGCTAATTAACCTTATTATTGCATTTTATATTATTGCATTTTTTTTATTATTGAAGCCAGTGACATTATCATACATTTTAAGGATACTGCTATAATTTTATAGATCTGAAGAAAGTTTTATTGGCATGAGAAATTTTAGATAGCAAAGAAAAATATATTTGAGATTAGTTTATCTACCTTGTATCATTTTGTTCTGGGTCAATGTCATTGTACACCAAGTTTTCCTGGGCCATGATATCTGCAATTAAAATCAGAGATTGTGATGAACTATCAACAACTTCCCAGAATTAAGAAAGAGAAAACATCTAAAATCTTACAGTCTACCAAATGCAACATGAAAGGAAAAACAAATGGAGTGACAGTAGGAAATAAGCAAACTCAATCACCAACCTCTAAAAAGTTAAAGTGCATCCCAGAAAATGAATAATAATAATAATAATAATAAATTTTATTTGTTACCCGCTCTCTCTCCCCAGGGGACTCGAGGCGGGGCACAGGAAAATTAAAAAACAGTAAACACAACAAAATACATAATTTAAAATCACAATTAAACAACAAATCCTGCGCTAAAAACATCTATAAAAACTAAAAAAAAAAAAAAAAAAACTGCCCTAAAACCCCTAAACACTAAAAATAATTAAAATTACCCTAAAAACCCCAGGACAAGGAGGCTATCCCAAGCCGGCCAGACGGAAAAAGTAGGTTTTCAATTTAAGACGGAAGGAGCGGAGGTCCGTGGTCGTCCTAATATCGGGGGGAAGGTCGTTCCAGAGGGCCGGGCCCGCCACAGAGAGAGCCCTTCCCCTGGGTGTCGCCCGCTGACATAGTCTAGTGGACGGCACCCGGAGAAGCCCCGCTCTGTGGGAGCGAATCGGCCGTGAGGATGTATGGGGCAGGATCCGATCCTGCAGATAGCTAGGTCCCGAGCCATGGAGCGCTTTAAAGATGATAATTAACACCTTGAAGCGCACCCGGAAGACAACAGGTAGCCAGTGCAGCTCGCGTAAGAGCGGTGTTACATGGGTAGACCTAGCGGTCCCCATAATTGCTCGCGCGGCTGCATTCTGGACTAGCTGAAGCCTCCGGGTGCACCTCAAGGGCAGCCCCATGTAGAGAGAGTTACAATAGTCCAGTCGGGATGTAACGAGAGCATGAGTGACTGTGCAAAGGGCGTCCCGATCCAATAGGGGGCGCAATTGGCGAACCAGGCGAACCTGGTAAAACGCCCTCCTGGCCACGGCTGTCACTTGATCTTCCATGGACAGCCGGGCATCCAGGAGGACACCCAAATTGCGCACCCCATCCACAGGGGCAAGATGTTCGCCCCCTATGGCCAGCGATGGAGTGAGCTGGTTGAATCGGGCTGCCGGAAACCACAGCCACTCGGTCTTGGTCGGGTTGAGCCTGAGTCCGTTACTTCCCATCCAGATCCGTACAGCTTCCAGGCACTGGCACATCACCGCTACGGCATCGTTGGGGTGGTTTGGGGTAGAAATGTACAGCTGTGTATCATCAGCGTACAGATGGTACTCTACCCCAAAACCACGGATGATCTCACCCAGCGGCTTCATGTATGTGTTGAACAGGAGGGGCGAGAGGACCGACCCCTGAGGCACCCCACATGCGAGGGGTCTCGCGGTCGATCTCTGCCCCCCTGCCAACACAAATTGCGATCGGCCAGAGAGGTAGGAGGAGAACCACCGTAGAACGGTGCCTCCCACCCCCAACCCCCCCAGCCGATGCAATAGGATACCATGGTCGATGGTATCGAAAGCCGCCGAGAGGTCTAATAGGACCAGGATGGAGGAACAACCCCCATCTCTGGCCCTCCAGAGATCATCGACCAACGCGACCAATGCCGTCTCGGTGCTATGCCCGGGTCGAAAGCCGGACTGGCGCGGATCTAGATAATCAACTTCCTCCAGGTGACGGGGAAACTGTTGTGCCACCACACTCTCAACAACCTTCGCCAGAAAGGGAAGGTTGGAGACTGGACGGTAGTTGTTCAAAAGAGCTGGATCCAAAGAGGGCTTCTTAAGGAGGGGCCTCACCATCGCTTCTTTTAGGGAAGCAGGCAAGGCACCCTCACTCAAGGATGCGTTGACAACCTCTTGGAGCCAGCCTCGTGTCACCTCCCAGGATGCCAGTACAAGCCAGGAGGGACACGGGTCCAATAAACATGTGGTGGCTCGCAGTCGCCCACGTAGCCTGTCCATATCCTCGGAAGTAACGGAGTCAAACTCCTCCCAAACAAGATCTCTCTCGTGGCATCCCACTGGGCCATGAATGGGGGCTAGCTCGTTCTGTATCTGAGCGATTTTCTCCTGCAGAAAAGTCACAAATTCCTCTGCTCTACCCTGTAACGGGGCTTCCCGCACCCTCTATTGAAGGAGGGAGCGGGTCACCCTAAACAGGGCGGCAGGGCGGTTTTCTGCGGATGCTATGAGAGTGGCACAATGGTGACGTTTGGCCACTCTCAGCGCCACAATGTAAGTCCGTAAATGGGCTCTTACCTGTGTCCGGTCAGATTCAGTTCGAGTATACCTCCATCTTCTCTCTAGGCATCTCTTGCGGCGTTTCATCACCCTCAACTCCTCGGAAAACCAAGGAGCCAGGGTGTTTCGCCGCCGCAGGAGAGGCCGCAAGGGCGCGACCCGATCCAAGGCTCCCGTGGTCGCAGTATTCCATGCGGCCACGAGGTCCTCCATCGGGGCGCGGGCCAGGGGTACAGGAAGTGGCCCAAGCGCCGTCTGGAACCCATCCGGGTCCATCAGGCGCCTGGGGCGGAACCAGATTGGTGACTCAGGTTCCGCCTCCCCGCGGAGGGGAGCAGCGGTCGGAAAGTCGAGCCGGAGAAGTGAGTGGTCTGTCCATGACAAGGGTGTGATGACTATATCCCCTATACCCAGATCACTCTTCCATTGGCCTGAGACAAAGATGAGATCCGGTGTATGTCCACCCTCGTGAGTGGGGCCTTGAATTAGTTGGGTCAGGTCCATGGCCGTCATGGAAGCCATGAACTCCCGAGCTGCCTCGGATGATTCGCCCACCGATGGCAGATTAAAGTCCCCCATGACTAAAAGTCTGGGGGTCTCCACTGCCACCGTAGCGATCACCTCGAGGAGCTCAGGCAGGGCTGCTGTTACATAGCGGGGAGCCAGGTATACAACCAGCAAGCCCAACTGCCTCCCTAGGCCCCACTTCACACAGAGGGACTCACAACCAGTAGTCTGTGGCACAACGGTCTCTCTCGGCTCAAGACCTTCCTTTACAATGACCGCTACCCCACCGCCCCTACCTAGGGCCCGGGGCTGATGAAACGCGCGGTAACCTGGTGGGCACATTTCAACGAGGGGGAGTCCACCCTCGTGGCCCAACCAGGTCTCCGCAATTCCCACCAGGTCCGGCTCCCCCTCTGACACGAGGTCATGAACGAGGGGGGCTTTGTTGACAACGGACCTGGCGTTGCAGAACATCAGCCGCAGGCCCTGGCTCTGTACTCCCTGGCCACCTAGCCTGCGGGGGTTGAGGCACTTGACCGTTTGTAGCCAACGGCTTCGTGCCCCCAACCGGGAGGATAACACTTGTCTCCCCTCGGACCTGCCTCTCCCCACGACCCTCTGGATGGGAATGCCCTCTATCGGAACAACTAGAATCTCCCCCCTCCTAACGGAACCATCCGCTTCCCTCCGAATGGTCTTTGAATTCATAAAGCGAGCAAGGCTACTTTTGAAATCCCAAGTGACTTCCTTGTAAAAGGAGACTGTCACAATTATCATTTGTCTCCTTAAGAATTTCCCACTAGAAGTGAATTCCAAAAGGACTAATGGCTATGTAATACGCATTAAAATAACTAAGAATGTTGTAACATCTGAAAAGATCTAACTTGTCTGAAGCAGCTCTACAAATTCGGTGTGTAAAAGAATAATTATAGGATCGATTTACTCTTACAAAAAGCTGAATCTGTAGAATTAGGGACTAGCAATGGCAGACCTGCTAAAAATCATTCTTGGCTGCACTTCCATCATTAAAAAAACCCGATCTGTTAGAAATGAGAAGTAGTGTTTTAAACAGGCACTATATTTTCTGTTGATAATTACAAAATAAAAAGAGGGGTTCCTATTCCAAAGCATCTCAGACGTGCAGACAGGACCAAAAATGTTATTTCAAAAGAATCAATCTATCTATTAGACATACAAGCTTACCTAGGTTTGGTACAGAACGAGAAAGATTGCTGCAGAAGACAAATAAAACAAATGTGCATGGGTTATAAATAACATTTTGGATGCACATCTGCAGTTAAGGTTTTCAAACAAGAATTAGCATGCACCAACTTCGATACTGCCCATCACACTTGCGTGATTCTTAATTTTGAAGATTATGTCATCATCGTTGTCTTTAAATGACGCCATAATCCCTTGCGGGGCAGAGTCTTGACAACTGAATAGAGCTGACTGCTTACTGGCTGGATACCCTTCCTGTCGCCAATGCAGAGTTATAGTCAGCAGATACAATATCAAAGTGCCCAGAGAGAGAAATTATCTGCCTCTTCCTAGGATCAAGCTCACAGCTTCTGAATGTGAGGCAACAGCTGCCCCTCTAGGTCACTGCACCATTCAATTTTTAAGATTATATGACTGAAAAACAAACATTGGACCCATAGAAATATTTGAACTTCACAGGTTTTTTGTTATCAACTCCTGAAAGCAACACATTTACATATCTAAAATGCATTACATTTTTTTTTGGAGCCTCCTTAATTCCAGGTTGCTTCTGTCCTTGATTAGTTTCCATCCATTGTTTCTTGTACTGACCTCTGGTGCTTTGAAAAATAAGTTGACTCTCTCCTTTTTGTGGCAACCTCTCAGATGCCTATCAGCTACCATTTTCTTAATATTCAATGCTACTCATTCATTAACAATTCTGCCCTTCCCACTCAACCTGGGAAAGATGGAAGGGAAAGGCCAATCCCATTTATATTTCAATCACATACATGCTATTATTGAACTAGCAATTAAGTTGTAACCTTCACAGTGCTGTGATTTGTATTGCAGTAACCCAGCATTTCAAAGGTTCATCAGCCACGACAGTGACCAAAATAGAATAAAAATTAAGGGCTGGCACTTTAAAGCAGGGGTCCCCAACCTTTGCAACTTTAAGTCTGAAGTCCTTCAGACTTAAAGTTGCAAAGGTTGGGGACCCCTGCTTTAAATGAATCAATAGATGCCTTTGGATGATGATGATGATGATGATGAGTTCTTGGTGTCCTTTGAGATTGTTTTACTGCAGATGTTTCATCACCAGGCTAGGTAAGATCATCAGTTCAGATTGAAGTTTGCTGGTTGTTTATATTGCATATAGAATAGCTTCCCCTGCCAATCCTACTTGCAATGCGACTTCTTGCTTGATTGTTTCTTGATTAGGACCATACTGTATATTCTCTACATATCATATGCAGGTAGTCCTCAACTTACAAGAGTTCATTTAGTGACCATTCAAAGTTAAAACACCACTGAAAAATGTGACTTACGATCGTTTTTCACACTTACGACTTTTGCAGCATCCCCATGATCATGTGATCTAAATTCAGATACTTGGCAACTGGTTCATACTTATGACTGTTGCTGTATCCCAAGGTCATGTGATCCCCTTTTGCGACCTTCTGACGAGCAAAGTCAATGGGGAAGCCAGATTCACTCAACAACCGGGTTGATCAACTGCAGTGATTCACTTAACAACTGTGGCAAGAAAGGTCATAAAAATGGGACACAACTCACTTAACAAATGTCTCACTTAACAACAGAAATTTTTGACTCCGGTGAGAAGGCGGAGCTACGCCGCGCCGACACAACCAGAGGACTCTATGCTGCAGAGACTCCGGTTGAACTTTTGTCGCCCCCTCGGTTCCATAGGAACCTAAACCATCCTGGAGGGACGACGATTAGGAAGCAAGCCTCGCTGGTCACAGGGGTAATGTGAAACCCCTGCTTTACACGAGGGAAAAGCTTCTGAAGGGTGACAAATAGGCAGTCCCCCCGCGGGCGGATAAGGCGTCGGGAAAGCTTTGGAATGGAAGGAACTGTTTGAAGTGAAAGTGTAACACCGGGAAGGTATTCTATCTTTTTTCTTGAAACATTTTGCTAAAGAAACTTTCCCCCCCTTCTAATTAAAGCCTTGAATTTTGAAACAAGCGGCGGATTTAATTGAATTGAAAGTTTTCTGCTTTTTACAGAATTTTTTGAAATGGTGGATTGAAGCGCAAGAACAAAGCCATTTCCGTTTGCGCTGGAAGTGATTGGATTATTTCTGGTCTTTTTATCTTCTTTTCCTTTTAATTTACTCTACGTAAAATTTTGAATCTGAGATTATTTTTACAACTATAATAATTATTTTTGAAGTTTTATTGCGCATTCCTGAATTTAAACAAAGACTACACCTTTATTATTTCTTCGTTTCTGTTCCTCTTCTTGGTAACAAAGAAAATTGAAACATTGTTAGGCTACTCTGTTTCATAGTATCGCCTCTGGAAGTCGTTGGTGGATTCTTATGAGCAGTTATGTTTTCTGATGCACTGAAGAAAGAATAAGACAATGAACAGAGAGGCACTTAGACCTAACTCATTAACTTTCACTATCTTTTGGATTTGCCAATATGACCACATACATAGAAGAGGATACCATAGAAAATCAAAAACTTTTGGCTGAAATCTTGAATGTAATAAAACAAAACAATAAAAAGAAATTTTGGACTCCATTGTGATCGTAAGTAGAGGACTACCTGTGTTCTCTACTATTGGAATAATACAGTACATACCGAGAACTCTCTTTTATGTGTGCGCTTTTTATTTTTAATTTTCCTTTGAAAAATTTTCCAAATGCTTTGAGTTTTTCAATTTTGATATCTCTGGAAGAAAAAAGAGAGAAATTAATAAATAACAAAGTGAAGGTACTATATATATGTATATACATGTATGTATGTATGTACTGTATATATGTAGGTACTATATATATATGTATGTATGTATGTATATATATATATGTTTCTACATTGTCTTTCTTTATGAACATAAAATTGAAAAAAGACAATAGGTGAATGTGTCTCTGGCACCATCCAAACATGTAATTGCTGCTTTTCTAGAATTTCTTTATAAAAACATTGGAGAAACAAACGGTGTGTAAATTTAAAGGTGGAATCAGTGTTCAGAGGTAGACAGGGCTCAGACATCTCCTAAAAGAGTTCAGGCTAGCATACAGCAAAGACCATTTCAATATCTCCTTTGTGCTTCAGCAGCTGGTTAACCCTGAAAAAAACCCTGCATATGTAAAAACAGAAGGCAGGCTGCTACCGAGTTCATCATCAGCCATGCTCCATGTGGCACAAAAACAAGTCAAAAGAAGCCTCTTATATTCTAGCATGATTACTCTGAGGAACACCCACCTTTTATAATTCCTGGAATGAATAATTCCTTTTCCAGAAATTCTAAGAGGGCAAGATGGGAAAAAAGATAGATTATTACTAAAAGCATCTATTTCTGATTTTGCTCTGAGGGTGGAAGTGACTTCCGAGCTAAGTTTAACTACTGGTTGTTACCCTGTTTTCCCGAAAACAAGACCTCCCTGGATAATAAGACCAACCGGGCTTTTGAGCTCATGCGCTAAAATAAGCCCTCCCCCAAAAATAAACCCTCCCCAAAAATATTACAACACAGCAGCAGTCATGACGTGACTACGCTCTCCGCCTCCTGCACCTCAAAAATAATAAGGCCTCCCTGAAAGTAAGACCCTGTCTTATTTTCAGGAAAACATGATAAATAAAGATATCGAGGTGGGCGCATGTGGGATTGACAGTGGTGGAGAGGGGTCAATTCCAATTTATCCCAAGCAGATTATTTCTGATATTAGGCTATTCTATTTTAGGCTCTCAAAATTGGGTTTTCTGTGGGTTCATGCTGGTTAAATACAGGTAGTTCTTGACTTATAACAGTTCATTTAGTGACTGTTCAAAGTTACATTGGCCCTGAAAAAAGTGACATGGCCATTTTTCACACTTACAACCTTTGTAGCAGCCCCATGGATCATGTGATCAAAATTCAGATGCTTGGCAACAGGTTCATACTTATGACTGTTGTTGTGTCCCAAGATCATGTGATCCCCCTTTGTGACCTTCTGACAAGCAAAATCAATGGGAAAGCCAGATCCACTTAACAACCGTGTTACTAACTTATCGACTGCAGTGATTCACTTAGCAATTGTGGCAAGAAATGTTGTAAAACGGGACACAACTCACTTAACCAGCTCACTTAAGAACAGAAATGTTGGGCTCAGTTGTGATTGTAAATAGAGGACTACCGATATTCTGTGAGCAATTAGTCCAATGAATTTGATGGGTATCAAGCAGCGATCGGTTCCTGATTCCATCACAACTGGTACACTGCAACGAAGCCGGGTGTCTAACATGTGCACACACGCTGCACACGCATGCTCACCCACCGCCCGCGATGCTCCAGCTGTTTGGCGGTGTGTCACGCAGGTGCCGTACGCTACATGCACATGTGCAAATGGCCCAGTTGATTCAAATACAGCTAAGGAACGCAGTTGGGTGGGTGGGCCCTCTGAAGTACTGCACCGGAATGGTGCCTCCTACTCTCAGCAGGCACTGATACGCCCTTATTGGGGCGTCCTGCCCGGAATTCACCACTGGTATCATGTCAGGAAAATTTGGCCTACTCTGTTCCAATTGATATTCTAAAGTAGCATGGTTAATCCTCAATGTAGTACTCCAGCTCACTTAGTGACCATTTGAGGTTACAATGGCACTAAAAAGTGACTTATGACCGTTCTATGACCCTTGCAACATCCCCATGGTCATGTGATCAAACTAACTCCTATTTGCAACAGTTGCAGTACCCTGGGATAAAGTGATCATCTTTTGTCACCTTCTGACCAGCAAAGTCAATAGGAAAGCCAGACACACATAACAATTGTGATACTAATTTAACAACTGCAGTGATGCACTTAACAACAGTGAGAAAAAGGTCATAAAATGGGGCAAAACTCGCTTAACAAACACCTCACTTAGCAACAGAAATGTTGGGCTCAATTGTGGTCATACGTTGAGGACCACCTGTGCATAGAATATGGCTACTAAGCATCAGGAGGAATTTTCTGATGTAGAAGCAGCCAACCAGTCAAAGAGGCTCCTGTATGAAGTGGAGAATTCTTACTGAGATTTTCAAATAGAGATTGGATAGTGATCTATCAGCTATGATATAGTAGATCCTATTCCAAGCAGGGAGTTGAATAGGATAATATGTAAGATTCCTTCCAACTGTATGATTCTATAATATTTCCTACACTCTAAAAAGGGACTCTAGCAACACAGTAAACATACTTGACCATTGCCAAGAAGAAAGCACAAAATACAGCTCTTTTTGTGCCTATAGCAAAAAGACCAAGCTCCCCCCTAAATTATACAGTATATAAAAATGTCAAGATGCTCCGTCATATAAAAAGACTCAAAGTTCATACAACCAAAGACTACCTACTCACTCCGATTTGGTGGAATTATAACCTTCACTTTGAATTTCACTTTGAATATCCTCATATGTTTCTTCATAGGTATCATCTGAAATGTAAGGCAATACAAGCCATATTTGCAGTTAAACCACCCATTGCTGGTAATTTTAAAGTATAGTTAGAAAAGACACCATTTGGAAATATAGCAAAAGTGTTAGGTTTTTTTTCCCTATCATTATCCATTTATTGTACTTCATTAATAACCTAACTAAGCTCTTTTTGGAATATCCAAGAAGTAGTGACTGAATTAAACAAAACCAACCTCCAAATTTCAAGAGATTATAAAATATAGAGCACTATGAACTGGAGTATGGAATAAAACTAGCACATGTTTTCTATTAAAAATATGTCAAAAGAATATACTTTAAGATTCTACAACTTTGTAGCTTTTATTGCATTCTATAACTGTCTCAAATTGAGCCAATCCTGTAGGAAAGAATGAGGTGGAGAAATCACACAAAAAATTAACCCCAAAGAATTATTAACCTATCTAACCAACAGATTATTTCATGTTATTATATAAATTAACTTTTGAACTTTATTTTCTGTTGCACTCATATTCTGCCTTTCTTCCAAGGAGCTCAGCTTAGCCCAAAGGTGATCTTATTTTCACCTTTACAGCACTCAAATATTCTCAGTACTCAAATATTCTGACTTGGTGAGTCAACTACAACCATCAAGTAAATTTCAAGACTGAGCAAGGAATTAGTTTGGATTTTTTTTTAAAAAAAAGATGATTTATACATACACATTCATTTTTTAATATGCTACCTAGAAGGTTTGGATTGGGGCCGGTTACCAATATTATAAAACCAACGAACCAATAAATAAGAGTCCATAAATTAACTGAGAGACAAGTTCAAAACCATGACTGCTCCTGATGAGGACAGTTCACATAAATCAACATTAAAAATGCAGTGACCATAACTTAACTATACCATGTGGAATGAGTACTATCATTTGAAAGTCAATGTCTCACCAAGGGTAATTTTTTTTAAATTTGACAGTACAACATCAGCCTCCAGAGATTTTAAATGAAGCATCTTCAAATAAGATTGTCAGTAAAAAGCATGACCTGCTTAACCAAATGGTTTACCAAGACATCTTGGGCCAGTTGCTATCAATCAGCCTAACCTAACAAAATGGGGATGAGTTGGAAGATATCCATATATCTTTCCTTTGATACAAGGGAAAAAGAAATGAATAATATACTAAGGAAAAAATGGAGGAAGCTGCTAATCATCTCTCCATCACTGACAAGAGCAAAACTAGTTTAAGGAGCAAAGTGGAAAGTTCAGACTGAGAAATGACTTTTTTAGGCTTTGAGTCTAACAACTTCAGATAAATTCTATATATACAGAAAAGGGGGATCTTTATTCCTAGAATATGCAAAAGACCAGACAAACATGGAATCCCACTCAATGGAACACAATCAGGCAGTGACTTTCCAGAAGACCACTGGATAACAATTGCAAAATAAGAACATATATATTAAATATAAGCTAGCATAGAAGTACTGTGGTCCTTCTACTTTTAGAAAATTTATCAGACACCCATTGGCAAATCTACAGCTTGAACGTGTCACAAGTCAAAGAGAAATCCTCAATATGAATTCTATAACCAGCATATCAGAAAAATAAGGCTTTAGTTAATGAAGGTTATTTGACACATTACAATTGTATTGACATTATAAAATATAAAGTAAAAATAAAACTTCAATTTTTATATTTACATTTTTACTTTACAAACTTTGCCATGAATTATCATTTTTCATATAACAAAAGGGTGGCCTTATTAAACTCATGGGTTCTGCCCATATTAGCTGAATTTTGACATATCTAAATTAAACTATTGTCCTGACCCCATTTATCTTTGAGAGTGTGACCCGTGACATAGTACTCAGAAGTTTTTGATATTAGTTTCCTAAAAGGGATCTTAACACTATGGGGAAAAAGGCATTTTTTTTTGTCTACAGACACTCTAATTTTCATACTCTTTTCAATGGTTGGGTAGTGCAGAGAATTTACTAGGAGTCTGGATTGTTTTTCAAGAGTTAAAACTACCTTTGCATAAATTCTTTCAGTAGTTAAATATTCAAGCCCACTTTATTCTATAAGAAGTGCTATTTCTATACTTACTGGAATGTGAAGCAAATGATCTGTGGGCATCAGAGGATTGTCTGCAACACAACATTTAAACAAAGTAGTGTAAAAATACATTTGAAATATTAAGAGTCACAATTTTTCAAAAAAACCTAAATCTACATGTACTTTCTAAACTTCTATGAAATACTTACAGGTCTCTCTCTATCCCTTCCACATCATCATACACTTCCTCTGCAGTTTGCTCCAATGTAGCAGTTCTTAGATCCCATTTCCTTTCATCTCTTCTTAAAGATTCCAGGCATACATAATCATCTGAAACTGGAGCAGAATTCTTGTTTCAAGCTGTCCTAAACATATACAAACTATTTAACCTGCCTAAATACTGAAACTGCAACATGCATCCTGAAGATCCAAGAAGAGAAAGCTATGAAAACTGCATCGGCTTTTCAATGCACATTTCTCCAAAATAGACTGTTAAGGAAAAAGCAGCCAACATTTTTTGCCGTAATTGTCCTTCTACATTGTCCATGGACTTTAAAATTGCACTTGCGGTCAAAGAATCCAGTTATTACAAAACAGGCTGGCTTGGGCATTCTGAGAATTTAAGTTTACACATCTTCAAGTTATTTAGGCTGAGAAACATTGCTCTAAAATAATATAGTACCAAGCTTTTCTTAAGCATACCCCATAAGTTACCATTATTCTACACCAGCTCTTGTGATTGTTTCTCATCTCTCAACCTAGATATACAAACATCAACTCTTCAATCCTTGGCAAGAAGTTAAGAGATACAAAGGACATCTTGTCAAGAGATGTTATGAATGGAGAGCTATAAAGGAGTATGTGTCACTTAAGTCAGAGTAAAGCAGCAGCAACATCAACATGCATTTACTCACAATCTTCATCCTTTGTCAATCTTTCTCCAGAGAAACACTGATTTGTTTCCTCTTGAGGCATATTCTTCTCATTCCCTCTGATTCGGGGTTTCATGAATATACTTCGGGGACTGCATATCTGTTAGCACACATTACATTGCTTGGGTTACAGAGAAGCAGTGAAATTCAATTTTTTTAAAATTACCAGTTCTGTAGGCCTGGCTTGGTGGGTATGGTGTTGCTTGGTGGGAGTGGCAGGAGAAGGATACTGCAAAATCTCCATTCTCACACCACTCTAAGGTCGATCCCACAGAGGGCCTTTTCATCCAAATGGCCCAGGGGAGGGGCAGGGGGCCGTATCAAGTTTCAGGGGGCGTGCGTACCCGCTATTTAAGAGCGGTCGCCCGCCCCAACCCCCTGGGCTCCTCCCGCAATCTAGGAGGTGAGGAGTTACAGAGCCCGGGCCCGAGGCTGATGTTGTGCAACGCCAGGTCCGTGGTGAACAAAGCCCCCCTCATATACGATCTAATTTCAGAGGGGGACCCGGACCTGGCGGGCATTACGGAAACCTGGTTGGGGCCCGAGGGAGGTGTTCCCCTCGTCGAGATGTGCCCACCAGGTTACCTAGCACTTCATCGGCCAAGGGCCCAGGGTAGGGGTGGGGGAGTGGCGGTTATTATTAAAGAAAGTCTTCAGCCAAGGGAGGCCACTGTGCCTCAGATAGGGTGTGAATCTCTGTTTGTGAAATGGGGACTTGGGAGGCAGCTGGGCCTGCTGGTCTTGTACCTGGCTCCCCGCTACATGTCAGCGGGCCTGCCCGAGCTCCTCGAGGTGATCGCTGAGATGGCGGTTGACACCCCCAGACTTTTAGTCATGGGGGATTTCAACCTGCCATCGGTAGGCGATTCGTCTCAGGCGGCTCGGGAGTTCATGGCATCCATGACGGCCATGGACCTGACCCAAGTAATTCAAGGCCCCACTCATACAGGGGGAAACACACTAGACTTAATCTTTGCCTCTGGCCAGTGGTTGAGTGATCTAGGAGTAGGGGAATTAGTCATCGAACCCCTGTCATGGTCAGATCACTCGCTCCTGCGGCTGGACCTTCCGACCGCTACACCCCACCGTGGGGAGGCAGAACCCGAGATTCCCAGATGGTTCTGCCCCAGGCGCCTGATGGACCCAGAGAGGTTCCAGATGGAGCTTCGGCCTATGCCTGTAACCCCCACCCACGACTCGACCGAGGACTTAGTGGCCGCATGGAATAGTGTGGCCACGGGGGCCTTGGACCGGGTCGTGCCCTTGCGGCCTCTCACGTGGCGCCGATCCACCCTGGCCCCTTGGTTTTCTGAGGAGCTAAGGGTGATGAAGCGCCGCAAGAGATGCCTAGAGAGCAGATGGAGGTCCACTCATTCCGAATCCGACCGAACACTAGTGAGGTCTTACACAAAGACCTACCTAGTGGCAATAAGAGTGGCAAAACATAGTCATCTTGCCACTCTTATTGCATCCGCAGATAACCACCCTGCTGCCCTGTTTAGAGTGACCCGCTCCCTTCTCCATCAGGGGTCGTGGGAAGCTCCTTTGCAGGGTAGAGCAGAGGAGTTCGGAAGTTATCTGCAGGACAAAATCGCTCGGATTCGGGACGACTTGGCTTCCATTTCGATAGATCTGGGCGGACCGTCCGAGGCAGGTCTTGAGACCGTTTTATGGGACAAGTTCGACTTTGTTACTTCCGAAGACATGGACAGGTTGCCGAGGCAACTGAATGCCACCACATGTTTATTGGACCCGTGTCCCTCCTGGCTGGTACTGGCCTCCTGGGAGGTGACACGAGGCTGGCTCCAGGGAATCGTGAACGCTTCTCTTAGTGAGGGGTTCTTGCCGGCCTCCCTTAAAGAGGCGATGGTGAGACCCCTCCTCAAGAAGCCCTCCCTGGACCCAGCATTGCTAACTAACTATCGTCCGGTCTCCAACTTTCGCTTTTTGGCGAAGGTTGTAGAGAGTGTGGTGGTACAGCAGTTTTCTCGGCACCTGGAGGAAACTGTTTATCTAGACCCGCGCCAGTCCGGCTTCCGACCTGGGCACAGCACCGAGACGGCATTGGTCGCGTTGGTGGATGATCTCTGGAGGGCCAGAGATAGGGGTTTTTCTTCTATCCTGGTCCTATTAGATCTCTCAGCGGCTTTCGATACCATCGACCATGGTATCCTATTGCACCGACTGGAGAGGTTGGGATTGGGGGGCATTGTTTTACAGTGGTTCTCCTCCTACCTCTCCAGTCGGTCGCACTTTGTATTGGCAGGAGGGCAGAGGTCGACCACGAGACCACTCATTTATGGGATGCCTCAGGGATCGGTCCTCTCACCCCTCCTGTTTAACATCTACATGAAGCCGCTGGGTGAGATCATCCGTGGTTGTGGGATAGAGTACCATCTGTACGCTGATGATACCCAGCTGTACATATCCACCCCAAACCACCCCAACGATGCCGTCGAGGTGCTGTCCTGGTGTCTGGAGGCCGTACGGGTCTGGATGGGTAGTAACAAACTCAAACTCAACCCATCCAAGACCGAGTGGCTGTGGTTTCCGGCACCCCGGTTTAGCCAGATAAGTCCAACACTGGCCATTGGGGGCGAACAACTTGCCCCCGTGGAGAGGGCACGCAACTTGGGCGTCCTCCAGGATTCCCGGCTGTCCATGGAGGACCATGTGGTGGCTGTGGCCAGGGGGGCGTTCTATCAGGTTCACCTGATACGCCAGTTGCGCCCCTTACTAGACCGGGGGGGCCTTCGCACAGTCACTCAAGCGCTCGTGACATCTCGGCTGGATTACTGTAACGCTCTCTACATGGGGCTCCCCTTGAGGTGCACTAGAAAGCTACAGTTAGTGCAGAATGCGGCCGCACGGGTGGTTATGGGTGCCTCAAGGCAAGCCCACGTAACACCTCTCCTGCGCGAGCTGCACTGGCTGCCTGTGGCCTTTCGAGTGCGCTTCAAGGTGTTGACTACCATCTTTAAATCGCTCCATGGCTTGGGGCCTAGCTATATACGAGACCGCCTCCTGCCCCATACATCCCTTTGTCCGGTCCGCTCCCACAGAGCGGGCCTTCTTTGGGTGCCGTCGGCTGGGCAATGCCGGCTGGCGACACCCAGGGGAAGAGCCTTCTCTGTGGCGGGCCCTGCCCTCTGGAACGACCTACCCCCCAACCTTCGCACTACCTCAGACCTCCGCCTCTTCCACCAACGTCTTAAGACGTACTTATTCCAACAAGCCGGCCTAGGATAGCCCCCCGCTTCTGACTTTTTAAATATAAATTATAATTTGGTAAGGTTTTAATAATGGGTTTTAGCACGGGTTTAATTAATTTAATATATTTTTAATTGATGTATATTGTATTTTATGGTTTTATATAATGCCTGTGCGCCGCCCTGGGTCCTAACAAGGAGAAGGGTGGGGTATAAATTTGATAAAATAAATAAAAAATAAAATACCCCCAACCACCCCAACGATGCCGTCGAAGTGATGTCCAGATGTGTATAAAGACGTGCGGCTCTGGATGGGAAGTAACAAACTTCGGCTCAACCCGTCCAAGACCGAGTGGCTGTGGTTTCCGGCATCTCGGCATAGCCAGCTTACTCCATCGCTGGTTATCGGGGGCGAGTCATTGGCCCCCACAGAAAGGGCTCGCAACTTGGGCGTCCTTCTGGATTCCCGGCTGTCCCTAGACGACCATGTGACGGCCGTGACCAGGGGGGCATTCTACCAGGTTCGCCTGGTACGCCAGTTGCCCTCCGCACTGTCACTCAGGCACTCCTGACGTCTCGCTTAGACTATTGTAACGCTCTCTACATGGGGCTCCCCTTGAGGTGCACCCGGAGGCTCCAGTTGGTTCAGAATGCGGCCGCGGGGGGGATTATGGGAGCTTCTCGTTACTCCCACATAACACCTGTCCTGCGCGAGCTGCACTGGCTACTGGTGGCCTTCCGGGTGCGCTTCAAGGTGCTTGTTACCATCTTCAAATCGCTCCATGGCTCGGGGCCTAGCTACTTGCAGGACCGTCTCCTGCCACACACCTCCCTGCATCCAATTCACTCCCACAGAGAGGGCCTACTGAGGGTACCAACCGCCAGTCAGTGCCGGCTTGCAGTGCCCAGGGGTAGGGCCTTCTCTGTGGCAGGGCCGGCCCTCTGGAACGACCTACCCCCCGAACTTCGCACTATCACGGACCTTCCCCTCTTTCGCCGTTCACTTAAAACCTATCTCTTTCAGCAAGCTGGTCTTGCGTAACAGTTTTGACTCTCTCAATATAACATCTGCCAAATACGTATATGGATATTAGACTTTAGGGAATTTTAGCTTAGGTGGGTTGTATTTTAAATGTTTTTAAATTTTAGTACAGGTTTAATTTAATTCATTTTTAACTTTGTATATATTGTATGTTTTATATGGTTTTTAAATTTTTCCTGTACACCGCCCCGAGTCCCTTTGGGGAGAGGTGGCGGTTTATAAATCAAATAAATTTGAAATTTTGAATTTGACTCTGGGGCCAACCAGAGGTGGCGTTTGCCGATTCTCCGAACTACTCAAACTTTCAGCTACCGGTTCTCCAGAACCTGCTGGATTTCACTCCTGTTAGAGAGTCCTTTCATAACATTCCTTGCTAAATTCACGATGTGGCACAGAGCACCTCTTCTACCATACAAATCAAAGCAGACTAAACAAACTATTGAATTATTTCTGATCAGGAGTCATCCAGGCCCAAATCTGTGTAATTCGTCTCCATCTTGCACCTTCTACATGTTTCATCATAAGAAAACATTCCCCAAGCTGAATTCTTACTGATAAGTTCCACTGAACTTTTAAGTAAAAGGGAAACGCATGCCCTACTTCTTTCCCAAGCCAAAGCCAGGAGAAGGCAATATTACTTTAGGTGAATAGAAAATTCCAGTGTGGAACGAATTGCCCACCAGTCATTTTACATATTCAACATTAGCAATTATTCAGTTTTCCCAATTAAAAGATCTCCTGTAACATTTGTGAGTAGAGTGGACAGCACTGCAAGGTTTTTCAAGAAAGACACATCACCCTTTACAAGATAGTTTGTGCACATGTTATCCAATCAGAAAATCAGCATTAAGAATTACCTATTTACTAAGGCAGAAAAATAACTGGTAGCTACATATATTTTATATTCTGAAGATCATACTTTGAGGACACCCCACACTGTAGATAATTGGACAAGCAATTTCAAGAGTCTGAGATTAATAACACAGGACCAATTAAATCTGTAAGAGATTCTCTACTAGAAGCTGCTTGCCATTCAGAATATCGAACTGTTCCTTCTTCGAATATCAAGTGTGATATTTGTGTGAACACAGTCAGAGTTACTATACAGCTGCATAATTTAATCCTTGTATTAAAAATCTTTTTTTAAAAAAACCCTAACACATAGGGTAATAATACATAAATATTCCTGACTTAATATTTCTTCAACCTATTTGTACCAAAACAAAGAGTGCTTTAGTTTTCACAGATTGGTCACAAAATAATAGTTTTGTTGACCTGGACATTGTTTTAAGGAATATCTCGGTCTGCATCTACGTTCCATGTCCTTCTGGGGAAATGTGGCTAGAATCCAAAAGACACTACTCAAAGTTTCCAAAGCATGCAGAGAAACATACACAAGCAAATTTTCCTTCCTGACTTTAATCCATGACACCAAATGGGTTGTCATTTCAAACATTTGCTAATCTTCCAAAGCAATCTTTGAAGCACAAAGAAAAGTAGGCTGACACAAAAGTTATGGGAGAAATAACCTGCATGAAAAATAACTTATTTGAATGTTTGTGTGCTTGCCAGACGCTTCAGTTTATATTATTCTCATATGGAACATTTGAAGAAAATTAATTAGCTTACTCAGAAAATTGGTTGAGAATTGACTTGTTTGTTCAACACACTTTCGGTTCTATCAAACAAATTAAATTTAACATATTTAGATTGTGTTTATATTATGCACTTTTGGTTATATACTTATAACCTGCAACACAATGGATGAATGAAGCCAATAACATTAAATTATCATCACAATTGCTTGATGTTAGGACTAGGTTCATCCAATTTAAATAATGAAATTGCTATGTGGGAAAAGAGTCAGTAATTAGCTATAATTTGTAAAATATTGCCTTGTATACAGTAATCTAAATGCAACACAAAATTTTGGCATAACAAAAAGAAATTTGTCCTGATGTAAAAAATATATATAACCTATTCCAGAATGCTGAAATTCGATGCATTTATATTTTAATATTAATCTTGTACTATCTAGGTGCTAGCTATAAACACACAATAGACCTGTGATGGTGAACCTATGGCACACGTGCCACAGGTGGCACACGGAGACATTTGTCAGGGCACGCTAGGCTTGCCCTGTCAGCTGGCAAGCACACATGCACTCACTGGCCAGCTGACTTCGGCCTTCTTTTCAGGCCATTTTTCGCCCTCCGGAGGCTTCAGGAGCTTCCCTCCGGAGAGCGATAAACTGGCCCTACTGGCAAACTGGACGTTTGGGAATGGACTTCCGGTTTGCTCGTAGGGCTGGTTTTAGCCCTCCGGAGCATTCAGGAGCCTCAGGAGGATTCCCTAAAGACTCTGGAGGGCAAAAAATGACAGTACGAGCAAACCAGAAGTTTTGCGTAACATTATGGGTGTGGCACGCCCACACACAACCCCCCTGCACTCCCCCTGCTTTTGGCACGCGAGCCACAAAAGGTACGCCATCACTGCAATAGATAATAAGTTAAAGGAAACTAACTAGAGTAGGAGTGGGCAATTAATGGCTCCTTTATAACCCGTGGACTTCAACTCCCAGAATTCTTGAAACAGCTGGCTCAGGAATTCTGGGATTTGAAGTATTCAGGTCATAAAGGGGCCATTAATTGCCCACCCCTGAACTAGAGGGATGAGCCCCATAAAGATGGATATTTCTACAGCAGGCAAAGTACTGATCCATTGTTCTCTTTTTCTTCATTCACTCCAATTATTTCAACAAACGAGTGATTGAGGGTACATACCTTAGTATCTTCCTTTTTCAAAGACTTGAAAGCTAGAATCAAAATTTAGTAGAAATTAGTACATTCCACTTTGTAGTTTATTTCAACTACTTTGATAAAACTGCTAATGTTAACAAAGAGTTACAGATAGATTGCTATATAACCTACCTCCTCCAGCCAACTAAGCAGAATGAACCCAAACTAATATTTTTTTTAAAGACTAAAAGTGCAAGATTTCATGCACTACTGATACAATTAGAAGTAATCTTAATTCTATTTCCATCCAATGAAAAATGTGTGTGAAAAAAGTCAATGAAAGATCACCTCTTTTCAGAAGCACATAGTTAAAAGAGTTTTTTTTTTAAAAAAAGAGTTTATTTTATTTATTTTATTTATTAGTCAAATTTATATAACCGCACCCTCTCCCCGAAGGGACCCGGGGCGGTGCACAGGAAGTTAAAACAAACAGTATAAAATATAAATAATTAATATCGAATTAAATAGGTTATCCCTGTGCTAAAATTTAAAAAGTTAAGACATAATCCATTTAAAAACCCAATTAAAACAATTTATAATACAGACTGAAGGCTAGGTAAATAACTTAGGCCAAACCGGCCTGATGGAACAGGAGTGTCTTTAATTTCTGGCGGAAGGTGCGGAGGTCCGTGGTTGTTCTGAGGTCGGGGGGTAGGTCGTTCCAGAGGGTTGGGCCCACCACAGAGAAGGCCCTTCCCCTGGGCGTCGCCCGCTGGCATTGCCTGGTGGACGGCACCCGGAGAAGTCCCTCTCTGTGGGAGCGAATCGGCCGCAGGGATGTATAAGTTTAAAGTTAAATAGTAGAAAAAGAAAATTAAAAAAAGAGAAAAGCTTGATAAATGTGGTTGAAACATAACACAGAATATAAAAGCCAAAATTACAGTGCACTGATGATTTCAGTTAGTATCTAAGTGCACTGATATTACCAAATTGGGTAATGAAACATCTATTAGCAAACAACAAAGTCCAAACAGCACCATGGACTCAATAGTTCAATCCTGAGCTACATCTATTCTCTTCTGTTGGACTTAAATGTTAACTGCTGACTAATTTCTCACCTCTGCTACTTAAATTGTCAAAGTATTACTTCTGCCTCAGTGCTAATCACCAAATTCCTTCATGTTGCAAGCTAATGAGCCTTGGGAGTAACTGCACATCTAATGACGAATGTACACCCATATAGTCTGCATAAATGAAACAACAGTTGAAACTCACATTGTATAGGCCGTTGAGCAGGCTTAGGACAGTTCTCTTGCTGTTCCTGGTAGTATATGGTTTCTTCATAGGTGTTCAAATCTTCCAGTTCAGTACTGAAAATAAAGGAAGGGGCCATACCATTATCCTTTCCTGAAAAAGAACTTAGAAATCAATGAAAGTACTGTATTGGGGCATTTTTTATTCCTTCATCTCAGAGATTTACAGTATATTGGTTGGATCAGTCCTGTTTCTCTTCATCACCCCGCCTCGAGTCCCTTTGGGGAGAGAGAGCGGGTTATAAATAAAATTTATTATTATTATTATTATTATCAAGAGAGGTTTACAGATGGTTCTATGTAGTTCTAAGAAATCTTGGGAGTGGTTTATATGATGTACTACTTTTCAATGTTTTACGGAAACGCACTCATAAAAGTAAGATAGCAACACAACAGGACCTCTAATGCCATTGGATCAACTCTCTTTACATTCCGCAACACTGAGAATCCCAAAAACAACACACACAAAAAATATTCCACATTTTCAAGTATTTTTTGCAAGAATGAAAGTATAGTATATATTAGGGCCATGCATACAATCAGAAATTCAATTGAAAGGAAATTTGATCAAATGTAAAATCAACTTTCCAAATCAGATGATTTGGAATCAAACTGTCAAACCAAATCCTTCCAAAGAAAAACCAAGCATCAATGGTCTTCTGTATATGGAAATACAACATTCTTCCTATATCCAAAATAATAGGAATAATTCAATTCAACAATCTTATTCAGATACTTAAATTAACTTGATTGGACCATATGCTTTGGAAATATAAATCAAATCATTGATTTGAATGAAACTCCTCTGATTATACAGATTGAAATGGTAAACATCTTTTTACAATGAGTTGCAAAAACTTGATGCAAAATATAAAGCATCTGGACACAGGAGGATAGCAATTAATTAATAATTCAATAGATTCTTTGGGGATCGGTTCAAGAGATTTCATTGTAATTTTATTACAATATTATTACAATGACAATAAAGATTATTATTATTATTAAGAGAATCATGGCATTCACAACTGAGAATGCCAATTCCATCTAGTTGAATAGGAGATGCTGAGTTCTCCAGACCCTAAACAAGAATTATGTGGTCAACACATGCTAACCAATCAGGAACAGATTGTATATAATTTAATAAAGTGTTTTAAACAGTTTGAACAAATACATAAATTTATTTCTATGTTCTATAAATCACCTAATGCTCAACATCCTGCCTATTTAATACCCAGAACTACAGAGGCAGTTTGGTATAGGGATTAAGGCACTAGACCAGAAACTAGGAGACCTTACGTTCTAGCCCTGCCTTAGGCATGAACTCACTTGGCTTGTCTTTGGCCTAGTCACGGTCTCTCAGTCCTAAGATGGAGGCAATGGCAAACCAATTTGAAATCTTCCCAAGAAAGGTAAGATTGGAGGGTTAATCCAAGTGTCATCAGGAATCAATAGTGACTCAAATGCACCTACAGACAAAAACCCCCAAATAGAAACTCCTCCCAAAATCTAATACTCAGAACGAAAAACCTAAATTATGTTTTATCCATCTACAAGAATATATAGCCTGCAATTTAAAACCATTAAATTGACCATTCAAAGTTACAGCAGCATTGAAAAAAGTGACTTTTGACAGTTTTCACTCTTATGATCACTGCAGCATCCCCACGAGCATGTGATCAAAATTGGACTACTTTGCATATTAGTTCATATTTATGAAGGAACCATTCCTGTTATATAGGTTGTCACGTCCTATTTGGTCTGTTATGTGGATTCTCAGATAACCAGCTGAAGCCAGGCTGGTTGTAAACAGCTGGAGCTAGGCAAAATGTCACCTACCAAATGGTCAATGGTCAACTGGAGTATAACAAAGGAAATTCCTCATCAGATAATTAACATTGATCACTTACTGATCATGCAGAAGAGCACAGGGAAAGGCAAGCACTGATAGGCAGAGAGGATCAGGCACAAACAGAGCGGGAGTTGGATTCAGCCAATAAGAAAAGGTGTGTGTATTTCCTTGTTCCTTGGATGCATAATAAAAGAGAGCTTTGGATTTGTATCTGGGCTCTCACACCGCGAAATCTGAATCTGCTGCTTTCTTTCGTGAGACGCCACATATTTATGATGGTTGCGGTGTCTCAGGGTCATGTTTGTCACCTCCTGACAAGCAGTCAATGTGGAAACCAGATTCACTTAACAACCATTTTACTAACTTAACTGCTTAACTGCAGTGATTCACTTAACAACTGTGACAAGAAAGGTCGGGGAAATGGAACAAAAGGTAACAACTGTTTTGTTTAGGAATAGAAATTTTGAGCTTAATTGCAGTCATAAATTGAAGGTTTCACATAGTTTATTGCTAGATGAGCATGGCCAAATGATTCTTACTCTTATTAAACATTATAATGTACCCAAGATATATCAAAGTGAACTGGAGGCCACAGGACACCAGATGTACAATCAAATACCAAAAGAAATGGTAATCAGTCATCCAATATTTGACAGTTTGCTTCAAAATGTATTTTTTATTACAAGTATAAATTAAGAGTGCTACCTAAACAAACAAATAAAACCCAAAAGATGTGATTTGTACATCTAGAAAAATAAATTAACTGCTAAATGTTGATTTGGAAGTTATTCTTGCTCATCCAACCATCATTGGGATGGTTGCTGGTCAGCCTTACACAAACAGTAGCTTCATGTAGTTAAATCATCTCTCTAAAGTTTACTCATCAGCTTAGAATACACATCTTGCTACACTGATAAGAGCAATCTTAATTGGTCCTGACACATTTGTCTGCTTATCACAGTACCAGATACCCAAGGGACATACTGTACGCTTCTAGCAAGCAAGATCCAGAAACCCAAGCCATGTTCCAAAAGCTGTCTAAATAGAACCTGCCAGACAAAATCGTAACCCACATTCTTTCCAGACATGCAAACAACTGTAATCAGAATTCACATCTGCTGTTAAAATTCACGGATACCTATGGCTTAAGCGTTTTTGGATCCAGCAGATGCAAGTATTTGCAATTTTTGGTTTATAGAACTTCAGAAATTTCAAGCCAGAGACACTGAAGAAGGAGGGGAAGCAATTTGTTGGAGAGAAAAGGCGGCCGGGTGGGTGGGGTGGGGGGAATAGCACATTATTTCAGATCCCCAGAACATGTGAACTTCATGTTCACAGACAGATTGGTACAAAGGCATTAAGTCCAAATAGAAGTAGTGATGTTATAATATTTAGGGGAAAAACACACAACAAGGAAATACTTTGCCAAATATCGGCAATACCATTTTCAATGTTGTCTATAAAAATATTTGTATCCATAGTTTAAGCCCCATTAGTGATGGTTTGTGTATTACACTTCCATTCAGCCTTTGTTCCAAGACAATGTAGCCGATGCTACTTTGCTTTTTCTCGCAAGTATAAAGCAGGAAGGGAGAAAGCTCTAGAGCAGTGTTTCTCAACGGTAGTCATTTTAAGATATCTGGACTTCAACTCCCAGAATACCCCATCCCGCTGGCTGGGGTATTCTGGGAATTGAAATCCAGACATCTTAAAATGGCTACCGTTGGGAAACACTGCTCTAAAGTCTAGCCTATGAAATAGATTAGGCTGCGGTACAGATTTGCTACTTTCCCAGTCAAACCTACAAATATTCCACAGCATTGCATTGGAATCTGCTGCCAAAAATTACGATGCAAATAAAAAAAGCTAATTATGACTGATGGATGGCTTCAGTTGTGAAGATCTCAGCAGTGAGCAGGGAAATGAGAGATAGTAGTTCATAACAATGCTTTGCATTAATGATTTTGGCAAAAGGTAATAAAAGGTAAAAAACACTAGGAATATTTCCTGAAGCAAATCTTTTCAATTACAGTATGGTTTATAAAGCGGAGATATAGCACCCATAAATTTATTCCTTTTCTGTTTTATTTTAATGCAAAGTATACTGCTGTAATCATGTTCACCCAAGAAAGGCAATAATGAAGGGATTTTATTAGATGTTTACAAATTTTCTCTGTTCACCTTAACTCCTCTTCCCTCTGCCAAACCTACTAGCTGTTGCATACATAAATACAAAAGTGAGGATAGAACACATATAAAGGCAGTTTCTGAATCTCATTTTCAAGATGGCTTATGTGTTCCCACAAAACACTTATTTATTTTACAAAAGGCAGCTTGGCATTGCTATTTACAGAAACCTGATACCACAGGCAAGATATATGCATAAAGGAAAACTGAAATGAATTCCTAGGCAGTAAAGATATATTCACTTACATTTCCGGAGTCAAGTATGCATCATCTGGAGTATCTGAAAAGAAACATTAAAAGGAAACAATTACTGGAACCACACAATATAACAGAGAAGTTAAATTCACCAGTGTCATGCTTGAATAAATCCATTCTCAGTAGGAGTTCCAGAGATCTCTGGATTTCCACAAACTTATCTCAAACTTTAGACTAATTATTGGGTTAATATTGGAGAAGACCATGAGAAAAATATCCAGATAGAAGTTTCATTATATATCAGAGTTGCTTGACTGTAAGATGGATAGGATATAAATTTAAGAAAAATAAATCGAAGTATGGAATCAAAGGAATTAAAAGTGATATTTGTCACTCGTTGAAACTTGATGTCAATTAGTGTGGAGATGCAGAACACTTCAGACTGAAGAACATGACAGACAGGGAACACCTTAGAATAGCAGTGAACATCACTTACTGAATTGTGGGACAAAAGGAAAACAACCCCATATGAACAAATTCCTTATTATTCAATAGCTATCAGAATATGTTGAAATAAGTAAAGGTAAGGTAAAGATTCCCCTCGCACATATGTGCTAGTCGTTTCTGACTCTAGGGGGCAATGCTCATCTCTGTTTCTAAGCCGAAGAGCCACCGCTGTCTGAAGACGTGTCCATGATCATATGGCCGGCATGACTAAACACCAAAGGTGCATGGAATGCTGTTCCGTGCACCTTTCCACCAAAGTGGTCGCTATTTTTCTACTTGCCTTTTTATATGCTTTCGAACTGCTAGGCTTGCCGAAGTGGGAACAAGTAACGGGAGCTCATTCTGTTATGTGGCGCTAGGGATTTGAACCACCGAACAGCTGACCTTTCTGATCAACAAGCTTAGAATCTTAGCCACTTAGTCTCTGCGTCCCCTGAAATAAGTACCTCACTCTAGTAGAAATAACCAAAGTTCTGGGCACCTAGTAACCATTTCCTTGCAATGTCACCAAGTAAATACCCTACCTGGAGAATTCTGCTGGAAGGCACCAAGATCTACCTTGGGAGGTCTTGGTGGTTTCTTTGGAGGAGGACCAAGCTCTTTGATAGCAGGAAGGAGCTTGGTTTTTGGAAGCTTGGCATCTTCATCAGCAAGACATCTTTCTGTACCAAAGAAATGAAAGAGTCTTAAGTTTTGAAGAAAGAGGAATGGAAAATGCATATTCATGAAACAACAAATCATTTTCTTCTAGGTCCAGCATCTTTCTTTCCTATTCTTAAAGTTACTGCTGGTGACCTTCTACCACTGCACCACAGAGCGTATTTTAACTTACTGCACCTCTGTATGGTTTGCCAATTGCACAGCGGCCAATAGGACAGTGCTCCAGAGGATTAACATCATTGCCTAGAGAATCATTGGTTGCCCTCTTCCCTCCTTGGAAGAGCTTTATAGCTCCGGCTGCCTTAAGAATGTTCAAAGCATTCTTAAAGATCCATCTCATCCTGGGCACCCTTTTTTTGAACTATTACCATCTGGCAGATGGTTCAGGACAATAAAAACAAGGACAAATAGGCTGAAAAACAGCTCCTATCTCAGAGCAGTAACTATATTGAATTCTACTACATAGTGTGCAATATTAATCTAATATCAGGGATTTTCAATCCAATTGTATACAATGTGAAGTATTTGTGTTTTTATTTTTTATGTATAATGTACACTGAACATGGTATTTAATTTCATTATACGAGGTGCAATGACAATAAAGTAAACTAAACTAAAGTATGTAGGGAAGGTCCATGCCAATGTATCCCTGCACTGGCCTTTTGGCTGCAGAACTGGCAGCATATGTACCAGTAGTGGGATTCAAATTTTTTTACTACCGGTTCTGTGGACATGGCTTGGTGGGTGTGACATGGCTTGGTGGGCATGGCAGGGGAAGGTTACTACAAAATCCCCATTTCTTCCCAATCAGATGGGTCTCAGGAAACAGAGAATAGATGGGGGCAGGGCCAGTCCGAGGTGGTATTTACCAGTTCTCCAAACTACTCAAAATTTCTACTACCGGATCTCCAGAACTGCTCAGAACCTGCTGAATACCACCTCTGATCTGTACCACAGTAATTAACAAGGTATCATTTGATGTCCTCCAAATTCTGGTTCCTAGCATTTTGGAGGGAAGGGAAGAACCACTTATCCAAATGTTACAGCATGAACGGGGCAATTTTTTGATCGTAGGAACCATACTTCTTTCCCCCCCCCCAATTTATTTATTTGATGGATGAATCCTGTAATGAGTGAGCAGTGATGCAAAAATATCATTGAAGGAAAGTGGGACAGGATGGATACTCGTGTTTCAGTGGGGGAAGGGTTCTACCACATTTGTTATTTTTCACATTGTATTAAAGGATTGGACTCAATTTTTATTCTTGTACTTTTCTGCAAAAACAAAAAACAAAAACAAAACCCAACAGCAAATCATACTCTGTTTAATCTGCAGCAAAGCAAGTAATTTTAAATACATTGGACTTAATGGGGAGACCCAGATTTGGGACTTCATTGACACAGAGAGATTCCTATATGACTTTGGACCATTTGTTCCTTCTCAGTTCAACCTATATTAAATTGTTATGGAATAAAATTAATGAGCTGCTTTCTGGTTTATGTCACTTCTCTGAGAAAACTTGGAATATAAATGTGGTAAACAAATAAAAGTAATGGCCTTGGGGACTGCACAAAAAATGCAGTCTTGCATATTATATATTGTGGAATTGAAGACGGAGAATGATCCAACCCAAATTATTCAAAGCCTAGAGCAACTTCTCCACATTTAGGTTTTTTTTGATTAAAAAAGGAGAGAGGAAGGCATGGCAGCACTTAAACAACAAAGGCAAAATAGTTGAAATTTCTTTTAATTTATGAAACTTACATGGCCACTGGATAGATGGATGGCCATATAAATTTGATTAATAAAATCATTACTTTCCCCCTGTTATTTGCTTAAAATTAACCGCCAAATAGATTTCCTAAATAAAATAAATTCTATTTTGTCTGTGGATGTTGTCATAAATATAAAACCTAAAGTCATTGAATGAAAGTCTAGGGTGGAAAGGCAGGGCATTAGTTCTTCACACAACCAAAGGATATTGGACAACTTTGTGTGGGATATGGCCATCAGCAACCAAAAGCCATGATAGCTGAGGACATGGACAGGATGCTGGGGCGACTGAATGCCACCACGTTTATTGGACCCTTGTCCTTCCTGGCTGGTACTGGCCTCCCGAGAGGTTACACAAGGCTGGCTCCAGGGAATTGCCAACACTTCTTTGAGTGAGGGGTTTCTGCCGGCTGCCTTGAAAGAGGTGATGGTGAAGCTCCTCCTCAAGAAGCCTTCCCTGGACCCGGCTGTGTTGGCCAACTACCATCCTGTCTCCAACTTTCGTTTTCTTGCGAAGGTTGTTGAGAGTGTGGTGGCGCGGCAGCTCCCTCAGCACCTGGATGAAGCTGTCTATCTGGACTCGCTCCGGACTGGGTACAGCACAGAGACGGCATTGGTCGCATTGGTGGATGACCTCTGGAGGGCCTGGGATAGGGGTTGTTCCTCTATCCTGTCCTGTTAGATCTCTCAGCGGCTTTTGATACCATCGACCATGGTATCATGCTGTGCTGGCTGGAGGGGCTGGGGGTTGGGGGCACCATTTTACGGTGGTTCTCCTCCTACCTCTCCGACCGGTCGCAATTGGTGTTGGCAGGAGGGCAGAGGTCGACACCGAGGTACCTCACTTGTGGGGTCCCACAGGGGTCAGTCCTCTCGCCCCTCATGTTCAACATCTATATGAAGCCATTGGGCGAGATCATCTGTGGTTTCGGGCCAGAGTTCCATCAGTACGCTGATGACACTCAGTTGTACATCTCTACCCTGGACCACCCCAACGATGCCGTGGAAGTGATGTCCCAGTGTCTGGAGGCCGTGCGAGTCTGGATGGGGAGAAACAGGCTCCGACTCAACCCGTCCAAGACCGAGTGGCAGTGGCTTCCGGCGTCACGGTATAGCCAGTTGGTGCCATTTCTGGCTATTGGGGGAGAGTCATTGGCCCCTACAGAGAGGGCTCGCAACTTGGGTGTCCTCCTGGACTCTCGGCTGTCTCTGGAAGATCATATGACGGCCGTGGCCAGGGAAGTTCCAGAAGATCTGGTGTTTTATCAGGTTCGCCTGATACGCCAGTTGCGCCCCTTTCTGGATCGTGACGCTTTACGCACGGTCACTCAAGCCCTCGTTGTCTTCCGCCTGGACTACTGCAACACGCTCTACATGGGGCTTCCCTTGAAGTGCACCCGGAGGCTCCAGTTGGTTCAGAATGCAGCTGCGCGAGGGATTTTGGGAGCATCTAGGTGCTCCCATGTGACACCTCTCCTGCGTGAGCTGCACTGGCTGCCTGTGGCTTTCCGGGTGCGCTTCAAGATATTAGTGACCATTCAAAGCGCTCCATGGCAAGGGACCTGGCTACTTGCAAGACCGCCTCCTGCTGCCAAACACCTCCCACCGACCAGTGCGCTCCCACAGAGAGGGCCTCCTCAGGGTGCCGTCAGCCAGGCAATGTTGGCTGGCAACCCCCAGGGGAAGAGCCTTCTCTGTGGCAGCCCCTGCCCTCTGGAATGACCTCCCCCCTGACCTACGGACGACCACGGACCTGCGCCTTTTCCGTCGGGCCTTGAAGACCTATTTATTTCATGCGACCGGCCTGTCGTAGTTTTAAACTGTTTTAGTAGGGGTTTTTAGCAGGGGTTTTAAGGACAGGCTAATTATGTAATATATTTTAATATATTTTATGTTTTGTATTATTGACTTTTATCGCTGCCTGTACACCGCCCTGAGTCCCGAAAGGGAGAAGGGCGGTATACAAATCTAATAAATACTAAATACTAATACTAATAGCTGTGGAGTTACTGATTTTAAGAACCTGTATGGCCCCTTATAAAATCAACTCAGTTGATCAATATTCTTTTGCTGAAGAAAATGAATAAGAGGATGTGATGATGCATCTCTCCAGCATGCAGACTGGAAAATAAGCATCTAATAAGATGGGATGGGTATGATCTTGCAGAACTTGTTTATGTTATTTTATGACAGCCAGACTGTATACCAGATTCATAAAAAATGGGGTGGGGGGGAAATCCTGTGACTCAGCACTGAAAAGCCACCTAGAAAGGTCAGTTGGGAGAAAACCCTGGAAGCTACATTCAAAATCTTATCGTATGAATCACCCGCATTCATTGTAAATTGGCAAAATTACAGCTTAATATTAAGTTCCTGTGAGGCAACTTTTGCCGGGGGGGGGGGGGGGGGGAATAAAATCAATTAAATATTAATCTTCTTCAGTATTGGCTTTGGTCCTGGATTTTGTGAAGACTGTCAAAGTCAGAGCTTCCCAATGGTAGGTTTCTCCTCCTGAGTTTGCAAAAAATTCCTTTCAGCAGCCACAACAGCATGCTCTGAATGTTTGCCTGGGGAGGCACACATTTTTTCTCTCTCTCTGGTTACTACAAGAGCAAGCACATTGCTTAATATTTATGAAGAACATACGCTGATTAGTAACTAGTTGGGTGCCATCACTTCAAGGCTTTAATCAAACAATAGAGAGATAACACAGTCAGAAAGCCTAATCTTTATCCATCTCCTACAAGTATTAAGCTACAGTCTGGGAAACAAGGCATGGAGTTCGCTGTTGCATTAACTGTCCTGTTGTCAGAGCCTATGTATCAAGTTGATTTGACGATGTGTTGGAAAAAGCTTTATTTGGCTCTCAGATGTCCCCAAAGAGAAGTTAAGCTTATGTTAGTGTAAGAATTGTCATTCTAATGAAGAAGGGGAGTACCTTCTATGATGACTGGTATGATACAGACCTTTATCTACCCTCTATTATCACCCAAATATTAACACCAGATCTTCTGGAACTTCCAGTAGGCTGTTTTTTGCCCTCCCAGCACCTTTGCACAGGCCCTGTACTTACCTGGCCTGATGAATGGGCCATGTGGAGCCTCCTGGGAGGGGAGGCGAGGTAAAGGGCAGGGTGGGTGAGGCCAGCCAGTGCTTGCAACAATCAGTTCGGTGAACCAGATACAAAATTAGCATCCAGTTCACTCAAACCACTCTGAACCAGCTGAATCCCACCCCTGCTTACAACCTGAAAAAACAGTTATCACCAATGGATATATGATACTTCTAAAGGCTAGGAAGCAGCTATAAACTAATCACTTTTTGTCTGTGCTCTGGCTATAATTGTTCTTATAAGCAAGTATAACTGGCTTAATATCAGAAAAGGAAAAAAATAAACATGATATTTACCATTTGAGATCTTGCTTAGACTGATCGAATTGTTCAAACTATTTGGAGACAAACCAGCAGCAACTCTATTTAAGCTTATCTGACTTCTTGGAGGAACTGGCGGTGAAGTGGTAGGAACAAATTCATTGTGTACGTGGGGTGGAGACTTACACACGTCAAGGACCATCCCTTGTTTAAGTCCAGCTATTTTTGCTTTGTCCTCTGTTGAAATCGCAACATTAGCAACTTGTGGGTGGGAAAGAGAAGTTGTCCTGGTCGTACACTGTGGTGGTGTTGCACCACATTTCTGGTCCCCTTGTGCTGAAGCACTTTCCCAAATGTGCAGTGTGTTGCGGAAAGAACTGCTTGCTCCTTCAGGCCCTTGAGAAGAAAGGCAAGATCTTGGATGTGGTTTCTGTGGTTCATCCCCCAATAAAGGTGGCTTGCAAATGGCCCCAGAGAGGTTTGAATCCTTCCTATCTTTGAGCCTGGCCTTTGGGAATACCATAGGCTTGACTTGCCTGCTTTCCAATTTCTGTGACGTGTAACTGAACTGCTTGGTTTGCTGTTCAGGATCTGGAACCTGCCTTTGGTGCAAGAGTGTTGGTGTGGGACGAGACGCAGATGAGCCACCAGTATTTTGCCGTGGACTGAATTTGGCAGGAGGCTTCTTTGCAGAGTCCAGGAGCATATTGGAAAAATTGGAATCATTTTGAAACATTGCTCGAAGACTGCCAAAATCTCTGGGCTTTTCCTAAAATAGACCAAAAAGAGAGAAAAAGTAATTGTCAGTTGCAGCGCTACCAGTGAATTAGTGCCTGGTGAAAATGTAACTCTGTTACTTGGGTTGGAACTAAATTAAAATCTTTCCAGGCCTCCTCTGAATATCCATTGTATCACAGTAATAGTTTAATCATTAGCATACTGGAGCTAATTCTAATATAAATAACAAAAGCTGAATAGAAACACAGCAAGGGGAAACTGAAATCCTTGCAGTGAAGAAATTATGTCCAACTACCTATTATTAGTAAGAAGAGATGTTTCACTAGATTACTCCAGAAGTAGTTAATCTGGTAACCTCCAGAGCTCCTGGACTGCATTTCCTACTTTCCATTAGCCATGCTCACTAGGGTTAACCTGGAAAGTTCCTGATAATCTGTCCATGGAGAACTGTAAATCAAATCTATCTTAATGATTGCTTTTCTCTCTAATTCTTGCCATTAATTGGCTGGAAACTATACAAAATTTAATGTTGTTTGGTGGGGGTGGAGATGAGAAGGAAGAGGGGAAAACATTTAAAATAAAAAAGCACTTTTTGCAAACATAACTTTTGGGCCCAGAAATCAACTCTCACAAATCATGGCTCAGAGCCTCACTATTTATTCATTTATTTCTTCCTGTTTTAAAAAGATCCTCTGGATATGCTAGAACAACCTTTCTCAGAATGGACAACAACTAATTCTGGGAATTATAGACAACAACAAACACCTTGCAAATTGGGAGGCTGTCACAATGAGGAAGAGGGAGGTGGGTACTAGTTTGAACTACCTGATGAACTTAATGGCCTCACTTAGCACGAGGAACATGTATGTTCACTGCTTTTATCCTGAAATAGATCAGAGATTAGAAAATCCGGGGGAAACAGACAACCCTAGACAGAAGTTCCATTATGCTGAAAAGAGACATGCTGATGTCTTTAATGAGAAAGCAACACAATTGAGCCTTGTCCTGAGATGTTATTGAATTTTGTATAATTGCATCCAACTTATTAAATACCAAAGGGTCTCCTCTGAATAACCTCTCGTAGTCGTCGCCAGTGTTTCCACATTAAACAGTGTGATGTAAAGCATCCAAGGGATACTTCAGTTGTTCTGATTGTACTAGAGCAGCCAGCTGCACGATGCAACCAGGCATGCCAAAGACTCTAGTTGAAACTGGAATCTATCTGCAATTAACACTGCCATACAAGAAAGACAAATGAAACCCACTGATCTTCATCTAAAACACCACGCAGTGTTATGGCTATAACCAATGGCAGCGAAGATTAAATAAACAGCATTGTGTCTGCAGCATGGGCACAATATCTGCATGCTTTTTAAGGAACAAAAACAGCCCAAACGCACAGCTTTGTTTATGGTTCTTTACTGAAAACCAGGTGCTCCTCTATTTCTGAATTCTCTTAGATGGTACTCAGAGATGGCCCAATGAAAACAGGAGCCTTTGCCAGGTCACAACACTGCAACAAGGCATCCCAGAAGGATTGTATTCCTGAGAAGAATTATGGTATTATGAGTTAAAACACAGCTGAAACAACATTGCTGGATCCAGAAGAGATGCCTCTGCTTCTAAAGAGCACCACAGGTGCCATGGCATGTCCCTGAAGCACAGCACAGTGTGTTAGAATTTGAATGTAGCTCTGACAAAACCAGAGATTCTGCAGTGGCACAATACACATACAACAGATCATTCACTGTACTCCCATCAGAATTGGGAGAATGTACAATCTTACAATCTTCCCCCCTTACAATTTTCTATCTCAGGGGTCTCCAACCTTTGCAACTTTAAGTCTGAAGGACTTCAGCTCCCAGACTTCTCCAGCCAGCTGGTGGCTGGAGAATTCTGGGAGCTGAAGTCCTTCAGACTTAAAGTTGCAAAGGTTGGAGATCCTTGTTCTATCTGATACTTTCTTTTTAACAAATCTGATTCATTTCCTGTCTTCATTAGTTTTACAGATAACTCAAAGTGGCAAACATATCCAACACAACATCCACCTCCTATTTTCCCCACAACTACAGTGCTGTGGGGTGTGTTGGGCTGAAAGAGAGGGACTGGCCCAAAACCGCCCAACTGGCTTTCATGGCTAAGATGGGATTTGAATTCACAATATCCCGCTTTCTAGGCTGGTACCTTAACTACTTGTTAGGGCATCTTGTTAAACCTTAATTTTCAGAGGCAGGATATCCCAATGCAAGATTCGGGGGGGGGGGGGGGTTTCCTTTTTTCTCTACTCCAAATTAGGTTTCATAAGGCTGAACAGTTCTTCACGTATCACCTTTATAACTAAAAGAGAAATTCACAATGGGGGAGAAAGAGAGAGAGGATCTCTGTTACTAATTAGAAATCCTTTCCATATCCAAACACCTCTGAAATAAATTTCCTCAAGTTCAATATTAATGTAACATTTCACTAAACAAACCAGGAATTCCTGTAGAATAAAATGCACCTAGAATTTTTTAAGATATCTCAGTCTAATAGATCAGGGGTCCCCAACCTTTGCAACTTTAAGTCTGAAGGACTTCAACTCCCAGACTTCTCCAGCCAGCAAAGCTGGCTGGAGAAGTCTGGGAGTTGAAGTCCTTCAGACTTAAAGTTGCAAAGGTTGGGGACCCCTGCAATAGATGACCAATGTTTATGACTAAAACAAAGCTATAAACTGTACTTTACAAGCTACTATAGTTGCGTCACATCAGATAAGCCACATTATGCATCAGTACAACCATAGGACATGTAACAGTACTACGGGTTAGTACAAATATTTTACTGAACTCTAATGATACATGTGTCACTTTTGTTCTACAACAGGACTGTCAAGCTTCCAGCCCGCAGACCAGAAACATCATGTGCTGGCTACCTGTTTAGCAAAGGGGAGGGGGGGAAATCCTGATACGTCATGTGATGACGCCCTGATGATGTGACTTTGACATCCCTGTTCTACAACGACAACAAATTCAAGAGTTGGAATTGTTTATTCTCTAACAAGACTGGAAGTTTTTTATTGCATAAATAAAACAGTATAAAGCCATTTTTATTACTAAAATACAAGCAACATCAGCTACTTTTCTCTCCAATTTTTAATTAAGCTTACAATAAGTCAATGAACATTAAGGTAGGATGACTGGGAATTGTCATGTAATACTAAAAGTTGGAAGGGACCTTGGTGGTCTTCTAGCCCAACTCTTCACTCACGCAATAGACCCTATACCATTCTGGACAAATGACTACCCAATCTCTTCTTAAAAACTTCCAGGGAACTGAGCACCCACAACCTCTGGAAGCAAGCATTATTATTATTATTTTAATTATTTGTTCTCACTGTCAGGAAATTTCTCCTTAGTTCTAGGTTGGGTCTTTCTTTGGTAAGTTTCCAACTGTTATTTCTTGTCCTGCCCTTAAGCGGTTAGGAGAATAGGTTGTTCCTCTTTTCTTCAGTGCAGAAAATCAGATCTTTTTGTCCAAGGAATTTTCTAAGAGATTTTGGGGGAGACTAAGGATGAAGAGTACAAGAACAGAACAATACTGCCCAAAGGTTTATAAGGGGAAACTCACTACAGTTGCACTTCAAGAATCTAGAATTCATTTTGTAAATCAAAAGAGGAATATGCTTGGAGAATCATTTATTTCCAGGTACTAAATACTGTGAACTTAGCAGGCACATGTTGCCACATGCATCAGGAACTACAACTAGACTGACACACACAGGAAATATCTACTCATACAGGTTTTCCCCACTAATCCACTCACAGGTTCTCAAAAAAGCAAAAGAAGGGGGGCGGGGAAGCAAAAGAAGCCATTATTCAGGTAGTTTCACAATTAAAAATAAACTGTACAACATCAACTGTAGATGCAAACTATCTCAGGGGTCTTAGATGACTAGCACAATCTAGTCTCTCAGAAGCAGCTCCATTCTTCAGTGGATCTTACTTTGTGTACTTTAATAATAATAATAATAATAATAATAATAATAATAATAATAATAATAATAATAATAATAATAATAATAATAATAATAATAATAATAATGGAGAAAAGTGGAGAAAACATCATAAAAGCCATAAATACCTGGGCTATACCTGTGATTCGATACTCTGCAGAAATAATTGACTGGACCCAGATGGACTTGGACAATTTGGATAGAAAAACAAGGTAGTTTATGACAATGAATCATGCTTTGCACCCTAAAAGTGATGTTGACCGATTATATCTACCAACAGAAGAAGGTGGTCCAGTACTCCTACAAGTAAAGCAGACTGTGGAAGAAAAAAGACACAGCTTGCATGATTACAGCCAGAAAAGTGAAGAACCAATGATTAAGGAAGTAAATAAAGGAGGCCTTTTAAAGACAACTAAGTCAAAAGCTGAATATAAGAAAGAAATAATAGAGAAATGAGCTGAAAATTGGAATAGCAAAGCTATGCATAGCAAATACCTGAAAAGTATTGAAGGCAAAGCTGACCAAAAACTAACTTGGAACTGGTTAAGATCAGGAGTACTGAAAAAAGAAACAGAAGGCTTTATTTTGGCAGCTGAAGAACAAGCCTTAGCCACAAACTGCATGAAGGCAAAAATTCAACATGTTACCACCAACAGCAAATGTCGCCTCTGTAATGAGAAAGATGAAACAGTCGACTCCTTGATCAGTGGGTGCAGCAAAATTACACAAACTGACTACCTAAAATGCCATGACCATGTTGCTAAGATCATTTACTGGAAATTGTGCCAAAAGTTTGGATTTGAGTACAGCAAAAACCACTGTGACCATCAGGTTGAGAAGGTTTTAGAGAATGAGAAAGTCAAGATTTTGTGGGACTTCAGAATTCAGAACGACAGGCACTTGGCCTACAACATACCTGATATAACAATAGTTGAAAAGAAAAAATTATGGTTCATTGACATTGCAATACCTGGTGATGCACGAATTGAAGACCAACAGCAAGAAAAAATCACAAAGTACCAGGACTTGCAAACTGAAGTTGAGTGACTGTGGAAAAAGAAATCATGTGTTGTCTCAATTGTAATTGGAGCAATACCTAAAGGGCTACCTCGCTATTTGGAAATTCTAAATTTACCTGACTTGAACATTCTGATTCTACAAAAAACCACCTTACTTGGAGCAGCTTATATCCTCTTACCTTAACAGTTCCTAGGTCCTTGGTTAGGACTCGAGCTGATGAGCTACCAACCAGCCCCAAAGGCTCTGAATCTCACTAAACATTAACCACAGAATAATAATAATGATAATAATATGGCACAATCTTGTCCCATGACTTTTAGGCAGAATTAAAAAGGAATTGGCCACAAAATCCAAATCCAAATTAGGAAAAGTAGCAGTAGAAAGAGAAGTCAGCTGTAACTCATTGCTACATTCCAGTTATAGCCATATTTTTTCAGCCAGTGGTAGCCTTAGGTAAAAGATTGCAGGTAGACGTAGATTGTAAAGAGAAGCCATCTAGAAGGAAGGGGAAGCGTTTCCCCCCTCCTGTTGTACTAGGAATGTTTACAGAGAAGCCACGTGTGCAAATGGATAAAGTTCACTTCAGGAACGTGAACCCGCTAAAATAAACTCCAGCACCGAAAGCAAGGAAGGGCTCCAGAAACCCCGAAGCACAACTGCGGCCCCGGACCAGACGCTGTGCTCTGCTCTAGAGGCCAGACATTAATGCTTTGCTCTGGCAAGCAATCCAAAGTATAGCTACCCTCCTCCTTCAAAGCAGTTTGGGTCCGGTCTACTCCATCCCCCCCCCCTTCCAAAAACCCCACCAAGCCCGCTTTCCTGCTGCGCGTGGCAGCGATCCTTAACCGGCTGCAAGCCGCTGAAAAGTTAAGAGGATCGTTGTTTTGTCCCCAGCCCCCCAAACCCAACCTCTGCCCGTAACAGTTACCAACCATATCCATATTTTCCCTCTTTTTGTCGTACTTCTTCCCAAGCCGTCTCCACTCCTCCCAAGCAGCCCATGCCTTGGCTCAAAGGAGAGGAGTCTGGCCAACTTCCTCTCTATCCCCAAGTGCCGAAAGAAAGCCGGCAGCGAGAGGCAGAGGAGGAGGAGGAGGAGCGTCGATGCAGAAGAATCGCACCTGAGCTCAGGAATCGGCTCCTCCCCGAATAAAGCCTGGAGCCGTCTGTAAAGCCAGATTAGGTTCACCTGTCCAAAGAGCTAGGTCTGAGATTGAGCCCTCCCCCCTCTCCTTCCTTCCTTCCTCCTCACTCACTCTTTTTCTCTCTCCTTCCTGTCTAAAAGCCAGATTAGATTCATCTATCAAAAAAAGCTATAGCTATGAGATTAAGCTCCCCCTCCCTCCCTGCCTTCTTCTCCCCCCCCCTTCTAAACCCTGTCGGTAGAGCCAGATTAGGTTCACCTGTCAAAAGAGCTAAGTCTGATTTGGAGCCCTCCCCCCTCTCCCTCCCTCCCTCCTTCCTTCCTTCCTCACCCTTTCTCTCTCCTTCCTGTCTAGAAGCCAGATTAGATTCATCTATCAAAAAAGCTATAGCTATGAGATTAAGCTCCCCCTCCCTCCCTGCCTTCTTCTTCCCCCCTCCCTTCTAAACCCTGTCGGTAGAGCCAGATTAGGTTCACCTGTCAAAAGAGCTAGGTCTGAGATGGAGCCCTCACCCCTCTACCTCCCTCCCTCCCTCCCTCCCTCCCTCCCTCCCTCCCTCCCTCCCTCCTTCCTTCCTTCCTTCCTTCCTTCCTTCCTTCCTTCCTCACTCTTTCTCTCTCTCCTTCCTGTCTAGAAGCCAGATTAGATTCACCTATGAAAAAAGCTATAGCTCTGGGATTAAGCTCTCCCTCCCCCTCCCTGATGTTTCCACACTGGAAGCACCGGCCTTAAACCATGGCTACTTCATCTGGAAAGCAAGTCCCACAGCCAGGGTCTTTCAAGCAAAGATTGTGCCCCCCCTCCAAGAGACATAACAGTAAACCAGTTTAAGCTTATTTTGCCACTCCAGACCGGAGATATCATACTGTAAGTGCAAGTTGGTTTTGGTGAATATTTTGTGGAAACAATAATCAAATATATTATTTGATACATTTCCCATTCTCATCTGTTTTGGTCTGAACACAGACGGCCACTCGGATGCAATGCATAAAGACAATTATGCCTGGCGCTCTTCTCCTTCATTTTTTTTCTTTCAGTTTCCTCTGAAAAGTGCAATAACATACTTTAACAAATATCAAAGGAAGAGGGCTTGAGGCGGACTCTAAATTAGCCAGAGATTGAGAGAAGTTAATTGCACTTTGTCTAGGCAGAGGCTACTACTCAGTCAGAATTAAATTATATCCTTATTGGTTTTGATGTAATTAAATTTTTCCCAAGGAAACCAATTGTATTTTAAATAGCTTATGTAGAATAGCTAAAAACAGAACCAAATTATATCCGAATATTTAGTTTTAATCAGCTCCTATGTAAGTATAGTGTTGGTCATATTTTTAATATTTCTGCATACCAACAAACAATGGAGCACAATCTCTTATTGTTTTATTTATTGTTGGCTTGAAAATGTGTTCAGTGTTGCAGCTTTAGTGCAGACTTTTAATAAAAGGCTGGCATTCAGAATTGTTTCAAAGTTCCGGGTGAGTCAGAAAATTGTTCTACCTGCCAAGAATGTGCTTATTCTGACTGGAAAAATTTGCATTCCCTCATGAAGACCATTTCAAGATGCAATGAATATATAGTTGTCTATAATTATATTAGTGCAGGTAGTCCTTGACTTATGAGCCTAAAATTTATGCTGCTAAGTGAGACAGTTGTTAAGTGAATTTTGCTCCATTCTGCAACCTTTCTCACCACAATTAAGTAAATCACTGCCGTTGTTAAGTTAGTAGCATGGTTGTTAAGTGAATTTGGCTTCCGTATTGACTTGGCTTGTCAGAAGGTCATGAAAGGTGATCACATGACTCCTGGGGCACTGCAACCATCATAAATATGAGTCAGTTGCCAAGGATCTGAATTTAGATCATGTGACAATGGGAAAGCTGCAAAGGGTGAAAAACGACCGTAAGTCACTTTTTTTTCAGTGCTGTTGTGCCTTCAAATGGTCACTGAACAAACTGTTGTAAGTCAAGGACAAAGGTAAAGATTTCCCTCGGACATATGTGCTAGTTGTTCCTGACTCTAGAGAGTGGTCCATCTCCGTTTTAAAGCCTAAGAGCCAGTGCTGTCCGAAGACGTCTCCATGGTCATGTGGCTAACATGACTAAATCCTGAAAGTGCATAGAATGCTGTTACCTTCCCACCAAAGGTGGTCCCTATTTTTCTACTTGCATTTTTTACGTGCTTTTGAACTGCTAGGTTGGCAGAAGCTGGGACAAGTAACGGGAGCTCACTTCATTTTGTGGCGCTAGGGATTCAAACCGCTGAACTGCCGACCTTTCTGATCTAGTCAAGGACTATCTATAGTTATTCAGGAGTTGACATGATCATTTCAAATCATCAATTGGACTTGCTCAGTACATAAGGGCCTGGAATTGCTATAGTGACATTACATGTACCACATACTATCACGTATCTGACTGCCATTTCATGGTGCTTGGACACAGATTGGCTGTAGGTATGCAGAGCCATGGGAGAAATCATCTTTAGTTCTGAATGGAGAGGCATTTCCCCAGACAGGCCCAGTGTTCAACTTGGGGGTTCTCCTAGACTCACGACTCCTGTTCAAAGTGGCAGTTGTGGCCAAGAGAGCCTTTATACAACTTTGGGAAACAGTGCCCTTTTCTGGATTGTGAGGCTGTTTTAAATGCTAATCTCAGGGGTTTTTTTCAGCCTCTTTGGAGAGATTAATTGTCGCTTTGTCCAATCAAGGAAAATGTCTCATTTTTGGTCCTGGATCTTTTCAAGCTACACATCTATTTACCGTAACTTACCTTCCTAAATATCCTTAATGCAGTTATTCTTTAATCTAGTTTCACCATTTGTGCCATTATAGAAATGGCATCATATTGGAGAGATTAGGGCTGTGCAAATATTTATTCAGGGCAGTCCATTTGTGGTCAGTTTGTTAGATATTTTAGGAGTCACTACTGTGCCATACTAAAAATTAGGAATTTGTCACATGATATTGGTCGGCAAGCTCCCTTTTCATTTTTTCATGCATGAATTTGTGTTAATTTGAAAACCTCCTGAAGCTACAAGAGGTGTATTGAAGAAAATCTAAAGTGCTTTGGAATGGCTGTGGAAAGATGCCAATGAAAAGCAATCAAGTTATTAAAAAAAAAGAAAATAATGCCATTATTCATAATACCGAAAGTTAAATAGAGCTTGAAATATATCATATATTAAACCAGTTTAAAAAGGTGGAATGTATGACTCATTCCATTTTAATGACACTTCCTATTTCTTAACAAGGTTAAAGTCTACCTACTCCAGTGGTTAAAATTCCAAGGTGGGTTATAAAAGTAACTTTAAGAAATGATAGCATAACACTTAAATAATGATCTTTAAGTAGTGATTTTGTATAGGGTGTGTTATGAATAGCATACATTCTAAGGCAACAATTGACATATTAATATTAAATGCCACATTCATCTTCAAAAAATATCAAAAATAGCTTGAAATTATTTGTTAGAATATTATTTGTTTTTAAATACCAATAATTTTAGGTTAAAAATATAAAAAAGATAGGCAGGGGGTTGGACTAGAACAGGGGTCTCCAACCTTTGCAACTTTAAGTCTGAAGGACTTCAGCTCCCAGACTTCTCCAGCCAGCTTTGCTCTGGGAGCTGAAGTCCTTCAGACTTAAAGTTGCAAAGGTTGGAGACCCATGGACTAGAAGACCTCCAAGGTCCCTTCCAACTCTGCTATTGTATTGTAATTGTTTTGTGATTCAATCTGATGAGGGCAATAAACAGAGGCTGAGATGTCATATAAGTGGCTACACAAATAAAGTGAATTATGAACAGGAAGTTGACCATGCTAATGTTTATACATGTACCTTTCAAGTAGTTTTTTTAATCTTAGATTATTGGGCTACCTGAGAACTACGATTAAGCATCTACCTCAGATGGCTGGTAAATGCAGGTGTTTTTTTAAAAAAAAATGCACCTGGGAAAGTAGAAAGCTTGGAAAAGAAAAATAGTAATTTTTTAAAAAATCCACCAGGCTTCAAACCAGGAAACCAAGAATTAGAACCATTGTTCTAGTGGAGCACTCTTGATTAAAAAAATCAATTTAGTTGAAAAGAAGCCACTCCCTCTGCAAAGCAGCTAATGAATTGATAGGATTGGTTTGCAATAAAATGAAGGGTGCTATTTGTAATAAAGGGACGTGGTGGCTCAGTAGCTAAGATGCTGAGCTTGTCAATCAGAAAGCTTGGCAGTTCAGCGGTTTGAATTCCAAGCTCCGCGTAACAGAGTGAGCTCCCATTACTTGTCCCAGCTTCTGCCAACCTAGCAGTTCGAAAGCATGTAAAAATGCAAGAAGAAAAATAGGAACCCTCTTTGGTGGGAAGGTAACAGCGTTCCGTGCACCTTCGGGGTTTAGTCATGTCGGGCACATGACCACAGAGATGTCTTCGGACAGCGCTAAGACTTTGGCTTTGAAATGGAGATGAGCACTGCCCCCTAGAGTTGGGAACGACTATCACATATGTGCGAGGGGAACGTTTACCTTTAGCTTTATTTGTAATAAATGGCAACCTTGAGTTAATAACTTGAACAGCATACTTCAGCGGTAGAACAGAAAAATGCGCCCTAAAGTTATTCCAACAGTGAGTGAAGGCAGAATGGTCTGTTTTATTCCCTCAAAAAATGGTTGCTTATCTATTCTGATGATGATTCAACCAGGTAAGAAGGATAAAGCTTTTTTATTTATTTCCTTCCTTCCTTCTTCTCTGACTTGTGCTGGTCAGATATTTATCTGACTTATTCTCTCTCTATAAAAGAAGAGACAACACTTACATCCCGAATAAAACTTATCTCTGTTTTTCTTTCATGCAAGCTCCAGCCTCAAAAATACTTTTTTTTTATAGAAGCTATGCTCCTATCTTCAGGGTTTCATTCCATGCATTCATTCCATTGTATAAAGCTATCAGTTATCCAACCTGGTACAGCTGTGATATGACTGTAAACCACTCTCCTTTTATCCTTTTCCTGACCTTTGATGGAAGGTTGTCTTTTTAAAGGCCATTCTTTTCCTCTGTACCAGCAAGAAACCTGAGGTACAACAGTTGTCATGTAAACATACTTTGTTATAACACTTCCCAAACAATAATATCTCCCAAAGCAAATACATGGAAATATGTAAAAGTAAACATTTTCTCTGAGCAAAAGAGATTTGCTTTTATTTCTTGATAACAGATATGATCATCTATTTCATAGATTAATATTGTGGGTAAAATATAATCTGAATAAGGAAGGACAACCAATTTCAATAGGCTGGAAGCTTATTTGAAGGCAGAATCTAAGTACATACAGTAACTCAAGTTTTTCATAAAGGTAAATGTTTATAATTATGAATTAGGTCCACAGATCACATCTAATTGGTATAGAGTAACTGCATTAAAGCAATGTACTAAGCTTGGATAGATTTAACATTGGTTAGAATTTTGACTTTTGAACCCCCCCCCCCCGCCCCCCACGGCAACCCAGTCAATGGAAGAAATGTCTTTTCCAGAAACTTGTCACTGGTGCCAAAATGGGAAATCTGTTCTGCTCTGTTCTCAAGCTCTTGGAGATTTTTTTTCTATACTTTGCTGTTCTTATGACTAGAACATGATGACCTGAATCACTTATCAGTGATTTTTGACAATTACTTCTGCTTTTGTGTCGTGGTATTTGTTGTCCTTTCTCTTTAGTTCTGTGCTTATGAGCAATTTATGACCAATGTAGATAATTCTCAGCACCACCTAGGAGCTTATTCAAAGTGCAATGTTGATTTGCCAGCTTGGGCAAATCATATCTATCCTGGAAATACTTCAACCAGGAATGGGGAAGAAGGCTGAGACAAGCTGCCTTCTACTGAACTGGCCTGAAGAACATTACTTTGTTGAGTTAAACCAGGTAAACTCTGCAGCAAAATAAAATCAAATTGCTTTCATGATATAAATCACTTCATTAAAGTGAATTTTAGTTGTTTTCCATACACATATATTTTCCATGTATGTTAGTTCTAGTTAGAGCAGCATCTAATTCACACAATTTTTTGATAGATTGCTATCATCTACCATTTTAACCTTTTCTTCCCCAGGCTAATAATTGCCAGATATATCACAGATCTTTCATATGGATTCAGACTGCTTTCCATTTTGCTTTCTGTTGGGAATATGTGCTAGATTCATATCTTGTGTTTTCTCTAGGGCACACAGAGAAAAAAGCCTATAAGATAAGTTGAATAGAAAGAGAATGATTGTTTCAAAAATATCCAGTAAATTTCTATGACTGAGGTGACTTCCCTTGTCACATCTGCTGCAAACCACATCTGCTGTGGGATACCTTCTGGTTTTTCAGTATCATCTTAAAATGTGGCACAGCCAGAAATGACTTCAGTACTTCAGATGGTGCTACAGCATCAGCCCTGTAACTTGAACCTCTTGTTTATGTTAAAAAAGTAAAGGTTCCCCTCGTATATATGTGCTAGTCCTTCCCGACTCTAGGAAGCAGTGCTCATCTCTGTTTCAAAGCTGAAGAGCCAGCGGTGTCCAAAGACGTCTCTGTGGTCATGTGGTGGCATGACTAAATGCCAAAGGTGCACTTCCTGCTGCTACTTTCCCACCAGTGGTGGGTTTCAAATTTTTTAGAACCTACTCTGTAGGTGTGGCCTATTTTGTGGGCGTGGCTTGGCAGTCATGTGACAGGGTGGGAGTGACCACCTTTTAAAATGTGGTGAAACTCATTTAACAACGCTCTTGCTTAGCAACCAAAATTTTGGACTCAATTGTGATGATAAATTCTTTCTCTTTCTTTCTTTCTTTCTTTCTTTCTTTCTTTCTTTCTTTCTTTCTTTCTTTCTTTCTTTCTTTCTTTCTTTCTTTCTTTCTTTCCTTCCTTTCCTTTCCTTTCCTTTCCTTCCCGTTGGGTCACTGGCAGCGGCGGGCCAGATTTCAGGTACGCCGGTGGAACCCCCTCTCACCGGTTCTCTACATTTCACCAACCGGTTCTTGCGAGTAGGTGCAAGCCTGCAGAAACCCACCACTGTTTCCCACCCACTATTTTTCTACTTGCATTTTTACATGCTTTCGAATTGCTAGGTTGGCAGAAGGTGGGACAAGTAACGGGAGCTCACTCCATTACGCAGGCACTAGGGATTATGATTATGTTAATGCACTGTAAAAAAATCCCTCTAGCTCTACAAAACAAATAAGGTTTTTTTGAAAGAAAATAAATTTTTTCTCCTTTGTCAAGATTTAGCTTGCCATTACTCTGTGTATCTCACAGGTAACATGACCATTAATTTGTAAATTATAAAGAATGGATAACACATGAGTGCTAACCCTAAGCAAAGAGGGGAAGCTAGTGGAATTGTGTGAAATGTGCCATATTTTTATTACAGTAATGCCCAAATCTTAAAAAGAGTTCATCAATCATTGCCTGATTACAGTTACGTGAAGAGTCAGTCTCCATCTCTGAACAGTAAGTCTATTTTTCTCACTGGAAGCAGCATTTGTTTTCTCAGGTCAAAGCTTGTATCTACAGAGAAAATGCCAAGGAGACAAAGCACTGGGGCTTGTTACAGGCACAACGTTATCTGACAACTGCCTCTTAACCTGAATAAACTGAGGAATTTATTTTGTCTCTTTCTACTCCTATGACTCCAGCGAAACATTTTTTTAACTCTCCTCAAGATTTTGCTTTCAGGAGCAAAACAGAGCCATATTTCCAAGCACTAGCTGTCTGAAATCCACCCAGCCTAATCTTCAAGGGTTAATCTTTTCTTCAGGGGGGTTTAGAAACTCAGCTGACAGCGCAGAGTCTAATCAATTCAGTTTGCAATCTCGATAAGTAATAAAAAAATAATGTCTCATTTAGGAGAAAAGGAGGACTTGATGCAAATTCATTAAGACGTTAAACACCCCCCCCCCAAATAATAAAATATTCCTTCGAAAAATGATAGTTTCATCAGAGAGACACAAACCTGTCACATCTTTGATGTGGAGAAGTACATTTTCTTCTTAAATGGATCAAAGCTCTTCCAATTTTGAAACACTAGTACAGTATTAAAAAACTCACCTAGATTTGTGTTTCTTTTACATTTTGCTTTAATATTTATATAAGCATGTACAATTTATATGAAGTCGAATTAAATAACAATCGCATTTTATATGAATGGAAATGTGTGAATAGAATCTAAAGATGGCCTATAGTTTCCATAGTCTTTGGTATTGTAGAAACCATTCTTAGAACTCTAGTTACATAGGGTTCTTTCAAAAGAAAGTTCCTGAAAATTGTAAATTGTTACGCCCAATCTATTCAAGTTTAGTTCTCAGAACTCTAGCACAGTGTCTCAATCTTGGCAGCTTGAAGATGGGTGGACTTCAATCCTGGCTGGGGAATTCTAGGAATTAAAATCCATCCATCTTCAAGCTGCTACAGTTGAGAAACACTTCTCTAGCACAAGTGATGATGATTAGACTAAGGAAGCTCTTTTCAATCTAGGAGAAACTTCAATTGCCAAAATCGATTGGGTGATGCACTTGATATATTTGAACTTTTTTCCATTTTTCTCCCCCTACCATTTTGCCTTCTTTGAATTTATCTATTCCCATTGCAGGCAAGGAATAAGTTGCGATTTTGGGGTAAGAAAAAAGATAAGTGCACGATCTGATGCTTTGATCAACATGACAAAAGCAACGTTTGCACCATTATGTCCCAAGTCACAACACTTGTACAAAAGGGCAGAATTTACAATAAAAAGGTGTGGTGCTGCTTTGATCATCTGTGCATCCTCTCCTGCACAACATTTCTGTGAATGAGATCTGTCAAGCCCATGTGCATTCATTTGGAGGCAAATTGCATTCAGTATAGCGATAATGGATGATAATTACCACTACGTTTTAAATGAATCCCCTGGCATTCAGTATCCTCAATAGAGACAACTATAATAATCCTTCAATGTAACTTCTGCAAATTCCACAGTATTGAGTACTGACAAATTTCTACTGTAAGTCTTAGTTAGGCAAAGGTGGGTTGTTGTTTTTTTGCTCCAGTTTTCCACTAGAGGACGAGCTAACCTAGCTTTAGTTGCATCAGGATTTTTTTCAAGATATTTCTCTACAGTTTTGGGGGAGGGGAAAATGTTCACAGCGTTTATTGATCTTCAGGTTAAAATCAGACAAGGTGAATAATGGCAACTTTTACTGAAGCAACTTATTATTAGCCAGACTGATGGAATTTACTGCACATCTAATAATTCTCCCTTCAGTAATTTTTAAGAGAAGTCCTCTTAAACAGGGCAATAAAATGTTGCGTTGAAAACGGACTTTAGTCTTCTCAGCTGCTCCAGTTTCCCACCACATGACTTGGAGCAATGGTGGGATTCAGCCAGTTCACAGCACTTTGGGAGAACCGGTGGTTAGGTTTCTGAGCAGTTTGGTGAACTGGTTGTTGGAAGAAATACTTAGGGCAGAGAACCAGTTGTTAAATTATTTGAATCCCACAACTGATTTGGAAGTTTTAATGTGCTACTTCTCTATAAATTGGGCCAGGGGTTAGGTGACTTTAACACTAAGCCAGCTGAGGAATTCTGGGAGTTGAAGTCCACAAGTCTTAAAGTTGCCAAGTTTGGAGAGCCCTGCTATCGTGAGAGAGTTGTCAAGTTTAGCCTTTGTGCTGAAAATCATTGGATCAGTTTCTTTCTCTTGGCTTTCTTTCATTCATAGCTCATCCACTCCAGGGTTTGCTTAGTGAGATAGTATTCCACCATGGGGTTAGTTTTGAGACATGTGGCGATGCAAAGATTGCCATCTTTTGCCTTTCGGATTTAGTGTGGCAGAGTGTGCCAAATAACCCAGATGCTGGAGCAGCTCCAATGGGTTGCCCTCCAGAATTGCTAGCCAAATTCAGTTTTGGCTAGGAATGCTGGGAGCTGCCATCCAACACATGTGGAGAGCCTGAGGCTAGGAAGAACGGCTGCTCTTTGGGGACATTGCCTTGAAGGTCACTGCACCAGCTGAACAGAGTGAGAGTGTAGGACTCAACATTTATTTGCAGCTTTTTAATATTAATGCATATGGGAGTATAGCTTTTAGCCATCATTTTTAATATGTAACTTCCTACAACATGAGATGTGTTTTATTCATCTGTGATATGCTTAGTGTCTTGAATCTCTCCAGCATTTTTTTCTACTTTCCTGGTTGACAGCATCACACACTCACTAAAGTGGCATCTTCTCTTTCGGAAACTGGAGATGTGCTTGATTGTTTTATTTCTGGAGGAGCCACAAATAACTTTAATCATATGAAGTGTGTTTCCAATGCCACTGTCAGCATAGCTAAGATAGATATAATGCTTCAGCAATCTTGCTAGATGCTGAGAAGGACAATATTTGGCCATTTTTATTAGAGGATGGTCAGGCTTTGGGTTAGAGAGATTCCTGGTGGCCGGTTTACATGTCATATTAAATTAAAGGAAGATTTCATATTGTCAGTTACTTCTTTCTTCTCTCCAATTGCTTTAGAAATCAAAGATTTAGATTCTAGTGATGCAGTGACTGAGTAGGCAAACATGACAGCCAATATGTGCTAAGCAATAACTCACTCTGCTTGGATGCTGGAAACTATTTTATTGAGACAGACAATGGGGAAAAATGAATTGCCATTTTCTTTAGGGCCCTATGCAGTGTGCATTTTGTTTTCCCTAAGTGAATTCATTGGTAGCTTCGGCATATTATTTTCTAAAGCTCTGCTGTACAGTGAGATCTGGCTTGCAAACTCCACTTGAACAGATGGTAAGAATGGCTGAATTTATATAGCCCAAAGGAAGCCCAAACTGAGTTTGTGTCATTTTCATTACTCATTGAGGTTAGTACTATACAGTTCTACTTCTAGATGCTATCCTGTTTTAAGTCTAATCTTAGCAAGGCTTACCTAAGGTTCAATCAAATCAGATATTTATTACAGCAATAGACAACATAGGGGCTCAATCTGCTTTATAACACCATAGAATATGACAGAATAATAATTATTTTAAAAAAAATCTTTGCTTATTTATTTTCTCAGTCCATTTCCTGGAAAACTGGCTCACAATTCTAGAAGACATCCCATTAATTCTGGCAACATTGACCACTGGATACATGGACTGATGTAGAATTAGCAACGTTTAAAAAATAAACAGAGACATTCAGAAAGTTTTCTGTTTTTATATCTTAAGTTACTTCTCTGTTTTATTATGTCAACTGTGTAAGGGTATTTTTTTGTCATACATTAGTTCAAATATGTCCTAAAATTATCAAAGGTATTTAATTTCTATAATGCAGATCAGTGGTGGGCTTCTGCAGGCTCGCACCTACTCGCGAGAACCGGTTGGTGAAATTTAGAGAACCGGTGAGAGGGGGTTCCACTGGCGTACCTGGAAGTAAATCTGGCCCGCCACTGCCAGTGACCCAACAGGAAGGAAAGGAAGGAAGGAAGGAAGGAAGGAAGGAAAGAAAGAAAGAAAGAAAGAAAGAAAGAAAGAAAGAAAGAAAGAATTTATCATCACAATTGAGTCCAAAATTTTGGTTGCTAAGCAAGAGCGTTGTTAAATGAGTTTCACCACATTTTAAAAGGTGGCCACTCCCACCCTGTCACATGACTGTCAAGCCACGCCCACAAAATAGACCACACCTAGAGAGTAGGTTCTAAAAAATTTGAAACCCACCACTGATGCAGATGTATATTGGACTGTTTATTTGTAGCATTGCCCCATATATATTGTAGAATGCCAAACCAGGGGAAGTCTAAGTGGAATCTTACCATCTGCTCATTAAAACATAAAGTTGTATCTTACAGTAATTTATTCTCAGATTTTTGATTAAAGAAAACTAAACCAAAAAAAAAAAAAGTGACGAGTTTCTCTGCTTCAGACCAAATAAAATAATCCAAGTTGCGATCCTGAAAAATTCATCCAAAACAGATATTTCTGCAAAATTTCATTACAATAGGCTGGCTAAAGAAATATCAAGGACTAGCTGGATAACTGTCTTCACGATGAAATTATGTGATCGGGCTATGCAGGAGAAATTTGGTTCACAATCAGTTGGCTCAGTGGTGGTTGGTGAGGTACCATCATTTAATACTGTGAGGTGCCAGAGGCCGCTCCTGAATGAAGGAGTGGAATGTCTGCCAGTTTGAACTGAGGTAATGGAATGTGAGGGAACTGGCAGTTGGAACAAAATTCTCTTCAGGTGGGGAGGGGGAGTAGAATGTCTAACTCCGTAGCATCAGAGCATATTAATATAAGACAACTGGCAGGTGGGGAGGGAGGGAGAGTAGAACTCCTTAACATCAGAATGTGTTAATTACTGTATAAGAAATACTAATGATCTGATGGTCATTTCAAAAAATCCTTTCTTAGCAAGTACCTAGAAGCCAAGAGGAACATGCGTGCCAAATTTCAAGTTGGCTTTAAGGTTCTGGAGATTTCATGATGAGTGAGTGGTACTTGGCTTTTATATATATATTTATTCATGGAAAACAAGTCTATTAAGGATTATTTGTTTTGAAGTCCCAGTATTATCCCAGGTTGGGGACAACATGGCTTTAATTAGCCATTGCAGAAAAACAATCAGAAGGTATATTTTTGTCTCCCACTTGCAAACACCACAAAGTCATCTACATGGCATGATTCAACATATTACAGGGCTATCTGACTTGTACATACGCCTCAGATGAATGCATTGCTACATATGGCCATGGGTTTTTTTTTCTAGTCAAATTTACACCTGTCAAAATAGTGTTAATATTAGTGAAATCCAGTATCTATATCTGGAAACATCCCATATGTTAAATGTTGCACTTGAAAGAAGAGAGGGAGGGAAAACCATTGGAATAAAATTTATGCTCTTGATTGTTTTGACTTTTTCTTCAATAATGCTGTCCTTAAGTCCTAACTATTACAACCGCATGTAGATAAAACAAGCAGCAATTAAGTTCATGTTCTTATAACTTCAATTTGTAATATATGTATAATAGAACTGAACTCTCATAGCAAAGAGTTCAGTTCTATTAACCAAACGTAGTGGACTTTGGCATGAGCACAAAAGCTTGTTTAAATATGTCCAGCAATCTTGAAATGTCTGCCATGTAGAATTCAGTTTCATTGGTTTCCCCAATCCCATTTTGTTTGTTTTTCTTTTTGTCAATGATTCACAATATCAAAGAACATTCGAGACACAAAATACACTTAAAAAAAAAAAAAGCCAAACCACTCCCAAGTGGGTACTCAAAGGTTTTAAAAAAAATAAAAAATGAAAAGCATTTGGTTTTGCTAAAAGAAAATGAAGATCCACCCAAATAATATACTTTTTCTTATAATTGTCTCAATAGCTTACTTACTATTATGTCAGAATACAGATGCGGCAGAGAGTAAGATAACCGGATTGCCTTCCCAGAGGTAAGTCTATCTCCATGTAATTTAAGATACTACCTGTCATATAGAAATTGTTATCTGGTCAGTACAGCAATTCAAACTCGCATATGAGCCGTGTGGGTACCATTATCTTAAAGCAGCTAACAAAACATGGTTGACACAATTGTCCCATCACTGTGGAGCAGTAACACAAATCATTTTTTGAGTCTCATAATTACATCTGTTTAAGACATTTCCTCCTGAGCCACAATTTGTTCTTCAGACAATTCTGTTCTTCATTCCACGCAGGCTAAATCAAAATGAACTTGTAACCAGATTAGTTAACAATATATTTGCTAGCTATTCTATATAATTTTCTGGTGATTAAAAAAAAACAGGGACAAATACTATCCTCAAAGTTAAACTCCATTAAATTCTGTGGCCCTTAGTTCCAAGTAAAAATATATAGGACATTTCCCCTCATTTGAAAGCTTGTTCCAGAAATCCTTAGTGAAATTAAATTAAGAACAGAACGTTTTTATACTAAATAAAGGAATCACATCAAACAAGAGGAAAAAGTAATGAAGGTGAACTTCAAACATTTTTGGGAAAGAGAAAGCAAGAATACTATGCTTGGATTATTAATATATGATTTCTGAATTTTCAGAATTGATTCATTTATTTCTGCAAAAAGTACAGATGGCTTATTTTGTGACTGCATTTACAGTTTATTTTTTTAAAACGATCCTCTCCAACTGCCTGGTTCTGAAATTGAAACTGACCTATAGGAACAGTGAGTTATGATCAAGTACACCCCACTGGTATCTTTATATACATCTCTTGGTCTTTAGAATAGCAATAGCACTTAGACTTACATGGTATATACCACTTCATAGCATTTTACAGCCCTCTCTAAGCGGTTTACAGAGTCAGCATACTTCCCCCAATAATTTGGGCCCTCATTTTACCGACCTCAGAAGCATGAAAGGCTAAATCAACCTTGAATAGCATGTTTTTTCCAGCTTTGGAAGAGTTGTTCATTGTTCTAATTATTAATAGTTTTCCTCCTTACAAAAAATAAATCTCCAATATGCAGTAAAATATCTGCTTGTCATCTGACATTGTGGATTATACCCTTTGAAATCTTGTGTCATATTAAATTTGCTGCCCTTCAAGGTGCCGAAGCACCTTACATTCCCCTAGTCTGTCAGTCATAATGATAATAGAAGGTAAGTGATAATGACAGGGTCTGTGTTAGCAACATGACAATAACAAGCATTGCTCAGAGCTTCTACTTCAAAAAATAATCAAATTGGATGAATCTTATTAAGGAATACATTGAATACAGATCAGCACCCTATCTCACCCTATGCTCCTTCTAAAGAACATATCCTGAAGAAATTCACACGCTGACCAGGCAGTTGTGAATCACTGAAAAAAGTAGCTATTTGAATTGTCTATCATGGGACATTTACTCTGATAATAAAGTAATGTTGCTCCAAGGAACAATATTACTTTATTATCAGAATAATCTACTTGTTATCGTGTCAAATAACATGTTCAAAATTTTGTCTACTCTGCCAAGGAAAGACTGCCTAGAATCTAAAGTAGAGATCTTTAGTAAGATTGTATTAACTTTGGAGTTATAAGTTATTCTGGATCAAACCTGACTTTATATTACTAATGGTTTTTTTCCCAAGTGGGATGAGATGCACACAATTCTGAATCAAATGAGCATATATTTATGTTTAATTAATATACAAGGATGTTTATTTAATCAAATATAAATTAATTCATGTGAGTATAATTATATTTAATGAAGTATTCAGAAAAACAAAATTAGGGGTAATAGTATGCATTTTATAGCTTCTCTGTTTTAGCACATCAAAAGTTTTTATTTCATAACAACTTTTGGAGGCCTCCAAATTCCACAATATTTTCAAGTGATCTCATGCTTCTTTGGGACATTTGTCAGTATTCCTTTTATTTAATATAAAATTCTGGGATCTTTTATGCTGATCTTTAGTCCTTCCAATACCAATATATTTTTAATTTCCCCCCCCTTCAAAGTTATAAAAGTTGTTGCTTGTGCAGTATTTCCTGAGGAGGGAGGACAAAGGTAAGGTTGAGACTACAATTGTAGCTTGTCAAAGAACACAACCCGTCAGCTTCACATACATCCACAGGTGTGCACATGTACTCTCAAGTAATTAGTTCTAATTTTTATTTCAGTCTGATGTTACATAGCACTTGTTTCTTTGGAGGAAATAATAATGGGAATTGATAGTCTATCCAGCTTTTCCAAGGTTGTGGAAGTCCTAATTGGCCTGGTTCTGTAGGCTACTATGGCACTGAAAAGCTTAAGCAATCACTACTAAAGCATTTTTATGTTAGAATTCCTTTAATTCTGACTAACCTTGAATATTACCTCAGATGTCATGCCTAATACTGTAAATAAGTGGTACAGTGGTATAGTTTCCTAGACAGGAAACCCTACACCATTTCAGACAAATGGTTATCCAACTTCTTCTTAAAAACAACACTGGAAGTTTTTAAGAAGATGTTGGATAACCATTTGTATAGGGTTTCCTGTCTAGGCAGGGGGTTGGACTAGAAGACCCTCAAAGTCCCTTCCAACTCCTATTCTATTCTATTCTATTCTATTCTATTCTATTCTATTTTATTCTATTCTATTCTATTCTATTCTAATACTGTAAATAAGTGGATAGGTGAGAAATGGTCTATATTGGAGTGGACAATCCAGGGATCTCATTTTTAAGTAGCTATTTTTAAGAAAAAACATAGAAGCCATGATAGTGACATGATGATAAAACCAGAAGAAATGTAATAGTTTTTTTTAAAAAAAAACTTTCTTCATTATTGGAGTATAATATTTTTGTTTTGTTTCAGTGAAACTGCTATGAAACTTTTTTTGAGTTTAGATAGGACAAACTATGACATACATCATTACTTCATATATACGGTATGTCAGATGTAGATAAAAAAGACAACAAAGTATTTTCCAAGTGTGAGTTTCTGTTATTAATTCAATGTTGGTATTATGATGCTGTAAGAAGATACTTAGAAAAACCTTAATTAATGCATGTTTATTTATTTCTTACCTTTATATCTCACTTTTGCTTCACAACTTCACTACACAGTACACAGCATACTATCCTACAGCTCAACTTAATTCCACAAGTACCATCTTATTGAGAAAATGCGTCTGAGACATAATCATCTAGTGAATTTCTATCACTGAGGCTGAATGTATTTTTTATACTGTATGTTAGCTTCGCTGTAGTATTGCCACCCTAATAGGCATTACCAAGATGTGACCTTAGAACTTTCTATAATGTCAAATAAATTTTGCTTGCAATGATGGTAAAATGAATTTTCTTAAATAAATAATGTATGTGGCCATTGCCTCGTGATTCAGTTAAACACAGCCAGATGGTATTCTTTTTCTCCTGAACATAACAGAAGAATGTAAAGTGTAAAATTGAAAACAACTAAAAACTAAAACGAGCTCACCCCTGTTTTCTGCCAGAGTACAGACAAAACACAAATATGGAGCAGGCATCTGCACACAAGATTCCTTGAATGTTTGAAAACAGTCCTTGAAATTAACTTACCCACGCTTGAGCCTGACATACTTAATAGGTATTAAATCCAACCCCATGTTGCAGTGAAGAGTATTCTATTAAAATTGATTTTCACAGAGTAGATGTGCAAAATGGACACTATTATTCAGTAGTGCTAACTATTTTCATTCTATTACAAGATCACGAAGGCAAGCTGGAGGACCTATTCCCATTGATTGTCAGCTGAGCACATGGTCACAATGGACAAAATGCTTCCCTTGCCAAGAAAAACGAGTAAGGGGTTCCAGTCTTAATGCCACTGACTTCTTGCTATTTGTTGCTTGCAATGATAGTAAAAGCATTGATAAGTATAGGGACAATATCCATTTCCATGACCACTGGCAACTGCCTGGACTAGTACCCACAGTTTTCTTAGCAAAATTTCAGAAGTCGTTTGCCATTGCCATTGGCTGACAGAGTCATCCAGTTGGCTTCATGTGAAGGGCAGGATTAAAACACGTAACTCCTGGTTTCTAGTCTCATACCTTAACTGCTACACTAAATAGGCTCTCTTTGCTGGGATTGATGCACTAAATATCTAGATACTTATTTTTCAGTCCTTTCATTTATTATACCCAATCTCCCTAGCACTTCTGGCCGTGGATAACAGTCAAAACATCCAGGTAATGTAATAAACAACTAGATAGTTACAAATACACAACAATGCAATGGTAATAATAATGTAAAGATTATCACATAAACATCATGATAATGTTATTGCTGTGGAGGAATCATAACCTTAAATAGTATATTATGGCAATGTTATTCACTATCAAATGCTATCCAGAAGACCTCTTAACTAACTTCTGAAACGTTGTAATAGGGCAAGCTTTACCTCCCAGAAAAAGCTGTTTTGTTAAGACTAAGACTGCAGAAAAGTGTGGCTTTATTTCACAAAAATGAGGAATAAACACGAGTTTCTCTTGGGATGAACTTGCCGTGCAATGTTACACACACACACACACACACACACACACACACACACACACACACACACACACACACACACACACCAGCCTCCACTATTAAAGTGATAGCTTTCATATAGTCACCAACTGTTTATATAGAATTCCAAGTCATGGAAAACCGATCCCAGTTATTTGTGGGCTGATACAGAGTTATTTTATCTTCTTGAAACAAGAGAGCAATTGGATTTGAAAAAAAAGGCCCTGCAATTTATGTTGACTGCAATTAGGCTTTACCTCTGGTTTTTTTTTAATTATCTCTGAATGTTTCATCACCGCATACTGCAAGCTGTGCTTTAAGTAATTCTCACTGTATTGAGAAACACTCAATTAGTTCTACATTTTTAATGGCTACATAATTAATGCTTCCCCTTCTTGGGTGATATTATTTTGTGGGATTCTAAATCTTTAATTCCACATTTTAAAGAATTAGTATATAACTATTTTAATGTACTCTACAGTTCAGATCAAGGCAGCTGGTACAACCAGCCAAATACAAAGGGAGAATGTGCAATGGTAATCTTTGGGATAGAGAAGCATGTGACCCGACAGAACCATGTGTGGTGGATCAAAGCTGTGGAAATGACTTTCAGTGTCAGGAGACAGGTGAGTCTGGTTCCATTTCAGTCTTCCCCATTCTGATGCCCTTTGGATGGCTTCAGTTTCTATGTTGTTGTTGTTAGTTGCGAAGTCATGTCTGACCCATTACGACCCCATGGACAACATTCCTCCAGGCTTTCTGTTCTCTACCATCCCCTGGACCATTTAAGCTCACACCAACTGCTTCAGTCACTCCATCCAGCCACATCCTTCTCTGTTGTCCCCTTCTTCTTTTGCCCTCAATCGTTCCCAACATTGGGCTCTTCTCCAGTGTGTCTTTCCTTCTCATTAGGTGGCCAAAGTATTTGAGTTTGATCTTCAGGATCTGATCTTCTAGAGAGCAGCCAGGGTTGATCTCTTCTAGGACTAACCAGTTTGATCAACTTGTAGTCCAAAGCACTCTCAGGAGTCTTCTCCAGCACCATAGTTCAAATCAAGGGTGGGTTCCAGCAGGCACTACTGCCGGTTCTCTCATGTGTATGCCGCGGGCAATAAAAATTGTTCTGCGCATGCACAGAAGCAAAAAACAAGATGGTGGCACCTATGGTGCCACCCAGAGAACTGATTCAGGGGTGTGACAGGCCTGGGTCGCTGCCAGTTCCAATCTTGAAAAATATACTAAAATTGGTTTGAAGAATTTTTTTTTGCTGTTTTTGGGGGGTTGCTGTTGAAATGAGAACAAAGAATAAAACTTTGTTTCATTTCTGTACACTCCATAGTCTCTTTCAGTGATGATGGACTTTTTGGACTTGGTGTTCAGAATTCAGGAAATGGCTAAATTGACTGAAAAATACAGTAAAATTCAGGCAGTGTTGTCTTTCTGTTGATAGGCCTGTGCTGCCCACCGGAGGCAGCTACAGGTTGTAATGGGCCTTCATTCTTTAAGTGGTTTTGGAGAATGTTCTCGCATGGCCTGTGCAGCCTCTGGATACTGCACAAAAGCACACTCTTTCTTCATTATTATCAGATCCCCGGGATCTACACAGGAGCACAGCCCTCTCACATGACTTTTCAAAGGGACCAGAGGCCGTTTTGGCATGCATGTTTATTTTCATGCCCCCCAAATACTTTTTCAAGAGCCAACTGGACTTTCTGGTTTTTTATTGAAGCTGTTCACTTCTCATCCAAGAAACTTCTTCAGATCTGATTATTTTCAAGTAACTCCTGCAGCCTTAAAAAAATCAGGCCAAAACAGGGCATGCCTTTGAGAACAGCCATTGTGGGGTATTTGAGTCACCCAAAACATTGTGCAATGTCACTTTTCATACACGTGTCATTCACCATCACTGGTCTAGTTCATTCATAATACTGTGACATAATATTACTGGTTTTCTTTTGACTCAGCATTATATGTACTGTGCAGGCCCATTTATGTAAGTGCTAACTTTTTATTAGCATGATATATAAGTCAGGATATTATGGTCACAGACCACAGTTAAACAGCCTAGCTTAACATTATGTGCAAAGTCCAATGTTTCTAATTAACAGAGATTTACCTTTTCCAAAGAGGAGCAGTACTTAGGCTTCATAAACACCTTTTGCTTTGGTCAAAGGTGTTAAAGTATAAGGTGAGAAAGAATCTGTCCCAAATTATTTTTTAAGCATGTGAGGAAAATATTTTTAAATCCAACTTTAGATCAAGCAGAGATTCCAGAAATAGATAAATAACAATATTTGTATTTCAGGCCGTTGCATTAAACATCACCTAGTTTGCAATGGAGAATTAGACTGCAGGGATGGATCTGATGAAGCTGATTGTGAGGATGCTGAAAGTACATGTGACTATCCAGATCCAGTCCCGGGAATTGAACTAGTTTCAAGAGGGTAAGTAGAATTGGTCCCCTGCAGAGTGGTTTAAAAAAAATCAATTAAAAACAAAAATCTTACTGATAAGTTTGCATCCAGTGTGCAAATGTTTTCAGTTTTTCTACCTTCTTCTCGTAGTACCTGTGAATTTAGAACTTATTCTGATGCTGTACAAAATAATTGCAAGGTGAATGCCCAGCCTTTCTCTTATAAGAAAGGCTTCAACTGGTCCAGAATGCTGCCGCACAAGTAATTATGGGGATGATGCGACGCTCCCATGTAACACCCCTCCTGCGCGAGCTGCACTGGCTTCCGGTGGTTTTCCGGGTGCGATTCAAGGTGTTGGTTACCATCTTTAAAGCACTCCATGGCTTAGGACCTGGGTACCTACGAGATCGCCTTCTGTCACAGAGAGCCTCCCATTGGCCCGTACGCTCCCATAGAGAGGGTCTCCTCATGGTGCCGTTGGCTAAGCAATGTTGACTGGCGACACCCAGGGAGAGAGCCTTCTCCATTGGAGCACCTGCCCTCTGGAACGAATTGCCCCCGGAGTTAAGAACTATCCCTGACCTACGCACCTTCCTCCGTGATCTCAAAACCTTTCTCTTTCAACAAGCCAGGCTGGCATAAAGCATGATTTTTAAAATTTAAATTTAAATTTTTAAATTTAAATTTTTATTATTTTAATTAGGGTTAATTTGGGTTTTTTCCACGTTTCGGCCAATATTTTAATTATGTCTTTTAATTATGTCTTTTAAAAGCTTTTTTAACTTTTATATATTTGTTTTTATTTTGGCTGTACACCGCCCTGAGTCCTTCGGGAGTAGGGCGGTATAAAAAAACCAATAAATCTAAGCCTAAACCTATAAAAAACCCAAAGGAAGGAATTTCCTTCATCTGTTGGGATTAAGGATGATGACCATTTAAGACAGGGTTCCCAACCTCTGAACTCTGAACCGCTACCATTGGGAACCAAAGTGGTGTGTGAGCATGTAAAGCATGTTTTGCACATGCACAGGGTTTATGTTGTGTGTGTGAAATCATTGCGTCCCCCTCCCCACATTGCTGAAGCTGCTGCTGCTGCCGCCGCCAATTTTTGGAACCAAAATCGTTGGAGACCCCTCAGTGGTGGGTTTCAAATTTTTAAAAACCTACTCTGTAGGTGTGGCCTATTTTGTGGGCGTGGCTTGGCAGTCATGTGACAGGGTTGGAGTGGCCACCTTTTAAAATGTGGTGAAACTCATTTAACAACGCTCTTGTTTAGCAACCAAAATTTTGAACTCAATTGTGATGATAAATTCTTTCTTTCTTTCTTTCTTTCTTTCTTTCTTTCTTTCTTTCTTTCTTTCTTTCTTTCTTTCTTTCTTTCTTTCTTTCTTTCTTTCTTTCTTTCTTTCTTTCTTTCTTTCTTTCTTTCTTTCTTTCTTTCTTTCTTTCTTTCTTTCTTTCCTTCCTTCCTTCCTTCCTTCCTTCCTTCCTTCCTTCCTTTCCTTTCCTTTCCTTTCCTTTCCGTTGGGTCACTGGCAGCGGCGGGCCAGATTTACTTCCAGGTACGCCGGTGGAACCCCTCTCACTGGTTCTCTAAATTTCACCAACCGGCTCTCGCGAGTAGGTGCGAGCCTGCAGAAACCCACCACTGAGACCCCTGCTTAAAGAGATGACTGAATAAGGAACAGAAACACATTCAAACATGCCCTTTGGCCATTTCACAACTATGCACAAGATCTCTTATCCCATTCATCGATATTTCAGTGGCAAGTCAAAATGTTGATCCTCATCAAATTAAGAAGTAGTTGAAAAATTTCAGATTTTTTTTAAAAATAGAACATCATTAATTTTTTTTGGCTCATTTATAGCATGTGCTAGGAAAAAAATGTTTATTTTTATCCATCGTATTGTGCCATATTCTAAAATGAGCATTTTAGAACTCAACCAAGTTAGGATAGAGACTTTATAAATGGCATAGGAATAGACTCTTCATCTAATCTGTTTTATAATAGTCCAGTTTGGCAAGAAGTCATTACATCAACTTTCCAAAATAGACTAAATTCTCTAGATAGATGAAAGTTTACCTGGTTTTTCATTCTGTTTTGAATCATGAGAATTATTCAGTGCCTCTACAACATCATTTCATCTGGGAGAAATGTCTCTTAGTGGCTTTAAGAGTAAACACTGATTTTGACAGTTTATCATCCTCACAGCACTCATATACTCTTTTTAAAAAGTCTGATCTTTATAATTTACTGAATTTATTAGCAATACAATTATAATGGCTGAAAGATAAATATTATGAGTTTGATAATGCAGTATCTGCATGGTTTGTGTAGTCTGCCTTTAGTAGGCTACACAAGGACACAAGGGCTTATAAAGAATGTGCAAATTGGACAGCCATTTGTCTGAAATGGTATAGGGTTTCCTGCCTAGGCAGGGGGGTGGACTAGAAGACCTCCAAGGTCCCTTCCAACTCTCCTATTGTATTGTATTAAGCACATGCAAATAACTGGAAAAAGGAGTGATCTTAATAAAGCAAGGACCCTGAGAAAGAGGACAGAATTTGAAATACTTATGCAGAATCAATGTCATTTATTAGGATATATCTATATATTTTTATTCATAGAGACAGAATATTTTTTTTAACGTATGATAGAATGGATATAAAAATTCAAAGAAAGAAGGAAAGGAGGAAATGGAAGAGCATCAGGGACAGAGGGCAGTTTTAAGATCTTTTTCCTATATTTTTTCTTTATTACTTTATTCCTTTGCCTTTAAAAAACACACCAAACTTTTAATCACTTTTATAAAACTTTTATATTTTCATTTCTCTCTAGTGTAAAGTTGATTTTATGCAAGCATTCATTTCATTTTTCTTTCTTTTCCCTTTTTTGTTGTTTGTTTTATTTAATTAAAAATATAAAATAAAGAATACACAAAAATTGGTTTGGGAAATAATCTGGCCACAACTTCCTGAGTTACTACTTATAAGAGTTTGATATAGAGTAACACTGAAGATCTTACGTAGTTTGAATAATGAAATGTCTGTATGGAAACACTGAAACTCAGAGTGCATCAAGGACCCCTCATTTCAACCCTAAGCTATAAATATTCTCCTTTATTGGTATCATTCTTTATGTCTGTCCTGTCATGGAGAGATCATGTGCCTTGTTTCTACTATTTGGATAACTTCAGTAACTGCTAAGTAACCTCACCCTTTGGTGCCACTAATGCTTCCTTGTCCGATGGTTACACAGACAGCCAAAAAGCCCATTGGTTCAAACCTGGAGGCTAATTATATAGTTGTAATCGTAGAACTAAACATAACTGCTAGCAGTGGTGGGATTCAAATAATTTAATAACTGGTTCTCTATCCTAATGACCAGCTGGGTAGGCGGGGCTCAGTAGTCATGTGACTGGGTGGGCATCGCCAACTTAACATCACTCAGATCAATGGGCACTTCGCCTTAGCTGTTACAATGTAGTCAGAGTTAACCGGAGAGGCAGTTTCTGTAAGCAGAGCAATAAAGATTAGGCTAGAAACAACACCATGTTTCCTTCCTGCCTTCCTTACAAGATTAGCCCTGTAAAGTAGAAAAACCCAAAATAAGATTTCTTCCAACAACCGGTTGTCCGAACTGCTTAGAAAGTTAACTACCGGTTCTCCTGAATAGGTGTGAACTGGCTGAATCCCACCACTGACTGCTAGGAATATTCCTCAGTTATTACCAAGTTACATCACAGGTAGTCCTAAATTTAGGAGCACAATCAGGACCAGAATTTTCACTGCCAATCAAGGTGGTTGCATCTGATTTTTTTTGGCCACACTTTTAAAGCAAATCATTGCACTTAAGTAAATCACCCATTCGTTAAATGAATCCAGTTTCCCCATTGACTTTGCTTGTTGGAACCTGGCTGGGAAGGTCACAAATACTGATCACATGACCTGGGATTCCATCATCAATACATGTTGCCAAATGCTCAAATTCTGATCATATAACTATGAGGATGCTGGCATGGTCACAAGTACAAGGACTGGTCATAAGTCATTTTTTTTCAGTGCCGCTGTAACTTTAGACACTAAATGAAGAGTTGCCAGTTGAGGACTACCTGTATTGTAGGTTAACTATAACCAGCTGCATATAAGTGATAGCTGAGGTAACTTACACCTAAAAGAAAGGTGTTAACATAGCTGCAATTTCAAGGAACAAAAATGGACTTTTGTTCGCCAGTTCATGTCTGTCAAAGAAGAGAAGGAAAAAGATATTGCAAGTATACGGAATACAAAGATGTCATACTGTGGGTTTTAAATCGGCAATGAAAGCACGTCAACATGTTAATTGCATACAGGTCGTCCTCAACTTACCATAGTTCATTTATTGACCATTCAAAGTTACAACAGTGCTCAAAAAAGTGACTTACGACCATTTTCTTCACTTATGACCACTGCAGCATGATTTACCTTTGGATGCTTGACAGCTGGTTCATATTTATAATGGTTGTAGTGCCCTGGGGTCATGTGATCACCTTTTGTGACCTTATGACCAGTGGTGGGATTCAAATAATTTAATAACCAGTTCTTTGCCCTAATGATTTCTTCCAACAATCAGTTCACCAAACTGCTCAGAACGTTAACAACCAGTTGTCCCGAAGTGGTGGGAACTGTCTGAATCCTACCACTGTCTTATGACAAACAAAGTGAATGGGGAAGCCAGATTCACTTAACAACCATGTTACTAATTTAACAGCTGCAGTGGTTCATGTAACAACTGTTGCAAGAAAAGTCATAAAATGTGGCAAAACTCACTTAACAAATTTAACCACATCAATTTTGGGCTCAATTGTGGTTGTAAGTTGAGAACTACCTGTATCTATTCAGAGTACATTCCACAGGATTTCACTGAATTTTACTCAGATAAGTATTCATAAGATTCTAGCACAAACTAATTTGTGCCAAATAGAAAACATCTCAAAAGTAGGCTTGAAAATGTATCCACACTACGACACATACTTCAAATGCATTATCAAAATATATTTCTACAACTGTACCCGAAGACAATATTGTCATAAGAGTGCAACAAATAAAAAAGTAAATGTGAACAATTATCACATTTCATGCATTCACTATTAAAACGGCCTTCATTCTAATCTGCTTTGGTGCAAACTGAGAACTTTTACAACTTGTGCCAGTTTATTGTGTTGTCATCTATGTGTCTAGTCTAGAAATTTAAAAAAAAACAAATCACACATATTTAGAAGTAAAGAAACAGATAATCACAACTTTAATTGGCCTGCATCTGAATCATTCCAAAGATTTTTTTGGGGGTGGGGGAGTTGGGAGGGGGGGGGGGAGGGAATTTCTAGGATGCTTAAGAACTGGAATACTCTTTGCCACAGAACACACCAATACTGTTTTACCTATCTGCCTTTCTTCTTCTTTATTAAAGATTCAACATCCTTACACAAAAGCCAGCACTGTTAGTCTATGACCCTAAATACTTTGGAGGCCGCTGTGAAACTGTTTATAATGGAGAATGGAGAGAGCTGAAATATGATTCGACATGTGAACATTTGTATTATGGGGATGATGAGAAATATTTCCGGAAGTCCTACAATGTTCACTTCTACCAATTTCTAGTAAGTATGTGGGTGTATTTGGGTGCTTAACATTAAGGGTTCCATAGCCCGAGAATAGGGGTGGGTTGCTGCCAGAGTTACTCCTGGTTTGCTACACGTGCACAGTTGCCTATAAATTGTTCTGCGCATGTGCAGAACATTTAAAAAGGACTGAAAAATGCCAGCAAGGCATGGGTAACTGGGGAACTGGTTCGGGGGGTGGCCAGCCTGCTGTCATTACCGGTTTGGTGACCCAGTCACAATTTCTAAATTGTACAATGTACAGTTGTGGAAACTGGGAATGTCTAACGAAGAGAATGATTAGGGAGTGAGATGATATCAGTCTTCCAATATTTGAGAGGCTGTCACAGAGAGGAGGGGGTCAACATATTCTCCAATTCTCACCTCAGGGCAAGATACAAAGGGGTTGGAATAGAAAACCTCCAAGATCCCTTCCAACTCTGTTACTCTGTATTCCCATCAACATATCAGATTTGTATATGTGTGAATACTGCAATGCAGAGGTGGATTGCTCCCAGTTCGGCCTGGATCAGCCGAATTGGTAGTGGTATTTTTGCCTGGGTTGCAGAATTGGAAGTGATCCAGGCTTCCCATGCCCCCGAACCGATTCCCTCACTGTTGTTTTTTAGTGACTACACATGTACAGTTCACTGTAAATTGCTCTGTGCACACGCAAAGAACAATTTACATTGAACAGCGCATGCGTTGCCCATGTGTTGCGAACCAGTAGTTAAACTGGCAGCAACCCACCACTGCTGCAGTGGGCCTTCACTTCCAAGTTCAGTGGAAGTTTAGCAGTTTATATAAAGATTGGGTGGAGCAGGGGTATCTGAAATAGGATAAAAAAATAAAAAATGGTGCTTACCACCTTCTCTCCCTTTCCTGTCTGTCTGTCTGTCTGTCTGTCTGTCTGTCTGTCTGTCTGTCTGTCTGTCTGTCTGTCTGTCTGTCTGTCTGTCTGTCTATCTATCTATCTATGTATCTATCTATATATCTATCTATCTATCTATTTTATTTTCCGCCCATCTTATATCCAACAACTCTGGGCAGCTTGCAATATAAAAACATTAAAATCATCCATCATAAAAAACACAGCAGATAAAAACATTAGCAGATAAAATTGAGCACACAAGATGACAAAAAGGGAGCCAGGCACACAAAGGAGAAGGGAGGGTCGAATTTAATTCCTCAACCACTTCCATTACGAAGCTCCCCCACTGGGTCCCCAAGCCCTCTGGCAGAGCCAGGTCTTAAGGCTCTTATGAAACAACAGGAGGGTGCCCCATTTTTATGGGGCTTTGATCATGTAGCTGCTATCACTGTCTTGTGCCCTTGTGATGCAGTGGTTAAAAAACAGTATTGCAGGCTATCTCTGCCGCTATTTAGAATTTGATCCTGATAGGCTCAAGGTTGACTCAACTTTCTATCCTTTGAAGATCAATAAAATGGGGCCCCGGGATAGTTACGGGAAATACGCTGACATTGTAAACCTCCCAGAGAGTGTATAAAGCACTATGAGAAGGTATATAAGTCTTAGTGCTATTGCTATTGCTGTTCCTATTTTCTGTTCCTATATTACCCCCACAGAAGTCCCAACGTATCTGATAGTAGTTTGCACACAGATGTGTACATTTAGCACACATCTTGCACTCACCGAAGATTAATTCCAGAGTGTCCAGCATCATCTGAATAACATTAAGGCAATTGGTAGGTAGAAGCTAAAATATGAAAGCAGACATCTTTTTGACAAAATAACTTAGGAGAAAGAAATTTGTCCTGCAAAGGCTCAGTTAGGATAAATTAGGCGTGCATTTTGTAAAATACCTCAAGAATTCTAGAAGTTGATGTCTAAAGGTCATAAAGGGACCATAGTTCCCCACCCCTATTCTAGGGTAAAAGAGAGTCCATTGTGATGTTTATCCAATTTATTATCTTTTCATTTCAGGCTCAGGCTGATACTGGTGTCTCTTCAGAGTTTTATGATGATTCTACAGACTTACTGAGGGCCATCAAAAAAGATACCTCTAGAAATGGTGGATTTACAGTTGGCATAGGGTTTGCTAAAATTCCTGTGTCTCTGGAACTGGGCTTAACGTTATCAAAGGGTAAAGGGACCATGAACAATTTTACCCAATACAAAGAAAAGGTAATAAAACAGCAAAGCTCTCCTTTCTTAATCCTTGATTTTTTTTTAATCAAATCACTCAACTCATGTTACCCTCTTGAACCAGGAATAGTCATATCTTAATTTATATGTGTAAATTGCACATGTGAGATTATTAGCGCTGCTGTTGCCCTTATTACACTGAAGTAAAAGGAAGTATTATAATGGAGAATAAAATTATGAAGAATGTTGCATACTATCTCCCTCCATCCTGCTTCTTTGACATTAAATATATAAATGAGAATGGTTGAAAAATATATAGAATTATTCATCAGGCAACAGTTGTCAGAGAAAATGTTCCAACAGCAAATCTATCTTTCCTACATTAATGTAAGAAAACCAAAAGTTGTAGGAAGTCATTATTTTGCTTATGATTTAGGAAAGCTTGGAAATCAAGAGATGTGAACAGCTTGGTGCTGATCGGTTTTTAAAACGCTTGTATAGAAACTGGTTACCATCCAGGACTTTGGAATAATTTGCTTTCAGAAACAACTAAAGAGGGTTTTGCCATGGGCCAGGAGATTCCAAACTGGGATTGAACCTGTCAAGTGGCTCCTTTAATTGTTGACACTAAGGAGGTGGGTGGGTGATGACTTTTTAAATTGTATTTGTATTGGTTTTTAAAAAAATTTTGTAAGCTGCCTGGAATTACTGAGAGTAAATTGGGCAGCCATATAAATTTTCATAGGTAGGTAGGTAGGTAGGTAGGTAGGTAGGTAGGTAGGTAGGTAGGTAGGTAGGTAGATAGATAGATAGATAGATAGATAGATAGATAGATAGATAGATAGATAGATAGATAGATATGGATGGAGAGGGAGGGGGGAGGGAGAGAGGTAAGGAGAGAGAGAGAGAGAGATCTGTGCATATTATTATAAGACCATGTTTCAAAAACTCAGTTTAACTTGTTTCTGATTGCTAGAGAGCTTTCTACTTACCTCCCAGAGAAAAACTGGGTGCAACTTGTTGCTGTCTGTTAACTAATTAGTTACTTAACTGTCATGCAAAAACTGGGTGTATAGGTCGTCCTTGTACAACAGTGACTGTTGTGACCTGTGACCATGTTTCACACTTACAACCATTGTAGCAATCCCAGGCTCACCTGATCAAAATTAAGGTCCTAACCCTAACCCTAAACCACATTATTAACTGAACAACTGCAGTGATTCACTGAACAATTGTGGCACGGAAGGTCATAAAATGGGGCAAAACCAACTTTACAAGTGTCTCACTCAGCAACAGAAACCGTGGACTCAATTGTAATTATAAGTCAAGGACTTCTGCCTGTCTGATAAATAGCTATGAACTTACCTCCCATGCTTTCTCTACAGAATATAGGATTTATTCGGGCCAAAACCAAAGTACAAACAGCTCGTTTCAAGATGAGACGTGATAATATATATTTGGATGAAGACATGTTGGAATCTCTGACAGAGCTTCCGGAAGAATACAATTATGGGATGTACAGCAGATTTATTGATGATTATGGCACCCATTTCATGACATCTGGAACCATTGGAGGCATCTTTGAATACATCCTTGTTGTGAACAAAGACAAAATGACGTCCTCAGGTTTGCATGTCTATTTTATATATTGTTCAGTGAGGGAAGTGTAGACATCAAAGCACATCTATATGCTTAAAGCTAGGTCCAGGTCCAGGATTGATATCTTATATTTCTATTTGAAAATGCACCCTGTTCTTCAATTTACTATTAAGGTAAAGGTAAAGGTTCCCCCACACATGCCTGCTATTCGTTTCCAGCTCTAGGGGGCGATGCTCATCTCTGTTTCTAAGCCAAAGAACCAGAGCTGTTCAAAGACATCTCCGAGGTTATATGGCCGTTATGACTCAATGCCAAGGGTGCTATTATCTTCCCACCAAAGATGGTCCCTATTTTTCTACTTGCATTTTTCATGTGCTTTCGAACTGCAACTTTGCTAGAATCTGGGACAAGTAATGGGACCTCACTCCATTATGTGGCACTAGGTATTCCAACCGCTGAACTGCTGACCTTCTGATCGACAAGCTCAGCGTCTTAGCCGCTGAGCCACAGCATCCCTTTTACTACTAAAAATATATATATGCCAAAATGAAGGAATGGAGGAGAGGGAAAGGAAAAGAAAATACAGATATGAAGTCTTAGCATTTGATGGCCAGGTTGACTAGTAGAGGAGAAGACATCTGTTCTGCAGATCAATGTATGGAAACGTAATGCACATGGATAGCTGTACTAACGATTTTTATCTTTGCCAAAAGAGAAGCAGTGTTTCCAAGGATCTCATGACACAAAGTCCTCACCTGTCCTGTTTTATTTTGTGTGGGAGAAGAACGCCCTTATTTACTTTATTTGGGCCACTGTATTTGTTTCCCTGAGACTGTCTTGCCATGTGACCCCAGAAGGCCTTGGAGTTGGCAGTCCAGTAATCATTCTGACCAGCTGCACACCTAAGCAATCTTTTAGGGGGACGCAAACACGTAGATCTGTGATGGTGAACCTATGGCACGTGTACCACAGGTGGCACACAGAGCATATCTGCTGGCACGGCATCCCTCAGGTCTGGCACACATGTGCCAGCTGATTTTCGGCTTTCCAGAGGGCCGGAGGAGGCAGTTTTTATCCTCCCCAGGCTGCAGGAAAGCCTCTGGAGCCTGGGAAGAACAAAAAAAAAGGGCATGCACAGGGGGAGGGGGGGGTTCATGCATGCACGCACAAGTGGGTGGGTCATGCATGTGTGCACAATAGTGCATGCACACTCTATTGAAAAACAGACCCAACGGGCCAACCAGAAGTTCGGAAATGATCCATTTCCACCTTCCAGAGGGCCTTCGGGGGGCCGGGGAGGCAGTTTTAAACACCCCCCCCCCAGGCTTCAGTAAAGCCTCTGGAGCTTGGGGAAGGGGGAAAAAAGGGCATGCGTGTGTTGGGGATGTTTGTGCATGTATGCGCAGATGGTTTTGGCATGAACATGATAGTGCGCGCACACACAATTTTGGCACGCCTTTAGAAAAATGTTAGCCATCACTTCTCTAGATTCTGCCTGAATGCATTATGCCATGGCCATCAATTGCGGATCTGAAGTCTCTGTACTGCTCCACTTTTACAGATCAGTTCAAGACGTCCCAGATTTGAATTTCAGCAGTTTAGTATAGATTATATTTACAAGGCTGTTAACTTCTTCCAAAGCTACATTAGCAAGGAGAAATTGATTGTTGGTTGCTTAATGCATCAGAGGTAAACGACAGTCCGAATTAGTCAAAACCTGTGAATTATTCTACACAAACAAAGGAAAGTTGCCCAGATCAGGGGAGACAAACTGTGTCCATGGCGGGAATCACACACACTATAGAGACACGTACCAAGATGCCTCAATCCACCACTCAGCTTGTGTTATCTTCAAAGAAGCATAGCAGAGAGGGCTCACAAGTTGGGTGTCCTCCTGGACTCTCGGCTGTCTCTAGAAGACCATATGACGGCCGTGGCCATGGGGGCTTTCTATCAGGTTCACCTGATACGCCAGTTGCGCCTTTCTGGATCGTGACGCTTTACGCACGGTCACTCAAGCCCTCGTCACTTCCCGCCTGGACTATTGTAACGCTCTCTACATGGGGCTTCCCTTGAGGTGCACCCGGAGGCTCCAGTTAGTTCAGAATGCGGTTGTGCGGGGGATCTTGGGAGCATCTAGATGCTCCCATGTGACACCTCTCCTGCGTGAGCTGCACTGGCTGCCTGTGGCTTTCCAGCTGCGCTTCAAGATATTAGTGACCATCTTTAAAGCGCTCCATGGCAAGGGACCTGGCTACTTGCAAGACCGCCTCCTGCTGCCAAATACCTCCCACCGACCAGTTCGCTCCCACAGAGAGGGCCTCCTCAGAGTGCCGTTGGCCAAGCAATGTCGGCTGGCGACCCCTAGGGGGAGAGCCTTCTCTGTGGCAGCTCCTGCCCTCTGGAATGACCTACCCCCTGAACTACGGACGATCACGGACCTATGCCTCTTCCGTCGAGCCCTGAAGACCCATTTATTTCATGCTGCCGGCTGGTCATAGTTTTAAATTGATTTTAGCAGGGGGGTTTAATTGGCAGGCCTATCTATTTAATATATTTTAACATGTGGTTTTAGTTTTTGTATGATCTTTTCTTACTGTTGGCTGTATACCGTCCTGAGTCCCGAAAGGGAGATAGGGCGGTATATAAATTCAATAAATCTCAAATCTCAAATTGCTCGAAATATCTGGATCTCGGCTAAATAGTATAAACAATTTCATTAAAATATAAATCCGTCTTATCCTTCTATAACAACGTGAGACACATTTCAGTTGTATATTTGGAGGTAAATCTGTTTCGCTCTACGATTTTTGGATAGGTGAGAAAAACTGTTACTGATCATAAAACCTATGTTCTGGATTACCATACAGGTAGTCCTCGGTTTACAGTCATTAGTTTAAAGTCACACCAGCACTGAAGAAAATGACTTAATTTTTTTTTTCACACTTACGATCGTTCCCCATGGTCATGTGATTAAAATTTGGACAGGTGGTAACTGGCATGTAGTTATGACAGCTACAGTGTGCCAGGGTCATCCGATCACTTTTTGCAACTTTCCGACAAGCAAAATGATTGGGGAAGCCAAACTCCCTTAAAACTATGTTACTAAATTACCAACTGCAGTCATTCACTTAAGAATCGTGTCACGAAAGGTCGTAAAACAGAGCAAAGCACACTTAACTATCTCGCCTACCACAGAAATGTTGATCTCCGCTGTGGTTGTAATTTGAGGATTACCATATTTTTCAAACTATAGGATGCACCGGAGTATAAGACTTTGAAGAGGTAATTAAAAAAAAAAAAGTTTAGCCCTCTCCGCACCCCAGGAGCACTCTGCAGGCCTCCCAAACCCTCTGCATGCCTTTCTTTCTGTGAAAAGGGGGCACGCAAAGAGTTTGAGAGGCCTGCAAAGTGCTCCTGGGGGGTGGAAAACGGGCCCATGAAGAGGGTGTGGGAGGCCTCTAGAATGCTCCTAGGGACTCAGGAGGGCAAAAAACAAGCAAAAAGCAGAGTTTTTGCCCTCCCCAGGCCCATTTTTTAGGCATCCCAAACACTCTGTGCATCTATTTCTGTGAAAAACGGGATGTGCAGGGCAGGGTTTCGAGAAGTCAAAAATGCTGTATTCCGTGTATAAGATGCACTTCGATTTTCCCCCTCTTTTTGGGGGGAGAGGGGAAGGTGCATCTTATACTCTGAAAAATACGGTACCTACAATATATTGTGAATTAAGAGGTTTTGTAATAGGAAGAAGTGGCTTTGGAGAAATGCATTGTTGAAGTCTCCCATTTCCAAGGGATGCACCAAAAGCGATATGGATGATTATGAGATGAAGTGACTTTGTTCCCTTGCATGGAATATTGCTTCTGCCTAAAGAGCTTATTTTTAAAAGGGAAGGATGATGGGTCTTTGGGAACGAGGATACAGTAGAGTGAGATAAAGTTAAATTGGAGATACTTCTGCTTAGATTTCAATCTTGAGTAATATTCCTGTAAGCCTATACTATATCTAAGCCTCAGCTTTCTTGGTTTGAACTGAGGTTATCCAGGAATGAAGTCGGCATCTTTTCTACACAAAGTATGTAGAGCATGGGTATCAAACTCACAGTGTCACTTTTCTGTCATGTGACATTTCGCGATATTTTCCCCACTTGCGGAGTTGGAGTGGGCGTGGCCTGTGCGTGATGCATCTGGCCCATGGGTCGCTAGTTTGAGACCCCTGATGTAGAGGTAATCCTTGACTTGTGATCACAATTTTATGCCTCCCCCCCCCCAGTTGTTAAATGAATCATGCACTCTTTAAGTTTAAGTGGATCTGACTTTGCTTGCCAGAAGGCAACTGGAAAGGTCGCAAATGGTGATCACATGACCCTGGGATGCTGCAACTGTTGCAAAGATACTCAGAGCACCCAAATTTGGATCACGTGACCGTGAGGAGGTTACAATGGTCATAAGTGCAAGGACCGGTCATAGTCATGCTGTCCTGTCTGTATACTTTTCTGCAGACTCAAGGATGGTTGGAGAGCTTTTCTGAATAGAAGTGGGGAAAGGCATTTAAATGAGCATTGTACCATGCGGATTTGTTTTGAGCATTTCTTGGCATGCCTCTTCACTCTAGCCACCCACGAAAACACACAATACTGAAGAGATACTTTTACAGAAAGGGCTATTGTGTTTTTCCCAGTAATCACCCAGATTTACCTTGTGGTAAGATGGGTGGTGTTGTGGCCTGCCGGCAGCCAGCAGAACTGGCAGCAGAGTCGGACAGTGAGGAGGTTGAGGAGTAATGTAGGCCAGTCCTGGGTGCTGATGAAAGCTCAGACGACAGCTCTGTGTTGGAGGCAGAGAGGGAGCTAGACAGCAGTGAGGCACTGCTGACACTGTGCGCATGCGCAGAGCTGCCAGAAGACAAGAACAACTAAGAAATCAGGGTCAACTTAGGAGGTGATTGACCCCTCCCATAGGAAACAAAAGAGGAGCAAATGGGGAGTGGGCTTTTTCAGGAACCAATTTGTTCATTTGGTCGTTTGAAGAGTGGAAAGTTCTGTTTGTGACTATTAGAGAGACCGTGCCAAGTTTTGCCTTGCCCTGCATTTGGAAACTAGCTATTTGGAAGCTCCCCAAATGAGATAAGGTTCGTGTTGATAAACATTCCTCTGAAGGACTGTTTGCTAAGCCTTGCGGACTGTGAATGAAAGGAATTCAGTGTCGTATAAATAAAAGGGGTTTTGCCGGGCACCAAGACTCTGCTCCTTACTTTTTAAGAAAGCCTGGGTCAGAACAGGTGGCCTATACATTTTATAAATAAATAAATAATAAGTGCAGAGCTTGCAATAATGAATAGCTTCCATCCAGTCAGACTGTGGATTCAGTGGACCTTAATACTTGCAAGCTTGTGCCTCTTCTGGTCCCAGAAAGTGACCCACAGCGAGACCAACGTGCTTTTCAAAGCTGCAGAAAGCCAGGCTGTCAAGAGAAGAAGAATACATCAGCCAGCAACATCTCCACAGAACCAGTCCTTTATTTATTTTACATTTTGCTCCCTGCCTTTCAGTCGGGGTGTGATTTATACAAGAAGGTGGGCCCCCGTGGAAGGAGGAGGGAAGCTGGAGTCCTAAAACAGAAAGCCAAAAAATGCGCCCCGAGAGAAAAATATTTTTTGCTTTTATGTAAGATACTTGTATAATTTTCACCCACAGCAGCAGACTATAAAAAGAGAGACACATTTATCAAACGAGTGCTATAGTTAAGTGCCTTGTTGAGTCAGGAGGAGCAAATCTGTGGTTCAATGAATGTCGGCCTTTTGCTTTAGTGCTGCTCGCAGTGTCTGAAAGCAAATGTTTCTCTAGAATTATGGGCTTGTTTCCCTTCTTCTGAAAATGCTGATGATGGATGCAATCACTATCAAGCATGGATGACTCAATGAAGCAAAAGCAGAAATAGACTCTTAAGGGGTAGTTTGGCTATCTTTGCCTTGGCAGGCACGTTCATTGCCAAATGATGCTTAAAAGTAGGGGCATGTTTTAATGAACCTAATATGCAAGTTTAGGCTTCTGCAAAGTTTAGGCTTTGTCCCTTCAAGGACAAAAAGAGCTTTTTCTCTCCAAGATTAACTTTCCTGTCAGTAAGACTTATTGTGAGTTGTCCTCAGTGTGCCATATTGGTGGCACAGTGATTAGAATGCCGTATTGCAGGCAAACTCGGCCCACAGCCAGGAGTTCAATCCTGGACAGTTCAAGGTTGACTCATCCTTCCATCCTTTTCCAAGGTTGGTAAAATGAGGAGCCAGATTATTATTATTTATTTATTTATTATTTTATTAAATTTATAAACCGCGCCACTCTCCCCAAAGGGACTCGGGGCGGTGCACAGGAAATTAAAATGGAAATATAAAAACATAGCAATAGATAAACACTAAAAACAGATTAAATACTAATAAACCTGTGCTAAAAATCCTAAAACTCTTACCCCTTAAAAACCAAATTAAAACAATTTAGGCTTCAGTCTGCAAGCTTGATGGTGTGGATTAGGCCAGGCCGGCAAGATGGAAGAAGTACGTCTTCAAGTTTTGGCGGAAGGAGCGGAGGTCCGTGATAGTTCTGAGTTCAGGGGGTAGGTCGTTCCAGAGGGTTGGGCCCGCCACAGAGAAGGCCCTTCCCCTGGGCATCGCCCGCTGTCACTGCCTAGTGGACGGCACCCGGAGAAGTCCCCCTCTGTGGGAGCGGATCGGCCGAAGGGATTGTTGGGGGCAAGAATGCTAACTCTGTAAACCGATTAGAGAGCGCTGCAAAACACTATAGAAAGGTATATAAGTCTAAGCGCTATTGCTATTGCCCTTTGCCTCAGGCAGCAGAATTACTTTAGCATGCCTTCTGAACTCAGGAATAAAGGATTTGTAAGATGTTTACTAGCTACAGTAAGCTAGGAGTTGCTGAGCTATGGAGGTAAGGTAGCTTTCAAAAGCATCATGAGATCAGGTAGGTCTGCATTGGTCTTACTGATCCCTGCTGTGCATGGTGTCCGCATTTCTTACAGTAGAGTAATAGACCAGGGATGGCGAACCTTTTAGACACCGAATGCTCAAACTGCGCATACATGCCCAAAGATCTGTGTATGCGCGTGCAAATGCTTGCATGCCTAAAGTGTTTGCATGCCTACACTTTGCTGTTTGCTGTTTGCATGGCATACAAAAGCAAAGATACACTTGCGCGTGCGAATACTTGCATTCCTAAAGTGTTTGCATGCCTACACTTTGCTGTTTGCATGGCATGCAAAAATGCTTGCATGCCATGCAATGCTTGCATGCCTAATGTGCAGACATGCATGAACGTGCACATGCATGGACTTGCAGACCTGCATGCGCATGCACGGGCCTGTGTGCATGTGCAGCAGAGACCCAACGATCAGCTGGCTGGCGGGAGGTGGGGCATCCCAATACCAGCAGCACAGCAAGACGCAAGATATTTTTCTTTCGTGAGCTTCTGTTTCATCGTTTGCAGGGAAACAGAAGCTCATGAACGAAACGCCATGGAGAATCTGACCTGGGGTAACGGCATGCATACCAGCAGAGTGGGCTCTGAGTGCCACCTCTGGCATGCGTGCCATAGGTTCGCCATCACAGGTACAGGCAGTGACAAAAATTGGAGATCTAACTGAATCACTGGTCTGCCCCAACAACACGTTTTTAGTTTTTATGTTATGTTATAGTATCTTACACGCTTCTTCATGGATGTGATGCAATTAAAATTAAACAGAAAAGTTTTCAACAATGCAACACGAGCAGTTGGCTGGTTCATGTAGATCTTTAATCCCATTACAGACATCATATGGTATTTTTATTTATTATTACATTTATATGCCACCCATCTCTCAAAGCAACAGTTTATATATCAGTTACTGTAGAAATGTATATACAATCAGTATATGTTTAAGAAACTAAATGTATAATCAAGATAACTAGAAAGGTAGGGAGGTATATAGATAGGCTAGAGCAGGGATCTCCAACCTTGGCAACTTTAAGACTCGTAGACTTCAAAGCAAAGCTGGCTGAGGAACTCTGAGAATTGAAATCCACAAGTCTTAAAGTTGCCACGGTTGGAGACCCCTGGACTAGAGGGACAGATGGACATGTATTTCCTGTGGACATATTTAGTTTTTTTACCTCCTGACTAAGCTGTTATATTTAAAAAAATACTTGTTTCAATTCATATATATCAAGGCATATGCAGACAACACTGTATTTTAGTATTAGTGACTTTATTGCTTGTTTTGCTTCATTTATTTTATTGACAATTGCTTTCATTATTTTTTGTGGAGTCCTTTTAAGGCTTCTTTGGGGAGGAGAATTGTATGGGAGAAGAAAAAGAGAGAATGAAGCAAAATATGCATGTTTTGTATGTATTAGACTTTGGACTAAGTCTAAAAGTTAGCTACCTACATTTATCCACGGTGGCGCAGTGGTTAGAGTGAAGGACTGCAGGCTACTTCTGCTGATCACCGGCTGCCAGCAGTTTGGCAGTTCAGGTCTCACTGGCTCAAGGTTGACTCAGCCTTCCATCCTTCTGAGGTTGGTAAAATGAGGACCCAGATTGTTGGGGGCAATAGGCTAACTCTGTAAACTGATTAGAGAGGGTTGTAAAGCATTATGAAGCGGTATATAAGTCTAGGTGCTAGTGCTAGTGCTATTGCTTGTGATAAAAATTCAATTTTCAAGTGCTCAAAAGCAGATGCTGTGTTGGTGTCCATTCCAATTTGCATGCCATTCCAATTTGCGCGCGCGCGCACACACACACACATATGTGTGTGCATTTGTGTGTGTGTTACAAAGACTTCTACATACATTCTTACTTACATACACTCTAATTTTCTTTAATTTGCTCTCTGAATTCTGCAAATATATCAGCAAAAAAAAAGAGATGGAAATTCATTCTGAAGGAGGGTTTCTCCACCTGAAACAACAAAAGAATGGAAACAAATATAGTTACGAATCCTTGGGAGTTGCACAAAGATTATCTTTGGGTTTTTTTTTTCTTTTAGAGCAAATAATTATTCTTGTACGGTTTCACAGAAGAGCAATGCCATTTGTTTGTGATTTCTAATTATACAACAGAAAGAGACTTTCTCACACTATGATTAATTCAAAAATTAAAAGCAGAAATCCATCTAATTTGTGTACCATATTTAGCCCCCTGGAATTACAATAAGACAATACGTAATCTTGTTTTCTCTTTTCCTGCACTGCCAATATATTTTGTATGATCATCGTTTTATGGCATCTACTACATACCATTGATCAAAGTAGGAGCAACCCTCTCATGACTACCAATAACAAATTGTATTGACAGGCCTTTGCTGCAACTAATTACTTAAGAGGTACTAGAATATATTGTTGAAACACTGAGAAAAGAACTAATCATTTCTTTTTGTTTAAAGTAAATAGATTTCACCCAGGTGTGTTGTTAAACAGTGGTGGAGTAGTTAAATACAAACAATACTATGGATTTATTAATATTCTGTCAGTTGGCAGCAAATGAATATAAATTCAGCAGCTGGGAGGCTTTGTTCTATTAGATATGGCAAAGTACAGTCCGAGTCATAGCTTTATTGAGAGTGTAGTCTCATTAGGAAACATTAAACTTCAGTTCCCTAATTACATGAAGCAACACTGATACAATAATATACCAAACCACAACAGAGCAAGGAGCATAGTGTGCAAGCCCAGCCCAATTAAGAAACAGTGCTTTATTTTGCTTACAAAGGCCGAATGTGGTCATTGATTCATGAATCCTGGCTTAATGAAATCATGGTTTGTTTTAACCTAAATGCCAGAATTCCAATTTATCCTTTGTTCTTGTATGCCACTTTGTATCTTCTGGGTACCAGTGGAAGAAATTGAGGAAATAAATGAGGCATTAGTCAGCTGCTCTTGGTTTGCTCAGCAAACCATGGTTAAAATGAAAACTGGGTGACTATTATGTACAAGTGCAAACTTACCAAAACACAAATGTGGATTTTTCCGGGACTCAGGGCGGTGTACAGGCAGCAATAAAATCAATGATAAAAAATACATGAAATATATATTTAAAAATATATTAAATAATACGCCTGTACTAAAACCATTAATAAAACCTACTAAAACCATTTAAAAATTATGCCAGGCCGGCCGCACGAAATAGATAGGTCTTCAAAGCCCGACGGAAGAGGCGCAGGTCCGTGGTCGTGTGTAGGTCGGTGGGTAGGTCATTCCAGAGGGAAGGAGCTGCCACAGAGAAGGCTATCCCCCTGGGGGTCGCCAGCCAACATTGCCTTGCCGACGGCACCCTGAGGGGGCCCTCTCTGTGGGAGCGCAGTGGTTGGTGGGAGATATTTGATGGCAGGAAGTGGTCTTGCAGGTAACCAGGTCCCTTGCCATGGAGCGCTTTAAAGGTAGTTACTAATACCTTGAAGCGCACCCAGAAAACCACAGGCAGCCAGTGCAGCTCGCGCAGGAGAGGTGTCACATGGGAGCATCTAGGAGCTCCCAGGATCCCCCGCACAGCCACATTCTGAACTAACTGGAGCCTCCGGGTGCACTTCAAGGGAAGCCCCATGTAGAGAGCGTTGCAGTAGTCCAGGCGGGAGATGACGAGGGCTTGAGTGACTGTGCGTAAAGCGTCATGATCCAGAAAGGGGCACAACTGGCATATCAGGCGAACCTGATAAAAGGCCCCCCTGGCCACGGCTGTCATATGATCTTCTAGCGACAGTTGAGAGTCCAGGAGGACGCCCAAGTTGCAAGCCCTCTCTGTGGGGGCCAATGACTTGCCCCCAATAGCCAGAGCTGGCACCAACTGGCTATATCGTGCCACCGGAAGCCACAGCCACTCGGTCTTGGATGGGTTGAGTCGGAGCCTATTTCTCCCCATCCAGACTCGCATGGCCTCCAGACACCAGGACATCACTTCCACGGCATCGTTGGGGTGGTCCGGGGTAGAGATGTACAGCTGAGTATCGTCAGCATGATTGAATTCTACCCCGAAACCACAGATGATCTTGCCCAATGGCTTCATATAGATGTTGAACAGGAGGGGCGAGAGGACCGACCCCTGTGGTACCCCACAAGTGAAGCACCTTTACGTCGACCTCTGCCCTCCTGCCAATACAAATTGCGACCGGTCGGAGGGGTAGGAGGAGAACCACTGTAAAACAGTGCCCCCCAGCCCCAGCCCCACCAGCCGGCGCAACATGATACCATGGTCGATGGTATCGAAAGCTGCTGAGAGGTCTAACAGGACAAGGATAGAGGAACAACCCCTATCCCGAGCCCTCCAGAGATCATCCACCAACACGACCAATGCCGTCTCTATGCTGTGCCCAGGCCGGAAGCCGGACTGGCGCGGGTCCAGATAGACAGTTTCCTCCAGGTGCTGAAGCAGTTGTCGCACCACCACACTCTCAACAACCTTCGTGAGGAATCGGAGGTTGGAGACTGGACGATTGTTGGCCAACACAGCTGGGTTCAGGGAGGGCTTCTTGAGGAGGGGCCTCACCATTGCCTCTTTCAAGGCGGCCGGCAAAAAGCCCTCACTCAAAGAAGCGTTGACAACTCCCTGGAGCCAGCCTCATGTAACCTCTCGGGAGGCCAGTACCAACCAGGAGGGACACGGGTCCAGTAAACATGTGGTGGCATTCAGCCGCCCCAGCATCCTGTCCATGTCCTCAGGAGTCACAGGATCGAACTCTTCCCAGATAACAGTCTCAAGACCTGCCACCGTTGGCCTGTCTGAACTAGTCCAATCGGAGGCAAACCCATCCCGGATCTGATCGATTTTATCATGCAGATAACACCCAAATTCCTCCGCACGGCCCTGCAAGGGGGCATCCCGTGCCCTCTGGTGAAGAAGGGAGTGGGTCACCCTAAACAGGGCAGCGGGCCAGTTATCTGCAGACGCGATAAGAGCGGAGAAATAATTACATTTTGACGCTTTTATCGCCACTAGGTAGGTCTTCAAATGCAACCTTACCAGTGTCCGGTCAGAATCGGAGCGGGTGGCCCTCCAACCGCTCTCTAGGCATCTCTTCCAATGCTTCATCACTCTTAGCTCCTCAGAGAACCAGGGAGCCAAGGTGGTTCGGCGCCGGGTGAGAGGCCGCAAAGGCACGACCCGGTCTAGGGCCCCCATGGCCGCACTATTCCAAGCAGCCACTAGGTCCTCAGTCGAGTCGTGGGTCAGGTTCTCAGGTATTGGCCCAAGCTCCAGCTGGAACCTCTCAGGGTTCATCAGGAGCCTGGGGTGGAACCATCTCACCTCTTCCAGTTCCACCTCTCCGCGGTGGGATGTAGCGGTTGGAAAGTCCAGCCGAAGTAGAGAGTGATCTGACCATGACAGGGGTTCAACAGCTATTTCCCCTAAACCAAGATCACTCAACCACTGGCTGGAGGCAAAAAATAGGTCCAGCGTGTGTCCCCCAGTATGGATGGGGTCATGAATTAATTGGGTCAGGTCCATGGCCGTCATGGAGGCCATGAACTCCCGTGCCGTCTCAGATGCCTCGCCTATCGATGGCAGAAATGTTATACAAAAATGTTATACAAAAATGTTATACAAAAATGTTATATTACAAATTTACCTCTGAAAGTAGCAAGTTAGGAAAAACTGATGCATTTATAATAATTTTGGTATTACTATGTTTCTAGCAAGTTGCACTTACAATATATGTAAAGAGTATGGAGGTTTGCAATTAATTTCCTATGTATTTTATTCACTGTATGAAGCATCAAAGGAAGTAAGGCAATCTTAAAAAGTGGTAGTCTTTATGGGTCTAGAAAGCCTGTTGGATGGTATTCCAAGTTCTCGCAACTTTTGAGGTGACAGAATTGAACCATACAGCTCAGGAGTGGGCTTCAAAAATTTCAGCAATGGGTTCTCTGCTGGGTGGGCGTGGCCATGGCAAGACGGCCTCATGCACCATGGCGGGGGGGGGATTTTCACTTTACCCAGCCTCCAGAGGCTTTCTTCGAGCCTCTGGGAAGGCGAAAACTGCCTCCTCTGGGCTACGGAGGCTTCCGGGAGGCCCATGTTTACCCCTCTCTGAACTTCAAATCCAAAATGGGCCGTGTGGAGTCTCCAAGGGTGGGATTTGGAGGTTCTCCGAACCGGCCATAATGTTAGCTACGTGTTCTCCCAAACCTGGGTGAACCCATAGCAGCCCACCCCTGACGCAGCTGTATTCTCTGCTCCTCAAGGCATTTTTACTAGTAATAAGTGAAAGGAGAGAGGTTGTAGCAGAGAATGCTGAGAAACAAGGCAATATTGCCTATTTAAAAATAAGTTTAGAAAGGTTATAAAATGAATTGTAAATAATGTGATTGGATAGAAGGATAGATAATGTATTAAATAGGCTGACAGTTAATGGATGAGATTATGTGTATATACCAGTGGTAGTCAACCTGGTCCCTACCGCCCACTAGTGGGCATTCCAGCTCTCATGGTGGGCAGTAGGGGTTTTGTGCCATACTGAAGCACTTTACTTTTTTAAAAATTTAATTGACTTCGCTACTTTATAAATCACAATTACTGTGGAACCGGTGGGCAGTTAGAAAATTTTACTACTAACAGAGATACAAAAGTGGGCGGTAGGTATAAAAAGGTTGACTACCCCTGATATATACTGTGATTGTATCGCCATAATGGGCTCGCTGTGTGCACTTTTTTAAATGCAAAAACAATAAAAATATATTTTAAAAAAGAAAATGATTTGGAAGGTGGTCTAGAACCTCGATCCACTAAAGTATATTCTTGCTGTTCATTTAAAAAAAAATCCAACCTTTCTAAGTTTCCAATGGTGCTGCTGGTTTGAGGGTCCCTTCTAGAGTCTGCTTTAGCTTTAATGAATGGATTCCTTACAGCAGAGGTAGCTACAGTAGGTTTTTTTTAAGATTAACAGTATGTAGAAGCTTTAAAAAAAGTTTGATTCCTTTAAGAAAAAATAGATAAATTTTTTAGAATAGTTTCCCAATTTTTTTCCAAAATATAAGCAGCCTTTCCAATCAAGAGAAGCTAAAGAAATTTCACGCACATTTCATCTGTTACTTGAAGGACCAAAAATATGAACAGAATCTGGGCTATACATTTGCTTGTAGCAACAGCAGCATAATTGAATATAACTTGCTGTAGGTCAGGGTTTCCCAAACTTGGCAACATGAAGACTTGTGGACTTCAACTCCAGGAATTCTCCAGCCAGCAGAGCTGGCTGGCGAATTCTGGGAGTTGAAATCCACAAGTCTTCAAGTTGCCAAGTTTGGGAACCCCTGCTGTAGGTTGTTGTTAGTTGAGAAGTCGTGTCCGACCCATTGCGACCCCACGGACAACATTCCTCCAGGCCTTCCTGTCCTCTACCATCATCTGGAGTCCATTGAAGCTCACACCTACTGCTTTGGTGACTCTATCCACCATTCATCATTCTCTATCATCCCCTTCTTTTTTTGCCCTCAATCTTTCCCAGCATTAGGCTCTTCTCCAGTGAGTCTGATGTAGGTCAAATATCTCAAATTATCTTTTAAAAAAATAATAATAATAATGTAATTTCAGTTATTTTTACACATTTCTTGTCAGACATTCTTGTTTCTCAAAACCCATGTATGGCTTACACGGTGGCAACTATGGACATCTAATTTATATATATATATATATATTTTAAAGCAGACTTGAATTATCTTCGTCACTGTCAATAGCTTTCCAAATACCAGCTGCCAGGGATGGAGTAAAAAATAAACAAACATCAGGAATGCATTTAAAGTCCCAGCTTAGTTTGTGTGTGTTGCAGTGGTGGGTTTCACCGGTTGGTGAAATTTAGAGAACCGGTGAGAGGGGGTTCCACCGGCGTACCTGGAAGTAAATCTGGTCCATCGCTGCCAGTGACCCACGGGAAGGAAAGGAAAGGAAAGAAGGAAGGAAGGAAGGAAGGAAGGAAGGAAGGAAGGAAAGAAAGGAAGGAAGGAAGGAAGGAAGAAAGGAAAGAAAGAAAGAAAGAAAGAAAGAATGAATTTATCATCACAATTGAGTCCAAAATTTTGGTTGCTAAGCAAGAGCGTTAAATGAGTTCCACCACATTTTAAAAGGTGGCCACTCCCACCCTGTCACATGACTGCCAAGCCGCGCCCACAAAATAGGCCACATCTACAGAGTAGGTTCTAAAAAATTTGAAACCCACCACTGGTGTGTTGCAACATAAGGGTGAATTCCCACCCTTTTTATTTTTTATTTATTTTATCAAATTTATACCCCGCCCTTCTTCTTATTAGGACCCAGGGCGGGTCCTAATGTTGTGTTGCCTGTGGAAAAGAGCAGGGCTTTTATCACATGGCTTTGCCTGCCATCTTGGTTTTTTTGATGTACCCTTGGCAGACATTGTTTTAGACCATGACCAGTGAAAAAATGTTGAAATGCAAATAAGGATGTTCTTACTGTGCTTCTGTTGGTAACTAAGATATGAAGGTTCATCAATTATCCATGGGTATAAACGTGCTAATGATATTCATGATTTCTTCCTTTACTATAGAAGTTAAATCGGATTATGTAAATAGCTGTTTTGGGGCATCGATTGGCTTAAGCTTTCCATTTCAAGAATCTCTGGAAATAAATACCAAGGTGAACTTCGAGAGATGTGGCTCAGAAGGAGGCATGAGCGGAGGTAGGAAATAGACTTCTTCACTTGTGTATTTAAAATGTCTTTGTTTCCATAAGGGGACTCAGGCACTAGAAATTATTCTTCACAAAGCAAAACAGACACAGCCTGCTGCATTCTCTTGCTGCCGGTCCTTATTCTATTTGATAAAACACAATTTGTTTGAGAAATTAATGATTCTTTCAAAGGAGAAGCAAATGTTTATGGTAGTCTTGGTCATAAAATCACTAGGACGTATATAGGAATGTCTTCAAAGTCTTGAATGTCATAGGACTCATTTTGTTTTGCTAATTTCTTGCCATTAATTGATTTCATTCATAAAGATGGATGGCAAATTAAAGGGGAAGGAACAATAACAGGAAAAAAATTATTTTCACAAGAAGGAGGTCAATGTTATGATGCAGTTTGAACATCTATGCTGACAAATGCTGTGCATACTATGATTATATATTATACTGTAGATCAGGGGTCTCAAACTCAATTTACCTGGGGGGCCCTGAAGGCAGTCTGGGTAAGGCTGGGCCGCATAAGGCAGTGGTCCCCAACCCCCAGGCCGCAGACCAGTGCTGGTCCGTGGCTTGATAGTAACTGGGCTGGAGTGAGCCTTGGGTTCCACGTGACCACCGAATGCACGCGCGGCCCATGTGACTCGACTCACCCGCTGGAGGTTCTCACTGGTCTGTGGAATTTTTTTAACATGAAACCGGTCCCTGGTACCAAAAAGGTTGGGGACCCCTGGCATAAGGGATTCACTCCCCCTGCGGGCCGCACTAATATTATACTTTCATATCACGGTGGGGGCCACAAGATACCGTCCTGCGGGCCACGATTGGCCCGCGGGCCGCGGGTTTGAGACCCCTGCTGTAGATGATTAGCACAATATTCCAAATCCTTGTAATTCTTATCACCTTTTAAATTACTTCAATTAATGAATGTCTGTAAAATTAGGGGAATCATAGAAATGAAGTCTAATTTTTTTCAACTGTTCAACTTTCCAGCTGACAATGAAAAAAAGTCAGTCGTAGAAGATATTATTCCCCGGGTAGAAGGTGGAGATGCCTCATCCATTGCCAGAATCATGGAAAATAGGAGCTCCATAGCATACCGCTACTGGGGGCGGTCATTAAAACTTAATCCCACCATTATTGATTTTGAGGTAAGCCTTTGCTTTCACGTGTAGGAATGCTGCATTTCTAAAGGATTGAAAGTGTACTGGAGCAGATCATTTTATATTTTGATAGTGATTCCATCTTAGAACAGGCTTAAATGTAATGGGCTGTAGATACGCTGACCTTCTCCCCGTTTCACAAGGATACAAACATTTTTTTGTTTTGTTTTTTAAAAATAAGAGGCAAAAAAAAAAGACTTTCAAAGTAAAGGAGAGGTAAGAAGATAGACAAGATAGATAAAACTTTATTGCGGTCATAGACCGAAAGACAAGATAAACAAAACACATGGGGATATACAGCCGAGCCCCGCTGAAGGGTGGGAGACAACAGGCAAAATTGATGACAAGGGCCATTCTGTCAACTGTACCATCTAACCGTTAGAAATTTAAATCTATGGTTTAGGACAGGGGTCTGCAAAGTTGGCTCTTTGAAGACTGGTGGACTTCAACTCCCAGCATAGCTGGCTGGGGAATTCTAGGAGTTGAAGTCCACCAGTCTTCAAAGAGCCAACTTTGCAGACCCCTGGTTTAGGAGTATGATCAGTTCGAATTGAGCATAAAGGTACGGTTTATGGTAAGAGAGGTAAGAAGAGGACTTTAATTCTTAATGTTTAAGTGTATGTTTATTGCACCATGGCAACAAAAGAAAGGTGGGAATAGGAGCCCTCGTTTTAGGAAATTGAGCAGTGTTATTCTTCAACAAGGAAGAATGAATTGTATTTTTTTAAACCTAGGTCCTGATAAAACGATTAATCCTGCTGTGAAGCATTTACAGCCAGGCAGTTTAGATATCCTGTCTAAGATGAGAAATAGCTACAGAGATGGAAACAGTCAACTGCCTTTGTAGATCCTTCTCATTGTTTCCTTAGTTGACAGAGACATTTGGAGCAAATGTGGGACGAGAAAGTGCTGAAGAAAATGGTGGTCACTAGATCATACACACCATACAGACTGTTTAAAATGAAATCAATTGTGGACATTTCATCTCAAAAAAATAAAAGGAGCCATTAAAAAAAAACTTTTCTGGCTCTCTTTTGCATACATTTTGTATCTGGCAGCAGGCTTAGATCTCCAAGAAATATAATAGGACTTTGGTTTTGTTCAGAAGGAGCGAATTCCATGTATTTGGTTGCTGAGCAATGCAACTAAGACTTCTCTAAGGTAACCAAATGAAATGATTCGTTTGTTGGGTTGCTGTATCCTCAGTCCGACCCTCTGGAATGGCCTACCCCCCAAACTTCGTACCATCACAGACCTTCGCCTTTTTCACCGCTCATTAAAACGCACTTGTTCCACCTAGCTGGCCTAGCTTAGAGTTAGATTTTAGTCTATATTTTAGCTTAGATTTTAGAATTGGGGATATTTTTAGTGGATTGGTTGAGATTTTAATATTTTTAGCTACATTTTTAGCACAGGTTATTCTAATTTAATCTTATTTTATTATTGTATTGTATTCATTGTTGTTGTCGTGGTATTTTTAATTCCCTGTGCACCGCCCTGATTCCATCGGGAGACAGGAGCGGTATACAAATCCAATAAAGTGAAACTGAATCCAGGGCTGCAAGTATAATATCAGTTCATTATATAGCAATAGACCACAGGTGTCAAACTTGATCGTGTCATGTGACGCATTGTGACGTATCACGATGTTTTTTGCCTTGCGGAGCCGGGGTGGGCGTGACCTTCCCATGTTCAAATGCGCTATCATTCAAGAGAGAATAAGGATACTAGATTTCCAGTTCACCATCTGAAGTACATGAAACAGTAGAGTATAGTGCAGCTTTGCTGGCTGGAGAAGTCTGGGAGCTGAAGTCCTTCAGACTTAAAGTTGCAAAGTTTGCCCACCCCTGGTATAGTGTGTAACATCCTTGAAACTTTGCTGGTATCCAGTGTAATGTATTGACTATATATATAGTTGTGTTAAGCCCTGGTAAAGCGAAACCAACCTTTAGATGACCCTAACTGTTAACTGCAACTGTTTTGGAGGAAAACCTAGAACATTCACATTTAGGCGGGCTTTTTCAAGTATTGTGATTGGTTAAGGCCCTGAGGGCCCAAGGTATAAATTACATGGATTTGCCTGTTCCATAGTTCCAGTTTTGAGTCAATAAATGCTGTTGTATCTATGCAGGTCTGTTCTTGCCTACTGAAGCCCACTGCACAATATCTAGAACCCATAATGTAATTGGTCTTTAAAGCAATAAAAATGCATTTTTCTTTTTTGACATACTAGTAAGGGCTACCTCCTGTTTTAATCCCAAAAATAACTGTGGCACAACTATCAGCTATATGAGATAAAGTTACAAAGCCTAGAAATGTATTAGAATAAACTTAATTCCATGGTTTGCAGCAACAATATTACAAATAATAAGTCACACTTATTATTAGTCACACTTATTATTCACATGCTTGAAGTTGGGGACCCAGCTAGACATCTGCCTTAATATCAGCATCGTTTTCAACCTAATAAATTGGTACTCCTGGCTGCCAATTTATTTTTTGCTGGGGCTTCTGAAGTTATCATTTCTCAGTGTTACCTTTTCTTATGGCACAATTGTATGCTGGATATTTTCTAAGGTGGAATGCCATTTGTGGAAAAAAGATGATACACCTGTATGATTAAATGGCTGCAGCTAGACATCCAAGAAATTAAACCTGTCAGGCAAAAGTTCCTAGAACGATGTTGTTATGCATCTGTTCAGGGGATAGGCTGGTTGTTACTTTGTACATTTGGAAGAAGACGCCATTTAACAACATTTGAAATGACATACCAGGCTCTTAAGCAATGTTGTTTCTTCCCCTGGAGTTTATCACCCTAAGCTACCATTCATTTTAGCTTGAATATAAAGTATTCAGAATTTCTGCTCTGAATATATCTTGCTGTCCCCTCTAGCTGCTTTTCTCCCTAGAATTTTTTTTAGGCACGAATATATATATGCTGTAGCAGAGAGATATTCCTGTCTTTCACATTTGCCGTTAGAGATTTTATTTATTCAGAAACCTACATAGCCAACTATCTTATACAATAGAAACCTGAGCAGCTCAGGAATAATAAGAGAAAGGAAAGAGAATTCAGAACATCCTCTAATTGCCAGTTCCTTGCTGAAAACCTTTATGCAATTCACTTTTTCTGGATGACTGTATAATTCGAGTCCCCAATTCTGGCAGATTCAGATGTTTGGAACTGCAAAACCTTCACTGTCCTGTAAATTCTGGAGTTGAGTTGTAATCAGTGGTGGGATTCCGCCAGTTCGCACCACTTTGGGAGAACTGGTTGTTAACTTTCTTAGCAGTTTGGTGCAGTGGTGGGATTCTCATAATTTAACAACCGGTTCTCTGTCCTGCTGATTTCTTCCAACAACCAGTTCATCAAACTGCTCAGAAAGTTAACAACCGGTTCTCCCGAAGTGGTGCGAACCGGCTGAATCCCACCACTGGTTTGGTGAACTGGTTGTTGGAGGAAATCATTAGGGCAGGGAACTGGTTGTTAAATTATTTGAATCCCACCACTGGTTGTAATTCCAACATATCTGGAAGGTGCTGATTTTAGGTAATGCTAAACCTCATTTCCTTTATTTTTCTATTTAGTTGAAGCCAGCTTTCCCATCCTGGGTGGATAAATTTCCATGAATTCTGATTGAAACTGTTTGCCCAGCATTTAGTCCTTAACCCTTCAAAGACAGCTTCAGGAACATAAAGTGCTTATGGTTTTGGAGTAGATTCAGACATCCAATAATTACTAACGTCCACTTGAATGTCCTCTCCATTTGACATACTGTTTTTTGCTAAAGTGTCTTCTGTAAATATTGTTTTAAAACACCCCTTTTTTCCCCAAGGCCATGGAGGATCTCTTATGCAGCAATCCTCTCAACCTTTTGAATTACAGGAAACCTCTGTAAACAGACTGCCCTGCACCTATCTCAGCATTCGTGACAGCTCTGCATGCTATTTGTATTTCTGTCACTTGATCTGTCTTTCCACACTGCGTCCTGTGCATTGGGCTGCAGAGCTTCAAGCTACCAATAACATGTAGCAAAGAATTAGAGGTTCCTGTATGGTTTTTATTGTCATCTGGAGCTCAGAAGGAATTTTTGCAGCCCAGATGTGCTAGAGAGATCCACTCAATTTAAATTTCAGAGCCCACCTTCTTTGCAGTCTCCAACAGCCCATTTTGATCTTGGCCAATAATTGATGGGAAAGGTTCTTGAACTTGCAAACTGTCACTCTGTGAAAATATTTATCCAGCATGTAGCTGCTATGTAAAAGGCAAAATCCATGTTGGGTAACAATTAGAAAGTCTTGGCAGATGGCAGACCTGGTTAGAAACTCAGTACGGTCAGGCTTAGTTAACAATTGGAATAGAGAGAGAAAATTCAAGAACTGTTGTCTGTATTGAGAAATTGGGTGGCGGCGGGGGGTGGGAAACCTTTAGATGGTAATGACAAATTGTCCTTATTCAGTATCAAGCAGATTAAAACACAACTTTAATTGGTAGGGAAAATGATCAATAGCATCACAATTAAAATTAAACGTACTGTACGACATAAAATTTAAAATATGAAATACAAGATTAAAATATGTACAAGTTTATTCAGTGTACACATATATCTTGTTTTTTTCATTTGCACAGAATTTTCAAAGTTGATTATAGCAGGGAAAAGAATTCAAACTGCAACTAATGCAAAATGTTAGAAGTATAAAATTAAAACTGATGGCAGTGCAATGCCTATTGTACAAATCAATGAGAGAAGCCAACTTATTCGGGCATGCTGCATATAGTTCTGTTCGTTGCATTTCCCAAAAAGGTATCACAAAAATGAAGAAAAAAAAACCTGTAGAAAAAGATGATCAAAATGATAAAGGGAACTAGAACAGCACCTTAGGGCAAGCAGTTGCAAGGTTTACGCTTTTAGCTCAGGAAAAATGGCAGGCCGAGAAAGGAATATAATAAGCAGTTTTAAAATAATGCAGAGCGTGGGGAAAATGTCTTGTGAGACATTTGCCTCCTGCTGTCATCAAAATAGTTGGGGAAAGTTCTCCCACTGAAGATGTTGAGCGGGGAGAAATTCAGATAGAGAAGAGGCAAGATTTTGCATTGCAGCCAGGCGATTATGGACATTGCTCCCATAGATGTAAATGGATGTGTATTATAGAGGCTCATTGTGTATAAGATGATTATTGGCCATGAAAACTCTAATGTTGACTCCAGACATCAGTGGAAGACACATCTGATCAGGAGAGTGGCAGGCCTGAAGACCCAATGTAAAAAATGGCACATTAGGGGGTGTTACTTGGAACCCTGACAGAGAGACCTATTGTCTTCATCTTCAAGTTCTGCATTTCCCAAAGTCGACTAGGTAGCTACAGTAAAAACAGTGTCTGATCCAACATAACTTTATGGATAATGGTTAGATGAATGGTTATATTTAAGATTTTTTGGGAGGAGGGGGAAATCAATATTTCATATTATAATGCAACAATCTTGCTTTTCGTAGACTTGGTTTTTGCTTTGATTTGCAAGTACGCACTTTCATTTTGTTGGTATAACTCATCTTGGCTATTGGCCTTGTAAGCAGCAAAGAGAGCAAATAGTGGAGCAATCTCTCCCTCAGATCTTACAGCCTCAGAAATTAGATCATTCTAAACTCTTTCAATGTGATATTTGTATATAGTTATTTATACCTACTTTTCCAGAAAATAAGGCAGCAATTTTAGCCAACCTTGTATCTGAAGTCACCAGATTGGGGAAAGCTGCAGAAACAGAATGATTCATTCCTTCTTTCTGAAAGCTTCAGAAAAGTAGTATGCTGGTATAAATAGAGACTTCATATTTTTATAGTTCCAGGAAGTGACTTGACTTGGGAAATCAAACTTGGTACAGATGAGAAACCCATTTTTAATGAACTTATGGCTGCTCTCAGGGAGAGATATTAGAGGCTAAAAGACCTCATGGCATGTTGCTTGATGCCTTTTCTCCCACACATAATGACTAGAAGTGCTCTACAAATCTCTGTAGTCACAATGACTTGAAGTCACTAAAATGTCAGTTCTTAAAGTCACCATAAGGCCTTTGGTGCTACTATTAATGCTTCCCCCTGTGTCCTGCTCAATATCTTCCAGGTCATCTAGCAGCCTTATAGAGAAACTTGGAGAAATTCTTTCCTGAGATCCTTTTAAAGATGATCTCCTTTATAGAATATCACCATTTCCTTTACAAATACAAGATTTAGGATAAGAAGTAGAAGTAAACCTACCTGAGGATTAATAGACTGGTCTACAGCAGGGATAGTCAACCTTTTTATACTTACTGCCCACTTTTGTATCTCTGTTAGTAGTAAAATTTTCTAACTGCCCACCGGTTCCACAGTGATGGTGATTTATAAAGTAGGGAAGTCAATTAAATTTAAAAAAGGAAAGTGCTTCAGTATCGGACAAAACCCCTACTGCCCACCATGAAAGCGGGAATGCCCACTAGTGGGCGGTAGGCACTACATTGACTATCACTAGTCTACAGGATCCCCAGAGCCTGAAATCACTAAACAATTCTATCCCTGTTTCTAAATATAAAGATAAAAGATATCTTTATATAATATAACAATAGACATTTTTTAAAAAGATATTGATAATGCAGTCCTAACCAGGGGTGGAATTCAGCCAGTTCACACCAGTTCAGGTGAACCGGATGCTAATTTTACATCTGGTTCGCTGAACCAGTAGTTGAAAGGACTGGCTGGCTAGCCAACCCCAGCCCGCCCTTCCCTCCCATGAGTCTCCACGTGGTCTTTCAACTACTGGTTGAGCGAACCAGATGTAAAATTAGCATCCGGTTCACCTGAACTGGTGTGAACTGGCTGAATTCCACCCCTGGTTAGGACTGCATTATCAATATCTTTTTTTTAAATTTCTATTATTATATTATATAAAGATATCTTTTATCTTTATATTTAGAAACAGGGATAGAATTGTTTAGTGATTTGAGGCTCTGGGGATCCTGTACACTAGTGATAGTCAAGGTAGTTTTGGATGCCAAGTAAGTGCAAGGCCTGTGAGGAGGCTCTAGGAGGGCGAAAAACAGGCCTCCTGGAAGTTCTGGAAGTCTGGAAATGGGCCCGTTTCCAGCTTCTGGGGGGCCTCAAGAGCCCTGGGAGGCCGTTTTCACCCTCCCAGAGGCTAGAGGAAAACTTCCGGAGCCTGGGAAGGACAGAAACACCCTCTCACCATGGTGCAAGAGGCCGAGTAGGCCACTCCCACCCAGCAACTGGGCAGAGAACTGGTTGCTAAAAAAATTTAATCCCACCCTAACTATTTCTTTTTCACTCTTGTTCCCCAAATGAATTCTTATAGCATTAATCTCTGTTGTTTCCAACACAGTCCAGCATAGATTTAGAGGATTTCAGGTAGCTGACTTACTGTAGACATTATCCACATTTTCTATATCTACTTCTGTATTTAATCCAATTGTTTCAGTTATGGGAGCCATTTGCTCAATGTGAAGATGTCTTTGGCTCCTGCACCATGTTGTTTCTTCCGTTCTCTATAAGAATACCACAAGGGTTGTTGTTTTTTTAAGTGTATATAGCAGTTTAAAAGAGGGAGGAGAAAATTGAGAGACAATCCTTGAAAAGCCAGACGAGGCCATTGATATCTTGGAATAATCTATCAAGGTGATTACCAAAATAAGTATTTGCCATTCCATCCAATCTGTACCTGCACCATTTAATTTTATTGGTTTACAAATGGCCCTTTCCCAAGATATGCTGGTACTTTCTGGGCATTGTACTTCAATTTTCCCAAGGTTGAGATAACACCCAAAACAGTCACCATATAAAAATAGCTTTCCTTTTTCTCTCTTTCCTCAGCTGCAGCCCATACATGAATTATTGTCCAGGACAAGCCTTGGTAATATGGAAACCAAGAAGAAAAACTTGAAAAGGGCTTTAGATCAGTATTTAATGGAATTCAATACCTGCCGTTGTGGTCCCTGTAAGAACAACGGTGAACCAATCCTGCTGGGCGCTACATGTGTTTGTGAGTGCAAGCAAGGCTACCTAGGCCCCGACTGTGGAGAGACAAAGAGGACAGGTAAGACTTCTGAGAAAACATTGTCAAATGAGACCTCCTGAGATCAGTAGGCTGTAAACAACATTTCCCTTCAATACCTTGGATCACCTTGTATGCCAGGCTACCAAAGGAGCTTTATCTTTGGAATCAGGTTGGCATTTCAAGCCACTTTGAAGGGTTAACTAAAGACGTTGTAGAAGTAGCTTACTGCAGGGGTATAAATCATATCAGAGACTCAAGGGCAGAGTCAAGGAAAGCCCCCAATAAATATTAATGGGGATGTCCAAGGCTCGCAGCTTAACCCTATGCAAATTTAAGTGTAGTTAAATTGATTTATTCTAGTGGATATGGGTAACACTTAATTCCGTATGGGATTGTGTCAGGTCAGTCACTTCAACCTCAAGTTCTCCAGATAATTCTTTGATATAGATGTGGAATCTCTCATACTCTCTCTCTCACACACATTGTACTCTCAAAGACCCATTACATAGATATATAGCAGAACCTGATGTTCCCCTGTCATCAGTAATTGCTTGCCTACAATTCTTTCAATCCATGAAAGGTGATGGGAAAGATGTCTTGCTGCTATCTATTACATACATTTATGGTGGTTGTGCCACCATAAAAATCAGCATTTATTTGGGAACTTTTGGTACAGTACTTACATTCAGCCACAGTCAACATTATCTGGGTTGCAGAGAAGAGAGCTAAATTGCATAATCTATGTACATAGAGTATATCAAGAGTAAAAGCACAAAAATGAAAGGAGGTATAGCTAGTGTGGTACGATGCTTAAGGCATTGGATTAAAGAGCATGTTTATACCTGGGTTATAGTTCAGTTGCAAACATTAAGGATTACTGTGACTCTAAGCCAGGCTCAGCCCAATTTACATTCCAGTTTTTTTGGTCTGAGGAAAAATTCGAATATAGAGTAACTGACAGGTAGTATGTGAATCAAATAAATAATCCACAAGAAAAGCTTCTACGGAAAATAATGCAGCAGATAGCACCTTAGAACGTCTGCCCCATTTAAAGTGCTTGGATACGAGACAGTATATTTTCTAATGCCTAAGGCAGGATTTCCCAACCTCGATACCCTTAAGATATGTAGACTTCCAGAATTCCTCAGCCAGCATGATGGGAGTTGAAGTCTACACATCTTAAAGTTGTTGCAGTTGGGAAACCCTGTTCTAAAACAACAGCTGTTGTGCTGTTGTCTTTGAGTTCGTTTTGGATCCTGTCACTCCTAATAAATTTGTCATTCCAATGAATACAGGTAAAAATGAAGATTAACAGGTGGGTCTTACAATGAACTCTTAAAGCAGCCTATTTTTCTCCACCCATTGCACTTTAAAGCTGAAACTTCAAACAACTTTAAGGGGTTTGGGCTGGAGGAGGAGGGGCTGACAGACAGAAGAGAATATTCTATACTTTTTTATGATTGCGAATATTGCAGGCAACACATGATTCGTGCAATGTGCAACAGTCCTAGGTCTCTCTTCTGGCTGCTTCTCTGTAACAATACAATGAAATAGAAAAGGGAGTTATATTGTTAGTATGCTGTGAATTTCCCTACTTCACATTAATTTTACAGGCTGTTATACTGGTTTTTTAAAGCTGGATAAGGCAATCTTGGCTTATGGCCTTGATGGAATATATGTGTGTGCAATGCTTCAAGTTCTAGAAACAGGATTATGATCCTTTCCCCCTTTGATTGAGACTTATGGTGAGAGAAGTTACCACCCTTAGTTCCACCCTCATATTCTAATAATGGATTCCTAGAGGAAGATGGCTACTGGATTAGGATAAACCTTATCTGATTCAACAGAACTCTTCCTACATGCTTACATCAAAATACTGTTGGTCTTGATTAACATACAATAGCATTAGTTCTGGAATAAGTGTCTTTTAGATCAAGGATGGTCCAACTTTTCAGAACTTAGTGACAGCTACAGCAATTCCAGAAATATATAAGTGTTGCAAAGCTATAGAATGTTGCTGGTATTCTTACTTATTAATAATTGCCAGCAATGTCCAAGTTCATTCATAAACTGGAATGGGTTTGATTTCTTTGTTTTACTCTACATGTTGAACAAATCTAAAAACTGGCTTTACATGAAAGTTGCTAATCACAATGTACTGTGTTACAGGTTATCCAGCCCAAGGTAGCTGGAGTTGCTGGACTCCATGGGCAGCTTGTCAAGAGGGATCTAGACGCCGCACAAGACAGTGTACAAATCCACCTCCTGAAAATGGTGGAACAACATGCCCAGGCAGGAATACGCAGACAGAGACATGTTAATAACTAATAATGCTGTGAGTGGATTAATGGGTTGTGCTACCAGGCAGGAAAATGTTGGGAGCTTGAGGCAAATGGAGTCAAAACAAATGGGCCATAAATATTGACTTACCTTTACGACAGTGGAAAATCCCAGTAGCAATCATATAAAGAAAATAAATGTTTTGTACACTTTGTACACCAGAATTGTAACTGTAGTAATTATTTTTGTTGAATGTAGAAGTCCATCATAAGGAGGATATTTTTGCTCTGCACAAAATTTAAAGCAAAAAAAAATGTTATATTGCTAGCCCTGTAATATATTACTGACTAACATGATGGGACTATTCAGAGAATTCATCTTCGTGTAGATACCTAGTGTATTGATACAAAATAGAATGTACTTTCTTCCCAGAATTGTCTATTTTACTATCATGACAACAAAAATGTTTTTTAATCTGCTACTGGACAAATTTGTTCCCAAAGTAAGATGTAACAATTGGGTCCAAAATTATGAAGATTCTTCTTCTTATCCTCATATGATATTTTTCTCAATTTCACTACTATGGCTATAATTCAAGAGTTGATCAGTACAATATAGGCTTTTTTCTTCAGATAAACCAATTTCTAAACAAAGCAGTCCTTTTGGTGTAACTAAAATGATAAATTGCCTCTGGATAAAAATCCTCTATCTATTCTGTCACTTAGGTATTCTTAGCTTTTTAAACAACAGCAATAGCAATAATACTTTGGTGTAACACTTTCCAAACTTCAGGAGTTGTGGAAACCACAACTGTGGGTCAGAATTCAAGCAGCTGTTACAGCTGTCAAATCAAAGCACAAATATTCAGATAAATATTCAGTGATCCAAGGTAGATGAAACATTAAGGGAATCTAGGCATTTCTGAAACCATAGTAGATCTACTCAAATTGTTGTAAACTAAATCTAATAAAAGCATTTTGAAAAACAAGTGTGAACTGTCTGCCTTTTACTTGGCACATCCAATAACAAAAGATATTCTGTTTAATCTGTTTTAATGATGTAATGGCAGATAACATAAGGATAACAACATTTCTGGGAACAATTTATGCTGATGAGGGGGAAATCCTCATGGTGACTTCTGTAGGGTAAACAACTTGTGCTCTTTGTGAGAATGGCTCCTACGTGGGAAAAGAAGCTATTAGTGTAGTAATGTGTTGTATAGCTCTAAATGAATATATTTAAGGTTTCTAAATAAATCTTTTGTACAAATACATAGTTACCTTTCTCACTCTACAAAAATCTTTATCCAATGGAGCAGACCACTTCAGAAGAAGGTTTTACAGATGGACAGCTAGCTATCCACATCTACCTGAAAATGATCCTTCTCATTGTGATCAAGAATATCATTTCCTGCTGGGAGAATGGGTTTCTCAACTTCTCATAAGAAGTAAACATCATGGCGCAGTCAGAAATGTTGTTTATGGGTGTTCTAGTGAGTTATTTCATGTTAAAGCATGAGTATCTGCCTATTAAGCTGTTTCAATCATTACATGTTGCCACTCCTAATGCAGAAATAAAGAAGTTTTGATTTCATTAGGCGGGGCATAGGCAGAGGAGGGCTGGTTGATCAATTGAAGTGTTGAACAAAATTAATCTAAGCATTTATCGACAGGCAAGTATGGTGATAAATGGAATCCAGTTTAAATTAGAATGGTCTCAAAGGTTTTTCAGAGATAGATCTGAAATGGGATCTTTTTTTTTTTTAAATGGGAGTGGTTCTAATTTCAAGCCTCACTAGCTACCGTTCATGTTTCATATCAGCTTTCCTCTATAGATCATTCCACAAAGCTTCAAAGCCCAAAATTCAATACAGAATAACAATAGGATATAATGTAGTACACTGAGCATAATCCATACTTAAATAAAAGCTTGGGTGGGTAGAAAGGTCTTCCACAGACAACCTATGAGAACTCCATCTTTGGCATCCAGTCTGAGCTCCATAAATTAAATATAGAATCAATTATAAAAATGAGTTTGCACACTTATCTATAGCAGTGGTAGTCAACCTGGTCCCTACCACCCACTAGTGGGCGTTCCAGCTTTCATGGTGGGCGGTAGGGTTTTGTCCCATACTGAAGCACTTTCTTTTTTAAAATTTAATTGACTTCCCTACTTTTAAATCACCATTACTGTGGAACCGGTGGGTGGTTAGAAAATTCTACTACTAATAGAGATACCAAAGTGGGCGTTAGGTAAAAAGGTTGACTACCCCTGATCTATAGAATAGAGAATAACAGAGGTGGAAGGGACCTTGGAGGTTGTGTACCAACCCCTGCTCAGGCAGGAAGCCCTCTATCATTTCAGACAAATGGCTGTCCATTCTCTTCTTTAAAACCTCCAGGGTTGGTGTACTCACAACTTCTGAAAGCAAGTTGTTCCCCTGACAAATTGTTCTAACTGTCAGGAAATTTCTCCTTAGTTCTAGGTTGTTTCTCTCCTTGATTAATTTCCATCCATTGTTTCTTGTCCTGCCTGCAGGTGCTTTGGAGAATAGGTTGGCCCGCCTCTTCTTCGTGGCAGCCCCTTATTGGAACATTGCTATCATGTCACCCATAGTCCTTCTTTCATTAGACTAGATCAGGGGTGGGCAAACTTTGCAACTTTAAGTCTGAAGGACTTCAGCTCCCAGACTTTGCTGGCTGGAGAATTCTGGGAGCTGAAGTCCTTCAGACTTAAAGTTGCAAAGTTTGCCCACCCCTGGACTAGATATATCCAATTCCAGCAACCATTCTCAATATGTTTTAGTCTCCAGTCCCCTAATTTGTTGCTCTTTTCTGCATGCAATATGTAATCTTTTGATTACATATTAGAGGTTTTTTTTTTTAAAAAAATAGCATATTTTTAAGACATAGAGCAAATAGTGGGGGGAAATAATGGATGCAAGAAAGATAAATAGCATTTTATTTGTTTTGGTGAAATCTGTTTGGTTGGGCCAATTTAAACTTCAAAGTCTCCAAATTCCAGCTTGGTATAATCTTTGTACAACCTGATGATGTATAAAGGACTCATAGCCACACAAACAGCCCTTCCCACGGAGGACAGAGTTGCACAAATGAGGCTATTTTCTGTTTAAGACTAGCTATGAATCATCTATTAGTACACCAGCATTTTATCTCCAAGGATCCCGGAACTGGAGATGTTAACAGTCTGGTTGATTTAAGACCTCTTTTGTGGATGCAGAACATAAATCCCGGGGTAAGAATATGCACAGGACTGAGCTAAGTTGAAAGACTGTGCTGGGGAGTCCAACAATAACACCTTCCTAATGAACTGCGGTGAAAATGGGCCTAGGTGAATATAGGCAGACCTAGTAAATATCAACCAAGATGTATCTGAGTGAGACAGCTTTAACAGGCAAAGGCTCCAGTGCTAATAACTTAGGTGGCAAAGGACAAGGTGAAGGGCAAAAATCAATCTTGGATTTGCCATGCATGAAACTTTCAGACACGCCTCTTCTTTTCCCGCCTCTCTCTCCCAAAAAGTCAAGGGGGAAGCAGTTTGTGATGCTTCACTGCAGCATAAATGGAGGACATAGACAGGGCTTCATTACCGATGCACACACCATCTTCTGGGTGGGGTTTATTTGGGTGGACCAAGCGTTGGCACAAAATAAATACATTGCCTGCAGAGATTGGGCCTCAGATAATTACATTCCTCCAGAGATCATGATTGAAGCACAATGATTCAATCTCGCCCTGAGCAATAAAGCAAAATAATCCTTTAGTGGCAACAGCGCTGCGTCCATATTTGATTAAGCTGGCTGGAGAGAACAAAATCAGGACATGAGAAGGGTCCCTTGACTTGAACAAATGAAATGCTTTTTAATAGCAGCAGGTTGGAGATACACGCTTTACAGCACTGCCTTGATGGGCATTTCAAGTTTCTTGTAGCTCCACTAACCTGATTTAATACTGCTTTACACCCTGGAGGATTAAAACAATGCCTCATGTGACCTTTCTGTAAATATTACCCCTTCCCCCATGTTTTTTCAACTGTTGTAGTTCATGAAAGCAATTTTCTTCAGATTGAACCAACTACAATATTTGATCTGTCTGTAGAGACAGCAAACTGCGTAGCACTTTGAAAATGATAACGATGGGTCAATGTTTTGCTATTTTTGATTTTAAAAAGTATGTATGCTTTCATAAAAAATATGAAACAATCCATCTGAACTCTAGCTGCGTTTATTTGATTGCTTAACCCCCCCACCCACCCCCGTCACCTTACATATTGTTTTAGTCATAACCAATTCTAAGTGGCTTACAAGGCCAGTTTACAGGAAAAAAAGGATTAAAACAATAAAAGCAGCAAACACAGTATTCTGGCTTGGAAAATATCATAGAGCAGTTTACAGATGACAAACAAACAAACAAACAAAGAGGTTCTTTAGTGTGCCATGTTTGCACTACTGGATCAGCTCCCAACCTCAAAATATTGTCTTATTTCAAGCCTGAGATTTTGCAATTGTTTCAACATTCTGATGTTAAACCACTATCCATATTTAAGCCTCTCAACTAAATTCTACAGCTATTTTATTCTTGATAAAACTATGAGCCAAATATTTCTAAGGAGGCTTGGTGATTTCCTGATTTACAATTAGGGGCAATATTATGATGCAATATTTAGGTCATGGAAATGGGAGATAATGCATTTCTTTACTCTTAAGACTGTATATCCAAACAATATGGTATTTACAGCCACTATCTAACAAGCACATGTAGTATTCTTAAGCGCCTCTTGGTTTACTATCATGATTTTTTTAACATCATATTGGTAGCAACAATATAAAAAAATGTTGAGACTCTAAAAAGAGTGCAGAGAAGAGCAACAAAGATGAATAGGGGCCTGAAGGCTAAAACATATGAAGAATGGTTGCAAGAATTTATAGACCAGTACAGGGGTGAGAAATTCACAGGCCACGGGCCAGAGGTATCATGTGCTGGTCACGCCCACCCCTGGTTTAGTGAAGGGGAAAAAAGTCCCGATACATCACGTGATGACATCATGACATTGTGAGTTTGACCCGTGAACTAGGGGGTCAATGATTGCCATATCTATGGTTTGGGATTAGGTGGGAGATCTGGGTCCTCTGTTAAGTTCAGGGCCCTATTGAACTTTTGAAATTTGCGGACAAGCATGAAAACTAACTAATTCATCAACTGAGTTTTATTTCATGATGTGTGGCTGGGGAGAAAATACACATATGCATTTGGTGTACTCTAAGAGAATATAAGTTTCAAAACTCCTGCATGTACCGAATGCAAAATCAGAGTTTTAATAGAAATGCTGAATCTGTTCGCCCATAGATATTTATTCAGCCATTTCTCTTATGTGCAGTAGAACTTGACAACATTTTTTTTTAAATAAAGTAATTGTCAAGGGTTGGGGAAAAAACAAAAACAAGGAGAGATACGATGATGACGTTGCCGTGGCCTGCAAAGCCAGACAACCAGAAATCAGCTCGGCAAGGATCTTAAATTCATTCAGTGGGATTTAGCTCCTTTATTTTCCTGAAAAGAAGGCAACCTCTGACACCCTTACAAAGGCAAGGAAACATTCATCCAATCTGTCAACTTTGTCCACGTAGCACGTGGCAGCAAAATACCGCTTTTGAGGCGCTCTTCAAATGTCACAGAGAAACCACCCCGAGCCCCGGGCTCCCCCACTTCATCCTCAACAATGAAAAATGAGAGATTGTGCAAGGAAGCTGAAGTGAAAAGGAAAAAAGAAGAAGAAGAAGAAGAAGAAAAAAAAGAAGAAGCTGGATGGAGAAGAGGAGGAGGAGGAGGAGGGGGAATCTTGCCTGCCAGGCCTGTAAAAGATTATGAGCAATTACACAGTTACTCTCGTAGTCAAAGAAAGTAATATAAGCAGCGCTGAAGGGCTCAGCGTGTAAGCCATACCCAGTGAGATAAAGCTCCAGTCATTTGCTGGCCTAAATTAAAAGCTCATAATAGGGATACACAAGCGCACAAACAGAGGGTGGGGGTGGGTGGGCAGAGACAGTATACACTACCAGACGCTCTCTTTGTAATAAAGGAACTTTATCTTTCCCCCCCCCACACCCCATGAAGAGATGCTTATTGTGTGTGCATGTGTCTGTGTGTACATTTTCTCTATACTATATAGTGTGTATAATACTGTGCACACTTCGTGCTGCATAGTATACTATATAGTGCTATACAATATATAGTATTATGCACACTGTATACTATACAGTACTATATCCATATGCGTGTGTGTACAAGTGTGCGCGCATACACACAAAAGATACGCATATCTACTTGCTCTCTTGCTTTCTTGGCAATGAATATGACCTGCAGGATCTTATTACCTTCCTGATTCATCTAATGGGTGGGTGTTACCTTGGTCCAAATGCAATGTTGGAAAAGTATCAGAATCAGATGTGGGTCAGGATAGGAAGAAACAACCTGATTAGCAAAAGCAGGAGATCTGGATAATGGGAACCAGCCCAGCATCTTCGATGTTCAAGGTGCAGACGCACGATAACAGCACAAAAGGGATTCTGCAAAATGGTTGACGTGGGGGGGAGGGGGGGGAAGAGAAAAATCCTTCTCTCTTTCTCTCCCCCCCCCCCCCCTGGGTACTTTGTTGGCTTGGTTTTTGTGATCTCCTTGAGTCAGGCAACAGCGTGCACGTAAATAAATCAATTAGTCACATTTCACTGGAAAAAAAAATTGGTACAGATTCCCCAGGAGGTTGCGCTGTGCGTTAGAAATATGTCCGGGCATTCGATCTCTTTTTAAAATACGTTCCTAGCAGGAGTGCTGGAATACTTAGCTGAATGGCAAAAAAACCTCATTCTGTTTTCAATTCCAGCTGCCACACAGACTTGGCCAGTGATGGTGAGCCTATGACACATGTGTCAAAGGTGACATGCCATGAAGTTTTGAGTGACAGGCCAGTGTTCACCAACATCCGACAGCAACTGCACACCCCCATGTTCATGTGATTTGGGGAGGTTGCAGCGACTATGCGCGAATGGGCATGCTCTCGTGTGGCTTTTGCGCCCTCAAAAATCACATACCGTATTATAAGACTCAGCTTAGTTTTTGGGGAGGAAAATAAGAAAAGCAAAATTCTGCCTCTGCCTACCAGCGTCCATCAGTATTCATCTGGCTAGCATCCTTAGCAAACAGCCTGGTCAGTTTCAGCACATTAGTTTGCTGGTTGTGAGTGTGCGCATTGGGCACTCGTTGGGGCTGATATGCAGCTTCAAAAACACAGTTGATCATCGTAGGGAGCACCAGTGAGTAAAGCAGGTGGAGCATGGAAGCGGTCAGACAAGGCAGCAACGGTTCTGGGTTGCCATTTCTGGCGGGCGGAGGTCTAAAATGTGATGTGCAGACGCAGCGATCAGTGGCAATGAGATTTGGTGGTCCCTGCAGCCTTGAACGGGTCTCAAAGGGGAGTGCTCAGAGGCTGAAAATGTGGGGCGCAGAGGCCAAAAATGCAAGCCACCGAATGATCTGTGGCAATCCCTGCTGCCTGGAACAGATCTAAAATGGGATGTGCGGAGGCCAAAGGGTGCGGACCAATGGGTGGGCAGGGCTACATTTAATGTGTAAGATGCACTCAAATTTTCACACTCTTTAGGGAGGGAAAGTGCATCTTATATTTTGAAAAATATGGCACGTACAAGATATGCTTTCTTATGAAGGTTGCAGACGCTGTGGAAAAGCTTCCACATACTTTGGAGAATTGCACAAGGTGGCCCTGAGTGGCAAAAAGGGCACCAGGGGTGATGTTGAAGCCTGAGGCCCAGCCTCCACACTGCCACCGAATGCTTTTATGCAGGTAGCTGGAGATGGGGGGAGAGGGTAGATATAGAATTGTTTCTCTTTTTTGGAAGGGTGGAGGGTGACATGCCAGCAGAGTCAAGTTAGATATTTCCAAATTTTTGGCATGCCGAACCTAAAAGATTTGCCATCACAGAGTGTGTTTTTCTCGAGTTTGACAACATTGACAACATGACTGGTTGCTCTTAAATCAAGGACTGTCTCTACTAATACACGCATGCACGTGGCTGTGTGTGTGTGTGTGTGTGTGTGTGTGTGTGTGTGTGTTCCAGCATAACTCTGGAATGCCAATTTCAACCAAACTTGGTACACAGATGGCTTACTCCCTGAAAACAAATATTGTGGGGATAAAACACTCCTAACACCCCTCAAGGGTGTGTTTTCTGTTAAGATACAGCTTGTTGTGTCTTAAAATAGCTTCTACTATACTGCCATAAAATGGCTTCCACTATGCAGCACAGTGGAATTGCCATGGTAATGGTTTCACAGTACTCCTTATTAGCCTCCCTCTAATAAGGGGGGAAATCCAACATTAGAAATTACGTTTGGTCTGGATATTTTCCCCCTGTAAATAAATACTTGGACAACGCTGGGTAAATCGTCTAGTACCAAATAAATATGAGCTGATGTACTCACTGGAAGAAACAAACAAGCATACATTGAACAGGATATCTGCTATTTTGATTGCTGTTTGCCAGACTGACACGGGGTAAACTCAGACAATTTGTGAGCAATTCAAAATTGATTTTGTCTGACCAATTAATCTGCAGAATATTGTGGCTTTAGAAAGACTGTTGTGTTTTAAAGAAGAGCCTGCAAAATATTTTGGTTATGATTGTCCTTTGGGCTGATCCCCCCCCCCGCCCCCTCACGGTCCATGTCTAATGAGATAAATGCTTTACTGATCCTTGAAAAGTTTCTTCGCTGTATTTCTGCTCTCCCACCCAGCTCCCCAGGGTTGCCCTGCTGTCAAAAATCCTGATTTATTTTAGCTCAGTGAGCCATTCAGCATTATGATGTGGTGTGTGTTTCAAACATCGGATGCAACTGATAGGTACTTAATGAACCCCTGAGTTCCTAGCAGTCCTGCTTCATATTTATGCTAGAAAAGACAGGGGAAATTTACATAAGAGACTTCCCTCTTGTCCAACTGGGCAGCTTTGAGTTTCTGCTTGAAAAGTGATGAGTGTCTCTGAAATGGAGGAAAGCTAATCAGAAAGCTGAGAGTTTATTTGCTAAAATAAATCCATCGGAAATGGTAGCTGAGAAGTGGATTCTGCAGCAACAGCATTTAGATATCTTGATGCATCTTGAAAAGAAAGGAAGTATATTGACATTTTGCGTCAGATATGAAGACATGTGTGATTGGCAGTAAAAAAAAAAGTAGTTTCTTTGAGTACCTGTATTTCATAATGTAAATTTCAGCATCTTCCTAATCTTGTTAGGTTCAGAAATTAAGCAAGGTCAGATCTGGTTAATAATCAAATGGGAAGATATAGGCCAGACCCCAAACTTAAAAGAAAAATCAAACAGTAAAAGCAGTGACGAGCCACCGCATGTCTCTATGTCATCATCAGGAGGTGAGCTTAATCTGTGGACATGTTTACCTTTTCATTTCATAACTGGATTCATTTATATTCATGTGGTATTCATTAACTTTCTAACCTGCCTTTTGACCAAAGTTTGTTCCTTTGGATAACATATGCAAAATAAGATTCAAAACAACAAAAACATTAAAACAATAAATGTATTTTATAACACCATTATAAAAAGCAGTAGTTAATGCAGTGTGTTTTAAATTTGGAAACTGTTCAGATGTATGGACGTCAACTTCCAGAATTCTCCCAATAGCATGCTGGCTGAGGAATTCTGGGTGATGGAAGTCCACACATTTTAAAGTATCCCAAGCCAGAATTCCATCCCTTATTGCAATACCTAAGGTTATTCTAACATTTGCTATTCTGTCCCTTGCATGTGATGGTTCCAATTTGTGCTGCACAATGAACGCAACATTCTCATCTGAACCTATGAAAGAGATGAAATGAGCAATTCCATTTTAAAAGAAAATTACAAACGGACACACGGAAATAAAATGCAGCGCAAAGGATGATGACAGATGGAGCCTTGTGCTGTTTTTAATCAGTGACCCAAATGAATGTTAAGAATGGTTAAAACGTGCAGTTCACTAAGCTCTCAAATGAGGGTTTTGCAGATGGATGGAGCTGTACTGCAATAGATATGATGGAAGCTGGTGCAATCGTGTTGCATGCGTTTAAGCCATTGTGGTCTAAAAATGTCAGGCATTAGCATATATCCCACCTAACTACATACATGCCTTCTAAGCATTTAACTGCATATTTCGATCTTACTGATTTTTATGGGGCTAAATCAGATGGATGTCCTTTAGCAGCAGAAATTGATTCCTCTTTTAAAAAAGGCAGTTTAGATGCTAAGGAATCATAGCATTGGCCCTACAGATCCACCCAAAATTAGGGAGATTTCCTATGTAAAGGAGGTGATGAGGTTATAAATATGCAGTGCAATGCAAACCCTAACTCCCCATTTGTATCTCTATCTCCATGAATAGGATAGGATAGGATAGAATAGAATAGAACAGAATTCTTTATTGGCCAAGTGGGATTGGACACACAGGGAATATCTTTCGGAGTATAAGATGCACCAAGGTTTTGAAGAAGCAAATTACAAGGTAGGTAGGTAGTTAGAGGGGGAGAGAGGGAGAGAAAGAAAGAGAAATACAGTAGGTATATAGGTAGGTAGAGAGAATAGGTAGGTAAGTAGATAGATAAAGGGATAGAGAGAGAGAGAAATAGAGAGAGAGAAACACAGTAGGTAGATAGGGAGAGAGAGTGTGTGTAGGTAGATACGTAAGTAGGTAAAGGGGGAGAGAGAGTGTGTGTGTGTAGATAGGTAGAAGGAGAGAGAGAGAGAAATAGCGAGAGAGAGAAATACAGTAGGTAGGTAGGTAGGTAGAGGGAGTAGGTAGGTAGGTTGATGTTTCCAGGTGTATTTATGCATGTCCTGGAGAAGGAAATCGCTGACAAACCTTAAGACTTTGTTTCTCCTGCACAGAAACAGTTAAAGAGCTTTCCAAAAAGAAATAGAAAGTGTTTTTGCACTCTGCAAACCTCCCCAAAACAGCCAGTTTCTCCGTGAAAATGGGCCCGGTTTTTTTTTCAAATAAAAAGCATGAATAGCCTTGGGGGGGCTTGCAGAGTGCTCATGGGGAAGGGGTGAAAAATGAGCAAAAAACCAACCAATTTATGGCGAAAATGGGCCATTTTTGTGTCAAATAAATTGCATGCATAACCCTATGGAGGCTTATAGAGTGCTGCTGGGAGGTGGGGGGGGGGGCAAAAAATGGCCTGATTTAAGCTAATTTCTGCCCTCCTCAGCCCCAGGAGCTCTCTGGAAGCCTCCATAAGGCTAGGTACGCTAGTTTGGTGAAGGGGGTGGAGTTCCAGGAGGCAAAAAATGCTGTATTTGACGTATAAAACGCACCCAGATTTTCAGCCTCTTTTTAGAGAAAAAAAGGTGCGTCTTATACTCCAAAAAATATGGTATATATTGTGTCATCCATGCTGTCTCTCTCCCCCCAAATATATATTTGGATATTTCTCTATGTATTTCAAAAGCTGGCATACAAATACCTAAAATACTCTGGTGAGATCAACCGCTGAATTGACCCCAAATACAGCATATAGAAAGAGCATCTGGAAAGACATCATCTGAAAATACAGAGCCTTTCCCAAACCCATTAACCAGGAGAAAAGAGGCCTAACATTGTTCTTATTAGCACCAGAGAGATAGTTCTCGAAGTTTAAAACCTCACCAAGCTCTAAAAAATGCAACCTGAAGATTTAGAGCCCAGGATAAGTCCTTTTCCCGAGAAAATTCTGAATTCTGAATTACCTGTCCCCCCCCCCCCCAAACCTGGATTAGTTTATTCTTAATGGAAACTTGGCCAAATAAGTGGATACTCTTAAAATGGTGCATAGAAGCCTGTATGTAAAAGCATTTGCTCAAACCTTCCAAATACTAAATTTGGATTAACTCTTACTCCATAGCCTTCCCCCCCACCCTTCCATTTGTGATTTCTTCTGCCTCTGGATCCAGGCATTGTTGTTTCAGACTCAGTCTGCTGTCCTTCTGAAAACGCTGTACAAGGCAGCAAGAGGAGAGGACTTTTGTGATTTCTTTCTTCTAGCTGGGCAGAAAAGAAATAAATCTCACTAACTGTGCCATTCAAAGTACTTATCAGGATCTCTACTTTCCTTTGACAACGATCACCAGATGCAAGGTTACTTAATGCACAAGGCAACGATTAATCTATTTTATTGTGCAGAAATTCAAAGTATTTCCCTATGACCTTTATGAATTTCATTAATGTTATTTTGTGCTTGTACGGCGCTCCAAAATGCTTGTGAATATATACTTCTGAAAAGTAATTTGCTGGGAGAATTCATGCGATGAATAAACATATCATTATTACACAGCTAAGAAACTAGAGGGTCACAGAGGTATTTGAAAGAAGTTCACAATCCATATTTTCTTTCTTTAAAAAAAAAAAAACCACGACCTAATTGGCTAAATCAGTTATGTTTTAGGCAATAAATGGGAAACGGGATGTATTGGCACATTGCTTTCAAGTTTCACATTTGACGAGGCTGCTTTGATTGAGATTTAAGCTTTCATTTATCCTAGGTATCTCAGCAGCTAGAAATACCCTCCAGTGACTATTAGAAAAGCTGTATTGTTACATTGATAGAAAAATAAGTAATATGCTCTTGCTAGAGGTTGCTTTACTTAACTATCTGAAAAAGGTCAATATTTCTTAATGCTGGAAGGGGAAATGATGACCTTTAATATTACAAGGTACCTCTGCACCCTTAAGCTCTCCCATGACTGGCATAATAAACATTCATCAAACAGATTTTAAAACAGTATGCATTTTTTAATCCAAAAGGTAATATGTGGTGCCTCCTCTGTAGGCTCCAAAGTTTATTGTATTTCATTCACACATTTCCACATCTGAAAAAGGGTTTCTAAAAGGGACTACGCTATTTAACCCATCATCCAGCTGTTTGGATTTATGAACAAAACTAGCATAACCTGCATGTTCTCTTTCCAAACAGCTTTTTGACACAATTATTAAGTAGTTTCCTGGCTTGGCCCTGGACAAGGACTGCCGCCATTTTGAGGAGGTGGGTTGTTACATTGCCGGCTTCTAGATTTTTGTCTTCCACTACTTGGGGTCCAGCTGGACCAGCAGCTCCAGTTTCCATCGATTGGAACATCTGGGGGAGAAAATAGTGATGTTATGAGGTCAAACAAATAAGGTAATGTCACTCCTAATTTTCCCAATTCTGGTTTGGTCTAAGCAGATTAATAAATGGAACCATAATCATATTTATAATTTTTGATATAAACTACAGTAGAATAATTTCTAAAATGAGAAAAAAGCACACTCAGAAATGTAATATTGATATCCATGTTATTAACTGTGCCTTGCCTTGATTGAAATAAATTAGTGTGGAAAATGCAATGCAATGCAATACAATACAATACAATGCAATGCAATGCAGTACAATAGCAGAGTTGGAAGGGACCTTGGAGGTCTTCTAGTCCAACCCCTTGCCTAGGAAGGAAACCCTATACTGTTTCAGACAAATGGCTATCCAACATCTTCTTAAAGACTTCCAGCGTTGGGGCATTCACAACTTCTGGAGGCAAGCTGTTCCACTGACTAATTGTCCTAACTGTCAGGAAATTTCTCCTGAGTTCTAAGTTGCTTCACTCCTTGATTAGTTTCCACTTGTTGCTTGCTTCTTGTTCTATCCTCAGGTGCCTTGGAGAATAGTTTGACTTCCTCTTCTTTGTGGCAACCCCTGAGATATTGGAACACTGCTATCATGTCTCCACTGGTCCTTCTTTTCATTAAACTAAACATACCCAGTTCCTGCAACCGTTCTTCATATGTTTTAGTCTCCAGTTCCCTAATCATCTTGGTTGCTCTTCTCTGCACTCTTTCTAGAGTCTCTGCACTCTTTCTAGAGTCTCTGCACTCTTTCTAGAGCGAAAAGGATTTAAGCAGCGGCAGCCACAAATCAAAATTGACAAGGTAATAGATGCAGTGTCTCAGTACAAGGAAGTACAGGCAGTCCTCAACTTATAACAGTTCAGTTAGTGACTGTTTGAAGTTACAGCAGCATTTTTCACACTTATTACCATTGCAAGTTCCCCAAGTGCACATGATTTTCCTTCAGATGTTTGACAACTGGTTCATGTACTTATGACAGTTGCGGTGTCTTGGGTCATGTGATCAACTTTTGCGACCTTCTGACAAGCAAAGTCAACGGGGAAGCCAGATTCACTTTACAACTGGAGTGATTCACTTAACAAATATAGCAAGAAAAGTCGTAAAATGGAACAAAACTCGCTTAATAAATTTATCACTTAGCAACATAACTTTTGGGCTCAATTGTGGTTGTAAGTCAAGGACTGTAGTAGACCCTCAGAGGAAGTGTTGTGGCCTTATACTTTCAATGGTGGGAGAAAATGGAAGGCCAAACATTCTGTGGGAGCCATTTGCCCATTGGCTGTGCATGCACATTTATGTGCAGGAAACATTTGTTTATTCTCTCTCTACCAGAGAGGAAAATGTCCTAAGTCACTTTGTCTCAAAGTTCGGGGAAGGCACATTTTGTTCATACCCACCCAGTTGGAAGAGCAGCACCTGAAGTGGTTTACACAGCACAGGCCAAAGAATGATAATCAGTATGAAAAGGAAAGGACACAGGTACATATTCCAATCTTTTAGTCCCATGTATGTATCTAGAAGGAGGATTTGCTCTGGCAAACATTTTTACATTTTAATACGTTGTCCTGATGTTCATGTGTTAATGTTTTTCACATTAGAACCTATTTGGTACCAATCTGGGGATTAGATAGTTATAATGAAATTATATTTGCAATACAAAAAATGATAGTGGTGGGTTTCAAAATTTTTTAGAACCTCTTCTGTAGGTGTGGCCTGCTTTGGGGGAATGGCTTGCTAGCCATGTGACCAGGTGGGACTGGCTTGCCGGCCATGTGATTCAGTGGGAGTGGCTTGGCAGTCATGTGACTGGGTGGGCATGGCCAACTTGTAAAATGCGGGGAAACTCACTTAACAATGCTCTTGCTTAGCAACCAAAATGTTGGCTCAGAAATTCTGTCATTTGAAGCATGTAAGCCTTAAAGCTAACTCCTTTAGAAAAAAAAACCCCAGGGGTGTTCAAACTTGACAGCTTTAAGACTTGTGGACTTCAACTCCCAGAATTCCTCCTCTCGTTCTTCATCTTGATGATGTGTGGACGGGTGGGGGAAGGGAGCTGGAACTGGTTCTAAACGGCACTGTAGATTTGTGGAACCTCTTCTATAGAAGAGATTAGAACTGGCAGGAACCCACCCCTGGTGCAACACAACTAGGCTGGGGAGCATTACAACACTACAGTCAATGGCTACTTTGCTTTGGGGGGAAAATAAATAAGGCTGGAGGATGGGAAGGGGTGTCACCCTGTTGTTTCTTACTTCTTCTTTGTGTTCTTTCACAGGCGGTACCCTCATGTCCTAGGGGACAAATGCATTCACAGCGAGTCCCTAAAAGGAAAAAGTTGAATTAGAGGCATTTCCCAGGCAATTTTCAGACACTTGCAAAGACCACCGAGATATAATTAAAAGGATTAATCGTGCAGATGGGAAGGGAAACCATTCCAGTCCTGCCCAAAGATACAGTTATCACAAAGACGACAGATGACATGGTATTGAATTGAATTGAATACTGTATTTGGCCAAGTGTGATTAGACACACGAGGAATTTGTTTCCTTGTGCGTCTAATCACACATGAGCAAAGGAAGCCAGGGAATGCATTTTTCCTACCTGCAGTTTAGTAAAAATAAAAATAAAAATTGCACACAATATTTATCTGTCACAGAGCCACATATCCAATGATCCAGAAACCACACAGAGAGTAAGCAAGACTTAGGGGGTTAAGGACTGCACTTGGTTTTTGAGTGTCGTGCTGGGGTAGAATGGAGAGTTTATTTCAAGAAGTTGTTGGAGCCAGGAAAACAAAACCCTTCAATCTGATTTCAATTTAAATATAATTACATCTGAATTAATTGAAGATGAACGCATCATTGTATACGATTTCTCCATCTGCTATGTTAAATATTTTCAAAGTTTTGTGGGAAGCAGAAAGGCAGCTGAACTTTATGTACCCCAAATGATGTTGGGTAACCTACTTAAGAAGGTTTTCTTTAACACATAGTTTTTTAAAATTGCTGCTTGCTCAGAATTATAAAAAAAAAAAGTTGAATAGTTGAGGTTATCAAACCTTCTGGGGAAAACAACATAGATCTAACAGAATGATATTGGTTTTATTTCTAAAACCTTCAATCTCTTCAACTTCAACTGCACATTTAAGAATAATTAAATTAGATAAAACATAACAATAATATTAAGGCAGATATAATTTCATTAATATGACTGGCATGAAATCCAACAGCAGAGACAGGAAATACATCAGCTCTAATTATGTAATAAATATCAGTTCATATATAACATGTCACCAATCACTTTGAGCCAAGATAGTCAATCTACGGATACATGTACCCCAAACGTGATTTGAATCTCCTTCAATTTCCCAAGAGTGTACACTCTTCGCACACCAGTTTTCACTAATATTACACCATCATCAAAGCTTTTCATGCCCTACAAAAGCCAAAAATGTTAAGCCTGCTGATCCAACATTCTCGGAGGCAGGGACCCAAAATTATAATAAAAGATTAAGCGGGGTGCCCTGCCCATAGAAAAATGTAGTCCAACCTATTTGTAGAATGGGCTACAAAGATCAAGAGAAAAGAGGATTTGGCTTGTCAAAGATATATATAGAAAAAAATAATAGACACATATATTGACATAGAAAACGCACACATAGAAGGACACAGAGAAAAGCATGTAGGACATCTAGGAATGGCTGAAAGCTGCTTCACATCTCCAGTCTGCTAAGGAAATGCTGTGGTTTATTTGCTGATTAACACAACAGAAATAAGAAGCAGTGAAAAGGAGCATAGTCCACATGCTTATTTAGCGTCCAGTTTTAAACAGGTGTATTTCCGTGGTTAAACGTTGTGCATGGAAGCAACCATATGGGGAATGTCATTTAATTCAGGCACCTGGGCAGTGTTTAAAAAGGTCTTAGTCATTCCAGTAGGAAGATAAGTAGGTAGGAAGGAGACTGTAACTTAGAGAGGTGAGACTGAAGACCCACAGGTGTTCATTTTAGGGGGAACAAGAAGCTAAGCTGGCTAAAGGCAGTATTCTATGTCTCCATTCCTTTGTCCTGCAATAAGAATTGGCTCTCTTGTGGTGCACACTCACAAGACCTAGCTTTGCACCAGGAAGAAAGGTGAGCGCCTCTTCCTGCAGCAGCATCCAAGGCCCCTTCCTCCACCAGAGCCACCTCCAAATGGCATCACCACCAGGGAGGTTCAGAGCTGGCAGGAATCTGACCATCCTCTTGTCTTCCCACTAAACTGGTACCTATTTATCTACTTCTATGTAGCATCCTTTTGAAAACATAGGTGGGCAGAAGCTGAAATAAGTGACAGGAGCTCACCGTGCAGTGATAAGCCTCGAAACACTGCACCAGAGACCATCCCTAGAATCACTAAACCACTGAGCCACTGCGCCTACTCCAATGGGATTGGCCTGCCCAATTTGCAGCAGCAGAAGCCGCATGCTTCTGATCTCAGCAGGCAAGGCTAGTGGGGTCCAGGAGAAGAGCCTTTTCTGCCATGGCTTCCATACTCTGGAATATCATGCCTCTCAAGGAGAGATCTGCCCCCACCTTTTTCGCCTTCTGAAAGGACCTGAGATCCTGACTGGATTTGACCAATTGGCCTGGGATCAGGAGTGGGATTCAGCCAGTTCAGATGGGCGAACAGGATGCTAATTTTACATCTGGTTCACCAAACCAGTAGTTGCAAGGACTGGCTGGCCCCACCCACCCTGCTGCTCCCCTCCCAGGATCCTGCACGTGGTCTGTTTTGGATGCCAGGTAAATGCAGGGCCCACGCAGAGGCTCTGGGAGGGAAAAAAGGGGCCTCCCAGAAGTCTGGAACGGGGGGCATTTCTGGCCTTCAGAGGGCCTCCAGAACCTGGGGGAGGCCATTTTCTCCCTCCCAGAGGCTCGAGAAAAGCCTCCTGAGCCTGGAGAGGGAGAAAATGCCCCCCCACCATCGTGGTGCAAGAGGCTGAATAAGCCACACCCACCATGGTCATGCCCACCTAGCAACCGAACAAAGAACTGGTTGCTAAAATGTTTGAATCTCACTCCTGCCTGGCTGGGGCATCCAATTCTGGAGGTGGCTAGTAGAATATCAGAATATCCCACCTCCATTCTGTTTGCTCATTTGACATTTATACTTGCACTCTCCTTCTAAAGTGGTTAATTTTGATTATTTTAACTTTTAATACCTAATGTTTTGAATGCTTTATTTTTCCAATTGTTGTACACTGCTATTTTGGACATTGTAAGTCACCCAAAGCTGCTTAATAGTGAGATGGGCAGCATATAAATTTAATCAATCAATCAATCAACCCACACAACATATTTACAAAACATCTGTCTGTCCCTTAATCCAGCTTTGCCTTTCCGAGCCACAATTCAGAAGTGATTTCTTCTCCCTGAAAACAAGGGAGAACACCCAGTGCAGAATCTCCTGTAATGATCATGATAACCAATTTTAGCAAGTTGCAGATGGCATTTCCTTTTCCAGGAGATGGGAGAAGCACTAATTAATGGCCAGAGAGCTAGTGCGCTAGTAAACGTAGCAAAGTTATTTCCGAAAGAGATTTTAAGCAGATTGCAATGCTGTGTTTAATGCCTAATTGGGTTGGAAGAGACATTCTTAAATGTAAATGATTAAGATTCCATTATACTTGCCAAAGTGGTAAAGTTTCTTATCTTGCTAGGCTGCCAGTGAAACAATTGTGACATTTAGAGAAATATCTTACTTTCTCATAGTGGAGGGGAACAAGGAGAAAGTTGAAGGAAATTAAAGCAAACTGCATTTTTATCGTGAATATAAGACAAACCGTCAGAGGTCACAACCTACCTTTCAAAAATGGGGTTCCATTGCCCTGGCACTGAGCACATCCACAGTTACTTGTTTCCTGATGGAATTCCTCGAGAGCAAGCTTCATGTTTTGTTTCAGCATAGCAGCATTGGCAAAAGTATTTGTAGTAATCAAATTGTAAAGAGGTTCCACCTATCAAGAGCAGAAAGAGGGCCTGTTCATCTCTTCTGTGTATGCATAAATATCCAGGGGTGGGATTCAGCCATTTCGGACTGGTTTGGGTGAACCGGGTGCTAATTTTCCATCTGCTTCACCAAACTGGTAATTGCAAGGACTGGCTGACCCTGCCCACCGCACCACAGCCCTCTCAGGAGTCTCCACATGGCTCATTTTGCATGGCAGCTAAGTGCAGGGCCTGCACGGAGGCTCTGTTAGGGCAAAAAATGGGCCTCACAGAAGTTCCAGAAGTCCGGAAATGAGCCCATTTCTGGCCTCTATAGGGCTTCCGGAGCCCAGGGGAGGTCATTTTCACCCTCCTGGAGGTTCGAGGAAAGCCTCTGGAGCCTGGAGAGGATGAAAATACCTCCCACACACACCATGGTGTGGGAGGCCAAGTAGGCCACGCCCACCCAGCAACTGGGCAGAGAACTGGTTGCTACAGTTTTTGAATCCCAACCCTGCAAATATCTCTAAATATGCCCAGTCAAAAGATGTGGACCACAAAGCTCAATAAAGTTTATAGTAACCAACCCAGAATCACCTGGTGGTGAAATGGGCTGCAAACAAATTTAGTACTAAATAAATAGTTTGTGATAAGAGATGGAGGCTTCCACAGGTTTCAGATACAGCCTTTTCCTAACCCCACCAAGACATATGAGACTTCCCTCTAGGCAATGGAGTTGAAGACAACGTCATCCTTTGTGGATGGATTGAGATCCGATGACAGTGCATTAGAACTGACATGCAGAAGTGATTCATTTCACTAATGGTCTATGTTAAACTTCCATGGGAGCATAAGTGCCAGAAAGTACCAGACGTCATCAGAACTCAAATATCCTAAAGGGAGTGAAGCAGTAAATCCACCAAGGTGATCTCTTTTGGAGTGCAGCAGTTACTCATCCCTGTGAAGCCATGCAAACACAACTGACCATCTCCTACCACTAATTTAAAATAGATGGCGGGGGAGAAATGTGGAGCTACGCTCATATAAAACGTCATGAATGTGAGATGGGTGACAGTATACATTGAATAAATAAATAAATAAATAAAATCTTGTGCTCTTAAGGTGACTTGATCACCTCCCTTTACTGTGCGAGGAGTGTCAGTTGTTTCTACAGCATCCTTCGCAGGCATATTTTGTTGGTAAACTCACAGACTGTAGAATAAGGTGGAAGCAGGGGTGGGATTGAAAATTTTTAGTAACCGGTTCTCTGCCCAGTTGCTGGGTGGGTGTGGCCATAATGGACCTCCTGCACCACGGTGGGGGGGGGCGTACTTGGTCTCCTGTGCCACAGTGGGAAGTGTTTTCACCCTCCGCAGGCTCGGGAGGCTTTCCTTAAGCCTCCAGGAGGGCGAAAAGTCCTCCCCCAGGATCCAGAGGCCCTGTGGAGGTTGGAAATAGGCCCATTTCTGGACTTCCAGAACTTCCAGGAGGCCCATTTTTCACCCTCCCAGAGCCTCCGCGCATGCCCTGCACTTACCTGGCATCCAAAACGGGCCGTGTGGAGACTCCTGAGAGGGGGGGGGGGGTGTTGGCCAGTTCTTTCAACTACCGGTCCAGCAAACCAGATGGAAAATTAGCATCCGGTTCTCCCAAACCAGTCTGATCTGAACCATCTGAATTCTACCCCTGGGTGTAAGGTTGTGTGAAAGATAACACCAGTTACTGAGATCGTGCCTGGCAATACAGTGATACAGAGGAAACAGTGTGCTGCAGTATTAATGACTAGATCTTCTTTTGCAGTAATGAAATAATTGTCTATAATTGTCATGTGATGCCCCAGCCAAACTCAAAAGCACTGAGAACAAGATCTTTGCAGCTGCAAATAAGCATTAGAATTTTTCTTCCCCAATAATCGTCTGTGATCTCAGGGCATATTGACTAATTGTAAATTTCTTTTTTTTAAAAAAAATTGCTGCAGCATTTGAATCAATCAGAATTAATTATACATCACACCCGTCCACCCGCTTGTAATCTTCCAAGAAGAATATCTGTGTTACTAGTCATTACTGACAGTAGCCACCACAAATAGCGGCCAAGTTTGATTCAGAAGTGCAAAATGAACTGGATCAATTCAAATTTCCAATTTGGGAAAAAAGCTTCTTCTGAACGCCCAAACAAAATCGCCAGAATTGTTTGTCTGGAAATCCAGAACTTTCCAGTTTGATCTCCTAATTGGGTTCAACTGTTTGATTCATTATTAGGTTTCCTTTCACAGTTTTGGTTGAATCACTTTTGATTCAAGTCTTCAAACCAAACTGGACAATCCACCCAAGCAACAGCCTGTTTGAAAGGACAGCAACCCTGACTTTATGCTAAATATTCAGCGACTTCCTGAAAATAAGTTCATTCTCTAAAAGCCTTGTTTAATTCTTTTCCACAATCGGAATATTCCCAGCTTGGGAACATTTCCTATTGCATCTAATTGCCTCTGCTTCCTTTTTCTAATTACATGTGGGCTTAAGCAAATTAAATGACAAACTCTCAATAGACAAAAATTGGTTAAAGCAATAGGTAACAACCCAGGAGTGTATTTTAGTCATACAGCATTTGAGACAAAACTTGTTTATTGGGCTCGTGTTTCAAATACTGTGAAATCTACACATTTACCCTTGTTGGATTAAAATGCTTTCTATATTGCCTCTTCAAGAATTGAGTACAATCTCTTGCTGCCTTTTTCCTTCTCCAAAATAAAAAGTATATAGAATTGTTTCTTTTCCAAAGGACATCAGCTGATTTCCTTATTTGTTCAACAGGGTCAATAGATTTGGAAATCAGGCAAGTTTATCATGTTCAAATTTGGACCGATTACAGATTTCTTATTTGATTTCCACTCCTATACCCATTGGGTTAAATCCTGAAAGGCTTTGGCAAAAGCATTCAACCACAAAAGGACTCCCCATGCATGCCCCCTGCCCCCCTCTGCCGCCCATTTTTGGCTTCCAGACTGATGCAGGAGGCTTTCCAGGCCCAAAACAGGGCATGGGAAGTCTTGTGTGGTGGCGCCGCGCCATGTTTTGGCTTCCAGGTTTGTGCAGGAGGCCTTCCAGGTACAAAATGGGGTGGGGAGCATGCCCCCTGAGCCCTGTTTTGGGCTTGGAGGGCCACCTGCACCAACCTGAAAGCCAAAATAAGGCACAGGGGTGCTGCACAAGGCCCCAGAAATCAATGCGAGTTCCCCTCCATGCATGCGTCTGTCCGCCATGCATACACGCATGTGTCCCCTGCATGCATGTGCAGCAGGCCTGAAGACCAGCTGGCTGGCAGGAGGCACACACACAGCTGAGCTGGGCTGGGGCAACAGCTGGTGTGCCTTCAGAGAGAGCTCTATGTGCCACCTGTGACATGTGTGCCATAAGTTCCCCATCACGCATTGGGTTTATATACCACCCCATAGTGCTTTACAGCAGAGTTCTCAAATATTTCCATCTTTGCAGACTGGCAGGGGGGGCAGAGGGACAGATTCCGCTTGAGTGGCAGGCAAGTTTGCACCCACCGTTTGTGCAAATGGAGCGCATGTGCTCGTGCTCACCCACTGTTCGCACAAGTGGTCTTGTTCACTACTTTGCGCCCTGGTTCCAAACAGGCCAAGATGGGCCATGGCCTATGGTTTGGGGAGCCCAGCTTTACGGCACTCTCTGAGCAGTTTACAGTGTCAACATATTGCCCCCAACAATCTGAGTCCTCATTTTACTGATCTGGAAGGATGGAAGGCCGAGCCAATCTTGAGCGCTTCAGAATTGAAATCCAGGTTGTGGGCAGAGTTTGCCTGCAATACCACATTCTAACCACTGCGCCACCAGGAATCCCCACTCACCTATTCCCCCCCCCCCTCCTGGATAACTTGAGGCTGGGTAATGGTATGGAATGAATGTTTTATACAACCTTCATTTGGATGATCTCTGGGTTATATTGAACAGCGTCCCCCCACTCCTGCATCAGTTCCGCATTGGGCAAGTCCTTGTTTGCAAGTGTTGTAATGTGTTCACTGGCCCCTCCACGGACAAGAGCAATAAAGTCTTCCACAAATTTCTTTTCTGATGTGTTATCTGTGGAACAAGAGATAAAGTATCAGTTTAGAGATTTCTATGCGTCTTTCATACGTTTTATGTCAAGATCTGAACTGCTGTGATGGCGCAGTGGTTGGAATACAGTACTACAGGCTAGCTCACTGCTCACTCCAGGAGTCTGATCCTTACAGGGCTCAAGGTTGACTCAGCCTTCCATCCTTCAGAGGTTGATAAAATGAGGACTCAGGTTGTTGGGGGCAATATGCTGACATTGGAAACTGCTCAGAAAATGCTGTAAAGCACTGTGAAGCAGTATATAAGTCTAAGTCAGTGTTTCTCAACCTTGGCAACTTGAAGATGTCTGGACTTCAACTCCCAGAATTCCCCAGCCAGCGAATGCTGGCTGGAAAATTCTGGGAGTTGAAGTCCAGACATTTTCAAGTTGCCAAGGTTGAGAAACACTGGTCTAAGTGCTATTGCTATTGCCTGACATAATGGTGCAGATCATGCTTTGGTTATGCTCCAAATAGCAGGTTGATGCTGTTGACAGACATATGTAGATCTATAGTACAGCTAGTCCTTGACTTACAACCATCTGTCTAGTGACCATTCAAAGTTACGATGGCATTGAAAAAAAGTTATTTTTGATTGGTTTTCAGGTTTATGACTATTACAAGATCTCCACAGTCACATGATCAAAATTTGGGCACTTGACAACTGGCATGTATTAATGACATTTGCACTGTGATCATCATTTGTAACTTTCCTAGCCCTTTTCTGGCAAGCAAAATCAATGAGAGTAGCCAGTTTCACTTAACTGCAGTGATTCACTTAACAACCATGACAAGAAAGGCTGTAAAATGGGGCAGCACTTACTTGAACTTAATTAAGAACTGTTTTGTGTAGCAACAGTAATTTTGGGCTCGATTGTGTAGTAAATCAGGGATTACATGCACTCTGGTTTGGAACTATTAGATTTCCAAATGGCAGAAATCTAGAATTATCCTATGCAGGAAGGTAAAAACATGCAACTGTTGATGAGGTAGGTAGGTAGGTAGGTAGGTAGGTAGGTAGATTAGAGATAGACATAGATAGATAGATAGATAGATAGATAGATAGATAGATAGATAGATAGATAAGATAGAGAGAGAGAGAGAGAGAGAGAGAGAGAGAGATAGATAGAGATAGATAGAGATAGAGATAGAGATAGATAGATAGATAGATAGATAGATAGATAGATAGATAGAGATAGAGAGATAGATAGAGATAGAGATATAGAGATAGATAGATAGAGAGAGAGAGAGAGAGAGAGAGAGAGAGAGAGAGAGATAGAGATATATAGATAGATAGAGAGATAGAGATAGAGATAGAGAGATAGATAGATGATAGATGATAGATAGATAGATAGATAGATAGAGATAGAGAGATAGAGATAGAGATAGAGAGATAGATAGATAGATAGATAGATAGATAGATGATAGATAGATAGAGATAGAGATAGAGATAGAGAGATAGAGATAGAGATAGAGAGATAGATAGATATAGATAGATAGATAGATGATAGATGATAGATAGATAGATAGATAGATAGATGATAGATAGATAGATAGATAGATAGATAGATAGATAGATAGATAGATAGATAGATAGATAGATAGATAGATAGATGAGAGAGAGAGGGAGGGAGGGAGGGAGAGTGAGACAGACAGGCAGGCAGGCAGGCAGGCATGGGACATTTACTTGATGGTTACAGCCTCACCTCCAATTTCATTTAAAATGGCATTACAACCTCCAACAGTTATTCCTGCTGATACACTAACTGCTTTAATAGTTACGCCAACTTTAACTCCGTTTTGTGTACAAGCTTGGACATCTCTGAAGTTGTAATCTTTGAAAACAGAATAAATATGCATTAAAAACCACCTTGCATTTAGAATCTAAGCAGTTTGAAGGCTTCGACTTCCCTTAATTTGCAATCTCATATCCACATATTTGCTTTGAGGTTACCTTAGTGTTCTGCTTTCTATATGGGAGTTCAAGACAGCAACGTAGAAATAACCCTTCTTTTTGCCCCCATAGTTGTAACCTGTGAGGTAGGTTATGATGAAGAGAGTGAACTGACCCCCAAGCCACCAAATATTTCCATGACTGATCTTGTGGATCTGAATTTGGATCCCCCCCTCAAGCCCCAGTCTTACACCTCAGTTTTCAGGAATGGTAATAGAAAACTAGTTCCAGTCCTCCAGAATTGAAGAGTCTTCTCAGTTCAAGCATAACATATGAAGGTTTATTCATTTATTAGTCTTGTGAAAAGCTATAACATAAGGAAGTACCGCTTGTGTGTCACTGTTCAAATGCTACGGTAGAGGAGTACAATACTACTTCTTTATTAATTGCTAATGAAAACACTTGGGGTTCCAATGAGGAATATCAATTGGTTGATCGATAGTTGATTGAATGGTTGATTGATTAACAACAGATCCCACATAACCTTCATCCTATTTCCTCCTTCCCAATTTTTTAATGTTTTGGATTTTGCATTAATGTATTCATGTTTTAATAGGATATGGTGGCTCAGTGGTTAAGACGCTGAGCTTGTCAATCAGAAATGTCGGCAGTTCGGCAGTTCAGCAGTTCAAATCCCTAGCACCACATAATGGACTCCCATTACTGGACTCCCATAATGGACTCCCATTACTTGTCCCAACTTCCCTTTGGTGGGAAGGTAACAGTGTTCCATGCACCTTTGACATTTAGTCATGCCGGCCACATGACCATGGAGATGTCTTTGGACAGAACTGGCTCTTCACCTTTGAAACGGATATGAGCACCAGCCCCTAGAGTTGGGAATGACTGGCACATATGTGCGAGGGGAACCTTTACCTTTACCTTATTAATATTTTTAATTTATATAATTTTATTTTTTTTATTGTAAACTGTCCAAAGTTCCCTTGAGTTAAGACAAACAGTCTATAAATATAATAAGTAAATAAAATAAATAAGTAAATGAAGTCTATAACTTAACATCCTTTCCAGCCCACTGTTTTCCCCCCTAGGAGGCAAAAACTCCTAGGGGTAATAAAACTTACCATCTATACTCTCAGCCCCCAGGGAAATTCCACTTGCTGAGAAGCATGGTTTACAGAGGAGGGCTTGTACAGATGGTTTGTCAACTTCCCTTTGCCAATGGGTAAACAAGGGACTGAAGCTATTGATTAACAGCCTAGATCTCTGTTTGTTCTGTCCAGAGAACACTAGCCTTATAAAAGCAGCATCCATCACCCTGTAAGGGTAACGTCAATTATTTACTGTTTCCGAGATGTGGACAATCTGGATGCTTTCAGAAAAGAAAAGAAAAAGTGCCAGTCTTAGAATGTTTGGTAAAGGTGTCGAACTTTCAAGTTTTCTCACTTGAGTTAATCGCATAATTGTCCCAAAGGGAGGTTCTCAACTCATACACGTTTGTAAAAAAATGTCTAAATGATAATGATCTCTAGTGGAATGCATCCCCAAAAATCCTGAATGATGTAGGATTAGGGGTGGGCTGCTACAGGTTCGCCCGGTTTCGGAAGAACCCGTAGCTAATATTTTGGCCAGTTCAGAGAACCTCCAAATCCCACCCCTGGCTGCCCCCCTCCCCTCCCAGGACTCTTCACTCGGCCCGTCTTGGGTGCGAGGTAAGTACAGGGCCCGCTTGGAGAAGTGGAAAAACGGGTCTCCCAGAAGTTCCAGAAGGCCAGAAATGGGCCCATTTCCAATGTCTGGAGCCCAGGGTAGGCAGTTTTTGCCCTCCCAGAGACTCAAGGAAAGTCTCCAGAGCCTGTGGAAGGTGAAAACGTCCCCCAACTCACTCCCCGCCCCATGGTGCAGTAGGCTGACTAGGCCACACTCACCAAGGGCATGCCCACCCAGCAACAAGGCAGAGAACCCATTGCTGAAATTTTTGAAGCCCACCCCTGCATAGGATTCAGCTTTTAGGAGACTTCTTATACTCAGACAACTAACTGATGTCTGTGGAGATTCTCAGTCATTCAGGTCATGGTTGTCCCAAAGATGCTTTTTCAAAAGGTAACTGGACTTTCTTGTTTTTCTTTGAAGATGTTTTGCTTCTTATCCAAGATGTTTCTTCAGTTCTGACTGGATGGTGAAGAACGGAAGCTGATAGCTGAACGTTGTAACAGCCAAATTTTTCATCAGCTGCCTATTGCTTCCTGGACATTAAGCTGTCTAAAATTGATTCTCCTAACTCAGTTGTGGTTGGCTAAAATAGCTTGCCTCAATATACTATGATTCAATCACATATTTTTTTAAAAAAACCAGATGGTGTCTTCATGAAAGCCAAAAACCAACATCAGTTCAATAATTTGAGAGGATTAAAATCTGTTAAATTTTTTTGCCTCCAGTGGCAAAATTCCAGTGACATGCAACTGACCAGTCTTTCTTGGAAAAGAAGTCCACAAAAGCAAAATGAGGGCATTTGTAAGACTGCTGGCAGAAAAATGGCTATTTGGGAGAAATTAAACAAGGGGACACATACTCTTACTATTTTTCTGGGCTTTTTTTTTATACAATGAGGGGTAAAGTTTGTTATGAGATGTTCATTTAGGTGTGCCACTTCACACAATTTACACAATGTACAACTATCAAATCAAATGGGATAGATGTTATCGATGTATTAAATTTTTTTTTTTAAAAAAAACAAGAAAGTAGGATGCATTTTAAGTAGTCCCATTTTTGCAAGAGTCCAGCAACCAGTCTCTCTTGAATGGTCAAACTAACAAAAACTCATAGAACAATGGAAACTTAATTAACTCAAATGAATTCATTTTGTGCCACTTTGAGCCAGGTTAAATGTGAACTTGCGTTTGCAAGAGAAGTTAAAACCTCTCAAAAACTCAACATAAACCATACAGTTAATGGACAATCTGCTTTCCTCTATCCTACCTTCCTTCTCCATCTCATTACTATTCAGGATCAAAGTATATTCGTAAGTGCCACCAAGAGTTGCTTCGGTGATGTAATGTGTTCCATAATCTCTGAAAAGTTCACGATATTCTCCATAGCTGTACACCAGAGGCAAACGAAGGATCCTCTGAAAGAACTCAGAGTGGAGCATCAAATCCCGTCTCTTCAGTTTATATTGAGCAACTTCCAGCTCTGCCTGAGCATGGACAAACCTGCTAGACTAAAGGAAAGCATCAGAAGAGATTTATATTAACTACAGGCAGTCCTCGACTTCCGACAGTTTGTTTAGTAACCATTCAAAGTTACAACGGCACTGAAAAACGTGACTTGTGACCATTTTCCACAGTTGTGACCTTTGAAACATCCCCATGATCATGTGATCAAAATTCAGATGCTTGACCATAAGTTCATACTTATGGCTTTGCTGTGTCCCAAGGCCATACCGCATTCTAACCATTGCGCCACCAGGAATTGAACAAGCAAGTTCAATGGGGGAAGCTTAGCAACTGGGTTACTAACATATCAACCACAGTGATTCACTTAACAATACAATACAATGCAATAGCAGAGTTGGAAGGGACCTTGGAGGTCATCTAGTCCAACTCCCTGCCTAGGCAGGAAACCTGATACCATTTCAGACAAATGGCTATCCAACATCTTCTTAAAGACTTGCAGTGTTGGGGCATTCACAACTTCTGGAGGCAAGCTATTAAACTGATTAATTGTTCTAACTGTCAGGAAATTTCTCCTCAGTTCTAAGTTGCTTCTCTCCTTGATTAGTTTCTACTCATTGCTTCTTGTTCTGCCCTCAGATGCTTTGGAGAATACTTTGACTCCCTCTTCTTTGTGGCAACTCCTGAGATATCGGAAGACTGCTATCATGTCTCCCCTAATCCTTCTTTTCATTAAACTAGACATATCCAGTTCCTGCAACCGTTCCTCATATGTTTTAGCCTCCAGCCCCCTAATCCTCTTTGTTGCGCTTCTCTGCACTCTTTCTAGAGTCTTCACATCTTTTCTACATTGAGGCAACCAAAACTGAATGCAGTATTCCAAGTGTGGCCTTACCAAGGCATTATAAAGTGGTATTAACACTTCATGTGATCTAGATTCTATCCCTCTGTTTATGCAGCCTAGAACTGTGTTGGCTTTTTTGGCAGCTGCTGCACACTGCTGGCTCATATCTAAATGGTGAATGTTGAATGGTGGCAAAACTCACTTCACAACAGAAATTTTGGGCTCAGTTGTGGTCGTAGATCGAGGGCTATATGTTGTTATATTGTTAAATGTTTGTAAGAACCCCATAAGTAGAGTGAAACTGAGTTTGATTCTAGATATTGGCACATTCATTTTTAAATTACAAAGTGATTATTCCACAATAATGCTGCACCACACCCAGTCTTGTACAACCCCATTTTTGTATAAATTTGCTTTTGACAAGATTCCCCCCACCTCGAAAGTTCTCATAAGGCACAACACAGTTATTTTATTTATTAAACTCCCAGGCTTTAAAAGAGGGTGCTAGATAGAATTAGTTCCAATCTGGCCCCCATCCTTTCAAACATATTTTCATATCACTGCCATGCCTCTTGCCAACTTTTTCAAATAAAAAAAAAATGGGAGTGGGGGGGGGGGGGAGCCAGTGATTCCCTTGCAAAAAATGTTATCCAGGTTTATATGATCATGTACAATAAATGCTAAATTTAACAACGTCTATACATTATGAATGTTTTTGTAATTTATTTGTTAGATTATATCTTATTTTTTCCCCTAGAGTACAAAATAAATAATCTAAGTACCTCTATTTACAGGATCTGAACTAAACATTTTTATAAGTGCAGAAAGAGATGAAACACTATAGCTACAGATGGAGATTGCCTGGCATTGCTCGCTGTAAGTAAAATATATGAAACTCGGAAGAAAAAACATCTTGTTTTTTTCACAATTTAAAAAAAGTGACATGGTTTTCTACCACTCATATTTTAATTCTAATGCAATGGGCTTTTAGCGTGTGCATTGAGCAAACTAAGGTAAGAACTGAAGAAGAAACACAATGAAAGTTTACCGTTGAAGAAAATCTTTTCGTCCTGCTAGCAAATTTTTGAAATCGCTTGTCATTCATATTGTAACCAAGTTGAAATATACCAGGTATAACTAGTCCAAAGCCAAAACTTTCTTGTTTGGTTTTTACTCTGGAGACGCTGTGTTCAAAACTTGAATACGAGTCGTACACAGTCATTGAAAATTCATATTTGCCTTTGGTCTAAACACAAAGCACGGGGGAAAAAATAACATCTCAAGTGTCATGTTTGAAATGTAGGAAGGAACAAAGGAAAAAATTAGAATGAAAAGTAGTCCACAATAGGTTACATGCTATAATTAGGATCATACCATTCAGCAGTGAAGATAAACAATGAAACTACAGCAACACATTTGAATAATACACTTTAGATACAGGCAAAATCTGCTGAAAATTTACTCCTAACTGAATTTTAATGGATTACTGTTGTACACCAACTTACTCAATGTTATTGATTGATTGCTTAAAGTAAATATAATTTGTGCATGCATGTTTTTCACTCATGGGTATATACATGACATAAAATCATGTGATTTTAGTCATTTTAATTTTACATAAATAATTTGTCCTCAAACAGGTTGTATATGGCTTAGTGCAGGGGTCTGCAAAGTCGGCTCTTTTAAGACTAGTGGACTTCAACTCCCAGAATTCCCCAGCCAGCCAGGCTGGCTGGGGAATTCTGGGAGTTGAAGTCCACCAGTCTTAAAAGAGCCGACTTTGCAGACCCCTGGCTTAGTGCAATAAGTAATGCAAATATCACAGCAATATCGTTCGTTCATAGAAGTTGCTAAAGAAGTTGTTAAAATTGGAAGACTAATCCTATTCAAAATCTAGATTAGCTGTATATTTGCACATAGGAGATGTTTACTGAGTCTTACTTCCACCTGAAACATGGGGAGCCTTCTGAAAATCTGTTTCAGGTGTTTTAAGAATTGCAAAGATTGCTGCCCTGTCTATGTTCTATTCAAAATAGTTTACCTGATCCTAATTACTTATAGCCGTGATGGCACATGGAGCCATTTCTTACGGCACACAAGGCTGATTTCAGCCTTCATTTTTGGCCATTTTTTGCCCTCCGGAGGCTTCCCTGAAGCCTCTGGATGGAGAAAAACAATCCAACATGCAAAGTGGAAGATTGGTTTCAAATGCATGACCCCCTTGTGCTTACCCCCACCCTTGGCACGCGACAGCAAAAAGGTTAGCCATCACTGCTGTTAGATCAGACAAAGGATTCCGACTCAGGCATGGTCAAAACAACAGGAACGTTTATTCACACTCTTACAACAGCACAAGAATTCAACTGACAAGGTTTCTTCTCTGGCAACCTCTTATATAGAGTTACCAGGCAGGAAACTCCTAGCAAGCAATTGCAACATGTAACTCCTTTCCAGACAGATTCCAGACAGCTCGTCTCAGTCAATTAACACAGCTGCCTGATCTGTTCCGGAATGCGGTGACTCAAAGGTTACCAGACTTGCTGTCTGGGCTGAGGACTCAACACTCCTTCCCCCATAGTCAGTGCGCATGTGTCTAGGTTCTCTGTCCAACACAGTACATGCGCACGCGTAGTCGTTCAGATAGGCGGGGCGGTGTCGGGTCCGCCCTGACCGCCTTAGTTCTTGAGGACGCTCCTCTCTGTGGGACACGGAGCCTTCGCCTACGTCACTGCGGCCTGCCCTCGGAGGTGGAGTCGCCGTAGGCGGCAATGGCGACCCTAGCAAGTCTGGGCGAGGGGGCGTGGCGACCGGGCTTGGGGTAGTTGACATTTGCTGGCGAGTATTATTCTGGTAGGGTGGTTCTCCGATGGGCGAGGCCCCCAGCTGAGAGTCAGATTGGGTTGTGAGGTCCTGGCGGTCTCCCCGTGCTGTTCCCGCTGATACGAGGTCTGGACCGGCTAGGGACTCCGGGGTTCCAAGCAACTGCTCGGCTTGAGCAGAGAACAACGGCCCAACGGGGGCCAACGGGCAGGAACGGCCTGGCGTGGTGACTGCTGTTTCGGGCAGGCGGCGCCTCAGTTGATCCAGGTGGCGCCGCCACTCGGATCCATCCTGAAGGCCGACTCTGTAAGAACAGGGTCCGGTTACGTCCAAAATGGTTGCGGCAACCCATCGCGGCTCCCCTGAAAAGTTCCTTGCCCAAACCAGGTCCCCAATTTCAAATAAACGAGGAGTGGGAATCTGCAGGTTGCCCTTCTGCAACCCGTCGTAATCGGGGTGCAGTCTGTCCAGAGTGGTCCGCAAGCGTCGGCCCATCAAGAGCTCCGCGGGGCTTTTCCCTGTGGCCGGGCAAGGTGTGACATGCTGTCCCAAAAGGTACGCAGCCACCCTTGCCTGCCAGTCCCCTTTATCCAAACGGGCCAAGGCTTCCTTGGCTGAGCGCACGGCTCGTTCCGCGCGTCCATTAGACGCCGGGTGATAAGGGGCGACCGGCGCGTGGCGGATCCCTTGGGTGGCCAGAAAGTCCAAGAAGGTGGAGGATTGAAATTGGGGTCCATTGTCGGACACAACGACGTCCGGCAACCCGTGGGTTGCGAACAGACGGTGCAAGGCACGCACCGTGCTCTCCGCTGTGGTGGAAGCCATGAGAATCACCTCCACCCAGTGTGAGAACGCATCCACCACCACGAGGAAATTCTGGCCATGGAAGGGACCCGCGAAATCCAAGTGGAGCCTGGACCATGGGCACCTGGGGGCGTCCCACTCCCTCGGCGGGGAGACCGGCGGGGCCGGCCGGGACGATTGGCAGGAGGAGCAGGCGGCCACCCATTCCGCCACTTCAGCGTCCATGCCGGGCCACCAGACATAGCTCCGGGCCAATGCCTTCATACGGACGATGCCTGGGTGGTTGGCATGGAGCGACTGAAGAACCATGTGCCGGAGAGGGGAAGGGACGATGACCCGATCTCCCCAACACAAGCACCCGCAATGGAGCGAGAGCTCCAGCTGGCGTGACTTGTAAGGCCAAAAATTTTCAGCCACGCTGCCCGAAGGCCAGCCCCTCAGCACCCATCGGCAGACCTGGGTGAGGACGGGGTCTGCGCGGGTGTGAGCGGCAACGGCGGAAGAGGACAGGGGCAAGTCCGACTCCGCGACCATCAGGACAGAGAGAGCAGGCACAGGGGCCGGATCCGGCTCCGGGAGAGGGCAGCGGCTTAGGGCATCAGCATGCCCTATCTGCTTGCCAGGACGGTATAGCAGCGTATAGTCATACGCTGCCAGGAATTCCGTCCAGCGGGTCATCCTGGGCGACAGGATGGGGGGGGGGGTCGGACGGTCACCGGCCAATAGCCCAAGGAGCGGCTTATGGTCTGTGACAACAGAAAAGGTCCGCCCATAGAGGTAATTGTGGAACTTCTTAATCCCGGACACTACAGCCAAAGCCTCCTTGTCGATTTGGCTGTAGTTTCTCTCCGTTTGAGACATTGTCCGGGAGTAAAAAGCAATGGGGGCTTCCGAGCCGTCTGGAAAGACGTGGCTAAGGACAGCCCCCAGGCCAAAAGGGGAGGCATCGCATGCAAGCGTCAGAGGAAGCCTGTCATGGTACTGGACTAGTACCGCATCTGACGTGAGCATGGCTTTGACAGCCGCGAACGCGTGTGCTTCGTGGCTGCCCCAGTGCCAGGCCGTGGATCGGTCGAGCAACCGATGCAGCGGCTCGGCTAGCGATGCCTTATGGGGAATAAACGGCGCGTAGAAATTCAAAAGGCCGAGGAATGCCTGCAGCTCCGTTTTGGAGGCAGGAGTGGGGGCCTTTTGGATGGCCTCGACCTTGGAGGGGGTTGGGTGAATTCCTTGGGCGTCAATCATGAAACCCAGGAATTCCACCCTAGGCGCAGCAAACGTACATTTGCTGCGTTTCAACTTTAAACCCGCGCCCCTGAAAACTCTGAGGACCTTCCGTAACGTTTTGGCGAGTTCTGATATGCTGGAAGCAGCAATCAGGACGTCATCAAAATACGGTACAACGCCAGGGAGCCCATGGAGCAGTCGCTCCATGAGGCTCTGGAAGATCCCCGGGGCTACGGACACGCCGAATTGGAGACGGTGACAGCGGAAAGCCCCACGGTGGGTCACGATGGTCTGCGCTTCCGCAGCCTCGTCATCCACCGGGAGCTGTTGGTAGGCCTGCGCCATATCCAGTTTCGCGAACACTCGACCTCGTCCCAATGAGTGGAGTAGGTCTTGCACCACCGGAACCGGGTATGGGTTCGCCTGAAGCCCGAGGTTGATCGTCGACTTATAGTCGGCGCAGATCCTCACGGACCCGTCGGGCTTAATGGGGACCACAATGGGGGTCTCCCATTTCGCCTGATCGACGGGTTCGAGCACGCCCTGCGCCACCAATCGATCCAATTCCGCTTCAACCTTGGGCTTCAGCGCGAACGGCAGCCTGCGGGCCTTCAAGCGGACTGGAGCAACCTGGGGGTCCAAATTTAGGGAAACTGGAGTGCCTTTGTACGTTCCTAAGCTGCCATCAAAGACGTCGTTGAACTCTCTGATTACTTCGTCTACCGGAGAACTGGCTGGCACGCTGTGTACTCCTTGGACTGACAGTCCCAAGGCTGGAAACCAGTCCAATCCGATCAAGGCAGCTAGGGGTTTGGCCACTACCAGGATGGGAAGGGATCCGTGGAAGGGGCCGTAGTCTACTCTCACTCTGTGCAGACCTAGAATGGGAATTTGTGAGCCCTGGTAATCTTTCAGGATCGTTGCCGTGGGGCCGAGATCCCGCTTCCTGAGCTTGGGGCAAAGCTTAACTAAATGCGCCCAGGACATGAGTGATCTAGAGGACCCTGAATCTATTTCCATTTTTACCCCCACCCCCTCTAAGCAAACCACTGTTGACAGTCTCCTACTCTCTGCCTGGTCGTAGCTTAGAGCTGGGGGCATCTCCGCCAGCACGAAGCAGTCGGTCGGCTGTGGCTGGTAGTGTCCTGAACGCTTCTGCGACCCTCGTTGTCCTGGTGGAACGGTTCTGGAGGCGGCAGCTGGCGTTGTCGCTGGAGCGGCAGCACGGCACACAGCTGCTAGGTGTCCTTTCCTGCCACATCTGCGGCACACCGATGCCTTGAATGGGCACTCTGGTCTCTGGTGGGCCCCTCCGCAGCCTAGGCAATTCCCGGACTTCTGCTGCGGTGTGAACGTGCGATTCGGCACGCGCCCGGTCACCCTCATGCAGTCCCCACGGTCTTCCTCCTCCAGCTCATCCAGCGGCGCTATTTCGTCTACCAGACACGCTCGCGGAGTGGGGAAAAGAGGAGGGCGCGCGCGGCCCATGTCGGATGTGGAGATCTCCGACAATTCTGTCGCGCGTGCTTCTTCCACCGCTTGCTCGAGAGTCAGGACAGTTTTTGAAAGCAAGCGGCGCTTTAGGCGGATGTCTCTTACGCCGCATACAAACTGCTCCAGTAGGGATTCCTCCAGGAAGCCAGCAGGGAACTCGCAGGGAATTGCGGTCGCTCTCAATTTCTGCAGGAACTCGGCTACCGACTGTTGCGGCTGTTGCACACATTGCCTGAATGCATAGCGATGCGCTATGCGGGAAGGTGCCGGCGCGTAGTGTGCTCTCAGGCGGCCCAGGAGATCGTCCCACGGCACTTCATGCACCGCTGCGGGTGCTGCTATGGTTCGGGCGGTAGCGAACAATTCAGGGCCGCCGCACTGGAGGAATAGGCTCAGCTTCCTGGCAGGCGCGAGTTCGCCGTAGTCGCTGGCTATCAAGAAGCACTCGAACCGGGCTAAGAAGGAAGCCCATTGTTCCTTCATCGGGTCGAACGATGCAAACGGAGGCATTGTCGCCGTAGCCATGGTGAGGCTGTGCGTTGCGCTGCGCTCTGTTGTTGAAGTATTCGTTACCCGTTGCGTTCTAAGGCCACGGCCTGAATCCCACCTTCGTCGCCAGTGTTAGATCAGACAAAGGATTCCGACTCAGGCATGGTCAAAACAACAGGAACGTTTATTCATACTCTTACAACAGCACAAGAATTCAACTGACAAGGTTTCTTCTCTGGCAACCTCTTATATAGAGTTACCAGGCAGGAAACTCCTAGCAAGCAATTGCAACATGTAACTCCTTTCCAGACAGATTCCAGACAGCTCGTCTCAGTCAATTAACACAGCTGCCTGATCTGTTCCGGAATGCGGTGACTCAAAGGTTACCAGACTTGCTGTCTGGGCTGAGGACTCAACAACTGCCCTAGAGGAAGGATATACAGAAGGGCATGCTTAGTTCCAAGAAAGCATCTATGACAGTGATGACTAAACTTTTTTGGCTCACGTGCCAAAAGCGGGGGGAACACAGGGGGGTTGTGCGTTGGCATGCCACACCCATAATGCTATGTGCACGACCCCCTGCTTTTGGCGTGCATTTTTTGCCCTCCCCAGGCTCCAGAGGCTTTCCAGGAGCCTGGGGAGGGTGAAAACAGCCTCACCCCCACCTCCAGACGCTTCAGGAGCTTCTCTGAAGCCTCCAGAGGGCAAAAATGGCCTCAAAAGAAGGCCTAAATCAGCTGACCAGCGCTGGAGCTGACAGGGCAACGCCTCGCGTGCCCTAAGAAATGGTTCTGCGTGCCACCTGTGGCACTCGTGCCATAGGGTCGCCATCACTGATCTATGAAGTGTCCTTCTTGGTGACAGTTAGGTTGACAGATAATATTTGGGAAGGCTCAAGTCATTAGAAATCCAACTAAAACAACTAAATGTAAAATAAAATCTGGGAGTGATTTTTTTAAATAGCACATAACCAATTTCGTTGTATTTAAGTACAATGACAATAAAGATTATACTTTATCAAATAGATTATAGACAACAAATCAATCTCAGGAATTTAGCATTAAAATAAGTGAAATAAATCAATGATTTAAAATTTAATTGAATCTTGGTGAAGATTAATGAATCGTTTGAAAATAATGTAAGAATTAATTCTTAGATACTTACCTCAGCCAAATAACTTTCTACATTGTATGGTTTTCTAAAACTAACAGTACCAATATCTTGTGGCTGACATGCTCCTGCATAATAAGTATAGTCAAGAATCACCCCTTCTAGATTGTTTGTGAAAGCATTAAAGCTAGGAATGAAAGATACAGGTGGCGTTAATAGACTTGCACGTTAGATAAAATTCTGCAGAGAGTTCCAGAATGGACATAGTAACCTACCATTAGACTCTAACTAAAGTGGATCCTCCCACAGCACAGGAATAACACTAGGAAGAAGAACTCACTCTTTGATACAGAAAGCTGAAATACTGTGAATTGCTTTATGCTAAATAACAATTAGTAGGAACCAAAACAAAAGGAAAGGAAAGGAAATACATTACGAACAAACTAAGCAAGAAAAAATGTGGGAAGTTGCTAAAATACTCTGTGAAACCCTCTGTGGTACAGATCAGAGTATGTGGAAGGCATATACCACCCATAGGAGTGAGAAGGGATTAAACATACAATCAGTTCAACACACATAAAATGAGCAAAACATTTTCTTTAAAATATTGCATATTTTATTATTTGGTGAAATATGTATATAACATATACATATTTAATACATTGAGAAACAAATTGTGATAATGGGATAGTTTTTATGAATGATCCATGGAAATCTGGTATGCAATGGCTGTTTCTTGGCTTTAATCTATCTCTATCTCTATCTCTATCTCTATCTCTATCTCTATCTCTATCTCTATCTATCTATCTATCTATCTATCTATCTATCTATCTATCTATCTATCTATCTATCTATCTATCTATCTATCTATCATCTCTATCATCTCTATCTATCTATCAACCCTAAGACAACCCTAACACTGTTTGGGGTGTGTGTTCTGTTAAGCCTGTTGTGCCTTAAAATGGCTTCTACTGTATTGCCATAAAATGGCTTCTACTGTACAGCATAGTGGAGTTGCCATAGTAATGGCTTCACAGTACTCCACAAGAGGCCTCCCTCTGGTAGAGGGAAAAATCCAACATTAGAAATTATGTTTGGTGTGGGCCCCCTATAAATAAATACCTGGACAATGGCAGGTTATCAGCTAGTCTTCTCTAACACAATCCTAGTAATCATTATTTGGGGTTAATTCTGCACTTACCCACTTGACAGCATCTGTATTCCCCAAAATTGTTCCAAGACACGATTGCACCTCTGATATACTTTCTTACAATCAGCTTCATCTGATTGATCTCCACAGTCATCATCTCCATTGCAAAGCAGCCTACGATTGATGCATCGGCCTAAAACACAGAATAAACTTATCATTCATTAGACAGACCTTGCAAGTTAATAAATGCAATTCCTATGCCTTTAATGCATGCAGATCCCACAGTTGTTTCAAACTCTTCTTTATCTCCCCAGGCTTAATTGGCTAAGTGTTCTTTAGGAAGGCACATATTATTTAAAGCATTGCTTTCAGAATCAGTTTTATGGTTAGAAGCAGATTATGTTGCATTAAAAAAGACCAGCTTGAACTTGCCCATAACATAGACTGCATGTTTAACAGATTCTGCATTTAATGGACAAAATTTGCTGGGCCTATAAGAAGAGTGTAGTTGTCTAGTGTCGATGGATATTCTCAGTCATTGCTTAGTGTGCTTCTTGCCTCTGAAAGCCCCTTAATTTGTTCTGGTCTCTCATCTTCAAGGGTGCTGATTCAGATCATCTACATCACCTCACTGTTCTGGCCTTGGCACATCAATATGCCATATCTCCAGTTGGCAGAATCGTTTGAGTCCCATCTTGCTCCTTAGCTACAATCAATTTCCCCCCCTGACATATTCATGTATGTTTGCAGGCTTGAAAAATCCCATTCAGTTTTTAACATTGCTCAGAGTTGCTGTTTGTGAGATGGAAGGCTATGTAAATTGGTTTAATAAATAAACAAGCATAAACAACAGACATTTTTAGTTTTAATGAACCCACCTTCACCAAATAATCAATTAAATTGAGGGTTTACTGGGACATGGGAATCTGCATTGGCCAAAAGCTGGTCGGAATACTGATGTCTTTGAAAAGTTGTTACTGTCCTTCAGTGTTGCAAAGAATAGGAGGGCATTTGCCACCTGGACATTTTTGTTGTAATGGATTAACCTAATCTCAAGTCTTTTGCTTCTACTTTTACCAGAGCTAACCCTCCTACTATCTTCTTTCTTGTCATCTCTACTGTGAGCAAAAGTGCCTCCAGTTCTGGAGCTAAAATACAGTCACCAAGAATGATCAGAATCAAAGTTGACAACTCTTATAACTTGGTCACTGGAGCATTAGAGTCCACAGAATAGAATAGAATAGAATAGAATAGAATAGAATAGAATAGAATAGAATTTTTTATTGGCTCAGTGTGTTTGGACATACAAGGAATTTGTCTTTGGTGCACATGTTCTCAGTGTATATAAAAGAAAAGATACATTTGTCATGAATCATAAGGTACAACACTTAATGATTATTATAGGGTACAAATAAGAAATCAAATCATGCTATAAAACAATCAATATAAATCATAAGTATATAAGCAACCAAGTTACAGTCATAAGTCATAAGCGGGAGGAGATAGGTGATAGAAACAATGAGAAGATTAATAGTAATAGTAATGCAGACTTAGTAAATAGTTTAACAGTGTTGAGGGAATTATTTGTTTAGCGGAGTGATGACGTTCGGGAAAAAATGTTCTTGTGTCTAGTTGTTCTGGTGTGTAGTCCTCTATAGAATCGTTTTGAGGGTAGGAGTTGAAATAATTTATGTCCAGGGTGTGAGGGGTCTGTACATATTTTCATGGCCCTCTTTTTGACTCGTGTAGTATACAGGTCCTCAATAGAAGGCAGGTTGGTAGTAATTGTTTTTTCTGCAGTTCTAATTATCCTGTGAAGTCTGTGTCTGTCTTGTTGGGTTGCAGAACCAAACCAGACAGTTATAGAGGTGCAGATAACAGTTTAACTATGTAATGGGTTGAAGAAACACATTGTGGTTTTTCATCTATCCTGAATTATGATTATGCTGGTATGAAGTATGACACCGTATTTCAATATTACAACAGAAAAAGCCACTGTTTAAAACAGGCATGTCCAAAGTCCGGCCCGGGGGCCATTTGCGGCCCGGGGGTCGGTTTAATACGGCCCTCCAACAGCCCTCCCTGCTCTGTGTAAATGTGGACCTCCCTTCCTCCCTCTGTCTCTGGGGCTGTGTGGCTGGGAGGGAGGTGGACGGAAGTTATGGACGTCTCCTCCCGCAGCAGGCGAGGGAGCAGACGGGGTGAGCACCCAAGGCTACCGTCATCTTAAGCACCACCGAGGCTGTCGCCCGGCAGGGGCGTCAGGCAGGGTAGCCAATCGCGCCTCCATCGCTGCACGTTCTGGGGCTGCGAAGCTGGGAGAGAGGTGAACGCGCGGCCCCAGAACGTCCGCTTGGTGCCTGCCGGAGGGAGCCGCGATGGAGCCGCGACCGGCTTCCCTGCCTGACGCCCCTGCCGGGCGACAGCCTCGGTGGTGCTTAAGATGACGGTAGCCTTGGGTGCTCACCCCGCCTGCTCCCTCGCCCGCTGCGGGAGGAGGCGTCCATAACCCCCGGCATACCAGCCCTTCTGCTGTTTCCCCGGGTGGGGGAGGGGAGGAGAGGGGAGAGAGGGAGTGACTGACAGACACAGAGAGAGACAGAAGGGGAGGGAGGGAAAGACAGAGAGACAGACAAAGACAGAGAGAAAGAGAGGGAGGGAGAGAGACGGAGAGAGACACAGATAGAGAATGACACAGGGAGGGATTGAATCGGAGGCAGACGGGGAAAGAGGGAGAGACAGACATACAGAGAGAGGGAGGGAGGGAGAGAATCAGAGAGAGTGACACACACAGAGACAGGGAGAGACAGAGAGGGAGGGAGAGACAGATAGATAGAGACTGATTAAGTGAGTGAGAGACAGACAGACAGACAGACACACACACAGAGTGACTTAGAGAAAGAGAGAAAGAGAAAGAGAAAGAGAAAGAGAGAAAGAAAGAAAGAGAAAGAGAAAGAAAGAGAGAGAGAAAGAAGGAGACAGAAAGAGAGACAGAAAGAAAGAGAAAAAGAGAGAGAAAGAAAGAGAGAGAGAGAAAAAGGGAAAGAAAGAAAGAGTGAAAGAGAGAGAGAGAGAAAGAAAGAGAGACAGAAAGAAAGAGAAAGATAGAGAGAGAGAAAGAAAGAGAGAAAGAGAGAGAAATGGAGAGAGAGAGAGGGGAAGAAAGAGAGAGAAAGAGAGAGAGAGTGAGAGAGAAAGGGAGACAGAAAGAAAGAGAAAAAGAGAGAGAGAGAGAGAGAAATGGAGAGAGAGAGAGAGAGGAAGAAAGAGAGAGAGAGAGAAAGAAAGAGAGACAGAAAGAAAGAGAGAGAGCGAGAGAAAGAAAGAGAGAAAGAGCGAGAGAAATGGAGAGAGAGAGGAAGAAAGAGAGAAAGAGGTAGGTAAGTTTTTTTTAAATTTATTTTCAATACATTGTGAAAACTCAACTGTCAGTTGATCTTAATGTTATGAAATGAAAAGTATGTCATTTGCAATTAACTTGGCATAAAATAATTTATTTGCATTTAATTGTAATGGTTCAAAGAATGTTCGGAAAAATGTTCGGCCCTCCACCATGTTCACTTCATCCAATCTGGCCCTCTTTGAAAAAAGTTTGGACACCACTGGTTTAAAAGATGCTTACATTTGAAATAACTATGCCTAACTTAGAGCTACAGAAATGGAGTCCAGTTGATTGCTTTTGGTCCATTTGCTAGTAGATTTTTAAATCACAAAAATACGATTGACTTTCTGTTTCCAAAAGTGATAGAAGCAAATGTTTTCTTCATCTTTGAACATTAGATATAACTTGACAACAATAATAGCCTACAGTAACTAATGCATTCAGTCTCCAATATTTATATGAAAACTGTTTTGAAATTGAAATTTTCTGGATGAAACTTCTGGCCTGTATTTTAGAGTTTTCCCCCTATTCTTATTTATTTTTTATAACACTGCCTGATGATGAGCCTGAATAACTCTAAAGTTTCCATGGTATTTGGTAACATATGTAGGGGGACTATTAAATATATTATCTAACTGTGAATTTTGCAGAAACCATCTTTGTAAAAATATTTTGTTTATTTATCAAATTTAAGCACTGCTCATCTCACTAAGTGATTTTAGGCAGTTTACAGGTAAAAACAATAGAACCATATTAAAAGACACAATTGGAATTAAAGCAGGATGAAAAACTATTACAAACAAAAATTAAAAAAAAACATTAAAAAGCAGAGGAAGCACCTCAAGCTACCAACCACTGCCAAATTTGCATGGTGTTCTTTGATACCTATATGAGTTGGCCAAGCCAAGCCTTCAAGCTGTTCTTGATAAGTTGTTCTTAATTCTCAAAACTTTCTTTCTGACATTAATTTTACATTTTTGTCCTCCAATTTAACATCTGCTATATGTGTTCCTTTTCAGGGGTGGGCTGCTGGGGGTTTGCAGGGGTTCAGGAGAATCTTTAGCTACGATTCTGTGCAGTTTGGGGAACCCCAAAATCCCACTCCTGGCTGGCCCAGCCCCACCCTTCGCCTCCACTCCCAGGAGTCCCCATGAGGTCTGTTTTGGGTGCAGGGCGCATGCAGAGGCTTGGGGGGGTGAAAAACAAGCCTACTGGAAGTTCTGGAAGAGGGCCTCTGGAGCCTGGGGAGGCTGTTTTCACCTTCCAGAGGCTCGAGGAAAGTCTCCAGAGCCTGGGAGGGGGCAAAAACACCCCCCCCCCCGCACACACCATGGTGCAGGAGGCCAACTAAGCCATGCTGACAATGGCCATGCCCACCCAGCAACCAGGCAGAGAACCTCTTGCTAAAATGTTTGAAGCCCACTTACTTTTCCATGTTTGTAGATCTTTCAGGTCAATCTGATTTAGCCCTACATAATCCATACCTCTCCTTCATGATATTCCTTGGCTTGAGCCATTGAAGTAGATCATGTGACAAAACTTATTTACACTTTGTAATCTTTTCACAGACCTTAACAACTTAACATTTCATGCATTCCTTTGTCAACCACAGCCAATTCCAGACTGAAGCTTTTTCGGTAAACTCTTAAAAAGTTGCTATTGCTGCACTATTGTGGAAAAGCAGAATGTTAAATTTTTAAGTGACAAAGCCAGAGAAAGCTCCACAGTAATGGGCTTTATAAATCCACCCTGTCGTTTTGTGGTGAAGGTTGATGACACAAGGTGGTTCAGAGAAAATTAATACGCAAGTAATGCTGATGGTTGTACTTAAAAACTTCCTTTTCTTAAAAAAAAATCATTTTGCTTCTAATTAGCAGTGTACAGTCGGTCGGCAATCACTTGGGAAGGCAGTTTTCTGCTGTTTCCTGCTCCATTTTATAATCCATCAGATCAGAAATTAAGCCTTCAAAATCCTGTCATGTAGGCTGTTTGAAAATGTTAATGTACAATCAAATTTGATTTAATTTAACCTAAAATGTTCATCAGGGATGTGACAGAAATTATGTGATCCTTTTGCTCATTTAGTTGTGCCTTTTCAAGAGAACGTGTGAGGGGAATTAATAACAGGCATAGTCCTTTACAAAATAATTGAATGGCTAGGTAACAAATATGGTTCCATAAATATGGCCTCTTTTTGGCTATTTATCTATTGGTCCTACCTGCCTGTGTTATCCATTCCTGTTACAGATTCTGTTGTCATGTCTTTATAACAATGTCCGTCAAGCAAACAAGATCAACATTTGTTTGTGATATACAAGGTAATAAATAAAAAAAGCCTCCATATTCCATTCAATATATTTCAGGGAAATTTAACTCAACAGATATGCAGTTAATCATTGGGATTTTTTTTTAATTAAGGAGCGCTGCTCTCTACACACACACACACCCAATTCTCTCACCTGTGTCACAGAGAAAACCTTCACACCGAGCCTTACTGCAACGTCTGTTTATAACACAGTCTTCACTTTCATTGTCAGTGTAATCACACGGGTCACCGCCGAACTGAGAAGGCTGTTCCACATGGGCAAATCTGTACTGTAGTAGAATAGATATTATGAATTCCAGCCCTCCTAAATTAAAAGCCAAGTATCACAGATGGGTGTAGATCTTTGCTAGTTGGAACATCAACATGGACACTGGAATTGTAATGGAGTTCTCTCTGGAATATGAGATGTAATTGAATTGCAGTTTCTGAATGTAACATAGAATGGTTTACTTATAATTCTGAATTAATATAAAATTACTTGTCTATGCGTATAAAGTGAAGGGTATTTTGAGAAAAAGTGTAAGTTTAGCGAGTTACATCTTAGATGGGAATGGAACCCTGAATTAAATCCATAGTGAATTAAAAATCCCACTTATTTTTTTGTCTACCCATGATCTTGGAAATGCTGGTGTTTAATGTCTGTGTCTCTATGTGTGTGAGAAAAAATTTAGCTTTCAACTTCTGTGCCTAAGTTCATAGCTAGCTAAATATAAGATAGACCAAACACTTTACTCTGCTAAGGTGACTTCTAAGCATAGTAAATAGTTGTCTAGGAAAGAACCCTTGAATTTTGAAACACAGCAAGAAAATATTACCGCATTTTTCGGAGTATAAGATGCGCCCAGCTTTTGAAGAGGCAATTTTTTTTAAAAAAAGTAAGTAGAGAGATAGAGGGATAGAGAGATAGAGGGATTGTATTGTATTGTATTGTATTATAGAGAAGGAGAGAAAGAGAGAGAAATACAGTAGGTAGGTAGGGAGAGAGAGATAGTAATTAGGTAGGTAGGTAGATAAAGGGATAGAGAGAGAGAGAGAAATATAGTAGGTAGGTAGGGAGAGAGAGTGTAGGTAGGTAGGTAGAGGGAGAGAGAGAGAGAAATAGAGAGAAAGAGAAATATAGTAGATAGGTAGGGGGAGAGAGAGAAAGAGAAGGTAGGTTTGTAGCAGTGGTGGGTTTCAAATTTTTTAGAACCTACTCTGTAGGTGTGGCCTATTTTGTGGGCGTGGCTTGGCAGTCATGTGACAGGGTGGGAGTGGCCACCTTTTAAAATGTGGTGAAACTCATTTAACAACGCTCTTGCTTAGCAACCAAAATTTTGAATTCAATTGTGATGATAAATTCTTTCTTTCTTTCTTTCTTTCTTTCTTTCTTTCTTTCTTTCTTTCTTTCTTTCTTTCTTTCTTTCTTTCTTTCTTTCTTTCCTTCCTTCCTTTCCTTTCCTTTCCTTCCCATTGGGTCACTGGCAGCGGCGGGCCAGATTTACTTTCAGGTACGCTGGTGGAACCCCCTCTCACCGGTTCTCTAAATTTCACCAACCGGCTCTCACGAGTAGGTGCGAGCCTGCAGAAACCCACCACTGGTTTGTAGGTAGAGGGATAGAGAGAGAAAAAAAGAGAGAGAGAAATACAGTAGATAGGTAGGGGCAGAGACAGAGATTAGGTAGGTAGTAGGTATATAGGTAGATGGGGGGAGAGATAGAAATACAGTAGGCAGCTAGGGAGAGAGAGTGTAGGTAGGTAGGTAGGTAAGTAGATGTTTCCAGGTGTATTTACCCATGTGCTGGAGAAGGAAATAGCTGACAACCCGTAGCACCTAAAACTTTGTTTCTGCTGGCACAGCACTTGACCAGCGTAATTCTCATCTATCCCTCTAACTAAACAGCTTTCTGAAAGGAAAAAAAAGTTTTTGCACTCTGTAAACCTCCCCAAAACGGGCCTGTTTTTCCCCAAATAAAAAGCATGAATAGCCTTGGGGGGGGGCTTGCAGAGTGCTCTTGGGGCTGTGGGGGGTGGAGGGCAAAACAAGCAAAAAATGGCCCATTTTTTGCAAAAAATGGCCATTTTTTTTGGTTAAAAAACTCCGCATGCATAGCCTTATGGAGGCTTATAGAGTGCTACTGGGGCTGGGGGAGCAAAAACCGCCCTGTTTTTTGCTCATTTCTGCCCTCCCAGCCCCCAGAAGTTCTCTGAAAGCCTCCATAAGGGTATGCATGACCATTCTGGTGAAGGAGTGGGGCTTAGGAGGCAAAAAATACTGTATTCAAAATACTGTATTCAAAAAAAGTGTGTCTTATACTCCAAAAAATATGATACATATTTGTGCATACTTTAGGTGCATAATCTACCCCAAAAGTAAAAAAATACAAAAAATCAGAAAACAAGAGGAATATATTATGCATGAGTTTGCACTTGCATCATACACTGGCAGTTAAGGCCATGGTGGTTAGAATGCAGTACTGCAGGCTACCTCTGCTGACTGCCAGATGCCTGCAGTTTAGCAGTTCAATTCTCACCAGCTCAAGGTTGACTTAACCTTCCATCCTTCCGAGATTGGTAAAATGAGGACCCAGATTGTTGAGGGCAACAGGCTGATTCTGTAAACCGCTTAGAGAGGCTGCAAAGCATTGTGAAGCGGTATGTAAGTCTAAGTGCTATTGCTATTTTGGATAGAAGCTTTGTCCAGTAACAAAGTGATGAAAATGTCAGAAGCCGATTATACTTTGCTTCTAGCTACAAAAATTCTATGATCAGCAGTTAGATTTCTCAGAGAGCTGGTTTGATAACAACAGGATGGGGAGCTCATGTATTTAAGTGGCATGCTAATAAGACCAATTGCTGCAAACCATCACACCTTCACAGTTCTCTTTTGCCCCATAGTTTAACAAGGAATAAGCAGAGTACAGCTTTCAAGATAGCCCATTTGGTTGAATGACTCCAGATAGTTCCCTCTATTAGTATTAGTATTAGTATTTATTGAATTTCTAAACCGCCCCCTTTCCCAGAAGGGACTCGGGGCGGTGTACAGGAAATTAAGAACATCTAAAACATAACAATACATACATATTTAAAACCAAATTGAATAGTTAACCCTGTACTAAAATTTTGTAAAAGACATTAAAACTATTTCCCATTAAAACCCGATTAAAACAATTTAAAACTTCAGACTGGGGCGAGGAGCGTGAATTAGACCAGGCCGGCCTGATGGAAAAAATGGGTCTTTAATTTTTGGCGGAAGGAGCGGAGGTCCGTGGTAGTTCTAATTTCGGGGGTTGGTCATTCCAAAGGGTTGGGCCCACCACAGAGAAGGCCCTTCTCCTGGGCGTCGCCCGCTGGCATTGCCTAGTGGACGGCACCCGGAGAAGTCCCTCTCTGTGGGAGCGAATCGGCCGAAGGGATGTATGGGGCAGGATACGATCCCACAAATAACTAGGTCCTGTGCCATGGAGCGCTTTAAAGATGGTAATCAGCACCTTGAAGCGCACCCAAAAGGCCACAGGCAGCCAGTGCAGCTCGCGCAGGAGCAGTGTTACGTGGGACTATCTAGGAGCTCCCAAAATTGCCCGCACAGCCACATTCTGGACTAGCTGTAGTCTTCGGGTGCACCTCAAGGGGAGCCCCATGTAGAGAGCATCTAGTTTGCTAGTTTGAAAACTAGCATCTAAACTAGCATATTAGAGCATCTAATATGCTAGTTTGCAGCAATTATTTCAGCAACTTGATCTTTTGGCATAACCCCTTCCTCTTCTTATTGAATGACATCTGCTTTTCTGCTCAAGCTTCGTTCTCTTCTGATGACTGATGACCCTACAGGAAATCCTCTGTTAATTATTGCAATTGGGACTGGCAACTTGGTTGCTAAGTGACATGGTTGGTAAGTGAAACATCATATGACCACACTGGACCCCTAATGTCAGTTCTGCTGTGCTTGTTAAGCAAATCATTATGGGTCATTAAGTGCGACATCACGACTGTAATTTGTGATTTCCTTCTGGCTTCACCATTGACTGTTCTTGTCATAAAAAAGCTGGCTGTGAAGTTCATGCACGTCCCAAGTTGTTTTTGGTGAGATTGGCAGTTACAGTATATAAATCTGATAAATAAACCAAATGGGTTCAGCGAAATCTTTTTTTGACTTTCACATCTGCTATGAATTCCGCCTTATGCTGGTCCACCTTGTTGACAGAGTGATTACAAAATGTGAATGTAATCAATTGTTTGCACTGACACATTTACTGCAATTCCTTCACTATAATTCTGTGGAGGATATTTGGAGGAATGGAGAAAATCCATTTTTTTTAATTGTTAGATTCCCTTATTTCTAGCCCCTTGCTAAACAGCTATTGCAAAAGTACTGGAAACCATGTAGCCTTTAAATGCAAATGCTTGCAAATAATAGATCCATCTCAGTTACTTGTTCAGTATTAGCTTTGCCTTCCTCAGTGTGCTCAATTTATTTTTCTAAGGTTATTCTCATAACAAAGAGGAGGAATCAAATCTAGTGGCCGTAAAGAGTTGAGCTGCTATTCCAATCGCAGGAATAATGATGATAAATAATGATATGTAAGCTTTGGCTTTGAGCAAAGCTGAGGAATGGATATTGTAAAAATGATTGTCTTAGTGTGGTGACAGGACAAGATTATCCTGCACTTTTGAAAATAATGGGAATTTTGCCACTAATGTTGTAACAATCAAAAGCCTTCGTCGGAAGGCACTTGCAAGGTAGGGGGGAAAAACTCAACGATGAAAAATGAGCAGCTGCATGTCATCATCTCTTAGTCAAAAACTGGAAATTGAGGTCACTTAACACAAATGGGTTCTACATCAGGAGTGCTTCAGCGTAAGTGAAGAAAATACAATGGCTCGCCAACCTCATTCTGGATAAGGCAGGGAGGCAGGACAGCTCCTTCCAAAGGCTCTGTGCCTTATGCAATACAGCCTGAAGAGTTCAAACAGGACCATAAATCAGTTTTCCCCAAGACTTCTGTCACATTTGCAATTTGTTACTTTTGTCTTTTAAAGCAGTTTGCTTTACAGCTGAGAGAGTGCGGTTACTCTGCATGTTGAAGAGAGCAAGGGTTGCTAATAAAGCAGAGTATTGAAATTTACCATGATTGTATTAGGATGGAATGACAAGAAATTACTTTTCTATTAAAATAATAGTATTCATACTACAACATGTCGGTGGTAAGTGTTCTGACCCACGCTTCCTTTGAAAGCAAGAAGCAAAGTCTTGGTTCCTGCAAAACGTCTTTTGTTTTCACGACTATGAATTCCTTTCATTTACAGTTAGCAAGGCTTTAGCAAACAGTCTTTCAGAGGAATATTTATCCACACGCACCTTATCTCATTTAGAGTGCTGCCAGATAACTAGGTTCCAAACAATAGGGCAAAGCGAAACGTGGCACAGAGTCTCTTATAATCACAAACAGAACTTTCTAGACCAAATGAATGAATTGGTTCCTGCAAAAGCCCACTCCCCATTTGTTCCTCTTTTGTTTCCTATGGGAGGAGCCAATCAACTCCAAGGTGTGGCTTTACACTTAAGTCGACCCTGCTTTTTTAGTTGTTGTCTTCTGACAGCTCTGCACATGCACACACTGGGAACAGGCTCCAGCTGTTAGAAATACAAATACAATAGCAGAGTTGGAAGGGACCTTGGAGGTCATCTAGCCCAACCTCCTGCCTAGGCAGGAAGCCCTATACCATTTTAGACAAATGGCTATCCAACATCTTCTTAAAGACATGCAGTGTTGGAGCATTCACAACTTCTGGAGGCAAACTGTTCCACTGATTGATTGTTCTAAGGAAATTTCAGGAAATTTCTCCTCAGTTCTAAGTTGCTTCTCTCCTTGATTAGTTTCCACCCATTGCTTCTTGTTCTGCCCTCAGGTGCTTTGGAGAATAGTTTGACTTCCTCTTCTTTGTGGCAACCCCTGTTCCTCTGCCTCACTGCTGTCTAACTTCCTCTCTGCCTCTGATGCAGAGCCCTCCTTCTCTGCCTTTTCTCAGCCCTCAGGACTGGCCCATGTTCCTCCCCAATCTCCTCACTGTCCGATTTTTCTGCCAGCCTGCTGGCTGCTGACAGAACACAACCGTAAGACCAATAGTTTGAGAAGTCATGTTTGTATGGGAGTTGTCTGAACTTTCTTTTGTTTAGGAAAACAAAGCTGGCAAAATGCTTGGAGAAATTTTACTTAAGGAAGGAAAGGTTGCCACATTCATGGAAATCATCGAAAAATTTGAGGTATTGGGATATTTTTGTTAGACAAGCAAAAGTCTCTCAAAAGGGATCACCCATACTGTCAACCCTGAAGCTGACTTGACTGAGGCCATTTTGTGGCTTCAGTGCTGCCATAGCTGGGCTGAGGGTTAGGGTGGGAGGAGTAGAGATAACTGGGATTTGTAACAAAAACAAAATATGTTCCATTGGGAACCAAGGGGACTAGAGTCATCTAGCAACTGGACTACATCCTGATTGGACCATGTGACTGATTGTTTTGGGAAAGTGAGAAATTTTTACTTTTAATTAGGTGAAAACTGTGGGAATGTTTAGAGTCGGTTTTCACCATCCTGTGCCAATATGACATATCAAATAAAACTATATTTTGGGGAATCTACCTGCCTTGGAGTTTTGGTTGCTATGAGTATGTTACTTGGAACCCTGATACATATAGGTGCTAAACAGCTCAAAGGGAGCAGAACTGCTTTGAGGGTGTTTGAAAAAAAGCAAAGAATTGAGAAAGAATAGACCTGAAGAATAGATGTGACCGCTTTAGCGAATTTACCAAAAGGAACCAAGGTTTTTATTTCTGGACCGTATTTGTTTTAACTTTATTTCATTTCTTTTAAAAAGAAGAAAATTACAATAAATAGATGCTTGTATACAGGTACTCCATGATTTACAACCATACATCTAAGTGACCATTCTTAGTTACAATAATGACTGAAAAAATGACATATAAACTTTTATTTCACACTTATGTCCATTACAGCATACCCACGGTCATGTGATCAACATCTGGACACTTGGCAATTGGCATGAATTTATGACTGTTGCAGTGTCCCAGGGTCATATGGTCACAGTTTGCGACCTTCCGACAAGAAATATCAATGGTGAAACTACGTAGATTCACTGAACAGCCATGTTACTAACTTAGCCACTGCAGTGATTCACTTAACAACTATGGAAAGAAAGATTGTAAAACAGGACATCATAACTGCCTTTCTGAACAATGGAAATTTTGGGCTCCATTATCATCATAAGTGAAGGAGGGCCTGTATTTTGTTGCTGTGGTCAAAATGGGAAGTGTCAACCCAGGGTATTGGTCAGCTGGATGAAAATGGATTAAGAAATGGGATACTATAAGTAGGGCTGTTGGTGGGGGAGACGAAAAGGAAGTCCTATGGACATGACAATGACCAGGCTTATAGTGCCAAGCTCTGCATTTTAGTACACTGGAATTAACTGTGTATTAAGCAGTTAACTAATTTTAGACTCCAAGCAGACTTACTCTTTTTTTCTGGCAAGAATCACAAGCAGTCCATGATGACCAACTGGAAAGGAGACAGTCAATAGGCTGCACCACCTGGCTTGAAGAGCGGCGCCATCTGCCTTTGGTCACATTGACATCATCTCTATTGAGTTGAAGAGAATCATCCTGTTCGGCCCTACATTAATTGGGAGAAAGCATATATAAAGTATGCCCATTTATATACTTTATTTTCTTCCCATCATTCAAGGCCAAGCACTTTGGAGTACCTTCCAATGGCAGGGTTTTTGTTTTTGTTTTGCAATTCCCCCTTCAATGAAGGTAAAACTGCACAACCATACTGAGCACAACAAATGCTGTGCATCACAGCTCCACCACATGAATGCCAATTATGCTTGCTGATATGATGGAGAAGAATTCACTGACAATGGGTTATCAATTACTGTAGATGACCACTTCTGTGGTCACTCATTATTATACTCAAGCTGTTATACCAGAAGTGAAGAGGTGTGAACTATTGGACAAAGCGCCATTTGTATGCAACAAAAAAGTAAATGAATCCAAAGAAGAACAAAGAACTACAAAAGGAAAATTAAAAGATAAAATTAGTCTCAATATTTTCTGTTTACTACTTTCAATTCACAATGAGCCACTGGCTGAACAATTGTGACACCACTCAAGCATAGCTCAACTAGGGTTTATTAAAACTGTTTAACTCATCCTCTGCATGTATGCATGGTGAGAACTTTCCCTGAATATACAATATAGAGATTGCAGAAATGCTGGCTCAAACCCCAGCTCTATATATGTAGAAGAATACAGAGATGTCCTTGAAGAAATTATGCAGTTCACCTTAGCCCTACAAGGAAGAAGGGCATGATGAAGAAAGTAAATATTACCCCACCTTGATTTTCTTGCTATAAGAGAGGGGAGAGGGAATATCTGTCAGGCATTGAAGATTTTGTTATTACAACCTGCCTTGAAGAGGGAACAGCATTGTTTACTGAAGGTACAGAAAAACTTTATCCCCATAAAATGGGCATACATTTTTCAAACACAGCCATAGACTCTTGAAAACATAAGTGAGACTTTTCTCTCCAAGAACTCAGACAATGTAGAGTTCTCCCTGTTTTCTGTAGAACAACCCTGTGAAATAGTAGGTTGAGCTGGGAGAGTGACTAGACTATGAAATAGTAGGTTGAGCTGGAAGAGTGACTAGACTAGCATCTAGTAAGCTTTTGTGGCCTAAAGTGAAAGTAGGTTTTTCTAATCCTGGTCCTAACTATACATCATGACTGTAATATTGATCATCATGATCATCTTCCTGTCTTGATACTATTCTTATTCTTTTGACTGATCGTGAATTTTACCGATACACGGGGAAAAATATTCATTCAGAATAAAAAGATAAAGAGGCAAAGATTTCTTTTGAAACAGAAACGAAATCAGGATCCTGGATTAAAGTGAGGGTCCTGTTTCGTTAGCTGAATAAAATTTGAGATGGTTAAGAAAATCCCATTAAATCCCTGCCTGATTCTGCTCTTGGTCATTTTTATAGCATGAGCTGCTTGGTGCGCTCCAAACTTGGTGGGGTTTTTTGTAGATGTAACATTACCAAACTAGCTAATATCATCATTGCTTTGTCAGTGTTAGTGGGAGTGTTCTTGGTGGTTCCTTGATTAGGCTGTTTTCTATTGGCTTGTTAGTTTGTGTTGGTAGTTCCTTGATTGGCATATTGTTTATTTCTTGATTCGAAGTAGTGTTACTCTTGTGTTAATCTTGTTAATCTGGATGTTGATTGCTGGTGAGGTTTTTTTGTCTTTTTGTTCTTTTGGGGGTTTTGATTGCCTCTTTGAGTAATATGTACCTAGTGTTTATGTAAAGCACAAAGGAAATCAGGATATCTGGGCAGTTCAAATGTGTATAAAGATTTATTCTAAATTTAGGATTTCTACAAGAACCTGAACTACTAACTGTCAAGGGAAATTAGTGGGAGTTAAAAATAGAAGCAATTCAAAGTGGGCTGGACTTAGATCTCTTGTGAAGAGATCCGACAGTTTAATTCTATGTGCCTGTTGATGGCTGATTTGGCTGAGTGTCTGAGACTTCTAGGAATTCTCTGGAATTTTCAGATTTGACATGGTCTAGGACAGGGGTCTGCAAAGTTGGCTCTTTTAAGACTGGTGGGCTTCAACTCCCAGAATTCCCCAGCCAGCCAAGCTGGCTGGGGAATTCTGGGAGTTGAAGTCCACCAGTCTTAAAAGAGCCAACTTTGCAGACCCCTGGTCTAGGATGCTCATAGTTTCCCAGTTGAAATGATGGTTGAATCTGTCCCTGTGTTATGAAATTAAGGAATTTGTCTTCTGACTTCTAGCTGGTGTTCATGGTGTTTGGTTGGTGTTTTCTAATGTCTAAATCCCAATTCTTGTCTCTCTTTTTAAATATTGCTGCAGGCTTTTTCTAAGGAAATACTAGGATCTTTTTGAAACAAAGAATGCTGGAAATATGTATGTATGTATGTTTGTATGTATGTTAGTTTTATGAGCTGATATGCATGTATGTATATGTATATAATTTTGTGCCACCCATTTCATCTACAGGAAACTCTAAATCAATATTAACTTAATGATATCTGATTTGGAAGAACCTGGGGGAAATTGTTCATGTATCAAAGAAAAATAGTTGTGTTAAGCATACTGGAAACTTAATACAATTATTTTAATTGCCATTTTAATGAAAAAATGAGAGTGTCACAAAAGATTAGCATTTTCCCTATAAAATATTAATGATGTCAGCTGAGCTGAGAAGTGGCATTCAAATGGATCTAAGGAGCATGTATGTGACTTATGGGTTGGCCATTCCTGTTCTTGAGGATTTATGGTGAATTGTGAGAAAACCTCTCAAGGTTTCTTTGCTTGGACTCTGATTTGTGTTCTTTGGAACAAAATGGCAATTGTATTTTCTGATGGTTCAATTGAAGAGACACAACATCCATTCAGGAAGAGCTAGGAGAGCATTGTCTCTTTGGAGATTTTGATATTGTTGGATTTTGATTTCTGAGTTCTTTCGAGGCCATTATACATGCCAAGTCTTGATCCAAGCCCTCCATAAATCAACAGACCAACATGGTTTTATGTTTTGCATGGCTGAGGAAGTGGCAGTTGCCATTATTCACAATAGCTCTTTTTTTTGGCAGCAGCAGAAAGTCAGTGGTCTAACAGTTTCTCATTTTCCTATCGTTGCTTATAACAACCGAATGACAATACATATGCCAATATCTTTCCATAGCTGATTCCTCTACCCATTGTTCTAAGTTATATGCACATTTGCAGCTTGACTGAATTCACAAATACAGCTCTGGATGGGAACTATTATTACCATAAGAAGGCTATAGAACCACAACAACCAGAACAAAACAAAGGCAGACCTACGGTTGCTTGAGAGAAAACCAGAGTTTATAAAAGTTGAAGGAAAATGTAGAGAAAAACAAAACAAAAGGGAAAGCTAAACCTCTGAGAATAGAGAATATACATAACAGAATGTTAGATATCTGTTTGGAGGAGAGAAAAATGGAAGCAGGGTGATACATAAATGAAGAGAGTTCCTTAAATGAAATCATGGTTCAGCTGCCTAAAACATTGACCAAGATGCTATTTATGGCCAAATTAATTTTATTGTATTAAAATAATCAATTTCCTCTTGATTGCTGGCTTTATAAGCATGCTATTAAAAGAAGTAACATATGCTTTAGTACATATATATTAAATGCCTTAACCTGTTGTGGCAATTTGGTAGGAATTTTAGTTTCCAAGAAAAAAGGTACTTTGAAAATTATTGGAATGATAGTTGTTTGAAAACTAACGAAAAATAAATATAAATAAATTCTGGCACATATTAGAAGTATCCGTTTGACAAGACAGAATATGAAAGCATGCTAAGTACAGGATCCAAATTTTTATTTGCGTTTGTGTGTGTGTGTGTGTTGAAATTAAAATAAAGCTTTTAATGCACTACAGGAAGCCATTTTGGTATAATATTTCACCCACAAATGATTTCACAGATTTGGGTGTCCCTAAGGTAACACATTTGTTAAGATCCATGCCACTTTCTAGCCCAATAATTTCAATATAGCGGGCTTATTTTGTTAAGCCATAAGTAACTCCAAAACCTATGCCTCAACTACTAGGAAAAAAAACATTAAAAATCCAAGAAAGTCACCACTAAATACCATTATCTATCATGTCTCTGTTTTCATAGTCTGAAAAACAATATTGACTTACCTGGAGCAGTGGAAATTTAAGAAGCTTATGATTGCACAGATTAGAAAAATTCTTCCCCGGCAAAGAAACATCACAGATGTTACGCTCATAGCTTTACAGCAATATAGTTCATTTATAGCAGCATCGTTTTCTAATCACTTTGCTATTGTGTCTGAAGGCAGTTGTGTAGGCAGATTAATAGCCAGGTTTTTCACCAGACAAATAGAAGATAAACCAGTTGATAATGGCCTTTTTTTGCTTGTAGGACAGAGCCTTCTACTGGCCTACTATGACATTGTCTGAAGAAGGCAGAGAAATAAAAGGCTTCTAGGTGAAGGCCTTCTTATGCATAGAATACAAGCTATGGATTGTCTTCCCTGCTGTCTGCTTCAGTTATCTTAGTTTTTTTTAAATATGTTTCTTTCACGAGGTCTTCAACTATTAAATGATGTGAATGATACTAATTTTAATTACTGGATATTACATTTTGTGTTTTGCTTCTTTGTTGTAAGCAGAAGGGCAGGGTACAAAAGAAATTGTTGACATCTTCATCATCCAAGCTGGATTTAAAAAAAAAAAAGATATTCAGCAGCATGGTGCCCGTAACACAAAATAAATACATAAAAATAAATATCTTTGCACAAGAAACCAGAAACTAGTTTGGGCTGCTGGAAGACAAGGGGATTCAAGGCTTGGTGGAAAATAAATAGACAGATTAGAGAATGGATTATTTGCATCTATCTTCACTTCAACAAATATACCAGAGATACCAGCACTACAGCTGGTATCTCAGGAGTTGATGGAAATAGTAGTGACATTGTTATTGATAAAGTGAGAACAAACAAACCACCAGGTCCAGATTGTAACCATCGGAGAGTTCTAAATAACTGAAATGTGAAATTGCTTATCTTCTAACAAACAGCATGTCTGTAAGATTGGCCATGATTGGGAAATGGACAATATAAGAGTTTCTTAAAAATGTGCTTTACAGTGGAATGAAAGAGCAGCAATCTTTTAATCCATATGAATTCATAATTAATCAACATTAATCCTTGTACATTATTTAATACAAGATTATAAAGTATAAAGGGCTAACTGTGCTAAAGAAGAATCAATAGACTTTTGTAACGATAATCCCCATCTGATTAGCCTTCTAGAGTTTGGTGAGAATGTTCAAATACGTGGACCAGATGATCGTGTAGATCAGGGGTCTCCAACTTTTGCAACTTTAAGTCTGAAGGACTTCAGCTCCCAGACTCAATTCTGTCCCAGAATTCTCCAGCCAGCTTTGCCAGAATTCTCCAGCCAGAATTCTGGGAGCTGAAGTCCTTCAGACTTAAAGTTGCAAAGGTTGGAGACCCCTGGTGTAGATAGCAATAGCATTTAGGCTTATATACTGCTTCACAGTGCTTTACCGCCCTCTCTATGCGGTTTACAGAGTCAGCCTATTGCCCCCAACAATCTTGAGTCCTCATTTTACCCACCTCAGAAGGATGGAAGGCTGAGTCAACCTTGACTCGGTGAGATTTGAACTGCCGAACTGCAGCTAGAAGTCAGCTGAAGTAACCTGTACTCTAACCACTGCATCACCTCGGCCCCTATGATACGATTCACTTCATTTCATTTCATTTCATTTCATTTCATTTAATACTTATAAACCGCTCCCATTCCCCATGGGGACTCGGGGCGGTGCACAGGTAGAATAAAAACAGTAAAAAACATACAAACAACAATAAAATATACAAACAATTTTAAAAGCCAAATTAAACTCAACCTGTGCTAAAATTCCCATTAAACTAACTGAACTAAAATCTACCCAGTAAAACCCCAAGACAGGGTGACTATCCCAAGCCGGCCAGACGGAAAAAGTAAGTTTTTAATTTAAGACGGAAGGAGCGGAGGTCCGTGGTCATCCTAATATCGGGGGAAAGGTCGTTCCAGAGGGCCGGGCCCGCCACAGAGAAGGCCCTTCCCCTGGGTGTCGCCCGCTGTCACAGTCTAGTGGACGGCACCCGGAGAAGTCCCTCTCTGTGGGAGTGAATCGGCCGTGAGGATGTATGAGGCAGGATCCGATCCCGCAGATAGCTAGGTCCCGAGACATGGAGCGCTTTAAAGATGATAATTAGCACCTTGAAGCGCACCCGGAAGATGACAGGTAGCCAGTGCAGCTCGCGCAAGAGCGGTGTTACATGGGTGGACCTTGCGGTCCCCATAATTGCTCGCGCGGCTGCATTCTGGACTAGCTGAAGTCTCTGGGTGCACCTCAAGGGAAGCCCCATGTAGAGAGAGTTACAATAGTCCAGTCGGGATGTCACGAGCGCATGAGTGACTGTGCGAAGGGTGTCCCGATCCAATAGGGGGCGCAATTGGCGAACCAGGCGAACCTGGTAAAATGCCCTCCTGGCCACGGCTGTCACTTGATCTTCCATGGACAGCCGGGCATCCAGGAGGACACCCAAATTGCGCGCCCCATCCACAGGGGCAAGATGTTCGCCCCCTATGGCCAGCGATGGAGTGAGCTGGTTGAATCGGGCGGCCGGAAACCACAGCCACTCGGTCTTGGTCGGGTTGAGCCTGAGTCCGTTACTTCCCATCCAGATCCGTACGGCTTCCAGGCACTGGCACAACTTTAAAAGCTGTTTAACAGTGTCTTCACCAAAGCAGTTGTGCGATTAAAAGAAGAAAATATTTTATTAGTGCTCCAAGAACATGGTTACTAGGCTTGATTATTTACAAAATGCTTACCACATCTGAAGGAATATAGGAAAACCATCATATAGAAAACAGTTTGCTTTTGGGTGGAAATTTACTTCTACAGATGTATCTAACCTGAGCTGATGGATGCATTTCCACACAATGCATTGGACAGAAAGTCCTTCCTTCCTTCCTTCCTTCCTTCCTTCCTTCCTTCCTTCCTTCCTTCCTTCCTTCCTTCCTTCCTTCCTTCCTTCTTCCTTCCTTTTTGCAGAATGTTATAATCTTAGATCATTTAATGAATCTAAATTATGTGAGAACCCATAAAGTCCAGTTTAAATGGCGAAACCCACCCAGGTGCTTACCTTTAAAATTTATAGTAGTAAAGGCATGATTTGTGATGGATTTTATGAATGTCTATATATCTCTATGTATCTGATCTCCAGTAACAGCAGCAGTATATTTGATTACTTACTAGGAAACATGGCTGGAAGAATGCTACTTTATTCATTTGTTGCTTATGGATTGCCCCCAAGTAGCTTGATAATCATTGTGGAAGCAAAATAGTACTTATGATATGACTGAATACAACGCCTTTCAAATGAATTTTCCTTTGAATAAATATAGCAGGCCTCCCCTGAGTGAGAACTTCCCATAAATGGAGTATAATTCAGAAGAAATGGGATTTCAAAATTCCCCACCCATTTTGTGGATGGAGAAATCAGTTGGAAATTCAGCAAGGATGGGGATCATGACTCTTTTGTTCCATGGACCACTTTGAGAGGTTAATGAAACCTATGACTACTAAATACATCAGTAAAATGCATTTAAATGCCTAAACATAAAAAGTATAGATATAAATAGGATGTCTTTAATTAAGAATGAGTAGTACTGGCCTAGGACACCAACATTTAGGGGTACCAACATTTAGGGGTACCCACACTGAATATATATACCGTGTGTGTGTGTGTGTGTGTGTGTGTGTGTGTGTGTGTACGTACACACACACGCACACTGTGCAATTTGTGGCATAATTTGAGTTTGGAATACATTGAACATTATTGTTCTATTTGTGAATGGTCCAGTCATTGATTCCATTCAGATGTAAAACAATTTGATGATGAAACAGCAAAGTAGTTTATTTAAAATAATAATACCAATCATTATTTTTCACAACATACAGGAAAGTGTTGCTTAAATAAGGACACCTCCCTGCTCCTTCCTCCACCAATATTTTTGTGCTTCTGATACTACTAAATTGCATCCAACTTAAATTGTTTCACACAGCTACAAAGTTGAAAAATAAATCACTGCCTTTTGCTCTCCTACAAAAATAAGTAGCTTGTCAACCAATTAAGCTAGAACATGTGTCACATCTGCCAGTCCAATATGAGAAGCCTTCAAGAAAACCTGTCAACTGGTATATCACCTGATGGTCTCATGCTAACCTTTCCCCTTCATCTCTGTTCAAGGAAGACTAATAATTAAACAAGTTATTTTGGACTCTCTTAAGAGCTTGTTTTCTTCTGCTCCCATGTTCTAGAAGTTGACAAAGATTTTTCTGATTATGGCTTAACTTCTGATGTGAATACTTTCACTATTAATCATTACTGCAAGGATAAATATTTAATGAAATGTCTGTGGATCTCCGTCAAATGCACACATTAGTAATTGAGAATATAGATAGAAGTAACAACAAAGAAACCCAGGGCTGAGTTTAACGACAGGATGAGTATAGCGTAGTAGCAAATCAGCACCTTATATTTAATATATACATATTTTTTCCATGTGTATAGAATATTTTACTGTCCTGAATGTACTGTATATTAAGTGAAAACTAACATTGAATAGCTGCAATAACCAAAATGCCAAATTTTATTTTTCATGTTTCTTTTAATATACTTATTTAATATAATAAAAATATTTTCCCCCAAACAGAAACAGAGTAGCTTAACTAAACAATGTAGCTATATTTGGTTAAGGGATCTGAGGGACCTGTGAAATGGAATTTCAGGCTTGACAACTAATGGGAATTATTTAAAAAGAGGTTGTGCAAATATCTTGGTGGGAAATTACTACAATTCTGCCTTTGACTGGTGTGTTTAAATGCCAAAACAAAACGCCAGGAGGGAAGAAACCCCCCTTTGATATCAGAAGGCATGGGCACCCAGGGACATTTATGGCAGAGGTGGGCTGCACTTACCTTAATAACTAGGTCACTGGTTGTGAGCATGCACACATGCACCTCTTCGGGGCTGAATTGGAGCTTCAAAATTGCAGCTAATCAACTCAGGCAGCTTCAGCAAGTACAACAGGTATGGTGCAAAATTCAGCTGGGCAGCGTGGGCGGGGGTAATGAGCCAGAAAGTTAGTTATAAATGGAAAGGATGCTGCAGGGTGGGGGTGGGGGGACGAGCCCAGCCAGTGATCAAAACTATTGGTTCACCCAAACAGGTCCGACCACCTGTGTGTTTGATATGTTCTAATGCAACAATATCATAAAAGACTAACAAGTGGTTGTATTATTACTGATTCACATCCATGATTTGAGCATAAGATAGTGGTGACTGGATTGAACAAATCACACATAGACTTAAGCAAGTCAAAGGGTGAGCAATACATGAGTCTCTGTTGTACTATGTTTCCTACCAACCCTGATTTATGGGCCATGGCATGGAAATCACCTGTAATCACCTGTACAGTAATTGAAAGTGTGTTTTGTTTCATACATGGTTGGAAGTTCAATGAGACTATTTTGGGTGGATTGTGGTCCAGATGAACTGAAGCCAGCAGCACTTAATTGTTCCATCTTTCGTCTGAGGAACATCCAGTGAGGATCTATGGGAAAAGGCTTTGCTAGTGCATCTTGGCACTTTTCCCTTCTCTTCCACATGGTCTCTACACCAACCCCTCTAGTACAACTCACTCTCTACTCAATTTTCCCAATACTTTTGCTGTAGTAATTGCAATCTTTGATCAGCAGGTTGCAGGGGTGCCATGAAGATTGCCATCTTTCCTGCTCCTCTCCTTCAGCTAGGACATCCCAGGGAATATTTTCTTCTACCTTCTTCTGCATCAATTGGCTGACTTGGTCATGTCCTGGGATGCTGATGATGCTATTTCACCCTATTCCTTCAGCACTGACTGACCAAAGCTTATCAGCATTCTGAGAGGAGCCTCTGGCCCACGGCTTCCAAGCAGCATTCTGCCTGAGCAGCCCTTAATACCCACTGAAGGTTCAAGGCCATTCAAATAGCTTCAAATTGGATGACATTCTTGCTTCGGTGAATTAGATGGCATCCAGTGGCCTGAATTACTATTACTTTATGGCTATATAACATAAGAATCAGAGTTGTTCTTTTCAACTGTCTCCAAATGCTACGCTCCCTTTGCCCTTTAACCAAATCTGTACTCAATTTTTAGGATCACAGAGTGATCTGTTAGAGAGAGGATCCACTGCTAACACCTCCAAAAGACATACCTTTTGAACCCACCATTTGTCTCAGTATGCTGATAAAACTATTTTGCGCTTGATAGATGGACTGCAAGAGAAACATTACCATGGAGATAAGACTATTTGGAACTGGAGGAAACCTAATTGCCAGATATGTGTTTCATTAATGAGCCTGATAACCTTTTGTCCAGCAGGAGATTTTCACAAGAACACAAATAAAAGTCTCTGTTAATCAGTGAATCACTATAGGATATCTTGCCTTATTTCTCACTGTCTCGTGGAAAGATAGAAAAGTCATGATGTATATAATCTCGTTTTTACACAATTTATCTTGCAAACAAAGGGAACAAAACTACACTTTCACCAAAGATATAGTTTTACAGGAAAAAAAAAATCGGTACTGCAGTTACTAATCTCACTCAGCACTAATTAAAAGGACCATAATTTCTGTCGACCATATTCAAATCATTTCATTATTCCTAGAATAACTCTGTAGAGTTGCTGATTTTATTTCAATCCATGTATTATATAGAAAGTAAGAGTTGATTATTGAATTTTTATGAAGTACATGAAAACCATTATGATTGTTTTTAATTAGTGACAGATACATTTCTCTTGTCACTTAATATGGTCCAACTCAAGCATCTAATGAACATAGATGGTTTCCTGAATACCTTTGAGGTTGTCTTGTCAGTGATACTGTTGAAGCCTTCAGTGAACTGTTGAAATTGAAACTGCTTAGGTGGTTAAATGCTATTACTTCTAAATGTTCTCTACTTCAAAGGTAAAATTCTTCACACCTTACTAATCTGGGAGTGATTAAGAAAACAAGGTTGTCCAGGATTATGGTGTCTAACTGTGGTTTCTTGAGAGAGGATACAACAAACCTTCTTCCAGGCTCAAGGGACTACTCCTTCATTCCAAAAATGGACACAACTGCATCAACCCAATTTCAAGTCATCTCTCAGTCATCTTTAACTATTCAAGAACTTAGAACTAACAATAAGTGGGTGAGCTAATAAAGAAGAGATTTTTGTTGCAACAACAAACACAAGTTGACTTGATGAATATTTGCCTTATCAAAATGTTCAATCTCTCTCTCTCTCTCTGTCCATCTATACCATCTCTCTCTGTTTCTCTCTCTATCACTTTCTGGAAGAAAATCCAAGATGAAAATGATTATCAGATACATAAGGAATTGGTTATTAACTTCCAGTGAAAGCTTTTCAAGAAAGCACATTATGATGCACCATTATATTTGCAGAGAAAGAAACAGAGATGGACAGCTTTGCATTCTTCTATTATATCAACTTTCGTAAGAATAAGAGAAAGGAATAAACATGATTTTAAACATTTTTATTTGCAACAGTACTACATGGTGTCTTACAGAAATCAATGGAAAATCTCTAAAAATTTCTTCTGATGAATGCATTATACATAAGGGGAAAGAAGATGTTCAACAGATGTTAACAAATGGTTTTCCTCTGAGGTAAAGTTAAAGTAGATCTAGAAATGTACTGCAAAACAGTCATATTCATCTTTCTTCTATTAAAAAATAAACATGAAAACACAAAATCAAACAAATCAAAGTAGAAAGTAAACATCTTTGCAAAGAAGGTGCCCAGTACATTATTCAATCATAGATTTCATCAGACAATTGAATGACAATGAATCAAAGTACATTAAGAATGTAAGAATCAAGAAACAATTGGAAACAGGACAGGATGGGATGGTATTCCCTGGTTTAAAGTTTAAAGTGACAAGCTTAGTGCTAGTGATGAATGGATTTCCTGTAGATATAATTCCTATCTACATTACTTGTATAGTGCAGGCTTCTGTATTGTTTTTCTTCTAGATTATGGTAGAAAGGAATAATCTAATGATGGATAAATTAAGCATGGGTTGTCTTATTTCAAGAAAAGACTTGCAGTTTGTATAGAGCAAATTTCCTTATGATCTCTTAATACCAGTTGTAGTTCTCTCTCTCATATATTTGGAACCCAATAACAACCATCATCAATGAACTGACTGTTAGTCCGCACCATGCTACACTATCTATGAATATTTTGAATTCTGTATGTTTGTGTTTCAATAAAAACTTAGTTTAGCAAGATTTCACTATTGACTATAGAGTACATCAATATTTCAGGGTTGAAATGTCCTTTTGAATGATGCCATCTTTTTGCGTAGGTAAAAAACAAAGCTAACATTTATATGTTACAAAAGAGATAGCTTTTTTGCATTTTTCTTTTGATGCACGTTTGCGACAGAGATGCTGACACCGACCACAACATGGATGAATATTTTGGGCTGGGAAAAGGCTTGTGCAGGCCCAGGCCATCTTCACCTTTCACAAATATATAATGATCAAGTTAAAATAAATTGATTTGTGGGTAAGATAAAAGGGGAAAGGGGAAATGAAGAAAAACAAATTGACTTTAACAAACATGTTAATTTTTATTTTGGGCACACTACTTTCTGCTTTAATTGGACTCAAATTCTCTTTTCTTCCTCTTTCACATCACCAATCATGTTCTGTAAAATCCACATGGAATCTTTTATTGAAGCAAGGGTGCACACCAAAAAAGTACAGAGAGGAAATGACTGGAAAAGTACATTAGATCTGCACCGATATTAAAGCCTATAGTTCGACTGACTGTTTCACACACATTTTGATTCAGTACCTATGTTGAAAAAAACCAACTGGAAATTTCAAGTTCAGTTTCAATTATCACCAAATCACCAGTTTTCATCTACTCTTGTAAAATGCTTTAATAATTCAAATGCATGAAATATAACTCCAGGCCTATATAATCAAAGGAGAAAACACAAGCATATTGGTATTTTGATTTTAAAAACAAAATCTGCATAATCCTTGAAACAAGTCATCATTTGAATTATTTAACTCTTCTTTTTTAGTGCTAAACCACTAAAGTTCAATATATTGTAATCTGCATAGGAACATCAGGAAAACATATTTGACCTGTATAACAATTCTCTGTAGGGCAAAAATATATAGATTCTTTATGCAAATCATGTGCGAAGAATAGAAACCAAACACTGCACTTTTCTTACATAAATATATTAAAAAAAACAGTTTTAAAAAACTTGCTTCTGTGGTGTGTAAACAGCTTTTATTAAATTAGGAAATGGGTATGAAATGTGATTTTTCTCCAAAAAATGTAAAGTATGTGATAAGAGTTGCATTATAAAAAGCAAGATTGTATGATTATGGGTTCTCCATCAATCTAGCTAGTTTCAGGCAACAAAATTGTAGTTGGGAAACGCACTTCAGCTTTATCCCACTAACTATAAGCATGTGAAAACCAAACCAAACAAACGTGATACAAGAACCACAAAATGGGGGTTTCCACGCTTCCGAAACACCATCATTTACTACCTTCCCTACAGTGTGATGTCATGGTGAAAAGAAAAAAAATCCTCCTAACATTTATATTTACAAAAGAAAAGAAAACCTGGCAATTTTCATTCGGACTCTTTAAAGCCATTTCCCCTTAAACACTGAAAGAGTTTTAACAGTTAAGATTTTTATTTTTAAATTTCAAGTTATAAAATAAAAATCCCATTTTAATTTTTTTCCCGATGTACAAAAAGTGATAAAGATGAACCATTTGATCGCAGAATAAGTTCATTATTTCAAAATTCATGCCATCTCCATCCTGTTATTATTAAAGTCCAACCCAATCAAATCCAGATGTAGAAGTATTTGGCAAACAGTTTTTTTTCTCTTCAAAAAATGGCACAGAGAGAAGAAAAAAACACTTGTCTGCATAGCATCACAGCAGCAAGGTATCAAAGAAATAAAAAATATCCTTTACTGATCTTTGTTTTAAGAGTTCCCTAGGAAATAACGCACAGTTTGTTTTTCCATCAAAAGATCTGATGTCCTTCTCTTACTCCTAGCAGTAGTATTCAAAACAGAAAAAGCAGCATTTCATCTCTTCTTTGATGTATTGAAAATCAAAAGGTCCATTTGGCAACGTTTTTAATCAAAACTGATGATTGGTGGAATGGGATTCCATGACTTCAAGTTAAGAATTATTTTCACAGGAGGCATTCTGCTGCTAGTGTCTGTCACCAGTTTTTAAGTAATGGGGGGCGGGGGGATGAAACACTTGAATACTTCCTTCATATATGGTGTTGTAAGCTGGTATACTGGGTGAAAATACAGAAGGATCAGTTTGTGATGGCCATAAAAAAGTTACCATATCTTCAAATGTGCAGTTGTGTCGCTCAATAACTGGTGACCAGGATGTGTTTGCTTTCTCTGTGTTTCTGTATTATAAAAAGAATGAGTCGTCATCTAATAGATTTGGATTACCTACTTTCATTATATGGACTCCTAGAAACAACAAAAGGTAACAAGAAGAAAAGGTGTTTGGATAGTTCAAAGTTGTAGGAATGCAGATGACATTTCCCCTTCCCCCTAGGAAAGTAGGATTTTGAAAAACAAGGTGGGGGCGGAAGCAATGTTCTGCCAAACAGGGCTGGCAAAACATCTTGCTTGTTGAATTAATCCAGTGATATGATTATCCTTGATTAACTGAGATAACTAAATAATATTAGTAAGAGTAGTAGGAGCCAAAGGCCTGTCAAGACTGGAGTTTTCATTTGAGACTTGAAGTGCCACGAGTGTGGGTCAATGCTATTTCTTAGGTCTTAGGTCTGCTGATCTGGGCATAGAGTGGCTCTCTTTCCTAAAAACAATAGAAAGAAAGAAAGAAAATATATGAATAGAGATATTTCTAGTCATTTGAATGTAAACAGTAGACTCACAGAAAAACAGCCAGAGTGGGATACACACACACACACACACACACACACACACACACACAATTTGAATTATGATAATATTCAAAAAAGGTAATTTTAAGAAAAAGAAAACAATAACTCTACACTACTGATATTTGTTAAAAGGTCCGTAGAAGAAATTGTACTCTTTGGCTATGAAAAAAAGTGATTTGAATGCGCAGAAATAAATTGTTTTTTCTGCTCTCCGTATAATATTTAACATTTTACACTATATGGTTTCATGCTAATACATTGCTGATTTAAAATTACTCCATTCCAATTTTTCCCAGGTTTGCAGTGCAAACATGAATCATTTACTGAGTTCAGAATGATGTCCAAAACAAGGATGATACACTAAAAAATTATTTATTTATTTATTTAATATCTAGTTGGCATATAGATAACTTCAGGCAGCTAATAATTGAAACAGTAAAAAAAACCACAATAAAAACAGAATAAGTATCTCTTAGAATTCCAAAATATAATATAAATTCAAAACTTGAATAATTTTGATGTTTCCAAACTATGATAGACGAAATGCATTACAAATGTTGGCAAATATTGATTATGCAAATGTCAAGCAATGTGGAGACGGCTTAATGAACATGAAAAGCAGCAATATGCAATAATTTGGTAAATTGTTACTGTAAACCTAAGTCAGTATCTCATCATCTTTGGACGTTTTAGTGCAGTGCAGAGAGCATACTCTAAAGCTACGCTTCTAGATGTATTATATTTGAGCTTCCATAATTGATAGAGCTTTGCTCAGTTTGGAATTATGGAAAAGTCCAATGCATCTAGAAGGTATCAAGCTTTCTAATATACAACAGTTACATCAGGTTTTAGTAATTTGTTCACAGAAGCAATGATGATTCTGGAGAACTTGAAAAATACTCACAATTTTAAAAAAAATTATATCTAGCATTTGATCCCCCCCCTCCCCCGATGCAATGCAAATACATTTTTTGTATAGTTGTACAAATCCCATTTGCTTACTCTTTAATAATAATAATAATAATAATAATAATAATAATAATAATAATAATAATAATAATAATAATCTTTACTGTCATTGTAATAATACTGTAATAAAATTACAATGAAATTGGTTAACCGACAAATGACTGTTGAAACAAAATGGCTGACAAATGACAGTTGAAAAGGATCAACTGCACCCTGTCTTCTGTTATCCATTTCTTCAAATCTGTTTGGCATCCCAGGAGTTGGTGGAAGAGGAAAATGCACGTCTCTTTTTCTTTTTTCTTTTACAGTAGGTTCAGAGCGAGTTTTGATGGAAAAGATTTAAGAATCTCTATTAATGGTAAAATGCTACTTCTCATCTTGAGTAAACACGTACTTTGATTTTTAGACTGTAATCTAAACCAGGGGTCTCCAACCTTTGCAACTTTAAGTCTGAAGGACTTCAGCTCCCAGAATTCTCCAGCCAGCAAAGCTGACTGGAGAACCTGATCTAAACAACCTGTGAGTAGGCAAAAGGGCAGCAAATTTTGCGTTTCACACTCTTTTTAAAATAAGGGACAAGATCCTCTTATTAATCTGATTTTGCTTCATTAAGTAGTCTTCTATTCTTTTAGGGGGTAGGCTCAATTAGAACAAGATTTTTGACAATGATTTGAAATTGAGATCCCCAGGAGAACTTGATTGTGTTTCATGATAGCCTAAAGGAAGGAAATGTTCACTTAAGCATAGTCAATCTTCTTTTACTAAAATTTTGTCTCTTGATGAGGGATCTAGAAAGTTTTCTTTTTAACTAACAGATTTGGTAACTTGAAAATAATTGGAAATCCCTGCCCTGGAGCAAAGATTTTGCTATTCTCCTGCCCCCTATAAAAGAACCAATTAATTATTCTCCATGCCAACAGCTCTTGATTCATAAGTGTGAAAATCAAGTAGGAACTGTCAAATATTTTTGTTCAGAATGTTGATGAAGAATGTTAATATATAGATGGAAATAATATGTTGTAACAGAAGATGCTTCCAATAGATCAGCATTTTGGAAAATTGTTATTAAAGTCAATATTAATTTTTTTTAAAGAAATGACACTATAATTATGTTTGACATTTTTACCAATGTGCAAAAGTTTTTCATAAGTAAAAATTGCTTTAAAAAAACCCATAAAATAGAAAAACCAGATTAATACTAACCAATGGATCTGTGTTACAGTAAATGCAGATTCAGATAAGACACTGGAGGAAAATATTAAACAAAATTGAGCATGGAAAATTATGTATTCCAGAATAATTTTGATATAATAATTTTGAATAATGTTCAAAATTTAATATTCTTCATAATTTTTGTATTAAGTAAATTTCCTAAGGAATCTCTGCTATTATGATCCTTGCTATTTTGCACTGTCATGTCTATTTGGCAGAAATAAGAAGCATGTCTTATTTTTTTCAAATTTTCTGTGCCCCTCCATGTATTCCTAAGATTAAGAGCCTCCAAAGGATAATTCAAAACTTTTATATGTTGGCTTCCAAACTAGTGAACATATAGTATTCCGTATTATTCTTCTAAAGAAATTTTACTTAAGCAAATTAAAATGATTAAAGGATGTAATGTAACTGATCTACTTATACCACAACTCTATTATGATAAAGGAGAAATATACTATACAACAGATGGATTTTTCTTCCTAATGTAACAAGAATGGCAGAAAAAAAACTTGTATTATGAATTTAAAGTTTTCCAAAGGATTGTTTGTCTATGCTTATGCAGCATATTTAGCGGAATATTCTCCTTCTGCCTGGCTGATTAAAAAGCTGAGAAAATAAGTCTTCTATTTCCTGATCACCCACTCAGTAGGAAAGTCCTGTATAAATATTTAATAGCAGATAAGGAAGCTCAAGGGAATAGCACTTCTGTCCTAAGAAAAAAGAATATTTTTACACTATTTTTATAAAGAGGATGCAAGAGGAACTGAGAGGCGTGGCAGCCCTTTTTAATCTTTTGGTGGTAAAGGGGTCTTCCTTTATGTAGTGATTAATTATGTATTTTTATAGATGCAGAAGTGGGCAATTGGAGAGGTTGAAGAATCAGAGATTTGGAAAATGCACTAGGGCCATTAAAAAAATTAAATCTTTTTGAAGGGAAGAAAGACTGAAAGAATTTTGAAACTTTGGAACAGTATTACTTTTATTTGACCAGTACACCTCCTTTAACAGGTTATTTACAAGACTGAGTAAAGTAAAAGACTAGGTTCACTCCTACAGGTGACAAGTCTTCTTTTAATAAGAAAAAAGCAAGTCTAAAACTATAACATCATAGATTTTATCTTTTTTCTCTGCTCAGTAGCTGTTTCAGCAGTAGCTAAATGAGAAAAGATTGAGGAGAGAAGCTAATTGTGGCCTTACATTGAAAATTCTGACACGATCTGACACACAAAACATGAAAATGTCTCATATTATAAAACTCTTGCTCTGGCTGGATGGACAAAAGGAAAAAAATATATGGCATATTTTTATTATGGCTCTAAAATATGCAGAAATAATTTGAGGAAACAAGAAAATATTAAGGACTAAGAAAACCATACAATTGTTTTATAGTGTTCCATTATATCACAATTTGAAATAGAAACTGATAATGCTATCCAAGAAGGAGCTCTTGTAATTTCAATGCAGGTACTAAGATAATGTTCCCAGTTTTTGCTCTGAAAAATAAATCAAGGGAAAAAATTCATTTATGAACAGATTCCAGATTTGTCTGTGAGAAGTATTTAAAAAACATAGCTATGGGTTTCAAGTTGGAAAGCTTTTCTTTAAGAAGAGTTTCTGTTAAGTAGAGAAGTGTAAAATAATCTATGAACTGAAAATTGATAAGGTGCTCAATTACTAACAAAATCCAAAGATTTTAAAGAAATCTTTTACTAAAGAAAAAAGAATTGAAAAAGAAAAGAAAAAGAAATGCTTATAACATTAAAAGTTCATGAAATCAAGGATTATCAGGTGAAAAAAGAAAGGGTCTAAACAACATCGCAAATATCAATGTGGAGCAAATTCTAAAGCCAAATGGGGAATGATAGTTCATTGTAGAATATAAATAGACTTGCTGGGATACTGTGTTTCCCCGAGTCTTATTTTCTTTTGACCCCAATATAAGCACTTGGCCTTAATTTCGGAAAGGTCTTATTAGGACAAGTAATAAGTAATAACAAGTCGAATTTTTTAGGACAAGTAAGAAAACAAGTTTCAGGCAGAGAAATCCTCAAGAAGAAGCCTAGATCTGGGTAGTGGAGAATTTTTAAAACCCATGTTGTATCGTAAACAAAGCCTTGATAAAACAATGATCGCAGATTCTTCACGAACTTTATGTTCTGTAATGTGGCACCATCATCATCTCTTGGGAATATACAAGGAGCAACTGCAAGAATTGAAATAAAGAAGCGGAGAGCACCACCCCTACCAGTAATTCCATCCTTTTCTGTTGGGAAAGCTGAGAGAGAAGAAAAAAATGCCAAGTGCGATTCCTCAAAGTTCATTGCAACAAGAAATAAAAAAAGAAAAAGAGACGTGCTCCTCTTCCACCAACTCCTAAAATGCCAAACAGATTTGAAGAAATGGATAATAAAAGACAAAGTACAATTGATCCTTTTCAACTGTCATTTGCCGGCCATTTTGTTTCAACTGTCGTTTGTCAGCCTTTTTCTTTGCCTGGAGAGATTCCTGTTGTGGCTGTCACTGCTATCTGTATTCCACCTGGTGCAGGTGTTGACACGGTGCTCAAACCAATTTCATTGTAATTTTATTACAATATTATTATTGTATTATTATTATTATTATTATTATTATTTTAGCGCATGCACTCAAAAGCGCCATTGGGGTTATTATCCAGGGAGGTCTTATTTTAGGGAACGTAGGGTAGTTTGATTTAGAGTAGCCGTTGTACTCCTCTTGTATTCCTCCCTGTATTAAGGAAGCCTGGATAGGTGGCTCAGTGGCTAAGACACTGAGCTTGTCGGCACTGAGGTCGGCAGTTTGAATCCCTAGAACAGGTCTCCTGGGTGAGCAGGGGATTGAACTAGATGACCTCCAAGGTACCTTCCAACTCTGTTACTGTTAAAAGAAACACTTCTCTAATATCCCTAATCACTCTCTTATTATCCATAAAAATCCAAACCTCCAAGCAAGATCTTTATTGGAGGCTGTAAGGAGAAGACAGCACATTGCTTTCATAATTTCACTAGTAGAAAAATCCTGAGAGTGGGAATCCACTCACAAGTATGTAAAGCATTTCTGTCCTACAAATTTACAGATTTAATATTTAAAAAAGGGAAAAAAACTTTCAAAATAAATTTCTCCACTGAGATTTCAAACACTGAGATTAACAATTCCTCTTCCACATTCAGAGGCCAGAATTAAAAAATAGCAAAAGAAAGCTTTGCTCATGGTTTTAAAGGATATTTTTGTCTATGAATGTTATTATAATGTTTAGCGAGAGAGAGAGAAAAAATGGTAATAGTTCAGATAGTTCAAGAGTGGGCAAATTTAAAATCAGTCATGCTATGGTAGATAAAAGTAAATTAGTTCACCTGCTTGATCTCTTTGAAAATGTATAGCAATATAAAGCTAGTCATTGTTGGCATTAGCATTGTACTATTTAAAAACTGAGAAAAGTGATCAGCTGACAGGGTTATTAACGACTGTGCAAAGCAACAAAAATGGGATAAAATGTTTCAGATGTGGTTGCATTTTTATCAATTTCATCAGAACAATGAAATACAAGCTGACTTGAATCATTGTTATTTTTCCTTTTTTTCCCCTCCTGCCCATCCTTTATTTATTTTATTTATTTTATTAAATTTATACCCCGCCCTTCTCCTTGTTAGGACCCAGGGCGGTGCACACGTATCATTTAAAAACACAAAATACAATAAATATCAGTTAAAATGTATTAAATTAATAAACCCGTGCTAAAACCCAATATTAAAACCCTTACCAAATTATAAATTTTCTTAAAAAGTCAGAAAGTCAGCCTGAATGGCTGTCGTCTTTAATAAATAAAGTTCAAGGCTATAGTTCAGTGATGGCGAACCTATGGCACGGGTGCCACAGGTGGCACGCGGAACCATTTCTTAGGGCACGCAAGGCATTGCCCTGTCAGCACTAGCTTGCATGTGTGCGCTTGCCAGCTTATGTAGGCTTTCTTTTGAGACCATTTGTCACCCTCTGGAGGCTTCGGGGAAGCTCCTGAAGCCTCTGGAGGTGAGGGGAGGCAGTTTTCACCCTCCTCAGACTCCTAGAAAGCCTCTGGAGCCTGGGAAGGGTGAAAAAAGTGCGCCAAAAGCAGGGGGTCATGCACATTACATTATGGGTGTGGCACGCTCACGCACGACCCCCCTGCGCTCCCCCTGCTTTTGGCATGCGAGCCAAAAAAGGTTAGCCATCACTGCTATAGTTCAAGAATATGCTGATCAGGATCACCTATTGTGATTGGTGAAACATTAGAAATAACCCCATCCCACATTCTTAAGTCTGGAAATCACTGTACTTTATGCACTAAAAATAATTCATTTATTTTTACGGATTTCCTTCAGATGTTTTATACAGAGAGAGGAATAGTAAATCACAGCACATTTAATCTTGTTCAATTCACCATATATGAAGTATATATATTTAATATGGCAATAGCAAAACTGAAATTAGATGGTTATGTTCAGCATTCACAAGCACTGCACCTTTACAATCATTCAGACAAAACACATGCCAGTATAAAAATAGCCACAGTTAGTTTAAAAGAAGTCTATCAACATGCAAAGTGAGCCATTAATGATTACAACATGTCACCTTAAATTTGGTAATGAAAAATGTATAACTAAACAATAGTTGGGAATGCTAGCAAGACTGCTGCATGAATTAATAACCTATATCCATAACAATTTTGAATCAAACTGTTAGTAAATGTTTCAGGAGATTATTGATAAGCTATGGAGTGGAAAGGCATATTTCAATTTTGATTATGTTATTTGAACCAACAGTTGATAAATGTATAGAATATTTATAACTCATCATGAATACCAGAAATTGGAGATTGACACTAACAAATGCATGATTTCCTCTCTGGTTAATGGTCACAATCTCCAGTTCCACTTTAATACATATTTCCCTTTCTATTATACTGTAATTTCAAAAGTCAGTATTTTGACATCACCTGCAAATGGAATTACGGTGTGAGAAGTAGTGAAGTGGGAAAAAATGAAATTCTGCACACATAGCATCCAAGAAAATGAAGGCAGGCAATAGTGAAAGGGAATGGCTGAAAAGTAAGTGAGTGAAAGACAAAGAGAGAAGGACAGATACCTACCCCAACCTGCGCTATCTAGCTATCGCCCTGTGGACTTACAGTATCACCAATAGGTTCACCAAATGGATCACTGTTGGATGAGGCCTGAGATCCATCAGGCTAGAATATAAGAACATAACACCTTTTTTTTTCAACAGCAGAAAGGAAAACAACATCAGAAGTTATTTTCATGCCATCAATGCATTTCGTCAAAGTTTACCCACTGTGGTTTGAAAGGTCAAAATGAATTGAATACCCATGAACCTGCTTTTATGGGATTATTCATGCTTGTATTGCTAGGAAAATGTGCACTATGGGATTATTCAGTCCTCATGATTGTATTGCTAGGAAAATGTGCACTATTCTTTTAGGAATGGATGGGGAAAACCTATCACAGCCCTAGATAATCAGAATCATGATCTAAAGTTCCCACAGGGAAATCCCTCCCCAAATGTAGCAAGTCAGTGGGAATTATTTTTTAAAAATGCTTAAAAATAAGATTCTTCTAAAAAAGAAAAGAAAAAGAAACTGCCACCGTGAATATAAAACCAATTTACAACTAAGGTTTTAGTTCAGTCCATGTTTGTGGATAACACTAGCATTGTAAATATTGTGAAGCAAAAGCACTCAAGACAGATGGCTATTAAGGGAAACTTAATTTGTATACATAAAAACAATTCTTTCAAGAAATGGATTTTTGAACAGAGTCATTCTGTTGTTTTGTTATTCTGATTTATTACATTATTTTATATAAACATAATATACATTTTCAAATCATCTTCCCTTGTTGGTCTATTTAAGAAAATTGTGATAAGGTCTAGGTAGTGGTGTGGATTTTAAGTTTGGCTCAATAGACAAAGCTGACAGATAATCTGGATTGCAGAGCAAAGGAAGACACCAAAAAATGACAATAATTTGATACTAGGAAAGGTATACGGTTTTTGCTGCCAACCAGTAGTCACCCAGATTTATGCAAGCCAGATCTCAAAGCCCGACTTAGTCAAGAGTGAACTTAAAAATGTCACCATTCTTTTAAGTGGAAGGGCACAATGTTTTGCACACTTCTTCAGTTACTTATGCCTTTTTTGCCCTTACAGTGGTACCTCAGAACTCGGCTGCTTCAAAATTTGTTGAATTTGGTGTTCAATGCATTTTGATGTAAAATATTGTTCCAGTATTCATTGTTTGTTTGGTACACTGTGATAGGAAGAGGTGGATGGCCATGGACAATGGACAGGAAGTCAGCCATGTCGGGAAGGTTGTTGAAAAAGCAAGCAAGCAAGGGATAGCTGTAGAGGATGGATAGCAAGTTGGCCATGCTGAAAGTTTGCTGACATAGGAAAAAAGATAGATAGGAATTCCTTCCTGGTTGGAAAAAGGGTCATGTGGTAAATCATGGTTTGTTTGGTACTTGTTTTTAGTACTCATCACACCTCCTAGAACAAATTAATGATGAGTACTGAGGTAGCACTGTATATCTTTTTGTCTTTACCAGCTAAGACCCATAAATTTAAAGGGACTCTATATCCTTTCATATTACCCTCTTTCTATACTTCTTGAATCTTATCTCTTTTAAGAGGTAGCAAGAGAACTGAAACAAGAAGGTCCAGTTTAGTAGAAACCAATAAAAAGAAGAAATACCCCAATAAACTGTATAAACTGACATTTCGTAGATGTAAATGTCAACGTATGGTGCACTGATTTCAGTTTTAACTCTTCTGTAATATGCACACCACTCTGCCTTATTAGTACACATCAGGGCTGATCAGAAATCTATACACCATACTCCACAAATGTTATTAGTGGTGAATAACCAAGAGAATAGAGAAAGAACCTTAAGTGGCAGTGGGAGGAGGGGGAAAGGAAGTCAGAAGGTTAAACAATTTCTCTGAACTTAAATATACATATTTCTCTTAAAATTTAAAAGCGCAAATCTATGAATTACGTTAAAGGTTCAGCCAAAATAAATGAGTGAATAAATTAATAAACAGGAACTGGGTTACTTACTGCTTCTTGCTCTTCACTTTTGCTTGGACTTTCGAAGCCCTCTTCGAAGAGGTCATCTGCAGCAGCGTCACTGGTATGAGATGCCGAGGATTTAGACGGAGAACTCTGTCTAGGAGCAGGAGTTGGGGCTAACAAAATCAATCAATCAAATAAATAACAAAAATTAGTGCTTGTGGATTCTAAATGCCATTTGGTAACCTCTTGAACTGTTATGAGAAAAATGGGGTGATCTGTGAACTTGGGTGATGAAACATATGTGGCTATGACAAGTTGGCTTAATTAAAAGTTAAGATGCTGCTTAATAAAGTGCTTAGAAACCACTCGCTTAAATCCTTTAAAATAAATAGGATTGAAAATGTGATTTTAATTTTATTGCTTCAGCAAAAATCATACGTTTCACCCTTCATTTGACACGTCTGTTGATAAAGAACTGACAGTACATAACTGGGAGGAGGGAGGGAAACACACCAGGTTGCTGCACACCCAGTTTAATTCTAACATGTTTTAAAAGTACAATGAATATTATTTTAGTATTTACAGTCTTCTATACATCTTCACTATTACTGCTGTTGTTGCTGATACCAACACTGTGTCACCTCTGAATCGAACCTGGCTGAAGCCATCTTTTCCTGCTTCATAGCTGCCACATACTAAGTGGGGAGGATGAGGGGGACACACCTAAGCCGCTTTGCAGGCAAAACAAAACCTTCTGCTGTGGGAACCAAGGTCATTCCAACAGATGGCAGTTGAATAGGAGTGACCAAGGAGTCCGCCAACTGCTCCCACTGGACAATGTGGGACATTTGGGGAGAAAAACTTTCACTCTTTTAATTATGCTGTTGCTGCAGGAAACTTTCAGAGTTGGTTACTCAGAGTTCCTACCTTGGAGTTCTTCTTTGGATGTGTTACTTGGAACGCTGACACACTGATTGAGATATCTCAATAATTAAGGTAATGTTACACAATTATATATCTCTACCCTTAGTCAGAGAGATGATGTGGTGCTGGCTGAGTGCCTGGAGGCTGTAAGGGTCAGGATGGAGAAGGAACTGGCTTCAATGAATCCTGGCAAGTTAGAGTAGCTTTGGGTTTATGTACCCCAGGCCCAGATCATATTTCATCTTCAATACTGGATGGGGTGGCACTTTCCTGGACCAAGTAGGTGTGCAATTTGGAGGCCTTCCTAGATTCATGATTCTTGCTTATGCAGTTGGTGGCTAGAGGGATGTTTGCATAGATTTGTTTGGTGTTCTAATTGTACCCTTTCCTGGACTGTGAGTCTTTGCTCATGGTCACTCCTGCCTTAGTTACTTTCCATTTGGATTACTTCAATGCACTCTACATGGGGCTACCTTTGAAGGCCACCTGGAAGCTACAACCAGTCCGGAATGGAGCAGCAGACACAGTGATGGGTGACTCTAGATTTACCCACATAACACCTTTGTTGTGCGAGCTGCACTGGCTATCAGTTTTCTTCTGGGAGGTGCTGGTCATTTTTAAAGCTAAGATCAGATTTTCTGTTGGATCACTTTTCCCTAAGGACATCTACCCATCCTACCAGATCAGATAGTATGGGAATACTCCTGGTCCCTTCCCTTAAACATTGCCACCTTATGAGAGCTAGGAAGTGTGCTTTTCCATCCTTGCACTATGGAACATTCTTCATCCTGAGGTATCCTCCCAAACATCTGAAAAGCATTGAAAACCTGGATTTTAACCAAGCACTGAGATAGATCGAGGCAAGTGAGAGGATTTTGTAAAGAACCGTGTGTGAGAAACTTAACTTTGGTCTAGGAGTTTGATATTCATGGTTTTAATGTGTTACATCAGTTTATTATTGATATTGTTTTAATTGGTAATTGGAAGCCACCTAGAGTTTTATATATGATGGACAGCCATGTGAGTATTTGAAATAATTAAATAATATTGTGAAAGAAATCAAATCTAATATCAACAATATTGCTTTTGACTATTTTGATAGACAACTGTGACAATAGATGTTCAAAGTGCATACAGCACAGCATGGATATCATTCTTTTCACCTGCCATTTGTCATCCATGGATTAATTTTACATAAAATGTTTTTGCAATAATGTCATCATCACAATAATCAAGTATTCAAAACCAACAAGTTATCATTACATCAAGGATAGCTACTATTGGAAGAAAAAAAATGTACTGAATTGCTTCTGAATACAAATCTAGTTCTGGTTCTTATGCCTATTTAAGATAGCATTTACATTGTTATTCAAAGTGAAATTCATGAAAGCAGAATGTACAGATTTCCATAAATCTGACACGTTTATTTGAAGTTCATGTTTTCCCACTTTCAAACAGAATGCATATGGCTCAGAAAAGAGAAACAAGGCTACAGCAGAAACACCGAGATACTCACGTGAATTTGTTGATGGTGTTGTAGACGTCACAGGAGTCAGATTTAACTGAGAGATATCAAAGTCATCACAATCATCTGCTTCCTGTGCCATTCCAACTTTGTTAAAGTAACTGGAGAAGGCCTCTGAGGTACAACTGAGGGAAGGCTGATCTGGTTTTCGTGATGGTACTGGAGGTGCCTGAGCCATCTGGAAATCTTTAAACATTTCTTTTCCAGCTTGCTGCCTTGGGCTATCTGTCTGTGGACTTGATCTGGTGGAATCACTGGTAGGTGGAACAGTAGCAGTGGGAACAATGGTACCTTGAAACATGGCTGCTTGTAAAGGCAAAACAGTTTGTGTTGGCATGAAGGCAGCGGGCTGAAACTGACCAGCTACAGATGGCCATGGTTGCTGGGTGGGAGGAAACATCCCAGGTTGTCCCCATGCAATTGACTGTCCTCCTTGCATCACCTGAGCAACTGGAGGCTGAGCACCCATGGCCAGTTGTTGTTGAACAAGTGGTTGCTGTCCCCAGAAGGAAGGCAGGACAGCTCCCATTGCAACATAACCTTCAGAAAGAAAAGAGAGTGGGCAGTGAGGACAATTGCAAATCAGGAATGGCAAAAGTAGAGCAATGGAAACAAAATACAAATTGACCAAATACCCTTTGAGCAGTGACTTCATGTGCTTCACAGATATACAACTGATGATCAAAATTAGAAGAAGGATCAAATTGAGAAGCTATGACTAGGCTAGTACAAAACTATATTGCTCTTAACAAGACCGTATTTCCTGTAACAGGACAAGAGTGACCCAGTTATGTATTTGTTCCATGAGTACCTATGTGATCAGAATTTCTCTTGTTCAGAGTACTTGGGATACTCGCCCACTTCCCATCTCAATTATCCACCCTGGCACAACTCATAGCAACTTGCATTGTGCTTGCAATGTTTGTAGCTTGATGTTCAATTATAAGCAGTTCAATAGTTTACTTTATTCTTTTATTTTTAGTAAGTTGGTTAACTGATGACGTTCCTTATACCTCTTGCATATTCATCATAGCTGCTAACCTTAGGATAAAAGGGATTTTCCAGTTGTTCCTAATCTCCTTTTTTAAAGAAACAAACTTGTTTACATCCTCTTTTATTTTTGACACTATTCCATCACCCAACGAGTAATTCTGACCCTGAAAAGACTAGGATAGTTGGTGCTGACTTATGCAAGAAACTAGCTCTATATCCCTGTTTGGAAAAATGACAACTATACATCCAGGTATGTATTCATATAAGCTGCAAAAAAGCAATATTTGTAGAGAGAGGGAGGGAGATGAAATTAATGATATGGCAGAATTATAATTTTCCGAACTGTGTGTATAAGTGCACATATACCAGTTTCCATACTATGGGGAATTGCATTCCTCACCCACCAATTGCTTTGGAATGGATGGGACTTGGCATTTGCAAGCAAAATGCAACAAAACGTTTTCAGTCATGTTTATTTTAATGCCCATGAGCTCATGAGTCCAGATTGAAAAGATCAACAGTTTGTTAGAATATAGAATATTTCTGAAAGATCTATGGGTATAGACCAGTGATGGCGAACCTATGACACGTGAGGTGATGCCCTGTCAGCTGGCCAACGCACATGTACGCACTGGCCAGCTGAATTCGCCCTTTTTTGCATGCTCTTTTCACCCTCCCCAGGATCCAAAGGCTTTATAGGAGCCTGGGGAGGGCAAAAAGAGCCCCCCCCGGAGGCTTCATGAACTTCCCTGGAGCCTCCAAGCACACAAAATGACACGCCGCCGAAACCGGAAGTGACGTCCAATTTGCTTGGAGCGTCATTTTGAGCTCAAAACGACGCTCCAAGATAATCAGACGTCACTTCCGGTTTTGGTGGCGCGTCATTTTGAGTGCTTCGGAGGATTCCCAGGCCCTCCGGAGCCCCTCCAGAGGCTTCAGCGACCTTCAGGAGGCTTCCCTGAAGCCTCTGGACCACTCAAAATGACACTGCAAGCAAATCGGACATCACTTCTGTTTTCGGTGGTGCATCATTTTGAGTGTTACGGAGGCTTCAGGGAAGCCTCCTGAAGGTCACTGACACCTCCGGAGGCCCTCGGGGAGGGGGCAGGGGAGGCTGTTTTTGCTCTCCCCAGGCTCCTATAAAGCCTCTGGAGCCTGGGGAGAGTGAAAAGAGCATGCAAAAAATGGGGGGTCGTGCCTGTAATGTGCGCATGCACACTGGAAAGTCATGCATTGCATTATGGATGGGGCACACCTGCGCACGACCCCGGAGCTCCCCCCCAAAAGGTTCACCATCGCTGGTATAGACTATAGGCTTGGAACCTAATACTTTTTTTTGTTTTTATCCTTCAATGGACAGAAAAGAATTTAATAAAGGAACATATTAACAATGTCAGTAGAACAAATGTAGATGAAACGTTATGTACAGAAAAAAGGGAACAATTTAGTAAGTCAAGCCATCTGTTGAAGGTAAGACTTCCTTAGACTCAATCTCTGCATCTGTGAAGTTAGAAGAGTTCGATTGGAGCAACATAAAAATTGTTGGCCATGCTACCACCTGCCATGCATGAGTTCATCGAAGACTGGCACTGCACAAGCAATTCCATCCACAGACAAATTGACCTAGAACCAGCCTACGAACCCCTCAGAATCCAAATCAACTGCACAGCCAAACAGAAACAATACCGACATTCAACCAAACCATGCAGCCCTCCCCATCAGCACTTCACCTCCCAATGACCCTGACCTGATGTAACCTCCCTACTATAATTTTTGTAAGTACTTTATGGCTGATTTGGATCAGAGATGGTATTCAGCAGGTTCTGACCAGTTCTGGAGAACCAGTAGCGTAAATTTTGAGTAGTTCAGACAACTGGTAAATACCACCTCTAACTGCCCCCCCCCCCAATCTATTCTCTATTTATTTATTTATTTATTTATTTATTTATTTATTTATTTATTTATTTATTTATTTATTTATTTATTTATTTATTTATTTATTTATTTATTTATTATTTATTCGATTTATAAACCGCACCAATCTCCGTCGAGATGGACTCTGGACTGTGCACAGGACAATATACAATAATAAATAACATATGTACAAAACATATGTACAAAACATATGTACAAAAACATATGTACAAAAGTAAAAAGAAATTAAATAATAAACCTGTGCTAAAAATCCCATTAAAAATTTGGCTAAGGCTCTATCATTCCTACATTAAATTCTATGCCAGTCCAGTTTGCTGAAAGAGGTGTGTCTTAAGTGAGCGGCGGAAAAGGGGAAGGTCCGTGATAGTACGAAGTTCGGGGGGGAGGTCGTTCCAGAGGGCAGGCCCTGCCACAGAGAAGGCCCTATTTCTGGGCATTGCCAACCGGCATTGGCCGGCAGTCGGCACCCTGAGAAGGCCCTCTCTGTGGGAGCGAATCGGTCGATGGGAGGTATGCGGCAGGAGGCGGTTCCGCAAGTAACTAGGCCCCGAGCCATGGAGCGATTTGAAGATGGTAACAAGCACCTTGAAGCGCACCCGGAAGGCCACCGGTAGCCAGTGCAGCTCGCGCAGGAGAGGTGTTACATGGGAACTTCGAGATGTTCCCGAAATCCCCCGCGCGGCCGCGTTCTGGACTAACGAGCCTCCAGATGCACCTCAAGGGGAGCCCCATGTACAGAGTGTTACAATAGTCAAGGCGGGATGTCACGAGTGCTTGAGTGACTGTACGGAGGGTGTACCTGCAGAGTCCCAGCTGATGGGAAGGAATGGGGATTTTGCAGTAACCTTCCCCTGCCACGCTCACCAAGACAAGCCCAAGACAAGCCACACCCACTAAGCCATGCCCACAGAACCAGTAGTGAAATATTTTGAATCCCACCACTGATTTGAACATATGTTTAAACGGTTATAAAGGTACATAATTTGTAAGTGTTTACAGCGTTTTTTTGTCTAATCTTTATTAGGTGGTGATTGTCAGGGTTATAATCTTTTCAGATAAATAGTCCTACCTTTTTTACTTTCAAGGAACCCTGTAAAGTTGGTCTACTTGAGAAACAGCAACTGATTCAAAATCAACAAGATGAAGAGGGACTACAGCCAAGCATCCTGGATTTTATTCAGTATATTCAGAATATAGATAGATATTCGGGATATTTAGAATATAGATAGATATTCAGGCTTTTAAAAAAAATAAAAGCATTGTTTTTGATTATTATTAATTGCCAAAATCCAAGTAAATTCAAATGTTTTTGCATAGGAGTGTTTCATAATTTTGCTTTTAGTGTATGAGTTATGTACAGCCTAAGATATGCATACTTTATGTATAAAAGTGAAATTATACCTTGACCTAGCAGTGGGACAGTGCCAACTGTTTCAGAATTCAAAAATAGCAGGAAACAAGTGAATTTAACATCTGTAAATCTTTTTGAGCTTCAAAAGTGGGACACAATATTAACAAAATTTGCATTTTGGTCTCTGAAGAGTACTGAACAATAGTTTTCATCCTTTCGTGCTACTGACTCTTCAAAGGAAAAGAAATAATCTTAAGGATCAAACAGTCTTCTAATAATTAACAGCGATTTATTACTTTGATTATGAAATCAAATTCTCAAGGGTTCTCCCAAATTTGCAAAGTAAGAATGATTGAAAACAAAATTGGCATGAGATGAGGTGAACATTCTGCCTGGGATGTTAGGTCTGCAATGGCTCATATGTTACAGATATATGTGAGCAAAGACATATGAACCTAATTACTAAAATTACAAATCATACAAGATCTGTCTAGGGCTTCCAATGTTTTGATGTGTAACACAACAACATCCCTTCGTCCCAGACTGAGCTTCAAATTTCCAGTTAAAGAGCTTGATGGAAAAGATTTACCTGAGGGTACAGCAGCAGTGCTGTAAGGTACAGAACTAAATACCTCTGTACCAGCAGGAAGTGACTGGGATGAAGATGGGATAAAGGCATCACCTGGAGTTGCAGGGGTCTATAAAACAAGAAACAATTAAAATGTCTTGATAAACTGTCAAAGGTCATATTTCATGTGCTGCTTTTATTGCCAAGAACTAGTTCCATATCCTTTTCCTAATTAAAAGAGCTAGTGCGTGAACAAGAAAAGCCAACAGTGGATGATGGGTGATAGTAGTAGAAAAGAGAGGGCATAAATGTGAACAAGGGACCAGGGAAGCTACCTAACATTAGAAACAGGGTGAGAAATGGTATCACCAAATTCTCATAAAATTTGTAGATATTTGGCAAAATCCGAAAGTGTTCTTTTGCAACTTCTAAAATATATGCAAATTCTTTCAGCACCTGTTTCTTCATAAAAAGTCTAAGGCTGTGTAATTTTAGTAACTTCACAGGGGATTTGCATACGTAATTAGGGTTTTAAAAGTAAGATAATTAGCAGTGCTATAGAGGAAGAAATTCAAACTGGGTAATATGACTACAACCCTTTTTGGAATTCTGTCAAATTCAGTCTTCAGCCTTTCTCATGAATATCAAAATGTGTTATATATTGATATTATAAAAATGTTTACATCGGCATGCAACACACAACCCAGCAATTTTAACAGCAATACTTACAGGGGGAGAGGTTATATCAGGAGGAGTGGACATATCCCCAAACAGCTCTAGTTGGGGAACAGCCTGCAAATAATTTCAAAATAAGACAGAATTAGCCATATTTTAATAATCCATGGAGGATTGAAAGCAAGTTCAATTTCTCAACATTATCTATAGTAAAGTAAATTATTTAGGGTCTGTTTGCCAGTTTTTGGATGACACACTAAAAAAATTATGCCGTATTTTACTTTTTAATGTTTAATATTTTTTTTTTTTTTTTTTTTTTTGCAGGAAAGGGATTTTTCTATTCACACAGAGCAGAAATATTAATTTGATTTCTGTACAGGTAATTCCCAATTTATGGCCACAACGGAGCCCAAAATCTTAGTCTGTTGCTAAGTGAGAAATTTGTTAAGTGAATTTTGTCCCATTTTATGACCTTTCTTGCCACAGTTGTTCAGTGAATCACTGCCATTGTTAAAGTTAGTAGCATTGTTAGGTGAAACTGGCTTCCCCATTGACTTTGCTTGTCAGAAATCAAATATAGAGAGAGAAGGCTTCCTTATGAAGCTTTGCACTATCACTTATGTGTTGATTTCTGCTCATCCTCTGAACTGGTTTATCTTACTTTTTATTGTTTGAAACAGTTCATTCCATTATCAAAATATTGTCTCATTTCCCATTCTGAGCCACTGAAAACTGGCATATTAATATTACAAACTAAATAAGCAAACAAATAAATAAAACCAACAGTAAATAGAGATGGCCTTCTGTTCAATTCCAATAAAACAATTTGAAATCAGTGTAAATAAAAATGACATTTAATCGCATATCCAGAAGAGATATGAAAGTAATAATATCTATAATTGGATTGACAACCACTGGATTAGTCTTCAGGAACAACACCAATGAAAGATATTTAGTTTTGCCCCTTTGAAAGGAAATGAGGTACAATGATTAATATGAACCATGTAAACTGCCATGTTCGCAGGACTTTTCATTTTTACTCATACTCAAAAGTCAAATATATATTTCAAACATAATTCATATCTTTGTAATGGCCAGACTGTGTAAAGTAACTTAGAAACTACTGTTCAAAAAAGTGACTTTTCAGTTTTAAGTTTGTTTTCTTATGGACACATTTCAGGGAAAGGATGCTAACTGTTGAGGCCAAGTTAGTGTAATTAAAAAAAATAATCAATTAGATCCTTTCTGTAAGCATTTTTAAGGAACTAAACAAACAGTGTTTACTTATCTGCATAGTTTATATGGCTGCCTATTATATAATAATTCTAGGCAGCTCCAGAAAAATCCATAAAAACAAAAACGTCCTTCCACCCACCCACCAGACTAAACACCTCCCAAAACAAACTCTAGCCTAGTTTAATTCTTGGTTTTGGGGTACTTTTCACTGCTTTCTGGATGGCTAAAAAGGTAGGGATCTATCAAATTTCAAGGGCGCAGTGGCCACCAGGAAGGCATGCTTCCAAGGTCCCATCAGTGACAATATTTAAGGGAGAGTATCTGGAGTGTGCCCAATCTATCTAATCTAGTAGGGCAGGCAGATACCTTCAAAAAGTGATAGTATCACAACAAGCCTAACCCCTGTGCCATGTAGAATTTAAATGTGATACACATCACTTTGAATTGCAAAGGGGAACCAGTGCAGTTCATGCAGCTGTGATATATATTTATACGTACTCTTTTTATGTGTTTATGGCTATGTTTTGCTTATTTATATCCATTTATTTGTGCTATTTTTCCCATGTGTTTTCATACTTGTTTCCTTGCACTTGTTGACAAATAAAATAAAATTAAATAAATACATAAACAAACAAACAAACAAATAAATAAATAAATATAAGTCAGGTGAACTGCAGAGCAAGCTTCATGTGCTGCTTCATTCTGGACCAGTTGCAGCTTTTCAAGGGCAACCCCATTAGAGAATGTTGCAATAATCCAACAGAAGATAACTAAGGTATATGATTCCGATCAAGGCAGAAATACTTGCAATTGGCACACAAGATGAATTCTGTATAACCCCCCCTCCTTTTGTCCTGACTGCCATCTGCTCTTCCAACAGGAGCCATGCACCAGATACATCTGGGCGAGTTTACTTTATCCAGAGTCAAAGATGCCAACTCTCCTAACCTGATGGGCAGGGATAAAGACCTACGTCCACTAAATTTTGCTAGGATTGAGTTTCAGCTGGCTTACCCCCATCCAAGAGAATGTCAGTAGCTGCTGTATTCAAAGAGAAACTTAGTTTTTTTCCAGAAAAACATGAAAATATTACTAGTGCTTCCTTATATAAGTACCAGATAGGATAGAGGAAGATGATCCATTTTATTATAAAAAGCTTCATTTAATAAGATGTCACTCATTTCTTGAGGTTGCAATTCTTGTGTAGTAAGAAGACATAAAACTCCTACTCCTTAAAAGGGATTTATTTCCCAATTGTTATGGAAAGATACTTCTTCAGCTTTTAGAATTCAAGTGTGCTTTGATAAAGCAGCACTTTGGTTAATTAAATTTTTATTCTACGAATAAAAACATCCTGTACTTCTTACAATCAGGTTACAAGTATGCTATTATACAAATTGTGACTTCAGAGGTAAAAAAACCAGTTGTGCACTGTTATGTCTGAAATCGAAAGTCAGATAATCCTCACCATTATAAGAGCATCATTATTGTAAAGGCAAACTGAAATTTGTTCTGTGTTTCTCTAGTTCTGAGTGACCAGTCAGTGCTTAGGAAACTCAACCTTTAGTTGAATTTGCAACTGTAGCACACCTATGTATATTATAATTGTAACTGCACAATGAATTATTTATGGAAAGATGTAAAGAAAACATGATGATATGACAACCTGATGAACTGGATGAGAAATTGCATTAGCATGCAAATAGTGAAATTAAAATAATTGACAATATAAATACAGTGGTACCTCGGTTCACGAACTTAATTCGTGAAATGACTCTGGTCGCGAAGCAAATTGGTCGTGAACCGAGGCACAATTTCCCATAGGGTTTAATGTAAATCCGGTTAATCCATTCTGACCTTGTTTTTTGGTCGTAATTCTTGAACTGACTCTGTTCGCGAACCGAATTGGTTGTGAACCGAGGCACAGTTTCCCATAGGGTTTAATGTAAATCCAATTAATCCGTTCTGATCTTTCTTTTGGTTTTAATTCTTGAACTGACTCTGGTCGCGAACCAAATTGGTTGTGAACCGAGGCGGAGTTCGTGAACCGAGGCGGAGTTCGTGAACAGAAGCGGAGTTCGTGAACCAGACCATATTTTTATGAACTTTTCTGTTCGTGAACCGAGGCGGAGTTCGTGAACAGAAGCGGAGTTCATGAACCAGACCATATTTTTATGAACTTTTCCGTTCGTGAACCGAAACGGAGTTCGTGAACCGGAGCACATTTTGAGGAACTTTTCTGTTCGTAAACCGAATTGGTCGTGAACAGAGGCGTTCGTGAACCGAGGTACCACTGTATGTAGTCTTTTTCAACACTACGTTTCTTTGCAAGTACATATTTTATTTGAAGAAAATCAGAAGAGTGCCTGCTTCTATGTGAATTTAAAAGAAACTATTCCTATAATAATTGCATATAAAATATTTTTTGCAATAATAAGAACTGGACAGTCACAGAACCAATTATTTATTGTTCATAAGACAATGGTATTTGTGATCCTAGTAAAACTATAAGCCAAGCCACTAGCCCCTATGAGGATTGAGAATTGATGACTGGATGAATGAAACATCTTATATATATAGGAATTGAGAAGCTGACATTCTTTCAGAACATGGCTGAATTTTACATATTTGCAAACATGCGTTTTCTCTAACTAGGAATTTTAACTTGGTATGCTAGACGTTTGTAAGTTACAATTCAGGCATGTCCATATTGGCTATTTTGGCTGAGATTAATAAATACTGAAATAGAAGGGCATCAGATTGCCTATGGCTGCTTTCAGCTGTTACATCTGAACCATCTTACTTTCAGATCTTTCATTGCTCTTATAACTATACTATACATAAACATGAACATATTTTCAATCTTGAATCTTTCTGAATATGGATATATAATAAAATATACCTTATTTTTCGGAATATAAGACACACCTTTTTCCTCAAAAAAGAGGCTGAAAATCTGGGTGCATCTTATACCCTGAATACAGTATTTTTTGTCTCATGAAACCCTGTCCCCTTCACCAAAATGTCCCTGCATAGCCTTTAGGAGGCTTCCTGAGTGTGCCTGGAGGCTGGGGAGGGCAGACATGAGAAATAAATGGGCCATTATTTACTCAATTTTGCCCCCTAGCTGCCAGGAGCACTCTATAAGCCTCCTAAAATAGTCTTTAGGAGGCTTATAGAGTGCTCCTCGGGGCTAGGGGGCAAAATTGAGCAAATGCCCCCTTTTTTTGACAAAAAATGGGACCGTTTTTGCAACAAATGAGCCTTTTTTGCTCAGTTTTGCCCCCCCCCCCATCCCCTAGGAGCATTCTATAAACCTCCTAAAGGCTATTTAGGCCTTTTTTAAAAACAAAACAAAACGGACCCATTTTCAGGAGGTCTGCAGAGTGCAAACAGAGTGCAAACAGTGTTTTTTTTTAAAATTACCTCTTCAAAATCTTGGTGCGTCTTATACTCCGGTACGTCTTATACTCCTTAAAATACAGTAATTAATATAAACATTTCCCTGATTTGCATATTTGCATAGATTTTCTAGTCCAATGTTTTGCCAATACTGTACTTGCATATACTAAGATATTAAGTGTCTGTATTAAACATTTCTAGTGTCGTTCAGTAAATATCCTATGTTCCATGTAAATAGAACAATGAATGCATATGCAATATTTTAGAAACATGAATTAGGTTTACTTCTTTGGTCATCCTCTTTTTAGGTGTGAGGATTTTTCCCCCCTGTAAAACAAATGGGAAAATAGACAATTTACAAAATCAGAGAATTATGAATGATACCGTATTTTTCAGAGTATAAGACACACCGGAGTATAAGACGCACCCAGGTTTTGAAGAGGCATTTTTTTTAAAGTAGGTAGGTAGATAGAGGGATAGAGAGGGAGAGAAAGACAGATAAATACAGTAGGTAGATAGGGAGAGAGAGAGAGAGTAGTTAGTTAGTTAGTTAGGTAGGTAGGTAGGTAGGTGGGGGGGGGAGAGAGAAATACAGTAGGTAAGTAGGTAGGAAGACAGAGTGTGTAGTTAGGTATGTAGGTAGATAAAGGGATAGGGAGAGAGAGAGAAATACAGTAGGTAGGCAGGGAGAGAGAGAGTATAGATAGGTAGGTAGAGGAAGAGAGAGAGAAAAATAGAGAGAGAAATAGAGAGAGAAATACAGTAGATAGGTTGGGAGAGAGGGAGAGAGAGTAGGTAGGTAGGAAGGTAGGTAGGTAGATGTTTCCAGGTGTATTTACCCATGTGTTGGAGAAGGAAATCACTGACCACCTTTGGAACAAATCTTTGTTTCTGCAGGCACAGTACTTGACCAACATAATTTTCATCAATCACTCTAACTAAACAGTTTTCCAAAAGGGGAAAAAAAAACCTTTTTGCACTTGGCAAACCTCCCCCAAATGTTTTTCAAAAAATGGGCCCGTTTTTTTCAAACAAAAGGCATGAATAACCTTGGGGTGGGGGCTTGCAGAGTGCTCCGGAGGGGGTCAAAACGAGGAAAAACGGGCCATTTTTTCGTGAAAATGGGCCATTTTTTGGTAAAATAAATTGCATGCATAGCCATATGGAGGCTTATAGAGTGCTGCTGGGGGCTGGGGGGCTGTTTTTTGCTCATTTCTGCCCTCCCCAGCCCCCAGGAGGTCTCTGGAAGCCTCCATAAAGGTATGTGCGCAGCCATATTAGTGATGGGGTGGAGTTTCTGGAGGAAAAAAATGCTGTATTCGATGTATAGGATGCACCCAGATTTTCAGCCTCTTTTTAGAGGAAAAAAGGTGCGTCTTATACTCCGAAAAATACGGTAACTCTGTTCCTGCTGAACATACAGAGTTTTGGAAAAAGATTCATTACAACTTCTAACTTGGTTTAAAATAAACCAAGTTCATTAATTCTTTCATGCACTAAATCTAGTTATTTAAGACCATTAATATTTGAAGAATGGTATGTATATATTGCATTTAAAAGCAAGGATAGCTTATTAATATTATATAAAAAATGACTATGTAAACTTGAAAAAAGAGTCTTGATTCAAAGACCAAAACACTCCTTTGAACTGAATCTTCAAATAGATTAAATAGTTTTTTTAAAAGAAAAAAAATCCCTTTGAATAGCTCTGGAAAGATTCGAAGTCTTTGGAGATTTGCAGACTTTTAGCTTTGTAGAGAGAGCTTGCAGATTTTCTTTCATATATAAACTAAGCTGGAGAGAGGGGTGATGTTAATGAGTTACCTGGTCAATGAATGTAATCACTGTCCCAAATATGGAAGTGGTACTCCCACAATATCACTCAGTTGCTACTCACACAATCCTTCAATTTAGGTGGGATCACCAAGAAGGAAAGGGGTCGGGAAAGATATTTATTATGTTTTTTTCTTTTTTTTTGTTTTACATCTATGCTTTCTTACTTTTCTTTAATTCATTTTTCTATCTGATTTGCAGCATAGATCCTTCTCATATCTATATCTAATCCATAGCTCTTTTGTTTTGTCTCATTGCTTCCCATTAATTATAACTAAAATTCCAGCTACTTATTTTGTTTTTGCCCGAGTAGGTCAATTTTGATGTCTTGGTGATATCCTTAAATTCATCTTAGACTATTCTGTTAACTTTTTTTTCATGGCACACTATAAGAACATAAGAACATAAGAATAGCCTTGCTGGAACAGGCCACAGCCCATCCAGTCCAGCATTCTGTCTCACACAGTGGCTTACCATTTGCTTCAGGGTATTCCCAAGCAGATGTCTTCACCTGCTTATGATTCCCTGCAAATGGCATTGAGAGATATCCTGCCTATCTCTCCAACCCAGAGGGTGTCCTTAGGCATCCATAATGATAGCCATGGATACCCTTGTTCTCCATGAACTCATCTAATCCTTTCTTAAAGGTGTCGAGGCTGACAGCTGTCACCACTTCTTGTGGCAGGGAGTTCCATAGACCAGTGATCCTCTGGGTGAAAAAGTACTTCCTCTTATTTGTTCAAAAGTTTCATGGAGTGCCCCCTTGTTTTAGTGTTCTGCGATAGGGAAAACAGTTTTTCCTTTTTGACTTTGTTCACACCGTGCATGATTTTATAGACTTCAATCAGGTCACCTCTCAGACGCCGTCGTTCTAGAGTGAAGAGGCCCAGCCATTGCAGCCTCAGATGGTAAGGAAGGTGTTCCAGCCCCCTAATCATTCTGGTTGCCGTCCTCTGCACCTTTTCCATTTCCATAATATCCTTCTGAAGGTATGGTGACCAGAACTGTACACAATACTCCAGATGGGGCCTCACCATAGATTTATAAAGAGACAAAATGACACTTGCTGACTTATTTTCTATATCCTTCCTAATGATCCCTAGCAATGAGTTTGCTTTTTTCACTGCTGCGGCACACTGGGTTGACACCTTCATTGAGCTGTCCACCAGGATACCAAGGTCCCTTTCCTGGTTAGTTGCAAGAAGTTCAGACCCCATCAGTTTATAGATGTAGTTGGGGTTTTTTGCCTCAACGTGCATCACTCTGCACTTACTAATGTTGAAGCTCATTTGCCATTGGTTTGCCCACTCCCCCAGTGTCAAGAGATCCCTCTGGAGCTCCTCACACTCTCTCTCAGTTTTTACTACCCTGAATAATTTAGTGTCATCGGCGAATTTGGCTACCTTGCTGTTTATTCCTACTTCTAGATCATTTATGAAAAGCAGGGGTCCCAGTACTGAACCTTGGGGGACCCCACTCTTTACCTCCCTCCACCTGGAGAAGTGTTCATTTAATGCTACTCTCTGTTTCCTGTACCTATATTATACACTGAATACACTATATTATACACTGAATAGAGACTGTATACACAGATATTTCTCAGACTTTAAAAAAAAGTTTCTACGTATATAAGTACATGGAATAAGGTATGTTATTTTCAGGAGGCGCTAACTTTGCCACTGAGCCAGCCAACAAACTTATAAAAAGGGCTTACATTTTAAATAATTTTTAATTTTATAAAGCTACAATATTATACTTTTTATATTGTTTCAACACAATTTCTTTAATGAATTTTGCTGGACAATTTTCAGGCTGTTGTATCTGTTTTAAGAGAAGTGCATAAACATTTTAAAATTTCATTGCAGTCTAAATCTTAAAGATATCAGAATGAAACTTTAATTAATATCCATTAAAGGGATTTATTCTCACATTCCTTAAAAAAAAGATAGCAAATTGTAGGCAATTTCATGTTTCCCTATCATAAGCTATAGTCTAATATTTTATGACATATACATATTTATTGGTCATCTGCCAAATTAGAGCATTGCTTCATGATAAATGGCCATAATTCAAATCTAAATTAAATTCTTGGAGGCATAGAATTCTTTTTAAATCTATTTCACCAAATCCTTAAGAATTGATCATACAGATAATCCATAGGTTGTATTGTGCTAAAATTATATTCCATTAGTTGTACACAATGTTTCACAATGAATCCTATTAGTTCCCATGCCATTTTGTATGTGCTTTGATATAACATGAAAAAAATATTATTCAATTTCTGCTCCTATATATTAGCAAATCTGTATTTTTTACCTTATTACATTAAGTGATTAATGTCTATTTAGACCCTTGAAAGTTTTATGAAAAATTATTTTCACAACAGAGAATTATCTTACCTGAGTGATTCTACCAAGATTTTCTTCTATGTCCAACAACAGGTTTCCATTCTCCAGCTGTAATGGATGATTGATGAACATGAAAATGGATGATTTATGAAAAATGACATACACTATTGGACACAGCAATGATGAGTTCAACTATTATTGATTTAACATCTGAGCAAAAGCCATTCCAATAGTTTTTATTAAAATGCTTTTGCTCAAGTTAATGATAACATTAGGTTGAATATATACTGTATATGGGATTAAATCCATGCAAATGCAATGAATTGAAAATGGAGCATGAGCATAGGTGTATATTAGAATTCAGAATGAATCCACAGTTCTTCTGCGGATATAACTTAAGATCACGCCTATTTATGTCACCCATCAGAAAAAAGATGGGATAGATGCAGAATGAGTTAGGTAGGTAGGTTAAGTAAGTAAGTAAGTAAGTAAGTAAGTAAAGTTCTCAGACTCTTAATGAATGGGAGTAACTGGTTTATCACATACAAAAGTTGAGAAAGGATAAAAGTGGCCACATTCTCTATATATTATGCTCATACTACTTGTGCTTTTTATATGCATCCTTTATTTTTTTTCCTCAAAAGGTAAAAGGATAAGTGAGAAAAATAAACCCTGCAGTTGGAGAAGTTATAATGACCTTGTTTGATGCTAAATAGATATTTATTCTTTAATTGTGCTTCCATGATGCCTTTTGTTCTTCTGACATGTTCATAGAAATAGAAATAGCAGTTAAACTTATATCCCACTTCATAGTGCTTCATAGTTCTGGGTCCTCTGTGGAGAAGGGCGGGATATAAATGTAATAAAATAAAATAAAATAAATAGTTCTAAGCGGTTTACAGAGTCAGTGTATTTTGCTAAACAATCCAAGTCCTCATTTTATTGATCTCGGAAGGATGAAAGGCTAAGTCAACCTTGAGCTGATTAGGATTGAACTGCTGGCAGTGAGCAGAGTCAGCCACTGCGCCACCACGGCTCATTCCATCTCCCCTCCTCCAATATGGCTCCCCTTATTACATATTGCTTCTATCACTGATTGCAATATACCCTTATCACAATCGATCTGGTAGCTTATTAATACATAGTAATCACAATTTATTGTTAAAGAAACATCATTTTGCACAGGGATAGTTGTTGCTTTGTAATATTTTCAAGTAGCTCTTTTGAATTTAACAGGGAAGAGCTGAACAACCAGAGATAAATACATAGCTAAATTGCTTAAATACATATACACATACATATTTTCTCCTGACTCTTCTAGAGCAGGGGTCCCCAACCTTTGCAACTTTAAGTCTGAAGGACTTCAGCTCCCAGACTTATTCAGCCAGCAAAGCTGGCTGGAGAATTCTGGGAGCTGAAGTCCTTCAGACTTAAAGTTGCAAAGGTTGGGGACCCCTGTTCTAGAGTGAACCCAGCCATTACTATGTGGATTTCTCATTAAAAGTATCACACATAGGTCTTGGGTACACCAAGATGATTTATTTCTTGAACCATTTCCCCAAATCATTTTATACAATGATAGCAATATGATATGAAATCTGATTCTTTGAAAAATACAATTTAACTAAATTATTTAGCAAGACTTTACAAAATGTATATGGTTCATTTTGAAATTCTGAAAGTTCAGAAATTCTGAGTTTTAATTAGAATATCAAATTCTGACTAGTAAATTAAAGGCATAATTAGAATTCAGAATAGGAAAAGATAAAAGGAGAGGATATAATATAGGTTTTAACCAAAGGTTTAATCAAATAAAGACAGATCATTTGGGGGAAGGAATTTTAGTTAATTCTGAATGATTGTTACATCTGAATTGACATTATTTGTATCAATGTATTTTATCAATTTGTATCATTTATGTCATTATAAAATTGAAGCTTTTAGGACAACTGTATCAATTTATACCATTTGCTTCATCACACAAAAGATATTCATAATGCAACAACACCAAGAACATTAGTTATATGAATAGCATAAACTAATACAATTATGTCAATTATGTCAATTGTCTGGACTATTTCAGAAACAACAGACATTATTTAGGTATTCAATTTGAACTAATTGTAGTTTGTTGTATCTGAGGTCTGCTAAATTTGGACAATAAAGTTTTTATTGCAGTTAAAAACTTTCATGCAGCATACAAGTGTAAAATTAAGACTAATCAATAATATGTGTAATAGAACAAAATTTCCTTTTTGTGACACTAAAAGGGTGATAAAGTTAGCACTCTTTTTGGAGGAGTTATTCCTAAATGGAGAATTACTCCTGGAAAACCAATGTGGTAGAGTAGTTAAAATGGCAGAGTAAGATTAAGATTGTGGTAACTTTGGTTCATGCCTACCCTTAATCTAAGTCTCTATGTGACCATGGGCCAGCCATTCCTTTTTAGCCCATGCAGGTATTGCTGTTATAGAGGAATCAAGGGAGATTTCCACTTGAGCCTGATGCTCCTGAATATGAATCTAACAACTAAAAATGACTATTTCTGGATAGCCAACACATCTGGGTCTTTGATGATCAATCTATTCTGGTCAACCAATTCTCCAAAGTACCTGAAGGCAGGAGAAGCAGCAATGCATGGGGATTAATCAAGGAAAGAATTAACCTAGAACTCAAAGGACAAATTTCCTGATAGTTAGAACAATTGATCAGTGGAATGACTTGCCTCCAGAAGTTGTGAATGCTCCAGCTGGAGGTTTTTAAGAAGTGATTGGACAACCATTTGCCTGAAATGGTATAGGGCTTCCTGCTTGAGCAGAGGGTTGGGCTAGAACAGGGGTTCCCAAACTTGGCAACTTTAAGACTTGTGGACTTCAACTCCCAGAATTCTCCAGCCAGCAAGTTTGGGAACCCCTGGGCTAGAAGATATCCAAGGTACCTTCCAACTCTATTATTCTGTTATTATGATTACTTTGGTGAACAGGTATGAATTTGTGGGATAAGTACTCTTTTAAATATAGTAGTGCCCAAGTCCTTGTTGTACATTAACATTAACACACTGAATTCGGATAGAAAATAAATTAGAGGCAATGGAAATTGAAAACTAAAACTGGCATAAAACTGTGTCAGTTTGGATCGGATCTACAGGAGATCTATAGCTGTGTGTCACCGGGCACTTTATTTATTTACATCCTTTACAGTATTTTATAGACTTCTCCAATTCTGCAAAACTTCAGTACTGTAGTTCACAGAAAACCCAACATAAAATAACTGAAGCAGTATTTTAAAAAAGCTCACAAATCAACTAAGATTACTGACACCCACAATCAATTCAAGCTAGTGGAGCACTAGGAATCAGTTTTCGCAGTCTTGTGCAATTCATACTTTACTTTACTTTACTTTATTTGCATTTATATACCGCCCTATCTCCCTAAAGGGACTCAGGGCGGTGCACAGAAAGAATAAAAAGGTGATACAACAATGACAGTATAAAAGTTAAGAATAAATTAAATAGGTAAATCCGTGCTAAAAGTTATACTTAAAAATTTAAAATTATTAAAATCGGGACTATATCATTAAAAACTATGCCAGGCCGGTCATCTGGAATAGATACGTTTTTAAAGTTTGGCGGAAGAGGAGTAGGTCCCTGATGGTGCGGAGGTCGGGGGGCAGGTCATTCCAGAGGGCAGGGCCTGCCACAGAGAAGGCTCTCCCCCTGGGGGGCGCCAGCCAGCATTGTCCAGCAGACGGCACTCTGAGGAGGACCTCTCTGTGGGAGCAGACAGGTCGAAGGGAGGTATGTGGTAGGAGGCGGTCCCGCAAGTAACCAGGTCCTGTGCCATGGAGCGCTTTAAAGATGGTTACTAACACCTTGAAGCGCACCCGGAAGGCCACAGGCAGCCAGTGCAGCATTGTGCAGGAGAGGTGTTACATGGGAGTATCTTGATACTCCCATAATCCCCCGCGCGACTGCATTCTGCACTAGCTGGATGCACCTCAAGGGGAGCCCCATGTAGAGAGCGTTACAGTAGTCCAGGCGGGAGATGACGAGGGCTTGAGTGACTGTGCGAAGGGCGTCACGATCTAGAAAGGGACGCAACTGGCGTATCAGGAAGACCTGATAAAAAGTGAGATGGAGTCAAGTACAACTTTAAGATGTGGCTTAATTTTGCAAACTTATTTTGAGGAACGTAGGGAGAGGAGTATTATGTATTCTGGTTTTGCCCTTGAATTTTATTTTGAAAAATAAAATTATAAATATAAACTATTCTTTTATCCTTGTGAATTTCTCAGATTTGCCCCCTTTTTCTGGTTTATTCTTTCTTTCTCCAAGACAACACGGTCACTGTATATGTATCTTATATATGGTGGATTGAAATACATGATACACAGTAGACCCCTGATAGCAAACCTATGGCATGCATGCCACTGGTGGCACGTGGAGCTATTTCTGAGGGCATGTGAGGTATTGCCCTGTCACCTCCAGCGCACATGTGTGTGCTGGCCAGCTGATTTTCAGCCTTGATTTTTGTTCCCAAACTTCCGGTTTGCATGTTGGGCCATTTTTTGCCCTCCCCAGGCTTCTAGAAAGCTGCTGGAGACTGGGGAGGGCGAAAAACAGGCTGTTTCTGGTCTCTGAAGGCCTCTGTGGGAGGAGGCAGTTTTCGCCCTCCCAGGGCTCCAAGAAAGCCATGTGCACATGCGTGGGGCATTAAATTATGGGGGTGGACAAACGTGCGCACGCAATAGTGTGCACGCATGTGCTTTTGGCACCCAAGGCGAAAAAGGTTCGCCATCCCTGCAGTAGACTCTCTCTAGATGTATGGATTAATAGGCAAATTCAATATTTGCAAGGTGTTGCCTGATGCATCCTGGCTACCCTTGAATGATACCTAGGACCAGTGCAGCAAGCATAAAATAAGTATTATCCACTGGCAATAATCTGGCCATCATTTTCTGTAGCAGTTGCAGCTTCCAAGTCCTTTCTAAAGGCAGTCCCATGGAGAATATGCTACTAGCTGAGTTGTAATTAGGGTATCTATTGCAATCACCAGAATCTGGCTGAGATAGGCTTACAATTTCTTTTTCAAAGACTTTCCTACTGATTTATATTAGTAACAAGGAAGTAAAAAGAATATTATGTCAGTGCAATTAAAGGACTAAGTGATGTAAAGATAGAAACTATACCTAATTTGAAAGAAACAGGAAACTGAAGAGACATTCATTAATTGCTTTGGCTCAAATCACAATCATTTGCCAAATCTAAGATTAAGTTCTGCTAAAATAAACAGATTTTATTTTTATTTCTTCCCTTTTGAACAACACTTTTTTTTGTTTTTTCCCTATTCTTCTTACTCCCATGCCGTCTCACAGGGCATCCTCACCTATGTCAATGGAACTGATTGCTATTTTGAAGATGTCCTGGGAAGCAGAATAGCCTAACTAGGGAGGAACATTGTGCAGAGTTCAACAAAGCATTAGCAACAGCAAGGCAAGACCTCCCAGAAAACAGTTGCCCAGCATGTTTACTGCATGTCCCGAGGGTCCAATTATCAAGTAGCCCTTGGGCTGCGTCTTCCATAAGTTCTTGTTCTGCATCACTTGCTTCGGAGGAAATACCTCCTATGGGTGAACCATTAGTGTCTATTAGACCATGGAAACGTCTTCAGTTGAGATTTTGCTGGCCCACACTGCACTAACTGGGGGCAAATATTTGCTCCAATCTGTCTCTACCTTTTGACATTTCAATAGAAAAGATTTTGCCAATTAGAGTAAACTATCTTACTCGCAGCACCCTGTGTGAAACTATGAGAAGGTATGTGATTGAAGGATCCTTCTATAGGTTCCTTATGTGAGGAGTATAATTTTTAATCTCTTGGCAATCTGTCTCACATAGATAATATATATTAATACAAATTAAGCTGATCATTAAGTCTGTAAAGAATATGTGACTAAGATACAACTGCCTGAAATAGAAGCCCTGCTAATAAACTTTGAACCTTTCTGTATCAGCATATCAGAAATAAATATTTTATGTATTGTAAAAGATGTGTATGTGTCTCAGTGGGTAGCTGCTGCATTTAAATTTTCCTGTATCAGCATGTAAGAAATAAATATTCTTATTTATTCTCATTGATGTATAGGTGTCTCAGTGGGTAGATGTTGTGTGTTGTAGCCAAAGTATCTTTGTCCTGGACTTTGTGTGTCGTGCTAAAATGCTGAGGACATCTTTGCATTAAAATATATAAGATGTCTTTATTAAAATACAGACATTCTAATTTTCTGTCTCTAGTGGAGTCATTAAAACAGTAAAAAACCAACAACTACCACTACAAAACAGCAGTAATATTAATTTTTCAAAAGAAACGAGAATCCTCAATAGGCTACTAATGATGTTACTAGGGTATATTAATTAGCTAAGACCCAATTTAAATTTGATTACTGGATCTAGCAAGAATGAATTTGAATGAGAGATTTATAAAGAAAAATTTGATTCAAACCAATTTGAGATCTGATGAAACAGCTTTATAATGGGAAGAATATAAATGCTTTAGCTACTGTACTTTATTTTTATTGTATTGTGCTATATTTTGTTTGGTAGAATAGGCTAGGTTTAGGGCTTACTAGCAAGTTTAGCCTCTTCTAGAAATATCAGTTGTAAAACATTTTTTTAAAAGCCTGAAGTATATATGCTATCGTATCTCTATACTACTAAAGCTTGCATTGTCATTACTTTTAACTGGGTGAAATAGTGCATCATAGTGCAACAGTTTTTGAACGAAAGTAACTCAAATGAGCTAAGTTACAGAATACATCCAAAATCAGGGACTCGCAATTCCTGAGGGAATGATATTGTGGCTGTGTAAGTGCAACTGGCCGTTACTTTGTGCTGGGCTGCTGCTACAGTTGTGTGATCTTTTTTTTCAATGTTCCTAGACAGACTTGCAATCCCTTGTTCTCTCCCTACCCAGCAGTAGTACAAATGGCTATCCAACACTGCAAGTCTTCAAGAAGATGTTGGATAGCCATTTGTCTGAAATGGTATAGGGCTTCCTGCCTAGCCAGGGAGTTGGACTAGATGACCTCCAAGGTGCCTTCCAACTCTGATATTGTATTATTGTACTGTCTGCTGGAAAGGAAAGGGGTAAGGGTGAGAGGAACTCCTGCTTACCATTCTTGACTGGATTCTCCCCTGCATGCCTTCACCAATTTGTATGGCATCTCCTGTGCACCCTCCCTAACCTGCATTCCCCCCAAACACAGTCCCTGACCTGCACAGCACCTCTTGCATACCCCATTCACATTTTTCAGCCCGCCTTTCCTAGTTCCATCCTCAACAAGTGTGGCAACTCTCATGCACTCGTAACCTCTATGTATTCTTAACTTGTCCCAACATGCATCCTACTTGACTCACATTGTTATGTTTTATAAACCCCCATGTTCTGACTTAGGCTTTCCCAGCAGCAGCACGAAGCCGAGTCCTCACCCCCATAAATCCCTTTTATTTAATTTACAGTGAATTCCTCTCCAGTAAAGTCCCAGCCCACAGTCTTTCAAGATAGTTCACAATTACTGACCTTTATCAGGCTTGGAGAGTGGCCAGGCCGATATCTTTCAGACGCCGCAATACTTGGCAAGAATGCAGGAATGAACTAATTGTCTTCTGCAAACACCCCTCCCCTTCTTCCACTTCTCTTTTATTCCCTATGGGAGGGGCATTTCACCATCCACTTGTGGCCTTACTCCCAAGTTGACTCTTGTTCCTTAGTTGTTCCCTTCATCTGGCAACTCTATGCATGCACACACTGGGAACAGGCTCCAGCTGATAACTGTCAGACAGCCCTGGTCCCATCTCTGTCTCTGACACAGAACCCTCCTCAGAGCCTTCCCCAGACTCCAGGCCTGGCCCATGTTCCTATGCAACGTGCTCACTGTATGAATCTGCTGCCAGTTCCACAGGAGGGCCTCAACACCCTATGACTCCAACAGACTCTTTCTTGATCCACCCAGCACCTCTCATGAACTGCCAGGCATCCTTCCTATGTCATCCACCTGCATGCCACTCTCAACACGGAAGAAAAAAGGGCTGCTTTGTTGTGTTACTTTGCAAAGCACAGGACTTTCCCTCCTCATGCTATGACAGGAGGGGGAAAGCCTTTTTCTCTCAGCACATTTTGAAACCTGAGCTGCATGTGTACCTTCATGTCCCTTGGTGATGGTCTGCACTAATTCTTACAATGTCCTTAGCAAGACTTTTGCAAGTAGTTTGCCACTGCATTCTTCCTAGGGTTGAGAGAGTGAGAATTAAGGTGGGACTAGAACTCTCAGACTCCTGGTCTCTAGCCTAGTGTCTCTTAATCACTATACCAAATTAGTTCTCCTATAGTTTACATTTTATATTGTTCATATTTTTCTGTGCAATTAGTTAATGTGTTAATTATACAACACATCCTGGTGTTTAGTTCATAACTTGGAAGCTGAGTGTAAAATTTGCATACAATAGTATGTATGCTTCCTTCAAAATTGCAGAATGTCTATTAAGCAATTAATTACATTTTTAATACTTAAGATCTTTGCAACAGGAAACATTTGAGCAAATCATAAAAATATCTGTCTTGATCTAATGAATGGAGACACCAATTCAAAAATGCAATAAAGTAGTTAATTGCTTTGTCTCTGTACTGAAAAATGCATTATTAAAAAGTCTGTTTAAAGCTGGCACATTTTAGAAATGCAAACTCTTGAAGTTGAGAGTGAAACTGTTTCTTAATTCTGTTGGATTTTCATTTCTCAATTGCATGACTTATTTAAAAATGTCCTTTGTTGATAGAGCAAAAGGACTTCAGGTTTTATTAAAATGTATGTATATATGCATGTACTTAAAATGTTATACTTCTAAGATCAGGGGTCCCCAACCTTTGCAACTTTAAGTCTGAAGGACTTCAGCTCCCAGACTTCTCCAGCCAGCAAAACTGGGAGCTGAAGTCCTTCAGACTTAAAGTTGCAAAGGTTGGGGACCTCTGTCTAAGATAACTATTGTTACTTAGAATGGGTTAAACTCTGAACATACCTCAACATATTTTTCATTTGTACGAGCAAATGAAAATCCTGTAGGCTCAATAATTATTGTAATAAAGAAGGATTGGAAGCTTCATATTAAGATATTTGAGAGGTTTGAATTAACTATGGTTTACTGTTACATAATAGCCTGCATCAAACTTAGCTTATTCGTCACATCATATCCACTGCTCACTTATCAATACCTTATATCAGGGATCTCCAACTTTTGCAACTTTAAGTCTGAAGGACTTCAGCTCCCAGAATTCTTCAGCCAGCAAAGCAAAGCTATCATATCCACTGCTCACTTATCAATATCTTACATCAGGGATCTCCAACCTTTGCAACTTTAAGTCTGAAGGACTTCAGCTCCCAGAATTCTTATATCAGAAATGCCTTATATCAGAAATGATGCCAAAAAGTTAAGAAGACACTCCAATCTTTAATTCTGTCAGGCAACATAACACAGACACAAAGCTTTCCTTAAAAACAAGCAAGCAAATTAGCGATAGAAAAAAAGAAGAAGAAAAGAAATATTGTTTTGGCTTGCCAAATAACAACATTAATTTTGATATTTTACAGATAACCACACCTGATAAATGTGATGAACGGGTTAAAAGCCTAAGACTGGTGGAAACCAGCTGAAATCCACTTATAATCGTGGAAGCTGACTTGTTGATTATGGACTTGTTATTCTCTCAGGGCAAGCAATTTCAAAATCATGATAAAAATAGAATAAAGGAAATAGCAATAGCACTTAAAAGCTATAGACCGCTTCACAGTGCTTTATAGCCCTCTGTAATAGGTTTACAGAGTCAGCATATTGTCCCCAACAATCTGGGTCCTCGTTTTACCAAATTCGGAAGAATGAAAGTCAACCTTGAGCCTAGTGACATTTGAACTACCATATTTCAGGCAGCTGGAAGTCAGCATAAGAAGCCTGCAGTACTGCATTTTAACCACTGCGCCACCATGGCTCATAACAATGTAAGTTTCTTATGAATTCCTAGAGATTGATTCGTATGAAAATTAAAGAAAACAAGGAAAAAATACGTCGGAGAATTCAAAAAAGAAATATGAATAGATTTTTTAAAGCACCTCTTCATGGTGTTAATATAATGAATTGAAACTAAAAAGATTAAAGATTGATTGTTTCTTTATATAATAGATAGTTTAACACCATCATTTGTTCTCATTAGATGATGCCCAACAGTTAATCGCTTTAGAAAGGCCCTGGAGAAATTCACCAATGAGATAACTACTAATGGCTGCTAGCTTTAATAATTTCAGACTATTTCCTGAATCATGGCAGGTGGTACTAGCTCCCAAGGAACAGTAGCAAAAAAAGGACAGCTGCTTATTAGTTTTAAAACCAATCTGTTTTGTCACTACAGTCCTCGAATTGTGACTATTTAAAAAAGTTTCCAAATTACAATTGCCTTAGAAAAAGTGACTTATGATCTGTCCTTGAAGTTATGACCGTCACTACCCTGTGGTCACATAAACACAATTTGGCAACTGGGCCACATTTACAATAGTAAATGATGTGATCACAATTTGTGACCTTACCAGCTGACTTTCAATAAGTCATTGCTTAATGACTGCTGTAAAAATAGTTATAAAATCAGGTCATGTGAGGATTCACTTAATGACTGAATCACTTAGCAACCAAAATTCTGATTCCAATTTTGATCATAATTTGACAACTATCTTATATAACACAGAATGATGGACTAAATGGTATGATCAACCAGGATTCTTGTGTTACAGATATATGAAGAAGGGAAGGCTGATCGATAGATTGAAAAATAATGCTCATATCCAATTTTGGATTTTCACCATGATGATCTGTTTGTAGCCTGGCCCTTCTGGTTTTCCAGTGATGCATCCATTGCAGTTGTAACTGAGTTGATCCACTTCACTGCTATATCTTCTCTTTCCTTCCACCTTTCACGGAATTATAGACTTGCCCAGAAATCAAGCTCTTCATATAATAGGTTAAAAATATGTGAATTTGAACCTAGTCAACTGTGTCCTGAATGAAAACCCCCAATTGATTTGTTCAATGATGCATCTATTTGTTTCTTTGGCTAGTTGTGGTATTTTCAAGATTTTTCTCCAACTCTGAAGTTCAAAAGCATGAATACTCCCTTTAGCCTTGCTTCTTCAAGTTCCACTTAATAATAAAACTGCCTGTCTATTTAAAAACATCTGATTTTTTCATTGTCTTTTTTTCTCTTTGCTTTGGCAACAAATTCCCTTCCTTTCCATCTGCTCATTAACTAGCTTTGTATCTGGCTGCCTAACTGCACTATAGTTTCTTTTTTAAAAAAAATCTACAGATATACTACACTCTTCATAGCTCATGCCATAAATTTTAAAAGTTCATATTTGATCTTATCAGAATCTAGACATATATTTAATCATTAGATGACTACATGTAAAAGATTATAATATTGCATTATTGGATAAAGATTTCACTGCTACAATTTTTGTTTCGTGGTCAGAAAATCCTGATTATTTCTTAAATGTGAGTAAATGTATTTATAAATATGTGAGTAGATCAACATCCACAAGTTACAAACTATTCAAGAAGTGATTAAAAGTTCCAGCTTATTTGCCCGACTTGATTCTAAGAAAGGTATTCAGATAATCAACATGTGAATTGATCCATTTAGGTTTGCATTACTCAACACAATCTATAGTCAAATTAATTCTAAATTCCCTCTGTGTTGTATTTATTTAACTTTAAATCGCAGTCTCATTAAAAGGTAGGCGCTACAACCAGGAAATAATACTAAAAGCAGTCACATTAACTACACTAATATTTTTATACCACTTTTCCTGGTATGATTCCCTTTAAGGACTTTGAGAAATCTAAACATTTATGTATTCTGGCTGTATTGAAGATTTGTATATGATCACAATAATGAGAATCAATTATCAAGTTTTGGAGGTGGTAAAAATGCATCTTCAGGCTAAGCAAGGGTAGTATTTAAAAATGAATAAAAAGCAAAATAAATGTACACTAGAAAATATTATATATTGGCTGCTTTCTCAAAACAGGTGATCAGCAAGGAAGCACTTTAGAGGACTGTTTGAGCATTTGGTAGCAGGACTGCAGAGGAAATAATGGGCTAAAGCTTTTTTTTTTTAACAAGAATAGTATTTTTATTACTTAGATCTACTGCTTTCTAGCTTGGTGCCTTAACTACTAGACCCATGATGGCGAACCTATGGCAAGCGTGCCACAGTGGCATGCAGAGCCATATCTGCCAGCACGTGAGCCATCAGCTCCAGTGCGCATGCGTGCACCAGCCAGCTGATTTTCAGCCTTCCGGAGGGCTTGGGGGATGCCATTTTTGCCCTCCACAGAAGTTCGGCTTGCATTCCATTTCTGGCTTGCGTAGGGCCTCCAGGGGAGGTCGTTTTCACCCTCCCAGAGACTTGAAGAAAGCCTCCAGAGCCTAGGAGGGCAAAAACTCCCCCGTGTGTGTAGGTCATGCATGGATACACGGGGGGCCGTGTGCGCATGTGCAGGAGGTCACATGCATTTGCACAGGTGGGCAGGGCACATTGCATTGTGGGGCATGGGCGCACACGCAATAGCACACACATACATACATTTGGCATGCGTTTTCAAAACAGTTCGCCATCACTGTAGCAGACCAAACTGCTATGGGCAGAGCTTTGATCTTTACCTATTTCTTAATGCTGAAGATTCAGGCAAAAGTATTAAGGTTAAGTGAACTTAGATTTACTGCTTTTATCATAACTCTTCCTTCCCTTTGTACCCTTTTTTTTTTTGTTGAGAACAACATTCACATAATTTGTTGTGAATTAGTGCTGCCTGTCAAAGCCTGATAACTGATTATACAGATTTTCAGCCTGGAGAAAAAGTCAACGTGGTACATTAAGGACAGTATATTAGAAATTGTTTGTAGTTGAATTTTTTGCACGGTGTTTGTAGTTGAATTTTTCATTTACTGGTGGCGGGACTGCATCTTCTCAAACATCTGAGACCAGCATGGTTTCTTTAAATAAAATTTAAAAACATGGAACTGCCTCTGTGGCAAACACCTCCCTATTGCTTACACCAGAGATGTCCAAACTTGGGAACTTTAAGACTTGTGGACTTCAACTCCCAGAATTCCCCAGCCAGCTCTGCTGGCTGGGGAATTCTGGGAGTTGAAGTCCACAAGTCTTAAAGTTCCCAAGTTTGGACATCCCTGGCTTACACAAAATATAGTGTAATTTTGAATTGCACAATTCAAATTAAGGAAAACCTGATATCTGAAGTCACTATCTCACATTCCTCCCACTGTCCCAATCTTGAATTTACAGTAGTTCACAGAGCCCTGTGATCATGTGACTATGATTTATATTTCCTGCTCCCCTCCCGGAAACTAATGTCTGCTTCTAGTTTCTCACAAAAATCCCACCCATTATAGACAATGAATTCACTTAATCACTGCCACATTGGTTTAACAACTGCCACATAGATTTAATAACCCCTGAAAAAAAGGTTGTAAAATCAGGTGCTGTCACTTGATGACCTGCTTAACATGTGGCCTTAATTTGTGGCTCAGTTATGAGAGACATAAATATTTTATAGCAATATTTTTCTTTTTCCCAAACAGTGACTATAAAGGTAGAGAAATAAGATGCAAAGAATGCAGGTCTGTTTAGACTAGGCATAAAGTAAGCATTTTGAACAGACCATGCCAATAATTCCTGTATTGTATAAACCTCTGGCCAAAAATAATCTAATTTCCACATTGAAAATATTATAACACTATTAAAGTTTTGCTGTCTTTATACTACATTTTGCCTGAGATCCTGTGACTGATACAGTTTCTCTTGTCTGCTCCAATGCTGTGAGAACTATATTCTTGTCTAACGGATTCTTTTCCATGCCACGATGCAGGGATGTTTCATTTCCTGCTGCTACAGTCTGGAAAGAGTATTTTGGATGCAATTTCTTTCTGGATTCTTTGTTATAGAGATTGACCTGTAGCATCCTCCAAAGGCATTTTATCACTTTCAATAAATAATCCATGTTGGGTTCAGCAGAATTGCTATGATCCTACATGCAAAACACAGAAAATATCTAATTTTAAGAAAGAACAAGTTTTTGATCTACTCATCCTTGCAGTATGATCACTCACTTAAAAGTCTTTAAAATGGATCATCCAAGGATTAATTTATCCTTAATTTTCTTTTACTTTTTTCTGATTCTCTAGTCATACCAGAAGAGTTCAGATAAAATATTTCAAGCCTAGTAATAACTGCAACTAGAGCTGGCAAAACGGAAAATTCAAAAGATTCATTTGACCTTTATGATGCCACAAATCAAGTCAAAAGACATTTGTCCATTTGACAAATGTATAATGATGTGGTGCAAATTTCCTGCTATCACTTTCTCTCTTTGTCTTTGTTTAAACATACCAAACTGTAAATTTAGGTAGAGAGCAAGAAGCAAAACTCAATGACAAGGAATATGATTTACATGCAGACAAATCCTAGAATCTATCTGAGAAATCTCTAGGAAATATGATTTTGACCTGGTTAATTTCTTCTTTTAGGGAAAACAACACTGAGGTAGATAACTTAAGGTTATTTCATATGTTGGAAAAGAAAAGAAAAACTAGCTGGAAAATCTGACTGCAATTAATCCCTCTGATAATGCTCAGAGTTTCAAGTATTTAGAAAAAGTGCAATATTTCAACCTTCAATAATCTTCATGACTTTCAGCCCCACCTTCCTAATATCCATCCTGCGAGACTGAAGGAATGGGTCTTTTTGCAAAACATTCTCCATGTTGCAATTAATATCTATGTATACACAGAAATCAGAAGGTATGAAAATGTGTTCACGTGAGTCTAAAATAGCAATTCTGCTCCCTTGAGAGCTTGAAGTACTTTAAGAATAAGGTGATCATGAAGAATAATCATGAAGTCATCTGCCTCCAGAAACGAGCATGCCCTAAATTCTAATGTTCTGAACAAAAATGAAATGGCCAATGTCATCCTTATTCTCTGTTAATGTGGAAGACTGAAAACTTATAAATAATGCTCCTAAAATGCAATTCAGCTAGGGCAGTGATGGCTAACCTTTTTTGGCTCGCGTGCCAAAAGCAGAGGGAGAGCAGGGGGGTCATGTGTGGGCGTGCCACACCCATAATGCTATGTGCGTGGCCCTCTACTTTTGGCATGCTTTCTCCACCCTGCTCTGGCTCCAGAGGCTTTCTAGGAGCCTGGGGAGGGTGAAAACAGCCTCCCCCACACCTCCAGAGGCTTCAGGAGCTTCCCTGAAGCCTCCTGAGGGCGAAAAACAGCCTCAAAAGAAGGCCTAAATCAGATGCCTAGCGCACACATGTGCACTGGAGCTGACAGGGCAACGCCTCAGAAATGGTTCCATGTGCCACCTGTGGCACCCGTGCCATAGGTTCGCCATCACGGAGCTAGGGTGTATAGCAGTATTTCTCTTTTAACCGTTAACTGAACGGTTAACTGAAGTTGAGAAACTAATGTTTGGAATGTCATGAAAACAATAAGCACAGACACATCACAGAACCAACTCAGAAAAGAAATGAAGCTTTGGAAATAACCCTTTGTGTAGTTCAGCGCGGGTTTCTTTCTATAATAGAGCTGAATGTGTTTCAAAAATGTTTTGGGAGACATTATGCATTTCTCTACGATTAAAACAGCCCCACTTTTTATGGCTACTGCGCAAGTCTGAATAACACTTGTGGCTGCTTTAAGAAGCAGATTTATTTTAATGTGTGAACTTTTAAAGCAGCTACAGTTTCTTTTCAGAGTCATGTAGAAGCCTGGAAAAGGTGTAGCTACTTTGATGAATAAAAGACAGATATAGCAAGGACTTCTTCTGAATCATTTTCAGAAGAAGTCCTTGCTATACACATAGCCATTGTCCAGTGCATTCTGAATTCTGGTCTCTGTAATATTTCCATAATGATGCTTACATGACTAAGCTTACAACATAATGAAACATTTTTAACCTGCTCAGTGAAAAATTCTTTCATAGGCTGCAATAAGGAAGCATCAAAATAAATGTAGCTGTTTCACTCTTTGGAAGCATGATGTGAAAACAGCAGGTATGGTAGAACCTTTAAAGGGCATTTGCCTAGTTCTAACTATCATTTTTAAGGATTTTACTGTGCATAGGATTTTTATTTAAAAGGAAATCCTTGGGGTTTTGTAAGGTAGAGTAGCAAGGATGAGAAAAAGAAAAAAGCCTAAATTGTTCTATATTATCTGCCTAATTGGCAGAAGTGGGAAAACACAGAGATATGCCACACAGATAAGCAGGATACAGAAGAAGAATGGCATTTATAGCCTGATCACTTTTAAATATTTAAACCAATGCCTGTAAAAATTAATAACACCATTTATTTACTAAATTGTGTAAAATGTATCTCAATTCTGCAGAACTTTAAAAAAAAAGGTAAGGTTTGACTCCAAGCTGCTTGCCTGTTTGACCTACATCAGGCTAGTCAGCCTTGAATCCACATTCAAAGTGCTAAAAGCAAAGCTGATGTTTAGTCATGTCAATAGGATCTGATCAGAACTGTAAAATTCCATTAGCAAAAGACATAGCAAAGTTAAGGCTGCCCACATCCAAAAAAATTTGAGAGCTGAGAAAATACATGATGACGGTATATATTAACCACAAAGTTCTCTGATAGGCAGCGAGGGTAGATTTAATTAGGCAATTAAGTTCACAAGTTAACCTGCAATTTCCACAGAGACCCCACCACTGTGTCCTTTGTAATGTTTCTATTTTTATTTGCAAACTAGCTGACAACCTGATGTTGCCCAGGTATTTATAGATGTTGAAGCGTTTGTCTGACAGGGAACCAGTGAGAGGGGCCTTTCTTCCCCCTACTCCCATGCCCATCATCCCTGCCCTCTCCCTTCCCCCTCCCATGTGGTCCTCTTTCCCGCTCTGTCTACAATCCTGGCACTTTGCCCCAAATCCATCAGATGTTGAATCCCCATAGGTCCAGTGGAGGGTGAATGTCGTGGCTGGCTTTCCAGAGGAAGCTGCGAAGAAACTGACATCACAAACAACTGCCACTTTAGGATGCTGCACTTGCTATCTAGGACACCACACGTGCTCACCTTAAGGGACCAGGTGTTCCAGAGTTATACTGGAACACACAGACACACACACACCAGGGATGTGTTCCCCACTCCCCAGTATTTGTTTCCAGAGAATAAGTCATCTGTGTACCAAGTTTGGTTGAAATTGCTTGAAGCGCTCCAGAGTTATGCTGGAACATACATACATACATAATTAACATACATACATACAGCCTTTTTATTATCATATAATAAAATAATAAGAATATAATAAGAATAAGATAAGAAGATAGATAGAAGATGTATTTCAATAGTTGATATAATGCTCTGTTAAAGATAATCATCCCTTCAAAGCTCTGTAAAACTAAAGAATGATGTGTATTATAATTTTCTATCTTTCTCAGCAAATCTAAAAAGAAAGAAAAATGGAAAGAAATCACACTATATGGTAGATACAAAAACTAATTGTGTATGAAGAGTGGCTTGCCTTTCTGAACTGCCATGCTCATGGAGTTTTATCCATTGTTCTTATTCAGAACAGATAGTTGTTTTCATTACAATTTGGACTGATGCTCTCTTTTCCAAATACAGTGGTACCTCGGTTCACGAACACCTCTGTTCACGACCAATTCGGATTACGACCAAAAATTTCCCAAAAAATGTGCCCCGGTTCACGAACACCGTTTCGGTTCACGAATGGAAAAGTTCGTAAAAATATGCTCCGCTTCACGAACTCCACCTCGCTTCACGAACTCCGCCTCGCTTCACGAACTCCGCCCTCGCATCACGAACAGAAAAGTTCGTAAAAATGCTCGGATTCACGAACCCCGCCTCGCTTCACGAACCGGAGCCGCGGACATTTTAAAAACAAGGTCAGAACGGATTAACTGGATTTACATTGAACCCTATGGGAAACTGTGCCTCTGTTCACGACCAATTCTGTTCGCGAACAGAGTCAGTTCAAGAATCACGACCAAAAAACAAGGTCGGAACGGATTAACCGGATTTACATTGAACCCTATGGGAAATTGTGCCTCGCTTCATGACCAATTCGGATCGCGAACAGAGTCAGTTCACGAATTAAGTTCGTGAACCGAGGTACCACTGTATATCCATTATAACAAGATGATTCACGCAGCAAATTGAGGCTTTTATCATGTGAAGCAGAAGAATTAGTATATGTGATAATTGTCTTTACTGCCTGTTGTGTCTTTATTTTTCCTATACCATAAACCTTCCCTGCTCTTATACTTTGTGCCTCTTCTTCCTACATCAGTTTTCTATCTGAAGCAGTATCCACACGGTAAATAAATGGTCTTTAATCTTCAGACATAGTTGATTCAGAACTGCTAAACATATTGATGGAAGGAAGGAAGACACTGGTAAACAAACTCTGCAATACAACACAAGATGGACATATGGACATCAAAATTTGAAATGACCAGAGTTGTAAAAATGAAGGAAGGAAATGCTTCAGAAAGGAATAGCAATGTTAACTTCCTGAACAACAAAAGTATTAAGAAGCCAGTTAATGTATCTGGATGACCAGGGATGCACAGTGTTCTCTAGTGTAAAATACAGAAGGCCTTTGAATAGTATTCCAGGATCTCAGTTCAAAAAGCAATGGAAGGAGTCAGGTCATTTCCTTTGCTTGCCAATTTGAATAAAATAAAGTGTATCTTAAGCAGTCTCTATCATTAATTATTTCTTCCAGCTTTCAGAGGCAGAATGCTCGGGTCAAACATATCTGCCTTTAAATAAGATCGTCATCAACCTGGGAGTACAACAAATGTTTTAGAGATAAAGGTAATGGGAACAATGACATTTGCTTTTTAGCAGTGTCACTAAATGTCTTGATAACATATTATAAAAATACCTGTTTGATTATCACAAGGCACGGATATGGTTCGACTACACTTTTTATATCCGATGTTATGGTCAGCATCTCAGTCTTAGAAATATACTATTATCCTTCTAAACTCCACAAGATAAATATATGGAATTAAATTTAATTTGCATGCCCATGATCTTCATTATTTTTAAAGCACTTCTGTGTATATTTTTTAAAACGGTATTTTAGTGATCTCATTTTGCACTGAAATGGTTTGGCTCTTCCTGAATTATTGAAAGAATGACACTGCATTCTATTCAATACTTGTAGTAGCACTGCAATGTCACCAGCTATTTTTGTGATATACAGTCTTTGACTTACTACTGTTTGTTCATTTAAGATTATGACAGTGTTGAATGGATTTATGACCAGTACCAGAAGTTACTATTGCTGCAGTGCCTCACAGTCATGTGATCACAATTTGTGTGCTTAGCAATCCATATGCACTTACGGCTGACTGCAGGGATGCGGCAACTGCCCCACTCGCTTACCTTCCCCAACCCACCTGCTAAGTACTTTTGAGTACTTCTCACTTCCCTGGGCCTTGGGACTACTTCTTTCTTGGCTAGTCTCACAATCTGAGAATTGTGTCCACTTCTAAAATGGCGGCCACTTCTAAGATGGCTTCTATATAGGAAGGCTGCACATCACTTTGGCTGATTCTCTTTTGGAAAGGTGATCTGAAATGCCTGCCATTCTTGTGATCTCTATAGATGGCAACAGGTGGCCTCTGCAGGAAGGCTGTGTTGACTCTGTATTCTTTTGGATAGGTGATGTTTAGAAGAGCTAACTGGAGCAAGATGTGACAGGGTGATGAAGATGTCCAACGATGTGGGATGCAGTGAGGTGGAAAGATGCATTTCAGAGGGGAGAGGCCTTCCTAGGAGGACTAGTGCAGGACACATGTAAGTTAAGGAGGTGTTGCAGCGCGAGCCCGGGCCTGTGTGAGGGCTTCCAGGGCCTCCCCCATGCCTAGGCACCCCATGCTCTACTTAACAATCCATTTAGTCACTTAATGATCGCAATGGGAAAAGCTGGGATTGTGCTTGTTAAACAATGCGATCACGTGGGCAACTGATGTAGCGGCTGCAATAACTTACAACCATAATTCCAGGTTTAACTGGGGTCATAAATTAAGAACTATCTGTAATTTAATCTTACATAGAACACTATTTCTGAACACCAATACTTTAGTTGCAGATGGTAACAACCTACTAATAAATAAATCATAAATAATAATTCAGGAAAACTAATCATAATACATGTTTACCCCTTCATTTATTTAAACATGTATATTGCAAATATACAAACAAACATGCTTACCAAATGGTTTTGAGAAATATGCAATATAGGAACAAAGTTTTGATCTGAGATAAACTTTAATTATGAATAGAAAAGTGTGACTAAAATTATTATTGTTCTATTTTCAGAGAGAGACATCACACTACATTCATTGGGAAAGGAAGGAAGGAAGGAAGGAAGGAAGGAAGGAAGGAAGGAAGGAAGGAAGGAAGGAAGGAAGGAAGGAAGGAAGGAAGGGTGTATCATTATTAGTAAAGGCTTAGCCGCAGATAAGGCATTCATACCTATGGAAATGTCAATATACACCTCATTCTAACACAGTTTCTGCTTGTTAAATGTTGGTCACTCCTGCCTTTTCTTCTGGCTTATTATTGAAAATGTACTTCATTGGCCAAGCAAGAATGGCATAATTGGGTTTATCAATATAAATGAAAGTTCAGAACTACGATGACTTTTAAACTTTTAAATATAGTTGGCTAGATAGACACAGCATTGTTCATTTTTCTCTCTCTCCCACTAGTCCAAGTTGTAATCTGTCTCAATTAAGGGTACAGTTTTAATGGGGTCAAATTTCAACAGCCTCTTTCTGTCCATACAAATAAATTGATAAAGGTACTCTACAATAATATGTAGACACACCACACAACCCACAACACTTTCCTCCTCTTATTCTTTCCCTATCCCATGTATGTATGAAAAACCATGTCTTTTCAAAGATTAAAAAAGAGTTAAGAGTTAACTAACTTAAGTTAGTTAGATCTTTTTTCATTCACTAGAGAAGGCATGTGAATGATTTGTGCAACACATTTGTTTATGGAATTCAAATGCCACTTTGAATTCTTACACGATACAATAATAAAAAAAATGGAAACTTAAAAACAAAGACATTGATGCCACCCAAAAAATAAAGTCTGGAAAAAAAAGCCAAGAATAGTTCAAAAGACCCACAAAAGAGGTCCATCTGGAGACACATGGCTTATTTATAAAGGCCCAGGTTGGGAGCCATACCCATTTTAGAGAAAACACTATTCCAGAGAGCGGCTACCATGACAGAAAAGTTCTAATTCCTAGGTCCCATCAGGTGACATTTTAAAAAAATCTATGGGACCTAGAGCATGATGATGCTATTGGAATCTTTGGAATGACCAAGGTAATCCCTTAAATAGCTATAGTAGCCCATCCTTCTGCATTCTGGACAACATGCAGCTTGAAGTTGTCTTCAAGAATAATCCTTGAATTAAATAATTTAATTTAATTTTTCCATGTTTCCTCAAACAATAGTCTGCATTCTTGATATTTGGCTTCTTCCAGGGGTTTTATTAAAGCCAAGAAGCCTGTGATAAGTATTTCTCCTTGACTTCACTTATTTTATGCCTTCACATCTTCATGCTGCATGTCCCCGCCCAATAACACTGGCTGCTGCTGATACACAAAGTGTGATGAAGAAAGATAGGAAAGGATAAATGTTTAAAGGTCATTTTTTTGCCCTTAGAAATTAAAATGAACGAGGGAGCAAATGTTGTAAAAAATAGTTTTGTTTCTTTGTGTAAGTTTTTCAGATGGGGATTATCACATTCATAGAATAGTCATCCAACAAATGTTATAGAAATTCCCAAGAAAAATAAACGCATCACTAATGGGATGATAAAATATCTGTATGGAGTGTGGAATAGGTTTCCTGGCTGGCTTAAGCAAGTTGTTTATATTGCTGGAGGGCAATGCATGCAGATGCTACTCTGAATGCCATCTGGATGCTACTTTCGAAGATACAAGAAAAGAAAAGCTAGGTAAACTTAAAATATGACAAGGGAGTACAAGCAGTCAAACACAAATGAGATACCTGTGATAGAGATCACCTAGCGACATTCAGTGAAAACATATAATAATATAGGATGAAAAGAAGCTTAGCTGCTTGCTGACTGGTTAACAAAGGTCTGCTTTCTCTCTATTAAAATGCTGCTGTTGTTTTAAAAAGTGGCCTTGTGCTACACTGTGTATTGAACCATAAATAATAAACAACATACCTTTAGAATTCATGTACTGTTATTTAAAACATTATGGCTCTCTTAATAAAACTGTACTACTCTTAAACCATTCGACTGGTATCAGCTATAACTGGGTCAAAGATGAATCCATCTTTGCCATAGAGATAAGAAACCTATGGCATTTGTGAGGATGATACATTGCAATTCATAACATTTTTCATCCTTGGTTATGTTGGCTCGGTTGATGAGACCTATGGTTCAACTACATTAGAAAGGTTGCATATTCCTCACTTGTTCTATAATGCATTTTTGTTTTTAAATGCGTGGAAATGTGTTTGAATGTGCAACTAATAGTACTCCATTACCAAGGAAAATCTAGATTGACAGAAGTCTTTCAGAGGACCTATACCCATTAAAATCAAAATTAGTGTGTCTTGAGTCCGAATATATTCATTTGCAGACAGAGGTAACCTTCTCTTTGTAGGAATATATGATTAATCAACTGCAAGCAAAACTGAATCAGGAAAACGGGGAATGGATAGATCTTAATATAGCACTGCGAGCCATTTGAAAGCCTTCATAAAATTGTAAACAGATAATTTGGACATGTTGATGGGAAGATTAGGTTTTATTGTTTCTTGAATGACAGGCTTAGTGAAAGGTATTTGTGGTTTGCCTCCTGTTGCTAAAATCAAATGACAAGCAAAACCTGACATGTGTGTATAATAGGAAGGCTTTAGGGAAAATATGAGAAACAGTTCATTAAGAAGCTTGTACTTCAGCAAGTTTTAATTTCACGTGATAGAATTGCAATATTCAGAAGATTTGCAAAATATTGAAAGATGTCATTTGGTGAAATCTGCTGTGAAAACAAATTTAACAACTGTTTTTGCTCACACGTTCTATTTGATCCCACTATTTGAAGAGTGGGAAGTTTTATCTAAGCATCACTCGTTGATCTGGTGTCCTTTATGTATCTTGGACTTCAAGTCCCAGATTTTGGCTGGGAATTTTGAAAAAATGAAGTTCATACATCTGGGTGCCAGCAGTTGGGGGAAATTTGGGTTGAAGGTGAGGGTCAAAAGGTTAAGGAAGACTGACCATAAACATAACAGGAAAATTTTCAGGAACCATTTAAAGTTGCCTAATCCAAAGCCAGTAGAGACAACAAATCCGTTTTCTAGTATGCAAATGTTTGCAGTTGTTAAATTTGTTTTCACAGCAGATTAATTTTGACATTCAGCAACTGAACAAGAAAAAAGCTTTGCCAATGCCAACTTTCCTCAAAATGAAAACAAATACTATCTTAAATCAGCTGCACTATTATAAGGTACAATGCATTAAAAGGATGGAATAAGGAAACAATTTTCTATTGATTAAGTTATTCAGGTAAAGTTATTTAGAGATTTAGAGATAGGGACAAGAAGATCTACTATTTAAGTAAATATCTTTGGATATGTAAATGAGGCAGAGGTACACCAGGTAATTCTGACACAAATTGAATTTTAAAGAATTGCCTAATAGAGAAAAAAATTGCAAAAAATGAATACAAATAAACTTGTTTGCATTGTGTGTAATTAGTGCATGCTTCATTTTCTTTCCTTTTCTTAATAATTTGTCAAGAAAATATCAATGATTTTATTTATGTTTGATTTTCTCTTATAATCTTTCTTTTAAAACATTTCTCTTAATTTCTGACAATATGAACATTTATTAAGCTCAGAACATACTAAACTAGATCTATATTAGGCATAATGAAATCAATTGAACAGATGGACTAACACATCCCATTAATTTAAATTCATCTGCTAGAAAAAAATGGTACATCTACAGGACACTGTAGCAATGTTACAACCAGCAATATTACTGCATAGATGATGGCCTTACATGTTTTATCTCAGTGTCTGATACCAGTATGCAAATCAAGGTAGTTGCATGATGATGTCATCATACACATTTTATCATTTGCCTCTCATATTCTATGCAACAGGATTTAGAATGAACTTTAATACCGGTTAATTGTTTATATAAGACTGTACCTTACGGGCAAGTCAACCTCTGTCCCCCGCTCTTTCTCCTTCTATTACTAATTTGTTTAAAAGTAACTACTAGTAACCTAATTGGGTTTAGGACAAAACATAAGGAAGATATGCTTATACACTTTTCAGTCTTTCCCTTCATGTACTGGAGAGAAAAAAGACACCCCACCAACAGAAATATGTTTAATGTTTCCTCCACCAGAGAAAATAGTTTTATAAAAAAAAACTTTAAAAGAGGCTATGACTTTTTTCTCTCTTTGCATAGGGCCCTTCTAGACTGGGGCCCCACTGCATGGTATCTTCCATTGTGTGTCACTTTAAACTTCATCTGGATCCAACTGAATATGTATAACATCCTACATCTACATCTGGATAATTTATAAATCATTTCTCAGCTAACATGATCAGTTCTGGGAATTGAACTCCACACGTTTGAAGAAATCATTTTCTCATTTTTTCTCATTTTATTGGATTTATATACTGCCCCACTCTCCCCAAAGGGACTCCGGGCGGTGCACAGGAAAAGTTAAAACACAAATAAGACCGTACAAAAAATAAATACATCCTAAAATCACTAAAATCCAATCAAATTTGATAATACCTGTGCTAAAATCAATTTAAAACCCCTTATACAAATTTAATTTAATTTAAAATCAGTCACTAATATAGTCTCGGAGGTTAGGCCAGGCCAGCCAAGTGAAAGAAATGAGTCTTTAGATGTTTGCGGAAGAGTCGCAGGTCCGTGTTGTTTCTAAGATCAGAGGGTAGCTCGTTCCAGAGGGCAGGGCCCGCCACAGAGAAGGCTCTTCCCCTGGGCGTCGCGAGCCGGCATTGCCCGGCCGTAGGCACCCGGAGAAGACCCTCTCTGTGGGAGCGGATCTGTCGAAGGGATGTATGGGGTAGGAGGTGGTCTCGCAGATAACTAGGACCTGTGCCATGGAGCGCTTTAAAGATGATAATCAAATCCAGGTTTGAGAAGGCAGATTCATAAAAAAATTATGAGATCATATGATCCTTCCACATCCCCTATTCTTCAATCCGTTTCTCGTTTCAATTTTATCTAAAAACGTATATTCAACAATAGTCTCCCTGCTCATCCAAAAAAGTAAGATTAATGTAAATCAATTGTTGGGATGGATATTCTTTGGTACGCTTAAAGTAAATATGGCTTATATAAATAAATAAGGAAGTGCTGCAGAAGTACTTTAAGCCTTGCTGTGATAACTCTGGTGGAGTAATTTTTGAAAATTTAAAATTTGGGAAAATAAGTTTCATCTGTAAATATATTATATACTTACACTTACAGGTTGACTTTTTGGCACATCATAAACACCTTCTTTCTTTTGGCTAGTAGGAACCTGTGGAGAGAAAAATGTAATTAGGATCAACTTGAAAATACTGGAAGCTCTTATTGGAAGTTTAATGGATGATATATATGACTCTGGAATCTGAAACAGACATGTTTTATAATGAATGAGATGAAAGTCCTTTTTCCATAGTTCTTGGAATTCCACTTTGTCCTTATACTACCTTCCATTTTATATTATCATGGACACATGTCTTGAGTTTACTATCTAGTACCCTAGTTTAAATTAAAAAAATGACTCATTCACAACAAATCTGTAAGTTTGCAAGAAAGCAGAATTAGTATCTTGTAACATTGTACTATTTCTTATATTATATTTTTTCCATGTAGAGTTTGCACATCTAGTCCCAATCCATATTTGTTACTCTAATTTATTATTTGGGAAGAGAAAGGATTTGAGCAATATGTGAACCTTCTAATTGTAGGTACCAATGACTGTCCAATTAGTACTGTGTAGAAGAGATCTGAGTCTTTCACTTTGTTCACATCTGCTCTGTATTCATTAGAAATGGTTTTTCTTCCCCATTTGAGGATGAATAATTAAAGAACTTTGGTGGAACCAATAAAAGATATGAAACTTGTGCGTTTTCTTGATTTCTTGTCCTTCCAATGAATCCTTAATTCCACTTGGTTTTAATTGCTCTTTTCTGTTGCAATGTATTCATTTGCAGCCTAATACTTTCTAGAAATTAAGTTTCGTTTATTGGTGGTACTGTTTAGTTTCTTTAATATCTTGTTAGACTTTATTTGTACGTGCAGCATTACCTTTCTCTCATCTCACTTTTTCTGACCTTAATTATTAGATTAGGTTTTATATTTAATCAAATTCCATGTAATCTTTTTTTATTATATAGCAGATATGTTATTTATTTGAATATATACTCCAATAAAGGTTTAACTATCCAGAGTGAAGATCTTTTATTTAGTGTTATGAGTACATATCATGTTATTGTATGAGAGGATTTTTATATTACTTTATGCCTATACTATAATGCAGACAGTATATACCACTATAATAATCTGGTGCGATACATTGTATGTGCATATCTGAAACAGAATTCAATGCCTAGTTGAGGTGAATTGTGTCTTATGAATATACCTTCTAAATTATGAGAAAAAATTGTATACAATGTTAAGAGAGGAAAATAATCAAGACATTCGATTGTTCTTAATTTGAGAACTGGAAAATGTTATTATCTATTGGTAATAGCAGAAAAATCAAGTATAAGAATATATGGAAATTTTGACCTAGTCATTCAAAAGATGCAGAATATCTCATTTTAAACATTTGTATTTCAAATACTTTCCTTATTTCTATTGTCCCTTTCATCAGAATTTTTCAGATTCTAATTTTACAGATTACAGATGCTTTAGAGTTATATCTACTGGACACAGTAGTCCAATTCAAGTACCAGCTTTGGCTTACACTGTTCAAGAACAAAGTTATTATACACTATGTGTATTATCAGTTTATAAATAATGTAAGTTCTTTTCAGATTGATTGAAAGCAGATAGGAAATTCCTTATTGGACTGTCAACATTTCAGCGTTGACAGCCACGTTGTCATGGAAGACTGGATCGTGAGTGCTATGGTACATTTCTACTTTGCCTTTTCGTTCCTAAGATGAGGTATTTTTGACTCACTTATGACTATATTTAGTAATTTTGCTCTCTATTTTTTGAGTTGCTTACAAAATGAAAAGCTTTTTTTTTCTATTCAGATTTTTATCTCAATTCTAAAGGCATTCATTTGCATAGGCTTAATTGGGTGCTTAACTGAAGGAAAGAAAAAGCAGCTATAAGTGACCAAATGGGGTAGTTTTATAAATTGAGCTTCTTTTTAGGTCAAGTAAATGTTGTAAATTTACTGATATTTTATCAACGCATAAGATAATTATAAAATAAAAATATGATGTAAAAAAGAATAAAAATAATCACAGAAATGGAAAATAAAATGTCCAAAATATATCCACAGCACTGAAAATTTAGTCAGTTCTAAAATTGCATTTTCTACAACTTGCCCAGGATGTATTAACTACTGCTAGCTTTAACCTGACATAATGCAGTAAAAACTCATGATTACAGACATGCTTATTCCTACAAACCATACACATTTTATGCTAATAATGCAAAGTGAATCAGTTTGTTAAACTGGCTAAAATCTATTCTTATGTCCCCAATCATAAAAGCATGAGACAAAGAGAAAACTCTTTATTTAAAACTGACTACATGGACAAATTCTAATACTTTTTAAAATAAAAATAATAATCTCTCTGGGAAAAGCTTCCTGGAGATTATCACCTTGATACTGCAGAAAGGAAAGGTAGTTTTAGGGACCCAGAGAATGATGCTAGTAGGAATGATCGTTCCTGGTAGGACTATCTTTTCTGGTAAGTTCAAAAGGGGAAAAGTGATGCTAATGTTAGGCTTTTTACAACAACGATAATTCTGAAGCCAGAAGGGGCTCTGCAAGTATGTAGGAAATTGACCCATGGAGACGGTACCTGCACACAAAAATTTGTAAGGCAATGGAAAGCTCCTTCTACATTATTTCAAAAAAACCATGCAGGGCTGAAACATTTAGAGAAACTGACATTAGAGGATGAGACACTTGAGGTTAGACATTACTTCTCTAGTTACTGGGGAAGAATTCTGACATTCTTTGCGCAGACTAAGACTTCAAATAAAGTTGAAAACCGAGATCGCAAATGTTGGGGGAGGCGGGATCTCATTTTATAAGGCAGTTTGAACCAGAAATGTAAGAACCATGAACCAAGAAAAATTGAAATGAAACCTATTACATTAAAAGCAAATGAGTGAATTTATGTTAAATAGAATGGGTTATTCAAATCAGATGATTGCATACTAAATTTCAAGGGTGCTATTACAATGTTCGCAATATAAAGTACTGCTAATGAGTGATAGAATTTAAACATTGGTAAGTAGAGGCACTGGAAATTATAGATGGCATATGAAAGAAATATGTTGTGGGAAATAAAATGAAGAAGACAGGCTATACAGTAGTTTTACAAAAAGGGCAATTCCAATCTTAGTTTCAGGAGCATAAACTGAGAGTCTACATACGGACATAACTCAATGTACAATATCAGAAATAAATTGACCACATAATATAAAAAAAGGAGATGGAGAAATGCAATCCATGAGCCAAAATCCATTCAAGTAGAAATTGTGGAATAGACCGCAGATTTGTAAAATATAGATTGAAGGACAAGAATGTATGATCAATTTAAAAAACAGTACAATGAATTTATTTTATTTATCAAATTTAGAGGTCCTCCATCTCACCCTTAGAACAACTCTTGGCAGGCTGATGCAATGGGGGCAAGAAGGTTTCGCAGGTAACTTGGCCCCCTGCCATCTAGGACTTTAAATGTTATAACCAACACTTTAAATTAGACGAGGAAGCAGATCAGCATCCAATGAAGATCACTTCACTTTTTACAATGAAGAATGAAATAATTGAATTCAGAGAAATAGTAGTTCAAGGAAAGATGAAAGGGTGACATGGGGTGCATAGTGCTATTTGGTTTATCTTGAACAGCAAATACATTATAGAATTAGAAGGATGAGAAGAGGTGTCAGGTGGAATAAAAATTGAGAGGTGGAACTGCTAACAATCACAGATATACAGATGATATTACTTGTTAGATTAACATAGACTTTATTTTGAAAGTAAAAAATCTGGGTGAATGTTAAACTTAAAAAAAGCCAAGACTATGCCAGCAAATACATTTAGTGAACCTAGGGTTGATAATGAAGTAAAGGTCATAGATATTTGATTTCAGAAATAAAGTAAGAAAATATTCTGAGCAAGTAAAGATTTATTCTAGGAAGGAAAGCAATGACTAAACTTAAACAATATCATGAAGAATGTTAATATTTGTATGATTCTCAAGGTCAGAACAGTTAAAACAATGGTCTTTTTACTGGAAATATATATGGTGGTGAAAGCTAGACACTGACAAAGAGACAAAAATCTATTTCAAATAATGGATTTGGAGGCTGTTCCTAAGAGTATGCTAGGTTGTGATTGATCAATTGATCAAGGCCAAATAAAAGCAGATTACTTTCGTAAAGGTGATAACTGGTGAATAGAAATTCATAAATTTCAAATGAGATGCGAAGGAATTATGAACTAGAAACAAAACTATTATGGATGGCAATGATGTCGGAAACAGAGAAAGAATCAGGTAAAACTGGATGAACACAATAAAAGAAATTATTATCATTCCTTAAACGAGTATTGAGAAACTGCTTCCTCCCCAAACTTTGGACTAAGGTGGTTGCCAGCTCCTTTAGTTAGGCATTGTACAAGAAAGAGAATGGTTTCTAAGCCACTTTAGAAACATTTCATTAACACATATAAACAAATAAATAAAATCATAACAATTGTTACTTCATAAATGGTAAACAGTCAAATATAAAAAGGAAATAGTAATTCTTGTAGCAAAGGAAAGGTATTATACAATTAAATAAACTTTCATGAAAGCCTGTACTTAGGATTAAAAAAATCTGTTACCGGTAGTATTATAAAGGGCTTCCAAAATGATAATTGTAGACAGAATTCAGAAATAGAATTTGGTCCTTGTTCTTAATTCTGTTAAAAGAACATACTGCAACTCTAAATCTGGTTAAGTCAAAATAATTTTAGGTAATTATGGATATAAAGTGGATTCCAACAACCATGGGTCAATTTGGCAACTTCCTGCACCCCCCCCCCTGTGTACTGAAGGAAAAAGACATCCTAAATGAAACAAATAGTCCTCAACTTACAACCATTCATTTAGTGAGTGGTTGATGTTACATCAGCCCTGAAAAAGTGACTTATGAAATAGTGACTTTTTCACCCTTATGACCATTGCAGCATCTCTCTCCATGGTCACATGATCAAAATTTGACCATGTGGCAGTTGGCTCATATTTATGACAGTTGAAATGTTCTGTGAGTAAGGGGTGTCATATGGGAAGGCCACATTCACTTTATAACCGTGATACTAACTTAATAACTGCAGTGATTCATTTAACAACTGCTGCAAGAAAGGTCATAAAATGGGGCAAAACTCACTTAACTGTCTCCCCCAGCAACAAAAATATTGGGCTCAATTGAGGTCGTAGGTCAAGGACTACCTGCACTCTACAAATTAAATCCAAAACCTGTACACGCATGAAAAACTGTATCTATGACTTTAAAGAAAAATAAATGAACTTAAAAGGAATTTTACATATTTTACTTTACAACATATGCTTGATGATTACTGGAAGGAACAAGAACACAAATGTACAAATTTTATACCTGATAAATGTTTTCTTCTGTTTCAGGCTCACGAATTGGCTCATGTCCAGCCTCAAACACAATGTACTATTACATCAGCAGCAAAAGAAGAAAGATCAGAGGTGAAAAAGAGAGGAGAAAAAGGCAGTTTTGAACTTTAGAAGAAATAACCATCAGCAGTAAAGGAACAGCAGTATAGGTTGACAAAAGAGCAAGTTTCTTTTTTTCTAAAAAAGACCCCCCCAAAAAATGCGACTTTCTTTTACAGAACTACAGAAATAAAAGAGATGTGAAACTTCACTAATTGTCATTGAAGAAATGTCCTGCTGTTTCCTCAACAGAGCTATGAACAGAGTTCAACCTTGTTTCCAAGGGGGCTTCTGTATTCCTTACAGTACTTTGAATCTTATTTAAGAAAAGAAGGGAACATGGACTTCAGCAATGAGTTTATTTTAAGTGCCTGGTTTCTACACTGATTTTGAAGATGTTCTATGAGAATAACATCACAGAGAACTATATCAATACTGATTCTAATTATCATAATCATCTGCATATTTTTCCATTTTCTTGGAAAGATAATTTTCCTATACTGTATTTTAAAAACCACTTCTTTCTTCTTACATGTTTCTATAGGTTTTTTTAATTATTATTTTGAACTGATCCCTAGACATGGCATTCACTCAATGCAAAAGCCATAATGGAAGATTTTACACATCAGGTTAAACCTAACACATACACCAGGGATGTCCAAACTTGGGAACTTTAAGACTTGTGGACTTCAACTCCCAGAATTCCCCAGCCAGCTATGCTCGCTGGGGAATTCTGGGAGTTGAAGTCCACAAGTCTTAAAGTTCCCAAGTTTGGACATCCCTGACATACACACTTCCCAAACCAACATTAAAACTCAGCATTGCAAGTCAGGGGACTGATTCCTAGGGTCTAAATTCAACTAGCAAAATTGTAATTCATACCAAAATTTGTACAAAATGTTCTGAAAAATAAATAAATAAAGATAATGAGGAGAACAATCTTACAACTGGCAGAGGGGGAAATCTCTTGTATAGTTCTCCATATTTCCTATAATTTTTTTGCTGTCTTTATGCATGGAATTGAATTTCTTGATCTTTTAATTACCACAATTTTTAAAACATCCCTTTTGGATAATGGATGGGGCATTCGCTGTAAAAGCTGGAAGTAAGATACCTAACCTGAAGCACTTGTTGTATTTCCTATTGCCACAACTACGTATCTTCCACTATTATAATGAAATCTTAGTCTAGAGACCTTGCAATTCTTTCTCGGAAAGATATGGACATCCTATTTCCCAGGTAGAAATTTAGTTTGCCTTTTGGAGAAGCATTAATTTATTATTGTTTTTTTCCTAATTAAGCAATATGTGTATTTCTTTATTAATCTTTAGCATGAGCAGATTTATTATTTCAATAACCATTCTAGATTATGAATGCAGGGAGACTTTTACTAGCTCTGGGAATGACAACACACCTGCTTGGCAACTTTTGTTTCTCAAATGACCTCCCAATTAAAATTAATTTAGAATGACTTATCTTTCAATTTACGGATTATTTACTTTAAAGTAATTAATTAGAACTGACGTTCTCTTAAAAGGACAACCTCAAAGCTCAACCACATGTACAAATATAAATAACCCTGTCAAAAATGAGTTAGTTTTTGAAAATTGCTTCTCAATTATTATTGCTAGACATTGTTTTTATATTTCACTATTAGCAACGTTATTTCCTTTATTTTCTATTTTTAATGTTTTGTTGCTTTTTTAAAAAACTAAAACACTAGTTTGAAAACATTTTAAAAATAATTTTCAGTCTTATCCTTGATACCTTATTGATCTGTTTTTGAAATGCTGAAGTTTTGTTTTATATTATTTTATAGATAAAACCATGTCCCTGATTCTGAAACTTCACAAAAAATGGCTTCAAAAATTACCTGATAAACAGGATCCTCTACATCTTCTTCCAAAATTGTCTATCACAAAGAAAGTCAAAGATAAAGACAAAAAAAGGGAGAGAATATGAACAGCAGATGCCTAAGAGCCATATTCATGATTTAAAGCATAAGGGAACTGCATAATATATAGATGTAAAATAGAAATTCACATTTGCATGTTTCTTCTTAACCCACAGTGTATAAAATTATGTATGAAATAACACCAGAAAAAGTATCACACAATTACTCAGAAGATCTCCAAGTTTATATATAATATGTTTATTGCCAAGTCAACAAGTTCACATGATTAAGTTTTTCACTAGAGCTAAGTTGATTTTAATCACTGTCAAACATCATTGTACCAACACCAACATTACCATCCTCAAATACAGAAATTGATCTTGTAATAAACTGGTTTTAGTGTTTTGAATCACAAGTTCTGTACCATTAAAAAAGCACCAAATCAAACACACATTATTTTTTTTGCACTTGCCTACCAAAAATTATTAAAATACCTGATATACTGCTTGTTCACATTGTTTATCTTTTTGTGCCTTCTTTTCCAGTTCTTCTCTTTGTTTCAACTCATAAATAAGTTGGAAGAGGTCTCGCAAATCCAAAATCACAGGTTCTGCCTACATACGATACAGAAATAACGAATGAATGTCTATGTATGAATGTAATCAATCAGCACCAATCTAATCATGATACAACTACACAGCCAATCAACCCACTTACAGCAACAAAGCCAGCACTCCACCTCCCCACCAAGATTTATAGAAAGACGGCAGCTCCGTAGCAACAGAGGCCAGCCTGAAGATGGCGAGTGAGACCTCACCGAAACGTTGCCAAGACATTCTCAATCTTACATGGGAAAAGACCCGAATACAACAAGACCAACATGTATGTATGTATGTATGTATGTATGTATGTATGTATGTATGTATGTATGTATTGTATCACAACACCCTGGTATGCCCAAATATGGGAGGAAGAGTTATGGCTGTGGAGTGGTCAAGTGATCATGATTTGTGATCTTCCTTGCCAGCTTCCCACAAACAAAGTTAGAGGAAGCTTACATGAAGTCACAATCAAATGAGGTTCTTCCTTAACAGCATGCAATAATTGAGAGTCTGCCGGAACAGCTATTATTAAACGGCACAGTCTTGTGACATTGCCACTTCACTTAGCAACAAAAATTCTGGCCCAATTATTATAATTAAATGAGGACTGCCTGAAAACAATTTAAGATGGAATATATAATGGAGATAATAATTTTATTTACTAATGGAATTTGTTTAATTATATTAGAAATTGAGCAGCATTTTGATCACTACTCGGTCTTTTTTGTTAGCTTGGCCTGTTGTGTACTCATAAATTACTGAGTAGTTCTATGTGCACATTTACAGAACTACTTTCCTATTAGTTCCATATTCTCAGCCACATTTTCATTTCCGGTACTGAGGCCAATTTAACTTACAAAGCAAATTTCCAATTTTCTTGCGATGAAAAATTCAGTGCAAAAAACTGTTCTATTACTCCATGAATTGCATAATCAAACCAGCTAACAAGTTTTTACAACTGAATATATTTTATTATTAATTAGTACTCTATCATTTGTCAGATACTAGGCGGTTTACAGAATTTAAATGTCAAAACACCATATAGCAAAACATAAAATTAAAAGGACAGGTAATTTCAAACTTGCATTCATTTAGTGACCATTCAAAGTTACAACAGCACTGAAAAAAAGTGAGTTACTGTATAACCGGTTTTCACACTTAGGATTATCGCATCCCCATGGTCGTGTGATCACAATTTGAATACCTGACAACTGGCATGCATTTATGACAGCTGCACTGTCCCAGGTCACGTGATCACCATTTTTAACCTTTCCATTTGGCTTCCAACAATCAAAATCAATAGAGGAACTCAGATTTGCTTAACAATTGCAGTGATTTGCTTAACTTTTGTTGCAAAAAGTTTGTAAAATGAGGAAAACATCAGACTCACTTAACATCAGACATTTTGGACTCAGTTGTGGTCATAAGTCAAGAAAATTGTGGGAATAAGTCAAGGACTACTTGCATATCGGTTGCTGTTCCCCAGTTAAAACTTTTCCTTTATTTATTCCTTCTGAAATAGCTCCATTAACAGGAGCTTTGAATCAAGAAAAATCTTACCTATTATATTTCAGCGCTTTCAGAGAAATGGAACTAAAACAATAGATGGAAAATCCATAGAAGGATATTATTCTCCTTGAAGGTTTTTATACCAACAGGAAATTTGTCTCATTGATATTCTGTCTGTATTTGGTTTAGCACTCACAGCTACTAGGCACTGGGGCAAGGATTTCTATTGTCATCCCTTGCTTGGCCTGGAGTACAGATATAGAGTTGGATCTCATCAGCATACAGATGAAAACTAACTCTAAATTGATGGATGATATCCCAGAGCAGCTTTTGGTGATGTGAAACAACTCTGGAAAATAAGCTTGAAGGATTGAAGGATGCAAGGCTTCAACTTTTCTTCCTTCCAAAGCACTAATAGAAGTGATTGGCTTAGGAAAGAGCAAAACCAATGTAGAGTAGTATCTATGATCCACGGTCCTTGCATACAGCCAAAAAGATATCATAATCAATAGTATCAAATTCTGCTGGTACATGGAGGAATATAAAGCAAATACCTTTGCTTTGGAAGCAAAGGTGACCCTGAATTCCAATTGGAAGGAATTCAAATAATCTGGGTTTTCTTTTAGGAACCTCTGAAATTGGAGCCAACCACCTTCTCATCAACTTTTCCTAAAAATAATAGGTTGTAGACCAATCATCAACCTTCTGTCTTCTCCAGGCATATAAATCCTTATTAGGACTTCATATAAAATTTCTTTGTGGTTGCCTCTGTTTTTCTAGAGATATTTCAGTGCAAGGACCACATTTTGAAAGTCCATTCTGGAGAGTGTTGTGCAGTGAAGAAAATGCAACTAAAATAAAAAAAATTATCACAGTGTAATACATTAATTCTCAGGTAAATTTTTTCCCTTGATGAAAATCTCAAACACAATGCAATTCAAAAATAAGTAGCCCAACTTATTTCAAGCTTAAACTTCTTATTAACGCTTTACTGGTGACTCTATTTAATAGTTCATGCTATTTAAGCATACATTTAACTTACTATACCTTACTATACATTTAAAATGAATTTTTAATTCAAAATTGTAAGATATAGCAATAACACTGGCAGATAACATATTATATGAGATTGAAACTATTGCATCTGAACTCTCATCAGTAATTACTGTACCTTAATTTGGCTTTGTAACTTATAAAAGTAATCTTAGAAATCTCTTTAAGGTGGGTGGGAGGGAGTCTCATCTATTCCTAGTGAATTAATTTGTACTTTATTTATACTGGTCAAGCTGCAAATTTTAACTAGATGAAGATTCATTTTTATATACTGTATACAAATTATATTTACAAAATAATGGTAATTAAAACGAACAAAAAAGATGCTTCGAGTAGCCCCTGCAAAATAGCTATTTGTTTTCCATAATTTTCTATCTAAAAGAGTGATGAGGGACTAAGTAAGCCTATTTGTATTCAGCTAGTGTGTACAGCTTAATTAGGAAGGAAAATAATTACTAATTAGAAAGAATACATCAAGAAGAAACTGGGAACGATGACTGTGCTCATTCCTTTCCATGACTGATATTGCTAAACTGTCATTTCAGAACATTTATGCAGGGGTTTCTGACAGTATTATGTACTGCATAAAGAACGCTACTATGGATGATAAAATGATGATATAAATGAGAAATGATACTTGATACTTACTGCCTGGGCTGTTTTTATTGCCACAAATCTATGATTCCCTTCTTTTCCACATACGTATCCAAAGGCCCGATGGTCTGTGATATCCTTTGCGATGTATGAAATTTCATGTACTGCATGATGGTGTTGTAGTAGCTGTTCATAAACAAAGCACAATAAGAGCATTTTTAACAGAAGCTCAGGGTTTGATTGAAAGCAAGGCTCATTTTTATGAGGCTAAATCTGAAAAAGAACAATCCCACAATGAAAAGCTCCTGGTTTGATCGAGTCATGCGATTTATATTTATAAGGATAAATGTGTAAAACAGCAGAATCACAATGAAAAGCAATGCTTCAAGCACATTTTCTTCAAGACTACATCTGGACGTTTTGATCATGATTATAATCATTTCATGCTGTAGGTGCTTTAGGTGTTTCATCTAGAGTTCTGTTTTCAGTTAGATGAATCTTCCTCATCTGTTATCACAAACTCTCTTGTGATATTGTGTCAAACTTCAGATCTTTCAATGACAGGTTGCTTTTTTATGATCATTAAGAAAGCTTGAGTTGCTACAATTCCTTTACCATCATTCTTCAGTATCTTTCAAATGGCCTTTCTGGCAAACCTACCTTATGGATAAACATATGTGGATATCCTGAAGTAGCATTAGCACTGACATTAACATTGCTACTGTTTAAATAAGATTAAGTAAGGTTTAAAGGCCAACTGGCAATTTGTTCTTTCTTTCTAGAATTCTTGGATGGAGTGGTTTAAAAGTTGTTATAATAAATAAATAAATCACACAACTTTCATCATAGCTCTATTCTTCTCCCAATATCTTATTTCTATATATGTATATATATATATACTCTTCTTTGGCTTATTGACCGATTCTGTTTTGGATATCTTGTTCTCTTTTTCTCTGTCAGTCTAATTTAGACAGTGCCCAGTGCTAATAATTGCTACACAAGCACAATCATGTTAGGTAACAAAGAAAAGAACCCTCTTCCCTATTTTATTTTATTTTTTCTTATTAAAAAGTCTTTGGTTTTTTGCTTAATTTATATAATTTATTTAGCATTTCATTAATGTTCAGAGATGACAACTTAACATTTTTGTGTGCTTACCATTGATCTTATATAAAAACATGTTTTTATTTTACAGCCAGTGCAGATTTCACGTTTCATTTAAACCTGAAAACATTTCATAAAGCTCAAACAGAATGCAGGCACACAGATACAGATCATGGTAACTAAATTTGCAAAAATCTTTTCATTAAGTTATAAATTATAGTGATTAAGAAAATCTCATGTCAATCAATGACAGTAGCAACATAGAGAAACAAAGAGAAATATCCTTTCTACTGAATTTTAATTTCTTTTTAATTAACACAGAAAAATGAATTTAAGTTTAGTAGAGTTTAAGATAATATTCTAAACTGACATTTATTTGAAAGATGAGTTTTCCTGACATTTATACTTGTCAATTTATGCCATCATAAAAATATATGAACTACATATTATGAAGATTTGAATATACTGCAGAATATACTGTAATCTACAAGTAAGACACTCCATGGTGAGCAAATATATATTTTAAGTAGTCCTTGACTTACAATGACAATTGGGACCAGAATTTCTTTGCTAAGCAAGGCAGTTTGTAAGTAAGTCACACCCACTTTTATTGTCTTTTTTTGCCATGGTTAAGTGAATTGTTGCAGTTATTAAGTGAATCACATGGTTGTTAACTTTGTTAGAAACCAGATGTGAAGGTCACAAAGGCAATCATATGATCCAGAGATGCAGCACCCATTGAAAATACATTACCAGATCCCTGGATTTTGACCATTTGACTATGTGGATGCAGTGATGACTGTATGTATGAGGACTGGTTGTAAATAACTTTTTTCAGGGATGTTGTAACTTCAAAGAGTCACTAAACAAACAGGTTTAATTTGAGTACTATCTCTATATAAAACAATAGGAGAGCTGGTCTGGTATAGTGGTTAAGATGCCAGCCTAAAAACTGGGGGACCATGAATTCTGGTTCCCTGTTTGATGACTGGCCTTGTGTCAATCCGTCCCTCTCAGGCATAGGAAGAAGACAATTGTCAACCATTTCCCAAATCTTGGCAAAAAAACTACAGGGACTAGTCAAGACAATTGCTGTAAGTCAACATTTAGTTAAAGGCCAATCCAAACTAAGTTTAAAAGCAAAACCATCAATAATACAAATTAACACACTGGCTGATCTTGAGAGACAGTTGCTCAACAGAGTAAACAGTCATAGAAAAACAGTGTTTTCATGCCTATCACTTTATGAAAGTAGAATACTAGCAACAGCTTCTCCCAGGCAATTGATTTGGTTGATCCAGGTTGGAGAAGAAACACTTGGCAATATTTAAGGCCCAAATCACACTAGCCTTTTTATGTTAAAAATAATTGTTTGACATTAGAAGGAAAGCCAGGGTATCCACAGCACAAGTGTAATAGGTGACAGCTAATAAGCAGGCCATTGCATTTTAAATCGACTTCAACTTCAGGTTGGTCTTAAAAGGAATCCCTCTTATAATGTATCATCACAATTCAGGCTGGTGATGATTAGGATGCAACTTCTTGGAGTTACATCCAAAGTCTCTGAAATCTATAAATACTATGAAAAATCATAGTAACTGTGAATCATATTTGCTGCATTAGGGGTGGTGCTTTCTCACCTATATTAAACACTGGAGCAATTAAGAGAGAAAGAGGCATGATACATCAATGGCAGGTTTGTCTTGCTTAGGGTCAACTTCAGAATTAACCAGAGATCTGAGTTTTACTATGCAATTTCTTTTTAAAGGGAATGTATGTATTCATCAATCGTATATAAAACCTCAAACTGATGCCTTGTTTTTGTTCAGCTTTGAAAACACATGCTTTACCTCCAGAAAGCAAACAATGTCCACATCTAGGGGATAAAAGGAACTACCATATTTTCCGGAGTACAAGACACCTTTTTTCCTCTAAAGAGAGGCTGAAAATCTGGGTGCCTCTTATACATTGAATACAGCATTTTTTGCCTCCTGAAACCCCACCCCTTCACCAAAATGGCCGCGCATACCCTTATGGAGGCTTCTAGAGAGCTCCTGGGGGCTGGGGAGGGCAGAAATGAACCTGAAACGGGTCATTTTTTTGCCCCCCCCCCCCCCCAGTCCCAAGCAGCACTCTATAATCCTCCATAGGGCTATGCATGTAATTTATTTGACACAAAAAGGGTGTGTTTTAGCTATAAATGGGACCTTTTTTGCTCATTTTTACACACACCCCCAGGAGCACTCTGCAAGCCCTCCCAAGGCTAGTCATGCTTTTTATTTGGGAAAAAAACAGGCCTGTTTTCAAGAGAAACAGGCTGTTTTGGGGAGGTTTGCAGAGTGCAAAGACTTTTTTTTCCCATTTGGAAAGCTCTTGAACTGTTTCTGTGCCAACAGAAACAAAGTCTTAAGGTTTGTCAGCGATTTCCTTCTCCAGGACATGGGTAAATACACCTGGAAACATCAACCTACCGACCTACTCTCTCTCTACCTACCTACTGCATTTCTCTTTCTCTCTCTCTCTATTTCTCTTTCTCTATCCTTCCTACACACACACTCTCTCTCTCCCTCCCTACTGTATTTCTCACTCTTTATCACTTTATCTGCCTACCTATCTACCTACCTACCTACTGTATTTCTCTTTCTTTCTCTCCCTCTCTCTACCTACCTACTTTTTTTTTGTAATTTGCCTCTTCAAAACCTTGGTGCATCTTATACTCTGGTGCATCTTATACTTGGGTGCGTCTTATACTCTGAAAAATATGGTATGTGCATGGACAAATGACATTTCTACCTAACTAAAGTTAATGGGAAAACAGTCCACTTAACAACTCAACAGTTACTTTGGGTTAGTCAAAGTGGATTGCTCACTTGTAAAGAGTTGGGTGCTAGTCCTGGTGCAAATTTATTTTTCTATTTCTATAATGAATTTTCTAAGCCATGTTTTAATGCAACAGTGTTCCCAACCAAATTACAATATTAAACATGCAATTTAATTGTTGTTCTTATCAATGTAGAAGTCCAATCCTCATTAAAATAGATACTGGCTATTACAATAAATATATAATTTAAATATTTTAATGTAGAATAAGAATCACCTTCTGTCAGTTATTTTGTTGGATTTCAAGCATGAGTAAGAGATATAAACAGGAGACCGAAGGAGGTGGGAAGACAATGCATAACATCCAAACTCCAGCCAAATTAGAGAAATGTCTATAATATTGACCCAAAGTTAAGCAGATAATCTATGTTGTCTAAATTGTCATGAGATCAGCAGCTATAAAATCGTTTAAACAAATAAGTGCTTTCCAACATACTGAATTCAGCAGGCACTCAAAAAAGCATCCCCATTTCATATTCCTAGCTATCAGGAATATGGATTCTATATACATTCAGTCCGTATGAATGTTGGTTTAGTCAGAGGTTTGGATAAGTTGTTGTCCTACATTAGGCTGTAAGATTCATTTTTTTTCTTTTGTTTCAAGAAATATTAAACATAAAGCACTCCATAAAAATAGTATGTAGATTTCAGGGTTTTAAGCAAGCCAGAATACTTTAAAAAATAAGCAAATCAATATCTATTAAGAACCACAATCTTGAAATTCTAAAGCTCTACAGAAGAATGAGTACAAACAGGCTATCTAGTGCATCTACTCTCTATTCTACAGTTCTATTTCTTTACAAGATATAAGCAAGAAAAACAGACATAAGTTATTTTATTCCAGTACAAAGTAAACTTGAAAGATAAATAGTGACAGTAACTGTATAAAAAAGATGGTGATGCCCTAGCTTACTTCTTAGGAGCTTTGCAAAAAAGACAGCTGACAATATTTTGGATGAATGCCACATAAGCAATCAAAGAACCATAATTATTTAGACATTTGCACAATCATGGAACATAATGGAACAAATAGTCTGTTGTCAGACCCCTTCTTGAATGAGTGTAATACTAAAGACCTGAACTGATATTTCTAGGGTTCCAAAGTTTTTAGTAATTATTCAGATCCTAAGCAAACAAAATAGCCACATTATTCACAAAAGCTTACTTATATCCTACTGATCATATATTATGACATATATGCCAATAAATTTAGCAGAGTAAATTAATTTTGTTGGAAGGGGTAAGCATTCTTCATGAGAGCTACATATTCTCTAGTGTATTAATTATATTAGCTTATTTACATAATATAATTATATTGATTTATTAGATTTTCTTCTGCATTCCAGCTGTATGCCTTCCTTCTAATTGTAAAATTAGGTATCTTTTTATCTCAGGGTTCTATTAAATCAATTTTTTGTCATTACCTTATTGATTGCCAAGCAGTATTTGCACAGAAATTAAACTATGATCACATTCTTTATTTGTGGAATTGGACATAGAGTTTATTCTGCAATGGTAAAATATCTGTAATGCAGGGAGAGCAAATAGAAACATTTTTATTTATTTAGGAAACCTCATTAAGTCCTGGAAAATCATTATATTTCTAATGGCTGATGCAAAAGTACTACCTTGTAACTTGTACCAGGCTATTAAGAAGCAGTAAAGAATCAGACTCAATTGAACAGAAGGAAAAAAACATGCGTACAGCTACTATCCTGTCAGTATTTATAGAGAATTTAAGTAAATGGCTGTCAAGAAATTCTTAGACTCTATTAAGCACGTTGTATCCCAAAACAATAGGTATAGAATGAAGTACTTTATAGTGATTTAGAACATCCCTCGGTTTTAGGCCACATTTATTTATTTATCTATTTATTTATATTTGTCAAACAAAAATGAGATCAAGAATAAGAGAATAAAAATACAATGATAGGGACGTTAGGCATCTTAGTGCACTTATGCACGCCCCCTCTACTTCTAATTAGTCATGAGAAGCTTCTAAATTCAATGTAGAACATATCAATTGTCCATGGACTACTTTAACTAATTAGTTACACAATTTAATTCAAGTGTTCTAAGTTGTTCTACAAAACAGAGAAATCATATTATTCAGGGCACATTCATGCACAATATTATATTTCATACTTACCTGCTTGCTACTTATTCTGCTAGAAAACTAACTAAAACCAGCATGCACCAAAAATATACTTTGATTGAAATCAGCTACTGCTGATTCACATTTTCAATCTATGTGTATGTAAAGAAATCTGGGAGCTATTTTTAGACTTGTGAAATTGATTAAAGCAATGGAAGGTAATTATAATAAGATCAGGGCATAGGAATAGCCTTTTTAGTATATTATTTTTTTTCTATTTACTTCTAAAGGGTGTACAATTCCTGAAATAATTTAATTTCAGGAAAAATAGATTCTGATTACACAATGTTTGGTTGTGCTTAATTTAAAATTTTAGCCTTTCAGGTTCAGGTTCAGCTCCAAATTAGGAAAAAGAATTCAGGAATGCTTGGTGTCCACAGAATTTTTTAAATACTAGCATATTTTCTCTTTCATTTTAAAGGGCTAGAAAAGAACTATTCTAGAAGTCTGAGTGAAACTTTTAGCTTCTTTTAAATTTACCCACTTTCAAGATCAAAGCTCTTAAAGAAAAAGAAAATCAGCAAGGGAATATTTACACAGCACCGTAACTTTCAGCTTTTAATGATTATTATTTGCCATTACGTCAGCCTCAACCCTTTAGCAACAATAACATCTCCAGGATAATCCATCCCTGAACTGGTCCTTCAGGTCTTCCTTTGTTGCATCCATCAACTGTAATTGAGTCCGTACACTTTTTTCCTAGTTGTCTTCTTCTTTTTCTTTCCAGCTTTCCTAGCACAATCTCAAGGGGACATGGTCTTCTTATCATCATCTTTTTTTAATGACCCATAATCCCTTGTGGGGTGGAGTCTAGGCAACTGAACAGAGCTGAGTGTTTTAATGGCCAGATGCTCTTCCTGTTGCCAATGCAGAGTTTTGTTCAGCAGATATATTCTCACCGTGCCCAGAGAGAGGAATATCTGTCTCCGGTTAGAATCGAACTGACATTCTCCTGATTATGAGGTGACAGCTCTACCTCTAGGCCACCGCACCAATCAGAACTTGGTCTTCTTATAATGCATCAAAAATATGGTAATTGAGTGTGGTCATTTTGCTGTGAATGAAAACTCTATGATCCATATATACAGTATTTGCTTTCTGGGGTCAATGATGTTCTCAAGCTTCTGTTACTAACACTACATATTTCTAAATATGTGAGCACATGTTACAGCCTTCACTAGTTCACATAGAGTTATCCTGTATTTTCATTCATTCATTCATTCATTCATTCATTTATTAAACTTATATACCGCTCCCTTTCCCAAACAGGGACTCGGGGCGGTGCACAGGAAATTAAAAAAGCATATATAAACATAACAATATACAAAATTGAAAATCAAATTAAATTATCAACCATGTGCTAAAATTTATAATCAATTAAAACTATTACCCTTAAAAACCAATTAAAACAATTTGATGTCAGGCTAAAGGCTAGGTAAAGTTACGCCAGGCTGGCCTGTTGGAAAAAGTAAGTCTTGAGTTTCTGGCGGAAAGAATGGCGGTCCCTGCAGTCATAACTAATACTGTCTAAACATTACATAGCATTGTATAGAAGACACAAAAATCTGTCTATTGCTTCTCATCAGCTTGGCCAATGACGAGTAATTGCATTATGTGAGAAAAGCCAGTCTTATCCAAGTTCTAATACATTATCTAGCATTACAAAATAAAACCAAATGTTCCTTATTCTAGTTCTGAATGGAATGTTCAAAGGTATAATAAGATTCATAAATCTTCATATTCTAAAAACCATTTCAAGAGCACGGTATGCAAAATGCACAGACTTAATATGAATAATTCACATCCTATCATTTTTTATGTTTCCTTATAATTCCTTGACATTATTTATTTAGCAGTATTTAGTAATATTTCTAGGCTGATATACTAGATTCAGGAATGACTTCTGGAGGCAAGGCATATTTTGAAACCTAGTCAATTCTTATTATGTGTGGAGCAAGCATACAAATGGGGTATGCATACTTATGTCAGTTTCACAATGTCATCCCCACAATAGTCGCAAAGGTGTTTTTTCAGGAGGCAACTGGACTTTCTTGTTTTTTCTTTTGAAGATGTTTTGCTTCTCATCCAAGAAGCTTCTTCAGCACTGACAGGATAGTGGGGAATGGGAGGGCATCCCAAGAACACAGGGAAGCACCTCCAAGTGCTTCAATGACCCTCTAAAACCAAAATGTCAAACTCATGGCCTGCGGGCCGGATGCATCACAGGCTGGCCAAGCCCACCCCCCTCCCCTGGTTTAGCAAATCGGGGAAAAAGTCATGTGATGACATGTCATTGTGCGTTTGACACCCCTGCTCTAAAAGGATGCAAATTACCAGCTGTCTGCAAGGAATATACATCCTTCCATCCCCCACTATCCTATCAGAGGTGAAGAAGCTTCTTGGATGAGAAGCGAAATGTTTTCAAAAGAAAAAACAAGAAAGTCCAGTTGCCTCCTGGAAATTATCTTTGGGACAACTATGACCTGGAGGACTGAGAATCTCTACAGACATCCCCACAATAGTTTCCCTCCAAATATATGCAACATCAACAAGATTAGTAGAAAACACTCTGAATCCAAATTTATCCCCAAAATGAAAATTTTCTCAAATAACATTTGTCATCTTAACCTGGACAAACAACTTGCCTACATTTCAGTGTGATCAAACCTCATGTTCTTGCAAATTCTGCCAAGGATAGGCAGGAACCTGGGAAAATGAAACTCATACAGTTTCCTCCCCTCTTCTCTGACCACACATCCAGTACAGTGGTGGGATACTACTGGTTCTGTGGGTTTGGCGTGGTGGGCGTGGCAGGGGAAGGATACTGTAAAATCTACATTCCCTCCCCACTTCAGGGGAAAGTTACTGCAAAATCCACATTTCCACCTGATCAGCTGGCACTCGAGAGGCAGAGAATAGATGGGGGTGGGGCCAGTCAGAGGTGGTATTTACCGGTTCCCCGAACTACTCAAAATTTCCATTACTGGTTCTCCAGAACTGGTCAGAACCTGCAGAACACCACCACTGATCCAGTGCATGTATACCTCCTTTTCCATTTACTGGACCTTTGGTGAATTTTTTAGCATTGTTTGCTGATTACCTGAAAACGTATTTATAATTTCTAAACAAACATTTCTGGAAGGTGCAGTAAGCTTCACTGAACATTTAATGATATAAATTTGGTTTCCTAGGACTCAGTGTTCCACAGGATCTTAGCTGCAGCCTTCTCTGCCATCTAATATACTTTATACAAGTTTCTCTCCCTCCAATCTTCTCAAACATTCATTTTCTCTATATTTCTGAAAGAAGAAAGATCAAAGAAGGAAAACCTGTCTAATTTATAATTTGTTCTCCAAATGGCTGGAACCCAAGTTGCCTTGATTGTTAGCTTCCTTATCTTATATCCACAGTGTGCATTCAGGTGGCTTTGTCCATGGGCTAATCACCTATATACACAGTATTCAGTATGTTTGCTAACTCATTGCCTGTATTTTGAAACAAAACATTTTAATATAACAAAGAATATAGCATTTTAGTACAGCAGCTAAAGATTTTTACAGGTTATAATCAAGGTATTCTCCATTGTTGCATAAATGTATGACGGTTTAAAGTCACTTCACAACTTTGTTGATATGTCCCTTAGTGACACTGGATTACAAATATGATTAATGATTATGACAAATATTAGATCTTTATTCCAAATTTAAGGGCCCCGTGACAACAACATGCATTGCATAATGTCAAATTTCCATAATTTCATTTTGTGTTTTTTAGAGGCAATTTATCAGCTCAGAAATGAGCCCATGCAATTATGATATACAGATAGGCCTTGACCTATGACCCCAATTGAACCTGTAATGTTGGTTTGTAGGTCATTCCAGTCATTAAGCTACTCACACCTACTATGACTTGATTTTATGACCATTTTTATGACAAAATAGTAGTTAAGCAAGTAGTTAAGCAATAGTATGATCATTAAACGAATCCAGCATTCCCAATGTTTTTTTTTTTTTTTTTTGCCATTTTCTATAAGTAAGTTGTGCAACTCATGTGCATGGGTGATTCATAAGCTTGTTGTCTGGAGCACTGAATAGGCACATCTCTCAAAGGTTTATTAAAGCCAACCTGAGGCCTTTTTTGGTTTTGAGAGCACATATATGCAAGTACATAAAACTTCCACTGCACTGCAAAAAATAAGTGAATAATGACTTGCAATGAAGAATGCAACTGGCATTGCTGACTTTTTTTAATTCTCTCCTCATAAATATGAAAGCCACCATAAAATGTGGTTTCAAAAGGAATTTATGATGCACTTTGTTTCAAGAAGATATTCAAAATCAAAAGCGTTGCTGGGCATAAAACCACCTCTCTATTGCTCATTATTGCTGCTTTTGTTTATCTGCAGTTTTTACTTTGTGACAACATATTGTGAAAACATATTAAGTTTTGGGTTTTTTTTGACATTCTTGTATAATATGCTAGAATTGAAAACTAAAGAGCAAACATTTTAAATAATACATAAATAAGCCTGTTATACAAGATTTAAGAACATCCAAGATCTTAAGTCACCAAGAACTGCACATAAATATATATATTAGCTCAATGCTGCTTTAGAAAAATCTAGGTTACAGAATAAAATGTAATGTCAAACTAGTCCTTAGGCATATCTACAGGCATAGTCTATCCATTTCAATGTCACTTCATGCATTGTATTGTTAAAAACTGCAATGATGGGAGTCTGAGAAACAGATGCCCTGTGGCTTTCATAGTTACTTAAATAGCTTATACAGCACTTTTAATGCCTTTGACAGTAATAAAGCCTTACATTTACCAATGGCTTTTTTGCATTGCTAACTAACTATACCATGGCAGACAAGAGTGTGTGGTTATGGGAGCCGTGCCTGCCACAAATTATAGTATATCATTAGTTTCACAGATGGATAAGCAATACATAAGATTATAACAAGTAGAGTGGTAGCTGGGAAGCAGTCTTCTTCCATTTCTTTTTTTAAATCAAGAGCTAAGTTGGCTTTTTAAGGGAAGAGCCACATTATCACATTCAGCTGCTGTTCCTCCTTTTTGCATTGTAAAAATTACTTGATGACAAACAATATTGATTATGAGGACTCTATGCCCTTTATAATAGCACATCTGGATTAAAAAAACATACCGCAAAAGGGTAGCCATAACTTTTAGAAATATTTGTGGGCAAGTTTTAAAGTCTTTAGAAGGCCATTTTTCAGCAAGAAGAATATAAAAAAAGATATGCTCTTTTGAAGGAAAAGGTTTTATTGCAGGGGTCTCCAACCTTTTCAACTTTAAGTCTGAAGGACTTCAGCTCCCAGAATTCTCCAGCCAGCTTTTTCCAGCCAGCAAAGCTGGCTGGAAAAAGCTGGCTGGAGAATTCTGGGAGCTGAAGTCCTTCAGACTTAAAGTTGAAAAGGTTGGGGACCCCTGCTTTATTGGATTGGATTGGATTTATATGCCGCCCTTCTCCCAAAGGACTCAGGGAGGCATACAACATAAAAACACATATTACAAAAGATAAAAAGGAAGATTAAACAGAATATCAAAAAAACCCAATTAACATTTACAATGAAATGTAAAAATTAAAGTAAAATTAACAATTAAAATTAATCATTTATTTTATGCAGGCCAGGCCAGAGCATAAGTAAGGCTTTCTCAGAGCATAAATAAAGCTTTTCTTAAGCACTGTGTCCACAGACTATCAATTTCCCTTGATAAAGACCTATACCTAAATTTGAAGAAACTACAAGGGATTTTCAAAAAATAATATATAATACATGGATTATATTTTTCAAAAACACAGAATGAGAATAGCTGGACTAGCTATTCACACCCATGGAGAGGTTGTGGTCTATAAATCAAATAAATAAATAAAATAAATAAATACATATTTTTGCATTTTGGTATGTTTTAATACACTTATTTTTGGTGCCTTACTTTTCAAACCTCTCTGCCTTTCCTATATGAAATCAAAACAATTGTCATATTTAAACTTTTTTACAGATCAACTTATTATTAGGACCAAACAAATATACTTCCATTGAGACTGATACTAGTTATTGAAATCTGCAGATTAGAGTGCAAACATAGGGTGTTCATTTTTTCCACACTGCTTCTAGAACTCTGCCAATTTTTTGTAAGCCACCCAGAGTCACTTTGGTTGAGTTGGGAGGCTGTACAAATGTTATAAACAAAAAAACAAATGATACAATTCTTTATACCAATTGGAAGCTTTACTGTCTTCCATAGTATGGACAATCAAAACTCCATGGCAACAAGGCAAATATATTCAATGCTGACTTGATATTGTCCATCATTACATAAACATTGTTTGGAGATAGTTTATGAATTTTCATAAAATAAATGGATCCTTATAAATTTGTCCAAAGCTATCCATAGAAGCTACGACTAAGAAGTTACCACCATCATTAAATATCCTTTTAAAAAAACAACAACACTGTTTCATTCAGAACTATGGCCATAGAAATAAATACAGTTAAAATATATTTTAATAAATGAACATTATTTAAAATTATTAAATCTATACTTGCAAAAGGTATAGCTATGTTGAACATGAAATGAAAAGTAACCCGTTTTCTGCATACTTGTTCCATTCTCCAAATTTAGCTTGGGTTAACATGTTGCAAAGATTGTTTGGAAGTGGGAGATACTTCCAATGTCATCTACCAGATCCCCTTGCCCAGTGGTAGGCTGTTGCCAGTTCAGACTGGTTCAGGCAAACCAGTAGTTCTGATCAGCGGCTGGGCTAACTCACCCGCCTGGCGCTATCACTTCCTATATAATAACCGGCTTTTCGATGCTGCGTGTATGCGTGGAAGGGATGCTCACATTTTTGGTTCTGGGTGTACCAGTTGTTACAGTATGTGATGCCCACCTCTGCCCTTGCCCGTGTGAGCATGTAGGATAGACAGGGAGGAAGCTAACCACCAAATTGCAAGAACACAAGCAATTTTGTAGCTACTATAATTGTTGGATGAGCAAGTACAAAAACAGCCAGAGAAGTGATTGAAGCAGAGAGACGGGCCCCTTGTTAGTCAACAGGAGTGCTGATTTACCACCAGCTTATCAAATACATAGGAGACAAGGGCTTGGCAGCACAAGGGAAAAAGCCGGTGACTTAATAGCTGGCCATCAGTATCCCAATCAACAGGTAAAAAGCCACACACAATCAGGTACCATATAAATGCCACACACAGAATAGCCCAAGGCACACACTCTGCTAGAGAGAAGTTCCCTGAGGAACTTCCAGCATGAGTCTGAAAGCTCGGAAGACTAAACGTCTGGTTCCGGGGATGGACTTAGATTGAATCCTGCAACATTATCCTGCACCTTCATTCATGTCGATATACTTTAAGTATTTATTCATTGCTACTTGTGAGCCATTACTGACATAAAGTAAAATAATACTCTTTCAAAAATGCTCCTCAAAACTTTTCTCTCTGAATTCTCTCTTATTCAAAGAGACCAAGCAAGACAGAGAGAGCACTTCTAATCATAGAATATCCAATTCAAATAAACAGAGAAACAGCCAATGTTTTAATATATTATGTCTTACATAAACATACAAGCAGAAAGGATGCCATGCCAGATGTCGTTCATCTTTTCCACAGCATCTGTCTCAGTTTCAGAAAAAAACCATCCTCATCTGTTCTGTTTAAACACATTTTGTTGTAACAGCCATTACAAAATATGAGGAAGAAAAAATAAGCCTCAAGGGATGAATTCCTTTAAACTCAAGGACACTTTATTAAAAACCCTATATTAAAAGGTAAAAGGACCGGATTCTACACATTTTTCTAGCCAGCAAACCTGACCCACCCCACCACATAACATCTGTCAGTGTAACTTCAAATATTTCCCCTCGCCACTCTTGTGTAGCATTTCTTGTTTGTGATGGGCATTCAGGCAACTGGCCATAAACAAGTCAGCCTAAAAATATTTTCTCATTCTGCTGCTTATTGTTCCAGAATGGGACTGCACATTTTTCTCTTCAGGATCCATCAGTTTACTGATAGATGAATGAAATATAGATGCCATATTTATATTGTTCTAGAGTAGATAAATCAATCTGCTGAAGCTACCTCTTCTCAGGACACACATTTTGAACGTTCATATTTGGAAGGCTTAAATTATAAGTAAATAATATATTACTACATCACCTTATCCATGGTAAAATTGTGCAGCTCTTCTGTGGGGGTGTTTCACTTTGGTGATGGCTTACAAAACATCATCTTAAAGCAGCTTCGTTATCCAAAACGGCATCCTGACTTATAAAAGTGAAGCTAGCCTTAATGCCGCCACAGCTTTGTTACCAGCCTATTGCAAATGGCAGTTGACACAAACTGAAAGATGATGCAAAGTACCTCATCAAAGCAAACAGTATTGCTTCTTTGCCTTGAGGAGATGCATCCTAGCACTTTCATGGCACAAAGTACATTAAGAACTCCAAATCACTCCTGCAGGACTAATACATAGCACGACATGATTAAATGGATGTCATGCAATGGAAAAATGTTTAAGTCCTCTGATTCTGAGAGAAACAAAAACTTGAAGCCAAATATTGTTATAAATTTATACCCTTATTAAACTTGTGATACAGGTGACTCTAAAAAAGTCAGAAAAATATTTCACATTGTTAGGAAGTAATTTATTGGCATTTCTGGATATATTTTTCTTAGAATGTTTACTTCACAAACTCTGACTGTTGTCTAAACGACTTATTGTTAAAATGTTCAATATTGATCACAGGGAGGTATAATGAATAAATAAAGAGTAACCTATTTGAAATACTGATAGATTTTGTCCTTCCCTAAGATAATGTTTTAAAGCAGCATATGGAGGATGTTATGCTGTAGTTAAAGTGAAAATTAAAAGTTACTTGGTGCTTTCATTCCAAGGAAAATAATAGCTTATGATTTTAGGCACAGAACTGCCTAGATCACAGGTATGCATAGCTCATAAACATAAAAAGAGGATAAATTGTTTACATTAACATATAGAAAGAAAAAAGATTTGAGTAAAGAACAAGATGACAGTAGATGAACTGTTTAAACTGAGCAAGCATCAGAACTGTTGTATGTTACCTGGCTGAGGTAACCTCACTTCAGTTATAGCTAAATGTTTATAGATTCTCAGTCATCCAGATTATGTTGTCAAAAATGCTTTTTTAAAGGCAACTGGACTTTCTTTGTTTTTCCTTGAAGATGTTTTGCTTCTCATCCAAAAAACATTTGCCAGTTCCTGCCAGAACCGATGAAGCTTCTTGGATGAGTACATCTTTAAGAAAGAAAGTCTAGTTGCCTTTTGAAAAAGCACCTTTGAGACTCACCTCAATGAGTTACCTCACTCATTTTTTCTTTGGAAATGACTGTATTTTGAAAAACTGGCAAAGTGCTGCATCACTGGAGCTTTTAAGAAGAGACTATTTGTCTGAAATGGTATAGGCAGTGGTAGTCAACCTGGTCTCTACCGCCCACTAGTGAGCGTTCCAGCTTTCATGGTGGGCGCTAGGGGTTTTGTCCAGTACTGAAGCACTTTCCTTTTTTAAATTTAATTGACTTCCCTACTTTATAAATCACCATTACTGTGGAACCGGTGGGTGGTTAGAAAATTTTACTATTAACAGATACAGAAGTGGGCGGTAGGTATAAAAAGGTTGACTATCCCTGGTATAGGGTCTCCTGCTTGAGCAAGGGATTCGACTAGAAGACCTCCAAGGTCTCATCTAACTTTGATGCTAGGATGTAGTAAGTGACTGGAAACTAATGGGCCACAATGAATCTGTGTGACCTAACAGTGCTCATTCAGTTGGGCTCACAAAAAGCAAGAAAGAAAAATTCACTTCTGGAAGACAGATATTAGAGGCAAAAGAGAGTGCAATCTCAGAACATTCTCCAAATAGCTTAGCTATCAGTGGAAAAGAAATTAATTGTCTTAATAGTTTTATAGATTTAGAACTATAAGCTTTCCAGCTATAGAAATTGAAAAACTAAATGAATATTGTGACTGCTTAGAACTGAAATATATACAATCTTTGTAACTTAAAACCAGAGTACTAAGTTAGATTATTTCTAAAGCATTCCTGTCCTGCTGGAGGTAGAAAAATAACAACCCATCATGATCTCTTTTGTCACTCTTCTAAGAGTTGGTGTAACATTAACATTTGTGTAAAATTACTATCCCAAGTCTTGTGGATATTTAAAATACCCAGTGTAGTTCTCCCATCTCCTCAAATGTGCTAATGTTGATGAGTTGATTCTCACATAGAACAGATTGTTCACTGGATATATCTCTTTACTAGCCTTTTGAAAAAGCACTTTTTTTTACTAGCCTGTCCTGGATTGCTTCTCCTAAACTGGGTTGGGTTGTCTCCAAATGATATCAAACTGCCAGAATTCTAGTGAAACTTTTTTTTTTCACTTGTAAGTTCCCTACTGACATTTAAGGGACAAGGACCATTTAGTTTTGTTTCAGGATCAAACATCTGAGACAAGGAATGCAAGTCTATATATAACTGTACTAAATACTGTGGGGGAACTAAAGATTTTATTTTTAAAGCTACATGGGGTGAAATGTGCAAGCAGGAAATGAAACTTCCAAAACCAATGTAAAAGGAATACACTTGCATAGCTCTGAAATACAAATAAAAGAAGCTGAAAAGGGTAATAAGCCTATTTGTTGCATAGCATCAGGGTTGTCTAGATCAGGGGTTCCCAACCTTGGCAACTTTAAGACTTGTGGACTTCAACTCCCAGAATTCTCCAGCCAGCATAGCATAGCTGGCTGGAGAATTCTGGGAGTTGAAGTCCACAAATCTTAAAGTTGCCAAGTTTGGGAACCCCTGGTCTAGATTAAGGATCAGGGAAGCTTGAAGGTATGTTTGAAAGCATGTCAATAGTAACAAATGAGAAATATGCATTTTATCCTATGAGTTGATGGAGACCCTTTAAGTTGCAAGGGCCTCTTGAACCTTCCCAAAATGAATGAACTAATATGGAGGAAAAAGGTATAAGAATGTTTTTCTCAAGGGATTTTGCTTTGTTGTGGAAACTTCCACTGCAAGCAGTGGTAAAGAGATTGGAAATTTGCCATACATTTTAGCAATACTATCATGCTGAAGTCTTATTGTTTCTAGTCCCTAGCCTCAATACCTTTATGATTTGTAAGGGTCTTTTTTTGTCCGTTTCTTCTTCTTTTTGTTTAAGAGATCTAATAGAATGATCATGGAGAAAAAGAAACTGAACCCCAGATTATTACAGTTATTTTTATATACTACGTGAAACAGTAGTAGGCTGATGGTATAGTTGAAGCAAACTTAATTTATTTTATTAAGTTCTGCTTTAATTGAATTAAATTAAAGTTGAAAATTGATGTATTTCATAAGAAAGAAATAAAGAAAGAGAAAGAGAAAAAGAAAGAAATAAAGAAATAAAGAGAAAGAAAGAGAGAAAGAAAGAGAAAGAGAAAGAAAGAAAGAGAGAGAGAGAAAGAAAGAGAAAGAGAGAGAAAGAAAGAAAGAAAGAGAGAGAGAAAGAAAGAAAGAAAGAAAGAAAGAAAGAAAGAAAGAAAGAAAGAAAGAAAGAAAGACATCTTAAAGAGTTTATGTGAGAGAACAGTCTGAAAGTGCCTTTTAAAAAGTAATTTCAATATTATCCAGAGGTGGTCATTTCTACTGCCCCAAGGAGCTTGTCACATTGAATTATAATATTACTTTATTTCAATTAAACCAAGATGGTGCACTGAGAAACCTAAGCTGAGGCAGCAATCCCACAACATAAGGTTCCAAGGACTTCAAGAGCAGAACCTAAAAACAAAAGCCAAGCTTGACTCTATTTTGTTTTCATAGAAATTAAGTTTGGCATTAAGTTTCACTCCTTCTTCTCCAATTTGAATCACAAAATCACAATCATACAATAGTTAAATACTCAGTATATCAACTTAGTTCAAAATGGGGAGGATTCCTTTGAGCTTCTTCACTTACAATATCTCTTTTTCTTGTGTGCTGGAAAATAAATTGCGTTTCTCTAATGCTGAGCTGTTCTCGCTTTATAGTTAAACACAAGCAATTACTATTTCATGGCTAGGAGAGAATAGTACTTGCTTCTTGTTCATTATTTATTTCAGGTGTCAACAAAGCCTTTGTTCTCTCCAAGTTTACAATTTTTATAGACTATGTTCTGCCCATAGTTTCCCAACCAATTGCTCTTTCTCTAAACACAGGTAGCCGGTTGGGACACGAGGGAAAACAATCAGAAGAAAAAGCACATTCTTTTTGTGCTTCACATTCTTGCTGTATTTATTATTTATTTATTTATTAGATTTATAAAAAAACCGCGCCACTCTGCCCGAAGGGACTCTGGGCGGTGCACAGGGAAATAGAATAAAATATACAACATCATAATAAATAAGTACTAAAAACCAATTTAAATATATAATACCCTGCGCTAAAATTCCCTAAAAATTAACCCTTAAAATCCAATAAAACAATTTAGTATTCAGTCTTCAACTTGGCTGTGTACATTAGGCCAGGCCGGCAAGGTGAAAAAAGTATGTTTTGAGATGTTGGCGGAAGGAATGGAGGTCCATGATCGTTCTAAGTTCAGGGGGTAGGTCGTTCCAGAGGGTCGGGCCTGCCACAGAGAAAGCCCTTCCCCTGGGCATCGCCAACCGGCATTGCCTGGTGGATGGCACCCGGAGAAGTCCCTCTTTGTGGGGGCGGAGGGATGTATGGGGCAGGATACGTTCCCGCAAATAACTGTATATAAAGGATCTGGGGGTTACATCATATGATGAACAGTTGAGGTACGCCTAGCCTAGGAAAGAGAAGGGGGAAACAGGATAACTATTTTCCAATACTTGTGGGGCTGTCACAGAAAAGAGGGGATTGACTTATTCTTCAAAGCACCAGAGGACAGAATAAGAAATAATGGGTGGAATCTTGTTAACGAGAGATCCAACCTAGAAGTAACGAGGAATTTTCTGAGAGAAAGAACTATTAATTAATGGAATAGCTTATCTCCAGAACTGTCAGTGCTTCATCACTGGAGGTTTTCCAAAATAGACTGGATAACCATTTGATTGTGAAAGTATAATGCTCCTGCCTTGAGGAGAGGATTGGACTGGAAGACCTCTGAGGTCCCCTCTAACCCCAATTGTAGGTTATGTTGAGTCCCCAAGCCTATGTCCCAGACAACTCGTCTGGTAACCTATGAGTCACCGCATTCCGGAGCTGAGCCAGCAGCTGCAGTGATTAACAGAGACAAGCTGTCTGGAATCTGTCTGGAAAGGAGTTACAATGTTGCAACTGCTTGCTAGGAGTTTCCTGCCTGGTAACTCTATATAAGAGGTTGCCAGAGAAGAAACCTTGCCAGTTGAATCTTGTGTGTGTTGTAAATAGTGTGAATAAACGTTCCTGTTGTTTTGACCATGCCTGAGTCAGAATCCTTTGTCTGATCTAACAGGTTATATTCTATTTCTCTTGATTTCTCTTTCCTGCTCGTCATCTTTGACCAAAAAAAATCAAGAAAAATGAGATCTATGCTATCCCAAAACCCTGAGCTCTCTTGAGTTTTCCTCAGATGCTTTGCCATATTTCTTATGAAGGACTGATTTCAAATACTGAGAGTGCTTGTCTTAGCACCTTCTTTTCAGCAGGTGAGACAAGGCAGTTGAAAAAAAATTGTTCCTTGGTATTTCACCATGCATTGGCTCACCACTATTCTTTTAGCAGGTGACCCAGATAATTCCCATAAAATTAATAAGGGACTCATATAAGCCCCCATTGTAGAAAATATGCTGTCAGTAAGAGTGAACACCAACTTGAGATTATATAATCAATGGGTTTCCAGCTTAGCACACCTCTGACATCTCTGTCCTTGAAAAAAACTTTCTCCCCTTTGAGCTTTTTGTATCCTACTCTGTAAAATTCTGGGAGTTAAAAAGAAATGGAGGATATTTATTTCTGTATAGCTTATTACCAGAGGCCCCATGACTCATATCATGTAAAGTAACATATAGTAAACTTTTCATATTAAATAAAATCACATCAGGCATAGACACTTCAGATAAATGAGCAACCAAAAGACATTCCTCAACTTCATTTCCGGTTTCCGAAGTAGACAGATGTGCTTCGAGTTCTGTCCACCGCTTGCTGTACCGGTTTCTGAGGGAGTCTCCTGCTGTAGGGGTGGCTCGCTGGGAGCCCCCAGCCTGGCGGTGGCCAGTGAAGTGCCCTTAGCCTTGCTCTAGGAGCTGGCGAGCAGAAAGGGGGGGCAAACCTGCCTCTTCGCCGGATGAATCCCGGGAACAACAAACAGAATGAAAAGAGTAGCTGAAATGCCGGAGGTGGAAGGCGCTCCCTAATCTCCTGGGTTGCTGATGAAGGATAACCGATAGGACATTGTAAATTCCAGTTCAATCAATTTTAAATGGAGATTGGAGGGGGGAGTTTTTTTTGTTTAACCCCCCCCCCCTCGGACGAAGCGGCAATCAAACGATTCCTCTCCATTGGAATGGAGAGAGGAAAGGACTAATTTGCTATTTGAACTAAATATGAAAAAGAATTGTATCATATCACAGTTGCAACAATTTCTTACGGAGCTCTTTTAAAAAAGAAAGTAAATGGAACTTTCACTTTTCTTCCTGTCAAAAGGCGGGACAAGATGGCTTCTCTTTGTTCTCCGCTTATAACTCCCTTGCATTGGTGAAGCTTTTCCTTCCATAATTACCATCGAAGGATTTGAAACTTTTTACTTTTAACATTTTTCCCAGAGATCCCCAAGTCTCTCCCAATATGTGGACTCCTGGATGCGGATTGCAAGATTTCTTTTCGTTTCTCTTAAGTGAACTTTTAAGACTGGACTCTCATTCGGACTACTCTGATAGGTCGGACTGTCTCAATCGTCCGTTACTCCAGCACCATTTCTTTATTAACTTAGAAATTAGAACTGACACAATGGCTTTTAGAAAGCCACCAATAGGAAAGTCAACTTCCGCCCCGTCTTCAGCCGTCTCCAGCCCGACTACACAGCTGAAGATTTCTTCACTTCTACAGAAAGAATCTGCTGGAGAGGGCGCACAAGAACTGTCGGTTATAGAAATGTTTTGGGAACTAATGAAAAACATGAATGAAATGCGGAAAGAAACGAAGGATTTAACATTAGAACTCAGGGAAACACAACGAAGTACAATGGAAAATAAACAAAAAATTGTGAAGTTAGAGGAGGGGGCGGCAGAGATGGGGGAAGAGGTTAAGGAGATCCGGAAGGAGAGTCTAGAATTAGGAGCTCATATGACTAAAATTAAATTTGAAAGACTGTCTTTTTTCCTCAGGTTCCAGAATATATCAGAGTCAGAAAATGAAGATCTCAAAGATGTTATGAGTACAATGTTAGCAGAATACCTTAAAAGAGATAAAGAACAACTCTGGTGGGATATGGACCTGGTTTATAGAATTAACTCAGCCTATGCTAGGATGCATAATGTACCAAGACAAGTTCATGTTAATTTTTTTAGGAGATCCACAAGGGATGAGATATTGAGGGTTCAACGGGATGGAATCTTAAAGTATCAAGATAAAGAAATAACCATTTTGAAACAAATTCTGAAAAAAATTAGAGAAATAAGAAGGAAGTATTCCTTCTTGTCTAAGAAATTATATAAAAAAGGAATTTGGTTCAAGTGATTATTGCCAGAGGGAATGCTGATCTTCTGGGAAGGGGGTAGAGTAGAAATCAAATCACTAAGTGAGGCGGAGGCATTTATTCAAAAACATTCTCCCCAGTTGGGAGGCGAAGATGGGGGAACAGGGGGAGTGACGGCCCCGCCCGGGGACAGGGAAGAAGAGTCAATTGCAAAAAGACTTAGATCTCAAAAATGATTTTATTTAAAATCCTATTGTAATTGTTGATACAAGATAAAATAGCAAAGAAAAAGATGATTGAATATATGGACTGTACAACGTAACCTTTATATATGCCTATCCTTTATTTTTAAAATTGTAAATTTATGAAGTGTTGGGAGGGCCTTCACCAACGGCAGGGAAGCTACCAAAATGTTATTCTCACCCTATACCTTTTTCCCTGTATAAATTTTGAAAACCAATAAAAAATTTTTCACAAAAGACATTCCTCATACTATTAAAATACTGCTGACCTCTGTCTTCATTGGAAAAGTAGTAGGAGAAAGATTGAAGGTAAGGGGGAGGGATTCTTTTTCTACTTCCACTAGACACAAGTTCTACCTGTACTGAACACAATTAGCAATATTTTTATTTTGACAACCATGAAAATACAACTTCCTCCCATTCCCCCATTTTCCAGTACAAATACACTAAAGCAAGTGTGCCCAATCTCCAGGCTGCAGACCAGCCTGGGGCCTGCCAGGCACTGGGCCGTGCAAACAAGCGAAACCCTATCTATGCATGTGTAGGATCCAGGCAGGATGCAAAACCAGCTTCCAGATCCATGGAAAAACCACCCTCCATGGAATTGGTCCCTGGTGCCCAAAGGATTGGGGGCTGCTGTACTAGAGAGCAAGTTCAAGCTTCAAGCTTACACAACATTTAAATGTTAACTTTGAACAGTGTTCAATAGATCTTTACTGTCACTTGCTTTCAGAATCTTTTTTTGCTAGAATTTTTGCTTATTAGTTTCCATAAAAATAAATAAGAATACTACTACAAATCCTGCCAAAGAAAAAGTAATTTCCTCAATATGTCTTTAAAATAAAGTAATATTGATATAGATATGCCCTATCTGTGTCCATTCCTCAGAATAATTCTATATAATTTTATCCAGTTTGGTTCCCAACTTACCTTCCAACATATTAGTAAAATATATATGAAAAATAAAAAGATATTAAATTGGTAGATATTACCTATGGCAATCACTATAGCAAATACAATTGTCAAAATATCCTTTCTTAAAAACTTAGCGCCTATCAGCAAAACTGGAAGAAAAAATTAAGTCTAATCATAAATAAAAGTATAAATTTTATATCACAGTTTTGACTTTGCCATTATAATATGCATCACTGGTTTAACAGATCCAAATCTAAATTTTTCTGACATCACTCTAAGAACAAGGTCACATCAATAATGATAAGTGTAACACTAGGTCAAAATTAAAGTTATTTTATAACCTTGCACACTGAAAGATAAATTATTTATCTGACACAATTTTATACTGAATAAAAGTCTTCTCTAGGCAGTGATATAACTACCTCCATAGACAAGAGTATGACAAATAATATAAAAGCAGGACAGTTAGAAGAAAGGCAATATATACAACATTAAATCACAACAAAATATAAACCTATAATATCTAAATAGTTCTTAAAATGCCTAAGAAAATAATTATTAAAATTATAATTAAAATTATTAAAATAATAATTACTTTAGAAATAAAAATAATGTAGGCATCAAGCAAATCTCTTTAGAAAGGATCATACCACTATTTTTTTTTTTAAAAGACAATTTCTCTTAGTTGTTCCTTGGGAAGGTTAAGCACAAGCTTCTAATGGATAAATTTAGGATGAGATTTTATTTCAAGTAGCCAACCCATTTAGGGATATAGATTAGTACCAGTATTTTGAATAGAATCTAGAACAGTCAATATATATGACATAATATTCTCAATTCCAATTAATTTCTCTATTTTGAATGATATTTTGAAGCTTGTTTTAAAGGCTACAGTATATATGGAACTTTTTGTTTGTTTGCTTTCAAATAAGATTTATCTCTTGGTGATTAGCTCAACTACAGTAGTCCCTGCAGTTTTCTTCGGGTTTTCCTAGGTTTAAGAAAGTGACTGGCCCAAACTCACTCAATTGGCTTCATGCCTAAAACAGCACTAGCACTCACAGTCTCCCAGTTTTTAGTCTGGTGCCTTAATCACTACACCAAATGAGAAGTTACCAAAATGTAAATAATCACCATAAAGTAATCATGTTGGATCATTGCTAGTACAGGGAACAGGGAAAGGACAGAAATGCTTTGTTCTACCCCATTTGGAAGACTATTTTGGAAAAAAGGTATTCATGTCCTGATGGAAGAGAACTTGAAATGTTTTGAGTACTCCTTCACAATGAATGAAGACATTATTTGGTGTTAACTGTATGAAAAATGTACCAAAATATTACTTTTAAAACTGTACACATTTTAATAGTTCCATTAGTCAGCAATGTAAACATGGTTACAAGTATTAGAGCTACTTACTGTATCAAATTTAATTTGGAAAAGATGCTTTAGAATGCATGGAAGCATGGATATCACATCTGTCTGTGACTCATTAAAATCACATCTGTTTTCAGGCTCACACAGCTGCAGTAGGAAGCTTCCACTTTAATGAGTCATGAATATTCTGCTGTAATGAGCACAAACAGGTGCTTCTGTTTGTTCCAAAGCACCTCTTCCAATTCAAACCCAACGCTTGTACACTATTTGTTGTGGACCTTTCTCCAACAGCCATAGAACTGAGTCTAGCAAGCAAATAACAATGCACATATTCACTTCAACATCAATATCCTTGCACAGTGCCTACTTTCTGCCTTGGTAAACCTGCCTATTTTCAAAGGTAAACAACAACAGCAGGGTCAAACTCAAGACCCGGAGCCCAGATTTGGCCCATGGGGTGCTTAGATCTGGCCGGTGGGGCCACCCTGGAAGCAGCAAAGAACCGAGCCGTGGTGCCTCCCACAAGCAAAATGGAGCTCAGGAAGCCCTCCCGAGATGGGTTTTTACTGGCAGATAGTTGCAGGAGGCCGTCGCAGCCAAAACTGGAGCTCGAAAGGGCTGCAGGTGGCCTCCCAAGCTCCATTTTCTCTAGCACAGGGTTGCAGAAGCCATCGCTGCAGAAGCTCGGGAGCCTGTTTTTGCTTGCAGAGTGCTCAGGCCACCACAGGCACCCCTGACATGAGCTGCCATGTCCAACCTGGGCCCCCTGAGGTCAAACACAACCCTGATGAGGCTCTCAATGAAATCAGGTTTGACACTCCTGAACAACAGTGTCTGCCTTAGTATCTTTGGCTTGCTTATTTTTTATTCTTTTTCTTTGTTTTGTGTAACACTGTTTACCCAAAAGGGAACAGTGCGCTGACTATGTATGTATGTAAATAAACTGCTTACAAAGAAAGCACTCTCAAAAAGAACAACTGAGGCAAAATTTCCATCTTGCAGACTTCTGAAAAAATAAAGTCAGTGAGTACTTATCAATATATTTTCATTTGTTCACTCCTCTGTAAAGAGTTCTCAACAAACATCCAAGAACACTTTTATATTTGAAAGAATTTGGGAACCAAAAAAAAAACTTAACTTGAGTTACTTGAGTTTTCAAAAAAAACCAACAACTTTGGGACATACTTCAAAATCAGAATATTTTGCAAAGTCCTACTGCCTCAGCTGATATAATGACATATGACTGACTGAATTTTTTGCATATGTTTAGATATCATTTTTAAAAAAAATTCATACATATATAGTGTTTAAGCTTTATCATAATTTTTATAGTTGAAAAAAGATGTAATTAAAATTGTTTCTCATTAGCTACCATATACAATTGCCTGGTATCTACCTCCTAATAAAGCAGTATATTCCAGGTGTATTGGGACCACAAATATATCAAATGAACACCAAGTTAAGGAGTGGTGTATTAACCATTAAGCAGGCTAAGCATGTGCTTACGCCACCAGGCCCAAGGGGGCACAAAAAGTTGAGAATGAAAAAAAAACAACCAATGAAGATTTGTACAGGAGGGGGACACCAAGATTTGTCAGTGCTAAGGACACTAGTGAGCCTTAATCCGCCACTGAAGTTAAGGAGGGCTTAAATGAAAATAAAACAAGAACTCTCAATCAGTTTTAAAAGGATTTTGAAATTTCTCTTCAGGCAAAATGATCTTCGGTGAGTTTCATGAGGTTTCCCTATTCATTAAAGACAAAACAAATGGAAAAAAAATGCTTATTTCAATATTTTATTGGAAATAAACTTTGCTTCTCTACTTCCTTGGTAATTCTACAAATCAAGTATTACATTTGTATAAGATACATGAAAAAATCTAAGTGTCTGTTCTTTTCTTAATTATTAATTAATTCAGTCATTCTTAATTCCTTCATGGACAAATTAACTTCATGGACAAATTAATCCATGCAAGGTTTTTAGGGATAGTTATATTTTTATAGAAGTTTTTAGCGCAAGGTCAGTTTAATTTGATTTTAGCTTTGTATTTTGTTTGTTGTAATTTGTTTTTTAATTTCCCTGTGCCCCGCCTCGAGTCCCTTCGGGGAGAGAGAGCGGGATATAAATAAATTTTATTATTATTATTATTAGACATTTTATATTGTAAGCACCAAAGCCTTTATTTTAATAAAATAAAATAAAGTAAAAACAAAAATATTAACAATAAATTATAATCTTTGATAAGTACAGACTTTGTCCAAATATACAAAGCTTTTCATATGACCACACAAATCTTTTTAATGTAATGCTTCATAATACCCAGGAGCATGGGCAAAACATCTTTTCAATTGCTAACATACTATACTTTTTTCCAGGTTTCCATACTTCCTTCACAAGCTGTTCTACATTATTCCCATATGCATGTGCTTACCAACTTTGTTTACCTTACCAAGGTAAAGTTGATGTTTACCTTACCAAGGTAAAGTTGATGTTTACCTTACCAAGGTAAACATCAACTTTACCTTGATGTTTGAAACAAAGAAATTAGCTTTCCATTCTAGATATCTATGTCAATAATTTCTTAGAAATGTTTAAAAAAAGAATAAGGGTTCATAGTTATTGTTTTCAGCATATTTACTAAACAGAAAGAGAGAGAGGGTTGAATTTGCATAGATTCTGTGACAAAAAACCCCCAAACCATAAATATTGTTTAAAACTTCAATCTTGGTCCATCTTTGCAGTATTACATTGTGAAGCAGTGAAATACAGTGGTTAAAAATATTCTTATTCTCCACTATTGTCACTGGGAAAATCAATCCTGGGGTACTATGTATGATTCTGGGCATTCAATTTCTAGAAAGCTGGAGTTCTAAGTGCTTGCTGAGATTTGTGATTTGTTTGCAGACATTTAATTACGCAACTAGGTAATTGAGTACATCCATTAGCACAGATAATGTTATCTAGTATCTGCAAGCAAACAACCAAGCTCAGAGTGTGCTAAGGATTCCACAGTTCAATTTGGGTTACATATATTCTCTTCTATTGGATGTTGATAAATTAGAACAGGTTCAGTGAATGATAAGAAATATAATATAGGGACTTAAACACGTTTATTGAAACAGACTGAATGAACTGGAGATACTGAATTTGAAAAAAATTAAAACTGAACGGAGATATGGAACTAGTTTTTAGGTACGTAAAAGAATGTCATAAGGCAGAGGAGCTAGGACCAGAAATAAAGGGTACAAGTTGCAACTTCATATATTTCTTTAAATTATAAATAATTGGAATGGTTTATCTATGGAAGTTATGGATACTCCATCACTGAAGATTTTTAAGTGAATGCTGTATAGACATCTCTGGAGGGTTTATTTTCCTGCACCAAACTGATGGTTAGATTGGTGTCTCTTCAAGCTTCATAATTCCACAAAGTGAATTCTGATTCTTGTTCAAATGTTATGTCCGAGGCATGGTATAGGACTGTATGAAACAAAAGCCTTAACCCTTAGCCCCACATTTAACATATATGACTAATATTGGCTTACCTTACAGTAATGATATAGTGCTGGCTATGCTAATGTGAGTAAAAGTGGTTGATTTTCATTTTATCATCATAATAATTATTTTTATAAATTTTAAAAGTAATTGTTAACATAAACAGGAATTGTGCATTGGATAAAGTGATACCCAACTGAAAAACTCAGCTTTTGTGTAGAAATCTCCTGAGAAAGTTCTGAACTATTTTATTTTTTCAGATTTTGTTATATATCTGATACGCAGCCCAAACAAAGACACTGGACTTGGTGACCACGAATGGAGATGGAGCTGATCAAGTGGTTATTTGATTGTCTTATTACTGCCATGGGCTATGAGTTGTAGATTTTTAATGGGTTTTTATTATGTGGTGTATTTTTAAAACTTGCAAGCCATGAGGATATATACCTATTGTATATGTTGGATGGCTATATAAATTTAATAAATAAATATGTGATAGATTATTTTTGTTTTTGTACTAATAAAGGCATTAGCACCATCAACTTTGCAAAGACCGTATTCTAAAGTCTGATTTTTCACTGAGGATTCTTTTCTTCATACCCTCTCAATATCTAAATTCCAAGAAATAAAGCTTGTGAAATGCAAATAACAAAGGGGACAGCTTAATGCAGTTCCGCTCAAGGGAAGTATTTAATGAGAAAATCCTTTTAAAAAACAGAGACCAGTGATTAAATAAAGAAGGCAGCTTATATAGATGGAAAGGAAGAAAAACATAAATGGGAGAGGGGAGTCATAACAATCCCATTCAGATTCAAGCGAATCAATAAAATAAATACAATCTATCCTTTATTTGGGTTGAATCTTGGGTTTAGAACATTCACAGATATGAAATTCTAACATCTGGGTTGCAGTTCCAGGCCGAGATGTGTCAGCAGAGGAAACAGCAGTAGCTAAGAGAGCAATACTCAGCTTTAAAAGAACTACCTTGAAGATTTGACAGCCATAGCTGGGAAGAGGGACAGGAGAAAGGCTGAGTAAAAAATACCTATGTAGCATGAATGATGGAAAGAAAAAGGAGGGAGGCTTGGGAAAAGTGAGTGAGAATGGCTGAAATTGTAAAGGCAACTGAACCGGAGGATTTATGGGCATGTCAGTTTGAAGGGACTGAAGGCTTCTACATTCCAGATTCCTATCAGTTAAATGAATAGCCAACAGGGGAAAGGTTGGAAAAAGGCCTGATTTATTGGCCTCTTGCTGATGTCATTTCCCCCTACCATGGTTAATAGGAAGTGGGCTTATTTTGTTCTTTTAGAATTGGTGAGATATATAGACTCCTGAAGATAATGTGAAATGGAAGAATTGGTTAAATAGCAATAGCACTTAAACTTACAGTATATCACAGAAGTGAGTACACCCCCTCACATTTTGTAAATATTTAAGTATATCTTTTCACGTGACAACATTGAAGAAATGACATTTGGCTTCAGTGTAAACTAATGAGTAAACAGTGTGTATAACAGTGTAAATGTGTTGTCCCCTCAAAATAACGCAACACACAGCCATTAATGTCTAAACTGCTGGCAACAAAAGTGAGTACAAATTAAGAATAGAAAAGAGGCAAGGCAAGGCAAAGTATTATATGACCAATATCAGAGGTGAAAGAAAGAAAGAAAGAAAGAAAGAAAGAAAGAAAGAAAGAAAGAAAGAAAGAAAGACAGCAAAGCAATTTAGGGCTAGAAGGTTAGAAAAATCTAGTCCAACCACCTGCTACAGCAAGAAATCTTACATTGTCTGGATTATTTTGGTGCCTCTAATAGTGAGGAAAATTGCCAGAAAGGAGAAGGAGTTTACTAGGACAAGGCTGCCATGCAGAAGAATGCAGAGAGAGTCCTTGACTTATGGCTACAATTGAGCCCAAAGTTTTGGTTGTTAAGCAAGAGCATTAAGTGAGTTTCACCACATTTTACCCAATCCATGACATATCCTGCTGAGTTGCATCAAGTTGGCCACGCCCACCCAGTCACATGACCATGGAGCCACACCCTCCCAGGCACATGACCAACAAGTCGCATCCACCATCACATGACCAACAAGCCACACCCACCCAAAAAGCCACGCCCACAGAACCGGTAGTAAAACTTTTTGAAACCCACTCCAGGCCAGTATGTAGGAAAAATACCAGGCAAAGAAGCTAACAACAAGACTTGACCATGGCTAATGGGGAGGGGGGGGAATTGAAGAAAGAAATGAAAGGGCTAATTAGGGCTGCACAGGACCAAATGCATATAAAACCAAAACTGAGAAGATAGCAACAAAAAGCAAATGCTCATGCAAAGAAGCTGAAGAAACAGTGAACCATCCAGCTAGTTGCTGTAAGACAAATTGATTATAAATAATGGCCTGTCAAAGTACGATAGCAATAATTGTGTATTGGGATATCTGTAAGAAACATTATTTTTCTTCCAGCAAAAAACTGGTGGAATCATAAAATAGAGAAAGAAATGTAAAATGAAGAAGCTGAAGTGTTCTGGACTTTAGAATTCAAACAAGTATCTGCCATGTAACATCTCAGTGTTAGTGATAAGAACGACAAAAAAATCTGGATAACACACATGGAAATATCAAGAGATAGCAGATTAAACAACAAAGAACGAGAAAATCACGAAAACAATTTGTAGATCTACAAATATAAGTGGAATGACTATGGCAGAAGAAAGCAAAGAAAGTGCTAATAGTAATAGGTGCCTTGGATGAAATCCCAAAACAATTCAAGCACTTGAATACAATTGACGCTGAAAAAATCACCACAGGTCAATTGCAAAAGGCAGCTTTGAAACAACTTTACATTCTGCAACAATACTTAACACCATAAAAAAAAAATCTATTTATTCAGATCCTTGGGAAGTACTCAACAGATGGATAAAAATGTCAAATCCAATCTAAACATTTGGCTGTATGACCATCCATAATAATAACAATCCTTGTATATACATTAAAAAACCTTGAAATAATTTATGGGGAAGAATAAATACATTAATAAATGCATGGGGCAACACAGGTTTCAAACTGCATTTCTTTTAATCACTTCTAATATGTAGAATGAGAGCAGTGTGATTCTCCATGGAGATGCTGTTCTAGGAGCAAGCTGTACAACATAGAACACTTCCAAAGTCCCACTAGATGATATTGTTTGATGCCCCCTTTCGTTGGATGGGCAGGAACCACTGAAGAAATCTCTCTGACAATTGTCTTTATTTTGTTAGACGTTACCTTGAATTATACCTTCTATTTAATGGATGTGCAAATACAATTAATATTTTTCTCCTAATCAAAATGCATATTTTATTAATGCTGGCTTGTCCAACGTAAAAGCAGTAAGAAAAGAATAAACTACATTTCTGATTGTAAGCGAAGTATGTTCTTTATAGAGCAGTTTCTCTTAAACTATCTATCTCAAATCATATCTGCCAATAACAATTTTTAGACTATTTTCTAGTTAGTGGCTAAAATTGATGTTTTTAATAGTGATAAATTAAAATGTAATATTAGTCAGCAAGATACAGTACACATAAAATCAACATTTGCCTCTTAAATTAGGTAAGGTACACATGAGTGAATGAGCAACGTAGGCAACAAAGACAAATCAGCTATGAACATTTTAGAAAAACAAGTAATAACTTTGCAAATGATTTAACAATGGATTTATTCAAAGTAAGGTTGAATAGGGATAGATTACATTTCACGCGTTATTAATGGATTTCATTTCTGCAAAGAAAATCAATTAGTTGCAGCTGTTAAGCATATCTAATTATTCTATCTACTTTCCTTCTTGCCTATTACCTAACTACAAACATCTGTATACCACCCATTTTGAGCTGTTTACGCTATCTATTAAACCTATATATTTAAAATCTCAACCTAAGACCAAGGAAAAAATAATAAAGCATCCATGAATCAGCCTATTGTCATGGTTAGCATCAAAACCCGATAGAACAAAAGTTGGTCTTCACATCATTTGAAAGACAGCAAATTGGTGCCTTAGAGGGGAAAGGGACTCTATAGTATGGCTTTCACCACTAAGAAGTAGCACTACTAGGCCACTAACTCTTCATCTTACACAAATTGGAGACACCCTACATTCTCTTTTGCACAAGATACTCTCCATCTATTTGGGGAAACATAGTTCTGAGGAAACATGAAAGCCAAGCCAAGTAAGGCTTCATAGATTTAAAACCTTACTTCAGATTGGCTATTGGCAACCGATGTGTTTTGGTGTTAAACCTTTGTCTCCATTAGCAGCCAGCATTTGACCCATGTAGAGCTTGTTCTAGTAGCCTAATCATTTAGTGATGAGGAAAGGGGTGGGCTGCTATGGGTTTGCCTGGGTTTGAGAGAACCCATAGCTAATGTTATAGCTGGTTCAAAGAACCTCCAAATCCCACCCCTGCCTGGCCCTCCCACCCCAACCCTCCCTTCCCAGGAGCCTCCATGTGGCCCATTTTGGATGCGAGGTAAGTGCAGGGCCTGTGCAGAGGCTCGCGGAGGAGGAAAAATGGGCCTCCCAGAAGGCCAAAAACAGGTCATTTTCTGGCCTCCTGAGAGATTCCGGCAGAGGCAATTTTCACCCTCCCAGTGGCTTGAAAAAAGCCACCGGAGCCTGGGGAAGGCAAAAACCTTCCCAGTGCAGGAGGCTGATTAAGCTATGCCCATCCAGCAATGGGGAAAGAACCTGTTGCTGAATTTTTTGAAGCCCACCCTTGGATGAATGAGGCATGATTGTTGTGAAATTTGAAAAAGACGGCAGTTTTCAGAGAATGAACAAATATCAGTGATGACACCTTAATAAAGATGTTAGCAGCCTTTATTCAGAAAAAGGTACCTCTTCTCCTGCTCCTTCTTAGGAAAAAAGTGAAATATATTAAAATATATTTGTAATAACTGTATAGAACTGTATGTGTATTGTTTGTTAAGCAAAGGACAATGTGCATATTAAGTATCACTGTATATAGAGAAGAACTGTGGTTTTCCCCCCCGAAATGTTTTCAGGAAGCAAAAAATAAAAGCTTTGTAGAAATAAAGAGATAAGTTTCATAAATCTGTTGCTTATGCACATTTGAAGAAAAGCATTCTTACTGGAAATAGGCCATCATATTCTGTATGTATAAATAAGGCTGCATCAAATTTTTTCTTTTTTCTTTTAATGTAAAAATTGCTCATTTGTGAACATAATTTATGTTTAGCTCAACAAAAATATATTTGGGTTTTGTATGAAGGATGTTTATTTGCTGAAGTGCATATTTATCTCAAATATCTGAATACTTGTTTTGTTTGTTTTCAGAATGAACATTGTGTAGTTAACCTGAAAGAGGTTAACTGTACAATGCTCATTTCTGTGCCACTTGCTCTGTCTATGATTGACATCATGTTTCATTTCCCTGCCCAGCATTTATAGACAGTATGGTGCGGCTTGTTGCAAGGACAAATTGGTAAGAAATACTAAAGCATTGTAAACTAACTTTTATCTTGGAAATGTTTTAATATTTTTTTCCTGACCATAGAAGCAAATAGAATCTATTCAGGCACAACAACAAAGCAAGATTTCCTCAGAATAAGTGTCTTAGCGGCAAGGAAATTAAATATTGTCACTCATTTTTTTAAAGCAAGCAGAGCTAATGGATTACTTATTTTTTATTTCTCTCTACAGGATTGAAAAGTCAGAATCAATACAAGAAAACTACTATTGTATTGTAAAGGTAGAATCATTGAGGTGGCTCCACTTTTAATAAAAATAATCTTTCTAATATTCCCTTCCTGGAATGACAAAAGATGACCTTTGATCTATGACAGGTATTGGATTAAATCAACATCTTTATTGCTTACTGTACACTGAGAGCTTATGCAACTGAAACAAATTCCTTCTGTGTCTAATCACACTTGGCCAGTAACGAATTCTAATTCTAATTCTTAGATCATCTAATCTATGAATAATTCTTTCTAGGCTGCTAGTTCCTCCGAACCTTCTTCCAGAACTCATAAAATCACCATGCCACCGAGGTATACAGAGGAAACAAAAGGGAAACAATTTCAAAAGCCACAGTAAGTGATATAATTTGGGATTATCCTACCAAAAAAAACTTTAGACCCAGCCAAGTTCCTTGCAGGGCTCTGCCATTTATGCTGAGAATATGAATTTGGTTGATAAGATCATCTGACACTGACAATTTAATTCAGTACCATTTATCTACCATGCTGCATGAATTAAAATTTAATTCCTTGTAGAATGTTTCAAACTTATATGGCCAAATAATGCATCATATTTTGGAAGTATAGTGGATTTATTCTTGTAATTCTTTGTAATTGACACTGAATTATTTACTTGTAATTTTAATGATCCTGGTTAGCCAGTAATACAATGTTAATTAGGAAAGCTAATTCTAACAGCCATCAGACTGGTTTATTTTTGGCATCATGTTACATAGTTAATTTATATAAACATTTAATTGAGTTCCTTATTAAAATTCAAGAGAGGGCATAAGCCATTGTGAAGATAATTATAGTTAAGAAAAAGCTGTTTTCACATATGTTCTGGCGCTATTTGTAGTTTTTGCCTTAGGACCCTGTTAATATAGAATAAAAAATTGTTTTACTGGTGGAAATATTATGACTTGACTGGAAGATACTTCTTAGTCTCTATACTATGAGCTTCCTTTAAGAAACCAAGCAAGTACTTAAGCATAGTACACAATTCCAACACAGTAAACATAAATGCAAAACTCTTATGCTAATACTTATATTTTACTGATTTTCTTTCATTAAGATGAGAATTTGCATTTAATACAGAAACTAATTCTAATTACAGCTGCATTCATCAAAACAGAGATCTTAAGAAATAATTCTTTTGCTATTAACATATATAGCTGAAATCAACTAACAGATTATTTTGCATAAACTCTGGCTGGCTTTTATCTTTCCAAAAAAACAAAAAGAAATGTCTTAGTAGTTTGCCTGTTTACCTTCTCTCTCTGTCATTTAACCTGAACCTGATAGGATCTCCTTTCTAAAACAACATTAGGTGGCACCTCTAAAGCAACATTTCTCACCGTCTAATATTAGATCCAGCTTCTGGCCTACATTTCTCCATGCTTGCTCTCTCTTTACAGCAGCTAAATTTGAGCAATTCCACCAAATTTTAATTTACAAAGAGCTGTCATTGAAGTGCCATAGCATCTCTTCATTTTCCTTTTAAAATGAGCATAGGGGCAACTTTGAAGATTCTCTTGTACCAACTGACTGACTTGTTTTGAAGTTGATAAGAAAAATCAAGACAAAGAGCACAGAGCCCCCCAAAATAGCATAGTAATGTCTGGATAGTGATTTCTGCATTCATCCCATGGCCACTGAAAAGAGCATGGATAAGTTCATCAGAAGTTTTTCTTGTTTAGAAGAGGCTGCAGTTAGCACAGTGATGCTCTGAAGAAAAACTTAAGGGCTTTGGTGGGAAAAGCAATAGTTGCATAGATGTGGGAAAAAAATTAGAGAAACAGACTGATGATTTTATTAGACAGATTCTTTAAAAGAACATCATAGTGGCATATCATTGGTAGTAATGATAGTTTAATACAGGGGTCCACAACCCCTGGTCTGTGGATCTGCACTGGTCAGCAGCATACCAGCAACCAAGCCATGCAAACAAGTAAAACTCCATCTGTCGGATGCAGGTGGCACACACAACCACTCTCCTCCAGTCCACAGAAAAAACTTTCCCCATAGAACTGGTGACTGGTGCCCAAAAGGTTGGAGGCTGCTGGTTTAGTAATTAATCTCAAAGCAATATGATAATCAAAAAATGAAAGCCATTTGAATGTATCTGGAACATATTTTTGTAATTTATGACTAAGTAAAGCTGATCTCTACACATCTAAAAGAAGGAATTAGTTTTTCAGGGTCACAATAACTAGCTCCTAGGAAGTTTCCAGTGCTACAAAAAACAAATGATATGACAGCCATGATAGGAATATAGTGATTATTTCCCCTGCTTTTTGTTGCAAAAGTAGAGGACTACAGTCAGACATTATAAGTTTTGGAAAATGATAGTATTTTCCCATTCTCTATTGCAAGTCCAACAACAACAACAATAACAACAACAACAAAAAACCCACCCCTTTTCCATTTACTTGCATCTTAAGGAAAACTCTATTTGTGCTACAAAAAACTTCCTTAAAATGCAGATTTTAAAGATTTATTTTTTCTACACACAATGTCATGAAGAAAGAATTAAATCTTTCCATATCTCAAAACTACTTATGTCTCATAAAATTCCTGTATGCTATAATAACATTCACAAAATTGATCTATTTGCTCTGGCAAAATATGCAGAACATTCCTGTTTATTTCATGAACATCTTACATTATGTCACCCTGAAAGGGGTGACAAATTTGTATTGTAGTCCCTCTTCAATGCATATATCCACACAATTGTGCAAACGCTGACAAAAACTTTCATCTCCATCTTCTGGTGGATAGAGCAGTGCCAATTCTACTGCATATCACAGCAATCCTGATTGTGAACATGACAAAAGCACTAAAGTGTCTAGTTTCTTTTTGCGAAGTATTGATTAAAATAAAACAAAGGCCAAGAGGTTTACTTGCCATATTAACTAAAGTAGAACAAGTATTCATCTATATGTAATTTGGATATTCTTTCAGGATGGACTGGAGTATTTCCATGGAGTGAAAATCTTGGAATGCAAATTTCAAGCATTCCACCATTTGGTCCAAACAAGATTGACTATGATTTGTTTCCCTGCAAAGACCAGGCCATTTGGTTTCTTTATGTACAAATCTAAAAACTCACTGGAAATTGGTTGTACAGGGAAATGATATGAACAAAGTTTCTCAGTTTCCAAATATGTTTGAAACAAATCTCTTTGAATATCGTGGTAATTTCTCTAGATTATTTTCAGTCTATTTCTGAAATTATTTCTTTTTTTAATCCAGTAGGTCTTGTCTCAATAACTATATGAGATCACTTCATTCAGGTTGGCTAAACTTATGATGTAGGTGTTCTATTACTTAGAACACCTACACAGTGGTAGAAGTATTAGTACTAGTACTTACATGGTACAAGTACTATTTCTTTGATAATAGTATTCTTTGTTTGGTGTCAATGATGGTACAAGTTTATTAGACAATACATAGTAATGTTTAAAACTCTGGAAACCTTTTTAAAATTTCAATATGTACGTGTGTGTGTGTGTGTATGTATATATATATGTATGTGTGCTGGCATAGCTGGCTTCGGGGATTTTCCCGTGTATAAGGCATAGAAAAGTTGTTGCAACGTTTCAACAAGATCTCACTTGTCATCATCAGGCAGGCTTGTGTCTGTGAGTGTGACTGCGGAGGCATCGCCCCTCTTTAAATCTTGGTGGGGGGGTGGAGTGCTGACTATTGTTGTGAGTGGGTTGATTGGCTGTGCAGTTGCATCGTGACTGGTAGATTGATGCTGATTGGTCTCATTTGTATGTTTCTCCTTGTTTTGAATTTCAACAGCTTGGCTGGAGGGTGGGACTCGTCTGCTGGTCAATGCTGGCTTCCAGATATCTGGTAGGCGGGAGGTATCATCACGTTTGTTCATGCTGCTAGATTGTTTCTCTATTTCAATGGCTTCTCTGATTATTCTCCTGTTGAGCTGTTCCGCCTTGGAGATCATTTTAGTTCCTTGAAAGTCAATGTCATGTCCTGTAGTTTTGAAATGTTGATAGAGAGATGAGGTATTAAGATGATTTTTTAAAGCATTTTTATGTTCAGCAATACGTGCACTAATCCTTCTGTTGGTTTGTCCTATGTAAGTGGCAGGGCAGCTTTTACATGGAATTTTGTAGACTCCTTGGTTTTCTAGCTGGATCTTGTCTTTTTGGGTTCCTTAGGATATTGGTTATTTTTTGGTTGGTGTTGAAGGCTGTCTTGATGTTGTGCTTGTGGAGAATTTTGCTGATTTTGTCTGTGGTACCTTTAATGTATGGGATGAGGGCAATGCCATTTTCCTGTTCTTTGTCTTGGTTCCTGGGGGGTGTTTCTTGTTGGATTAGTTTGGTGATTGTTTTTCTTCGGAATCCGTTGGATATTAATGCATTTGTGAGGAAGTGTATTTCGGTTTTCAGATGGTCTTTGTCAGCTAGGCGTTTGGTTCTGTGTATGAGGGTTTTTGGCTACAGAGTTTATCTGTGCAGGCTGGTGATGGGATTGTGCATTTAGGTAGCGGTTGGTGTGTGTTTTTTTCCGGTAGATGGTGTGTCCTAGGGAGCCATTAGTTTTTTTGTAGATTAGGACGTCTAGAAAAGGGAGTTGGTTGTTGGCTTCTATTTCCATGGTGAATTGTATTTTGGGGTGTAGGGAGTTGAGGTGTGTGAGGAAGTTGTCCAGTTTTTCTTTCCCATGTGGCCAAATTACAAAAGTGTCACCTACATATCTGAGCCAGAGTTTGGGTTTGTGTTCAGATTTGTCTAGGGCGTTGGTTTCAAAGTGTTCCATATATAAGTTTGCGATGACCGGTGAGAGGGGTGATCCCATGGGTGCTCCTTCTATCTGTTTGTATCTTTGGTTATTGTGAATGAAGTATGTGTTGGTTAGACAGTGGTTGGTCAGATCCAGGATGTGCTTGGGGGGGTTGTATTTGTTCTGGATGGCTGTCAAGGCTTCATTTATAGGCACTTGGGTGAAGACGGATATGACATCAAAACTCACGAGTAGATCGCTGGGCTGTAGATTTTGTTTTTTTATTGTTTCTATGAAGTGGAAGGACCTCACACACCTCAACTCCCTACACCCCAAAATACAATTCACCATGGAAATAGAAGCCAACAACCAACTCCCTTTTCTAGACGTCCTAATCTACAAAAAACCTAATGGCATGAACAAACGTGATGATACCTCCCGCCTACCAGATATCTGGAAGCCAGCATTGACCAGCAGACGAGCCCCACCCTCCAGCCAAGCCGTTGAAATTCAAAACAAGGAGAAACATACAAATGAGACCAATCAGCATCAATCTACCAGTCACGATGCAACTGCACAGCCAATCAACCCACTCACAACAATAGTCAGCACTCCACCACCCCCACCAAGATTTAAAGAGGGGAGATGCCTCCGCAGTCACACTCACAGACACAAGCCTGCCTGATGACGACAAGTGAGATCTTGTCGAAACGTTGCAACAACTTTTCTATGCCTTATACACGGGAAAATCCCCGAAGCCATATCTAAAAAATTCAAACGTAATCTCATGGCTCTCTGCCAAAGATGGTCTCTGGGATGAGCCGAATAGGCAGAGAAGGATGACAGTTTGTCTCCTCCCTTAAAGGGGCCTCAACAGGAGTTGTAAAACATTGTCTCATATATATGTATATATATATACACATACACAAACACACACACACATATATATCACTTGCAAACTAGAAAAAGAGTATCCAATTAAACAATTTAGTAAATTATTCATGTATCAAGAAAAATAATGCAAAATTATGTATTTTATAACATTTATGCCCTTGACACAGATCCTATGAAAATGTATTACTTTACTAACAAACAGGTGCTTTTTCAAAAGGCAACTGGACTTTGTTTTTGCTTGAAGACAATTTGCTTCTCTTTCAAGAAGCTTCTTGAAAAAGCACCTTTGGGACGACCATGACTAAGAATCTATCTATCTATCTATCTATCTATCTATCTATCTATCTATCTATCTATCTATCTATCTATCTATCTATCTATCTATCTATCTATCTATCTATCATCTATCATTGTTCCACAACACCCTGTTAGGGCCCCAATTAAGGGAGGAAGCATACTGCTTTCCTCTTCTGCCTTTCGGCTCATCACCAGAGACCATCTAGACAGAAAGCCATGAGTTCCGTTGTGTAATTTTTTTAATATGTGTGTTAGTTTTATGAGCTGATCAATAAATAAATCAGGGAGACTAGTATAGATCTATTTCGAGCTTTTTAGCTCTCATCAGCTAGCCATACCCTTACTGGGATTCAAATCGGGGCTGTATTGCATGTCAGGCAAGAGCCTTAGCCATTCAACCAGTCAGGTTCTCTTTGCATCAGCTGAGACAGGAGGATAAGTATCTATAATTGTTCCACAACACCCTGTTAGGGCCCCAATTAAGGGAGGAAGCATACTGATTTCTTCTTCTGCCTTTCGGCTCATCACCAGAAATCATCTAGACAGAAAGCCATGAGTTCCGTTGTGTAATTTTTTAAATATTTTTGTTAGTTTTATAAATCAGGGAGACTAGTATAAATCTATTTCGAGCTTTTTAGCTCTCATCAGCTAGCCATACTCTTACTTCGAATCCCAGTAAGGATATGGCTAGCTGATGAGAGCTAAAAAGCTCGAAATAGATCTGTCCTAGTCTCCCTGATTTATTTATTGATCAGCTGATAAAACTAACACACACACACACACACACAGACGTATGTATGTATGTATGTATGTATGTATGTATGTATGTATGTATGTATGTATGTATCTTGCTGAAACGTTGCAAAAACAATCTCATGCTTACACGGGAAAACACCCGAATACAAGACCAGCATACCTACACCCGTGCAAATCTACGAAAACGAATGTGTGTGTGTGTATGTGTGTGTGTGTGTATGTGATAGGTTTTTGAGCTGATCAATAAATAAATCAGGGAGACTAGGATAGATTTATTTCGAGCTTTTTAGCTCTCATCAGCTAGCCATACCCTTACTGGGATTTGAACTGGGACTGTATTACATGTTAGGCAGAAGCCTTAGCCACTAAGCCACCAGGTTCTCTTCCTGATCAGCTGAGACCAGGAGGATAGGTATATGGTCTAGCTGAGACAGGAGGATAAGTATAAGTATAAAGTATGTATATAATTTTACTACTCATTTTGGAAGGACTGGTTCTGCTGCTTTATTTTATTTTTCATGGATCTCTAGAAATCTTGAATATATTGGAATTACCTGTTAGCAGATTCTCTGTCCTGGTATTACCTGTAGAATTGCTAAATTTAAGTCTCTGTGTTAATGACCATCTTAATACATTCAATAAATTCCATCTTTATACATTCAAATCATTACTTTTATCCATATATTTCATGGGTATAAGTTAATTGGAATATTGCCTTTCTTGAATATCTTTTAGGGCAAAAACTCCCAAGAAAAAATGTTTTAACATTATTTCACTTACTCCTGTTTTCTCATCGAAGATTTTGATTCCTCCAAAGGAGATGGTTAGAAATATTTTCTGTTTATGTTCACCTTTTGAACGAGATGCAGCAACAATTCCCTGTTGGGAGAAAATAAGTATTTCACATTCAAAATAATTTTATTTTGTTTCTTCTGACTGTTCTCAGATTTAAAAAATGTCAATTTCCCATTATTTCACTTTTTTGAATAAAACTGTACTTCTATGTAATGTATATAATATTTATTTATATTTTAGACTGGGATGAACACTGGTTTCAATGTATATGTTTGTTTTCAAAATCTTCCAGTCTATGTAAGTAGAATGAATCTGCAAAAAGGCTGAATGAATGCCTGCCATATAAATCCAGGATTTTCTGATTATTTTGACATATCAAAATTATGTAATTAATGGTCTAGGTTAGGAAGTTGTAATTAATTTCTATTGCTTCCCTTTTTGGCAATAAAGATTATGACACTATTCAGTAAATTACGGGGATAACACTGCTGCTGAGCAGATTATCCTCTCTACTCATAGAAGAAATCCTTTACACACTTATACAAATCTGTGAAATGCAGAGAATAGTTGTTTGACATTTCTGACAACAAAAAATTCCTGTTAAAAGAAAGGAAGACTGGGGCCATATTTGCTGAAAACACAGATGTTTCTGAAGATTAGCCATCACTTGATAGAGTTGCTTAACACATTTTGTAATGCTTAATAAGCTTCTCAACTTCACCCTTTCTTTTGCTAATCTTCTGTCCTCCCCTAATCTTCATCCACTTCTTTCTCTCCATATCTTTTTCCTTCTCTTACAGTAATTGCCCCCCCCCAATCCACACACACACTCTTTCTATCCATCCATCCATCCATCCTTTTTGATTGTCTATTTTGCAGGGAAATAACAACAATAATCATAATATCCTATTTTATGCATCTCGAGATGCCTACATAAATGCTGCCATTTCTTTTCCCCACAAAAACAATCATGTAAAGTAAGCTAAGCTGAGAAAGAGATTGGTCCAATGTCACCCTGCTTTCATGCCTAAGAGATGATGAGAATACATGATAAACCTTTCCTAATACAGCTCCTTAATTTCTATAACATACCTACTGTAAATAATTCTATGGAACATGTCTATATTTAATAGCGGCAGAAGAACTGCTTAGAAGAATCTCATTGTGTCTTTCTTGGTTTTGGTACTATTCATGCTGTCTATTTTCTCTTCTGGTAAATACATCCCATATCCTAAATGGAATGTTAAAAACACTGATAAAAATACTATTTATCAGCCAAACCTAGTCAACTTAGACTTTAAGTTTTGTGTGTGTGTGTATTTGTTGAGGGGAAGGAATATATTACTAAAACTTCTGTTGTCATTACTTTAACTGGGTAGAATAGTGCATCATAATGCACTAAATTAAAGCAACAATATTTGAACCAAGGTACCTCAAATGGGATAACTTAAAGAATTTGTCCAAAATCTTGGACCCACAATTCTTGAGAGAATGAAGTTTGGGACATTGTGGCTGTTTCAATACTACTGCCTGTTGCTGTGGTCAGAAGATCTTGACAGAGAAGAACTTGATTGAAGGAAGCAACAAAGGAAGAGAGAGGGGAAGATTTTTAATTCCCATTACCAGCTTTCCACAAGGGAGGAAGGAAAGAATTGTCATCTCTCTGCCACACTCCCACTCAGTGGGGAAGACAGCAGGAAGTCAGAAGTTGCTCTAACTCTCGTTGCCTTTTTGCCCCTTTTGGTCATTTGGTTTCTCTGTTTTAAGTAAGGGAATATCTCTTGAAATGATGATGCAATGGAATAATGGTTGTCTAGTTTACCATGCAGGATGGTGATCCTGATAATTTGTTTATGGACTGGGCAATAATTCTTAACCAATTCTTATGATACTTGGAAAATTGACTCAAACTGAACAAGCTTAGAGGAGAATAGCTATAAGAAAGAATGATAAACGGAAAGTAAATATGGGAAGTAGACAAATCTAGGTGGATAGCAAAATTGAAGTACAAAAGTACGTAGCAGTGGTGGGTTTCAAATTTTTTTAGAACCTCTTCTGTAGGTGTGCCCTGCTTTGTGGGAGTGGCTTGCCGGCCATGTGACCGGGTGGGAGTGGCTTGCAGCCATGTAACTGAGTGGGTGTGGCCAACATGTAAAATGTGGTGAAACTCACTTAACAACACTCTTGTTTAGCAACCAAACTGTTGGCTCAGAAACTCTGGAATTGAAGCATGCAAGTCTTAAAGCTGTCAAGTTACAAGACCCTTGCACCCCTAATCCTTCAGGGAAAAAAACCCCAGGGGTGTTCAAACCTGACAGCTTTAAGACTTGTGGACTTCAACTCCCAGAATTCCTCCTCTCGCTCTTCATCTTGATGATGTGCGGTCGGGTGGGGGAGGGAGCTGGAACCGGTTCTAAACGGCACTGTAGATTTGTGGAACCTCTTCTATAGAAGAGGCTAGAACTGGCAGGAACCCACCCCTGGTACGTAGCTATGAAATCTGACAGAAGAAGTAAGGCAGGAATAAGACCAGGCTTGAAAAAGGCAAGACAACTATAGGTTTCTACTTTAAAATCTAGGGATATATACTGAACTGTTGGCATATTTTTCTTCCAATTAGGTTCTCATTATTTATGTTTCTCAAATTAGATTAAATACTTCAAGTCTTTGCATGGGTATTTATTATTATATTGGTACCATGGAAACAGATTCTTGAAGTAATTTTTTCTTGCAGTAATTCTTTGTAAATATGAATATGAAAGTTACAGGATCCATAGTTGGTGTACTTTGTTTGAATTCATCAATATTTCATTTTATCAACTGAGGTAAGCAACATTGTCAGACTATGGTGTATGTGCTTTCCAATTACTAATCTCAGCCCTACACTTGAAATAAATTCATTAATTGCCTAATATATTATTTCTTACACATTGAGTTAGTTTTGTAATGTATCTCTGAGGTAGTCAGTCACTCATAAATCACCTTAAGCCCAAGGCAACAACAACATGAATGTTCCTACAGCATATTCGCCCAATCCTTCAAAAAAATATTTGGAACAGTATGACCCACTAAATATATTACATTCATATGACTTATGATATTTTTATGGAGGCATATAAAAATAAGACAGGGATAGAAAGTTGTCCTGCTTTTACAGAGTTTCAAGTCAAGGTCATTTCACATAAGGAAATACTTTCTCACGCAACACATTTAAACTAGGGAATTCACAGCCAGCTGCTGTGGTAATAGCAGCCAATTTGAATGCTTTTGAAAAAAAGTATTGGAGAATCATGCTTCAATAGCTACTAATATTGATGTCCGCTTACTACTTCCTGAATGATCGGCAGCATGCCATAAATGCTGATTGCTTCAGAACCAACAAGGGAAGGAATTGTTGACTTCTAATTCAAGCCTGTGAGCTTCTCAAATTAATCCAGTTAGCTAACATGTGACTCCAAATGCTGGTGTCAGACCTACAGTATAACAGAGTTGAAAGGAACCTTAGAGGTTTTCTAGTCCAACCTCCTTGCTCAAACAGGAAACTCTATACCATTCTAGACAAGTAGCTGTCCAGTGACCTGGATGCAATAGTCTAAAGGTGGTTTTACTAAGGCTTCATAAAGCAGTACTAATTCTTCATGTGATCTTAATCTTATCCCTCTGTTAATGCAGCCTAGGTTTGTATTGACTTTTTTGCCTGCTGATCCATATTACCCTGCTCATATTTAAATGATTGTCCACTAAGACTCCAAGATCTGTCTCAAAGTTACTGCTATTGAATCAGGTTTCACCTGGTTCATACCTGTACATTTGGTTTTTCTTGCCTAAGTGTAAAACCTCACTTTTCTCTACATTGAATTTCTTTTTGTTAGATAGGTCCCAGTGTTTAAGTCTGGATCTTGAGCCTATCTTCTGGGATGTTGGCTATTCCTGCCAGTTTAGCATATTCTGAAAATCATTTAAATCATTTAGGAAGATGTTGAAGAGTACTAAAATGGAACCTGGGGGTACTCCACTGCTTCCTTCCTTCCATGTAGATATAGTTCCTTTAAGGACTACAAATTGAATGCGAGTTGCCAGCCAGTGACAAATGCATCTGGTGGTAATGCTGTCTATCCCACATTTTTTCAAGCTTAGGAAGAAGTAGATTGGGATCTATTTTGTCAAATGTCTTGCTGAGATCCAAGTATATTACATCCATTGCATTTCACTACTCCACTAATTTAGTCATTTTGTCAAAAAATGAAGTAAGAATTGTTTGGCATGATCTGTTTTTGACCTCTGGCCTGATCCAACATAATTCTTATGTACATATATTTTCATAAAGCAATGTCCAATCACTACTCAGTGCATATTTCTCTAGCTATTCTGTTTATATAAATTAATATTCACAGAATCTGATTTTTAAAAAAAATATTTTATGACATATCTGTTTAAATAAAATTCGCTCAGTTAGATATTTCACATATTTATATCATCTCTCTCTCCCCCCCCCTCTTTCTCACACACCCCTCTAGGTATCTCTACTAAAATGAAAATGATAGTCAATATTGCCTCTCAAATCAATTGTTAGGAAGGTCAGTGGGATGAATGAGATGAGCATTTTTGTTGTTATGGTCTACTGCATCAACCCTGACTCCTAGTGATTAATGGGAAAAGTTTTCTTCGCAATATTTCCAGAAGTGGCTTACCCGTGTCATCTTCCTAGAGAAAGAATGACTTGTCTAAATCACCCAGCTGATCACATATCTTAGGCACAACAAGAACGCATGGTCTCCTAGTTTCTAGATTAATACCTTCCATGACACTTTGCTAGGGTACAATTGAAGAACATACAAAAGTTGCATTTAGTGCAGAATGTGATGAGACAATATGATTGCATCGATATATACCATGTTGTACCTACATTGGCAACGAATACATTTTTGGTACAAGTCAAGATGCTGGCTGTTTCCTATAACATTCCCCCATTGTATATATGATGGAATGCCTTTTTAGCATTTCTCCACTCATCCTGTTAGATTTGGCAGGAAGGGTGTGTTCTGGATCCCACCAATTAAAGAATGTCTAATCTTGCTTAACCCAGGAATTATGCCTTTTCTGTCATAGTGCTTGCCTTCTAGAATGCCACATCACCCAACATTAGGTTAGCTTGGAGCTTTTGAGAAAACTGTTAAGATCAGACTATTTTCCTTATCATAGCAGTTGGGAAGTTAGATGAGGCTAGGTAGGTTGCATTGAATATTGCATTGAAAAATGTGGATTTTAAATATATATATATGACAGTTTGTCTCCTCCCTTAAAGGGGCCCATAACAGGAGTTGTGAAAATATTCTCTCATTAAAGAGTCCTGTAATGGCTGATGTAATCAGGGAAGCCAGATAGCTCAAGGCATAAAAAAGGCTTGCCTGATATGCTGGAGAGTGCCGGTTCAAATCCCAGTAGAAGGAGTATGGCCAGCTGAAGAAGGCTAACAAGGCCGAAATGGATCCATCCTGGTCTCTTATTTATTAATCAGCCCTTAAAAAATCTAACATATATATCAAATTCACATTTTTAAATGCAATATACAATGTATCTATCATTGCTTAATCTTATTCTTAGTCGAGAATATGAACATTCATATTATGTCCAAAACCACAACACCACAAACATTCCTCATATATTTACCCATAAATGTTAAATAATGAAAATATTACATTTTCTTATCAGACTTCTTGCTCAATGTTGAAGCTTTTACTATCAATGCTCAAATTTCAATTCCACCATATACTGCTGTTATTATATTTACTGAACAATAAATAATGCTGCATTTGCACACATCACTCTCCAATTCAAACCCACTGACCTTATCATATTAATTCTATAAATCAACAAATCCACAATAACATTTTGACTCAGATTTATGCATTTCTCAATGATGTGCTGAAGGAACAATAATATGGTCTATATACTGCCTAGCATAAAGCTACATAGCATTTCCCATATTTATTCATTGCCTCCTCACTTATTCCTTCTAATCAGATTTCTGCCAAATCTTGTAGCTTGGACATTTATTCTTGCTACTTTTCTGCTTGTATAGAAGAACAATGATGGCATTCCTTCAATTTTCAGGCAAAGATGCAGCTTTCATACATATGCTGCAAAACCAAGTCATAAAAATGCTATAGTTATAATTATATTTAATAACACTCCTGTTACACCACCTCTACACAATACAATAGAGGTAGTTATCACTGAATGATCCTAATTGGGACCAAATCTCTACTGTCCAGTGAAATGGTCATTAGACAAAACATTTCATAACCACATAGCAATGGCACTTAGGTTGCAGGACTGCAGCATTTTTAGGCAATGATCTCGCAATTCTCCTGCCCTGCCTTCCTTGTCTCTACTTCAATTCCCCCCAGCTATTGATTTACATCTATTTCTGTTCTCTGTTGCTGCCACTGGCCCTAGGTGACTGTCACTATCTTCTTACTGCTGCTGCTAACAATGTGCGTCCGTTGAAACAGTTGCTAATCCTTTGTAAGGCCTCATGCCTGAATTTTGATCACGGGACTGTGGGGGGTGCTCCAACAGCCATAACTTTGAGCACTGCCTGTAATCACCATTGTTCGGCACCAGTGGTGGAATTCAAAAAAATTTACTGCCAGTTTTGTGGGCATGGCTTGGTGGGCGTGACTTGGTGGGCATGGAAGGAAAAGGATACTGTAAAATCTTCATTCCCATCCCACTTCAAGGGAAGGATACTGTAAAATCTCCATTCCCATTGCACTCCAAGGGAAGGTTACTGAAAAATCCCCATTTCCCCCCAATCAGCTGGGACTAAGAAGGCAGATAATAGATGGGGTGGGGCCAGTCAGAGGTGGTATTTACCAGTTCTCCAAATTACTCAAAATTTCTGCTACCGGTTCTCCAGAACTGGTCAGAACTGGCTGAATACTACCTCTGTTCAGCAATCTCATAACTTCAAAGAATTGCTAAACAAATAATTGTTAATATAGGTCTACCTATAAATTATTCATATTGGGAGCATGGTGTACTATTGTGTAATCTCGTCTATAAGGAATTATTATAAGCAATGAACCAGGGTAAGGTATTAGGTGACATTACTACATAATGTAGCTACAAAACTACAAGGGCTTGAACCTCAAGGGTCAAAAATAGGTCAAAGTGCACTTCAAATTCTTTGGAGAGTTTAACAAACGTGTCGCTCAATCTCAATCAGGCTATGTATCTATTTATTATTAATATTAATCAGGGTCATGGAAAGAAATAGTTATAACACGAACATATAATTCTGAGATTAAGAATTATCTGCTTATTAATCTATTTCCATTTAGGATCATTATACCATCTGTGATTACATGATGCTATGACTATCATAGGTGCATGGTGTTACCTGACTGAGAAAGATGTCACCTACAGCTTCAGAAAGAGACTATGAAACACATGATGGGCTAATTCAAAAGACTGTATACTCCAAAACACAAATTGCATAGAGAAATGTCTAAATTATATCACATAATTTAATTCATACATCTAATATAATTAGCTTAAATTTGTAAATTATATCACATAACATAATTACTACAGCTAAATTGTAAAATTTTAGCTGTAAAGCAAGGTGCCATTTTTGATGGTATCAAACTTGCCAAATCAAATATCAAATCCAATAGGTGGAACTTCTCCTATTTATGTCCAAAAAGAGATAATTCACTAAACAGCATTCCAATACTGTTTCAAGATTTGAAATTGGATTGTAAAGAAACTATTCCACTTCAAAGAGTTAAAAAAGCTATCATTGTGTTCAAGACCTTGTTCCAAAAGCTTTACATCTTTATTTCAAACAATGTTTAGGTGGCTTCAAAGTTAAGTCATATAAATTAGAAGTACACATACATGCACATGTGTACACCCGTACATAGGCACACGATTACATACATAATTTTATGTAAACACTAGCCATTCCCGGCCATGCATTGCTGTGGCCCAGTCTGGTTAAATGGCCAACCAATCTGTGTAGATCTACACCTGCACACACTAACACGTACACATAACCACCGTATAACCCACAACCTACCTACTGTATTTCTCCCTCTCTCTATCCACCTACCTACCTACCTACCTACCTACCTACCTACCTACCTACCTACCTACCTACCTACTGTATTTCTCCCTCCCTCTCTCTATCCCTATAGCTGCATAGCTACTTACCTACTGTATTTCTCCTTGAATCTTATGGACAGAGTATTTTATGTCATAAAGGATGACATACTACCTGTGGCCCACTGCTCTCTCTGTATCCATCTACCTAACTTTTTTACAATTTTTTACATTTCCGTTGCATGTACCTGGCACAGGTGTGAAATCTACATAATCTATATATATCATTGGTGCTGTATTTCAAAGGAATGTTGTGTGAAAATTTGGAAGCGATTGGTGCAGTACTTTTGGAGATTAGAGGTTTTGAACAAACACTTGTTACATTTTTCTTTATATAATTATAATTAGTATTGAAAATAAGTATTAAAGTACTTTCACAGCACCTTTAATTTCATCATGGAATCTTGACATAACTTGTCACCTCGCGCTGCAGAGACTTCGTCAATCCCAATGAGTTTTGCTTTGTATCGAACACCGTCACCTTTAAACCTCTTTATTAAAGTTGCTTCACTACGATCCTGACCTGAAAAGAGAAAAATAAACGTGTAACCCTCACAGCTGTATAAAAATATCAAAAATTAAATACTTATAATCAAGTTTCAATTTATTATACTTATTATATTATACTTATTATATTATATTATGCATCCACAAGCATCACTTCCATCTGTTGTTCTTGTTTTGGCCACATCAAACGGAAGGAGGGAAGTAGTAAAAAAATTAATAGTGTGTCATATTTCTCAATGAAACTATAAAAGCCACTTACACTTTTAAACCAATTACTAGTTTCTGAATTAATACATATGGAAAAAGACATATCAAAGGCTGCATCTTTCCTCTTTTTCTTATATAATGATGCCAGAACTGTATTATTGGCCAAAAGTCACATATAAAATAAACTAGTCATACGTTTATCAAATCAAGCAAAATATTTTTCTCTTTTATGTAATGATTTATATATAAATCATTACATATAACCCTTGTTTGATAACAACACAGTCTAAATGGGATGTAATATCTGTGATTTGACATTGTTAGATCTTTGTGGGTCTTAAAATTACCAATATTGTCATTCAAATCACATACTGCTATTTCTTGGTTTTCAGCCAGGCTTCTTCATTGACATGCTAAATATTTTGTGTTCAAGACACAGACTATGCCTTAACTGCTCTTTAGTTGGGTCCTATACATGCAAGTTTTTAAAGCAGCAAGTGAAAATGTTTGTATAAAGTCCTTTTCATATTTATATCAGATCTGATGAAGCTTGCATTATGAATATAATTTCTTGTTTTTCTATTATAGTATCCTTTTCTGGTTCGGAAGAAATATAACAAAGAGCCTTGTTAATAGTTGAATTGGAAGGAAATCAGAAATGCCAGGATAATAGATAAGGCTGTGGAAGCCTAAAACATTCCAGAAGGCAGTGACGCACTACTTTTTTGCTATTATCAACAATAACAACCGTGCACAGACATTAACACATAGCCAATAGAAGCTGAGCTCTGTCAAAGTAGATGTTTATATTTTTACACAACATTTTTGTTTCTTCTCAAGTAAATTTGTTGGATATGGTGTGGGGGAAGGAATACACTCCAAGTTATTTATGTAGCCATGTGAGAACACCATTTTTTGATTGAATACAAAATGCCTGTTATAGAATTAAAAAACAGAAACATATCACAAAACATGGGATAGTGATGGAGAAAGGAAAGCTACTTCTGTAGTTTGCAACTGAGGTATCTTTCTAAAAAATGGTAAGAGAAAATAGGGTCCAAACCACTTAGCTATTCCCCAACGAATTAGATCTCACAATATCTAAAGAAAATATCTTGAAATTAGGCAACTCTGTTACCCCAACAATGGAAATGTAGAAATCGACCTCTATATTGAGACTGGTTCCAAAACTTTTATGTCACTCAAATAGGAGAAAAGGGCACAGGAATTTAAACTTGGTTTTGCTGCAGATAAGTGTTTCATTTCAGTTGCTGGAATTAGAGAGTTGGTTTGGTCTAGTGCAGAGGTTCCCAAACTTGGCAACTTTAAGACTCCAGCATAGCTGGCGGGAGAATTCTGGGAGTTGAAGTCCACAAGTCTTAAAGTTGTCAAGTTTGGGAACCTCTGGTTTAGTGGTTAAGGCACAAGATTAATCCTAGTCTCACTTTAGCCATGAAAACTAATTGGGTGACTTTAGACCAATAACTCTGTTTCAGTCCAACTTACATCACAGGGCCTTTATGGGAAAATAAGAGGAAGAAGATGTGTTTGAGTATGTTTTCTGTCTTGTCTTATTTATAAAAATAATAAAGGTGGGAGATCTAAATAAATAAATAAAAATGTAAAAAACCTTTTATTATTTTATTGCACTTTTTAACAATAAATCCCCCTTAGACCTTGTGTGTCCTTATATGCCTATTGTGTTATTTCTAGTTTATCAAAAGAAGAATGACAGATTAAAAATATGTATTTATTCGTTTACTTATTTAAAAATAAGAATAAAAACTAATATGACCAGAAGTTAGCCAAGTGAGCTTTGGTGCATTCATGTTAATCCATGTATACTAATGTTGGAGCTGTTTGTCACTTGTTACAGTTGTTGAATGAGAGTCCCCACGCTTGGTCAGCTATAGACTTTACCACAACGATGTGCCCTAGCTGTACTTTCTGAAGTGACTGAATGTACGGAGTGTTTTTTAATTAAAGAACATTTATCTATTTGCAGTTTAAATGAGCTAAAGTGGAATACAGAAGATAAGACATATTTAAACTATAAATATTTCACATAGAAATGTGATCATTATATATTTTAACATACATTTAAAAATTATTTAGTTCACATATCTTTGCCCTTATACATGGACATGTTTAAAGCTATCTAATATCTCCAAGCTCAACTTTAATGAACATTAATCTCTTCTCAAAATGCAAGAATCTACTAAGAAAAATATACTTTAATCTGAATCCATACTCAGTACTGTTGAAAACCTCAGCTAACAATTGTAATAGTTTTCCACAATTTTGAAATCCATAAGTATTAGATTATCTTTTGAAGTTTCAATATTTACTTTCTTATCATCATTTTTTTTTGAGGGGGGGGGGAGAGCTATATGTGGATACATCATCATTTTTTTTTCTATTTTCATTGTGAGAAAGAATAAGGTAGCTTAAAATATTGGCAGTTGTTTACAAATTTAAAGGCAATTAAACAACAGCAATAGGTTATCACCTATCTTGGTCCTTGAAAGGACTGGGTTTACCCCTGAGTTTATCAAATGATTGTGCCCACCTGCTCCTGAACAATATCATCTAAAAGACTAATGGCACATTGATTACTAGTCAGAAACTGTAAGTAATGTTTAAATTATGCGGGAGGGAAATGCTGAGGCAGATGTTACTAGTAAAAGATAAGAACAATAAAGGAACATTAGCAACACTATGCTCTGAGGAGTAAAAAAATCACATCTGGATGCACAACAATGCTTTACTTAACCATAAGGCTATTATACATGTAGTTTGTCTGTAAACATTCATGTTTCAATTTGTTTATGTGATAATAAATAAAACTTAATTGATAAATCCTTGTTGTAACAATTTTCCAATGGCATTATATAGTATATCCTATTCCCCAAATATATAATTTTATATGCTTCTTCAGTTTCACAATAACTGCTCCTCATTTGCTAGTGGGACAAGACTATTTTGGAGAGAGAATAAAATATAATCCCATTTTACAGAAGTGATTAAAATGTTGGGACTAAATCTAGAAAGAAAAAGAGTACTTTCAATCACAGAAGCTCACAAGTTGAATGGGGGCCAATTATTCTCTCGCTACCAAATAACCTTACAAAGTTGCTGAGAGGAAAATTGGAAGAAGGAAGTACTATGTATGCCAACTGCAGATTTTTAAAAGGGAGAAAATATAACACTGATTAAATCCATTGATAGATAAATAACCACAGTCCAAGAATTTGCAAGTCTTTTCCAGTTGCAATCTCCTTATTTGGCAAAAAGAAGAAATGAAACTAAATTGGCTTAAATTTTAGAGTATAAATGGAAACACATTCCTCTACATCTTTTTACAAGAAATGATCTTCTGCAGCTGATCAGAAATTAGCTAAGAGCAACACTGAGCTCACTATGTGATGATTGGAAATGTAGATGATTGATATGGCAATACCAGGAGATAATAGAAGAAAAAGCAAAGAATTGGAGGAGATCACAAAATATCAAGAATTGAAAAATGAAACTGAAATACTATGGCATAAACCAGTCATGGTGGTCCCAGTGGTTTTCAGCACACTGAGTGCCATACAAAAATGTTGTGTGGCATTTAGAAAATATGTGTATTGACATCTGTCAATTACAAAAGGTCACACTGCATAGAGCCACACATATACTACACCAATACATTATGATAGGCATTTGTCCAGAATGATATAGGATCTCCTGCTTGTGCAGAGTTGACGAGAAAACTTTAAACATCCCTTCCATCTTTGTTATTCTGTATCCTTGGTTCTTGTAAAGAACTCAATGTGTATAAAGGTCAACAGTAGCTAAAAATTTCACATTATTGTGAATATAGTAATAATATGCCATTGTACGTGAGAGCAGAAATTCTGAAATGTTCGAATATGTTCGCTACAAGTTTGTACTAGATTCCTCAAACAATATTTGGAGCCTATATTCAAACTCAGATTCTGCTCACTTTTTCATGTCCAACTACACCTTGATTGATGGCAAAATTTCTTTGAATGTTTTTGAAAAAGCAAAACATATTTTAGATCTCAAGTGATTATCTGCTTGGGCTGTAAATGTATAGAATTAGATTTATATCTAAATCAAGTTAACTTATTGTCACACTTTTGTGAAATTCAGAAGTCCTGTTTCTAATGATACAGCTATTAATGAAACTCTCAGAACTATGAAATACAGTATTCATCCAACTTTATGTTGAAGGTCGGTTAAAATATGGAATTATATATATAAAACATATAAAGATATACATATGAAACATTGCCATTAACAAATCATGTAGAGAAGTAATGTTTTCCTTTAACAAATGTATGTGTCACATGGAAACATTTCTCCTCTAACACAAGAAGTGATGTAGCTTTCTACTGAATCACACATGGCTGCTTAATCCCTAACAGGCAACAACTGTAAAAGAAAAGAAAAGAACCGCGCCCCTGAATATTATTTCCATTTTTTAAATTGCAAACTAAATCGGGGCAACCCGTTTTCCCCTGGCTATGTTTTTTAAGCAGAAATGTTCATTTACTCATTGCATATAACATGAAAATTACATTTATAGGGGGAAATTCTTCATAAATTTCTAAAGAAGTAAGCACTACTTACTTCCTTGGTTTAAAAAAAAAAAAAAAGATACACGCACATAGGATTGCAGCCTAGGTAATGAAAATTAAATTAATATATGGATTAATAAACAATCCCACTGCATAACTCTGAACAAATTTAGCACATAAGATATTTTACTGAAACTGGAATACTTTGAGACAATGTGCCATAGTTCATTCAGATTGGGTGGAGCATGAAACTGATTTTTCTCTAACACAAAGGAAGGAAAGGAGAACGGAGGGAGGGAGGGAGGGAAGGAAGGAAGGGAGTGAGACTGAGTGAGGGAAGTTAGTTGGTTTTATAATTTATGTGAAATGATACAATGGGGAGATGATTAAAGGTTTAAAAATAATTAATTCAATGAATTGCTAAAACCAGAGTGATTCTTCATTGTTCTTGATTCTTCTAATCACAACATTTGTTGACAGGTAAAAAGATCTTTGAGTCCGACAATGTGCTTAGTTTTATCATTCCTTCATTTCACAGTCAGTTCAGTCAGCAAATTATTTCATACAAACCAGTGAATTAATATCTGAGTACTAATGCTTGGTCTAGGAAATGTTTAATGATCATTAGGGAAGTGTGCCAAATTTGGGTACCAAGGCACAGTGAGATAAAGTTATCACAATAAATTCAGATTCTGAGTCTCCGCACATTCTCTCCAAGGGTTTCCTTTTTTCCCCTTTTTTTTTCTTTTTGAGTGACAAGGATTGGTGTGGACAAGGCATTGATTAGGTAATTCCCTGTGGCTATAGAGAATTCATTTTTAAGAGCATGGGGGCAGGGGGATACTTAGCAATGTTGTTCAAACTTGGCAGTTAAAAATGTGTGGACTTCAAATCCCAGAATTCCCTAGTCAAATATTGCCAAATTTGAAAAAAAAACTTTACTTTAGAATATTTCCAATGTGTGATATTTAAAAGAACAGCTTTTCATTTTCACTCTATTTTACCGAATAGCAAAAAATTGTACTACTGTTTCTTAAAGAAGAAAAAATAATCTGCATATATATTGCACACAAAGTTGAAAAGGTGAAACCTTTTTGTCAGGAAAACACTGTTATACAAGTGGCATTCAAAATATGGATGTATACTCTGAATACTATTTGTACAGGTTTCTCCTCCAAGCACATTAGGGCCTTGCTAATGTATAGGACATTTGTCTATATCCTCTTGTTTTGAGAGCTTCTATTTCTTGACATTTGCCATCAAGAATATAATTCCTGAGATTTCTGAGAATTGAAAAAAAATGAAGATGAAGATGCAGAGTAGGGAAGTAAGAGTTATGAAGAAACCTGGACTAACCAAATCCTATGGGGAGAAAGAGTGGGACAGGCCTTTGGAGTCTGCAAATCTAGAACATGAGCCCAGCATTCATATATTCAAACTTGCTAAGCTGTTCTTAGCAAAATTGATGCTGCAATTTTTCTTATTAAAGTGGTATTGTTAGGCTACTGCCATCATACAACCTGGAATTCATTGATATACCATTGCACCAAAATGTTGCATGTAACTTTTATATCATTATGAATATGTAAGATTACTAACATTGGATCTGAGATAAAATGAAAATAGTTAAACACTTTGCAGCAGAAAAAGAGCATTTTTTTTCTAGATTTTCTCAGACATATCAGAAAGAGATGGATATACTGTACGCTGCAGGAAGGAAGAGAAAGTATCACAATGTTATCCTGCACATCTCTTGTTTCTTCAAAAACAAGATTAAACATTTCTCGGCCTGGCGTAGTTTTTAAATTTGGCTTTTAATAGGGGTTTTATTGGGATTTTAGTTCAGGCATTTTAGTTTAATTCATTTTTAAGTCATTTTTATTGTATTTGTTGTTTATTGTCGTTTTATTAGTACCTGTTCACCCCCCTGAGTCCCGCAAGGGAGATAGGGCGGTATATAAATACGAATAAAATCAAAAGCAAAAAAGCAAAAAAGCAACAGCCAGTAATTTACAACAATAATCCTATAAAAGGGTACCTTTATTTATTTAAATCTGAATGTTTCTCTGGATATGTGAATTGCCCAACTTTAAAAATGTGAAGTATATAATGATATTGCCAACAAAGTTAATAGCAATCAAAATTCTACAGGATAGTACTAACCTATCTTCTAATCTATCCTAATTGTGCCCAAGCACAATTTATCATATATTTGAGTTGTAATCATGAGATGATTTCTTTTTGAAACTATAGAGAAACTACGGTCCAATGGCACAAACTGCCAAATTATAAAACACTACATTTTCATGGAGACAATTAGCATTTTTATAGCAGTCAGAATGACAATGAAACATAGGGTTGCAGCAAAGGCATTTCAATACCTTAGGGATGTGTGTGTGGGTGTTGGTGGGTGAGAAAGAGAGAAGAAAGAGTGAGTCAATCATGTTTTCACATTTTTAAAATAAGTATGTGTGCCTCTGTGATTGTGTGTTCACATATATAAGCAAACACATTTATACACAAGTATGTACTCTTTTATTAGATGTACATACATGCATACGTTATATTGGCACTAGTGAAACTGTGTAAATATATATCATGGTCATTATGCACACTACAATACAACTCAGCTGGCTGCCTGGAAGCTGATCTGCCAGCTAGTCTACTCTTCTTACTACTTCTGCCAATCTAATGTATTTTCCAAAATCACTTTTGATACATACATAGTTTTCTTTTTCTGAGAGTCTCCAAGGAAGAAGATGCCTGGAGGAAGTAGCTGAACTTCCTAAAACAATAGCAATCCAGAGTAGAAGGAGACATTTATACTTACAAATGTATTCTATCTTCGTTGGATACTAGCTGAGCAAAATAAAATGAGCTAGTTTGGTTGGAAACTGGTCTGGTTGGCAGCCAAATTAAACATTTCACAAGGAATCTATAATCAAAGTTTCAAGCTGTGTATTTCAAAAGCTTATAAAAGATTTTACCACTGAATATTGATTTTTGTGTTAAGCATCAGAACAGAATTGAGGAAATACAGCCATCTTCAACATCCCATAGTCATTGTGAAAATGATTTATGCAGTTTTTGCCATTTTTTTATTTCCAGTTTCTGGGGAAGGAAGTGTTTGCTTAATGACCATAAAGCTTGCATAATGAAAGCAGCCTTTGCTTAGCAATCATTGCAAAAAAAGAACTACCATAAAATTGGGCACAACATTGGGTGACCTGCTTTATGATCATCACAAGGTATGACCAAGGTATGGTCTTTCAAACGGCATTTTACAAAGTCTTTGAGTGCATACAGAATTTCTACTGAAAGAGCAGGAAGTGTCATAATGGGTTTCTGTACTTAAATATATATTAATTTAGGAAAGTATTGTTTGACTATAGTGAAAAGCCTGCTTCTAAGCATCCATCACATTAATTTAGCATACAAACAGATTTTTAAAAAGGCTTCTGATTATGCTTTTAGGACTGATAGGAAAAATATGATATTATATGGGAAGAAGATCTCCTTTGGATACCATGGCCACAACATTTGAAAGTTTTATAGGTTAATTTCTTCCAAAACATGGGACTGAATTTATATTATAGATCCAGCATGTAAGAGTAATTCTTACCAATTGGAAATATCTAATTAAAATGCAATGAACTGTACATAAATTAAATCCCAGGACAGAAATAGGAATTAAAAAAATCTATAGTGGTTGTAGCAATAATTAATATTAATTAAAACATTTCCACATAGACTTATATTCATCCCCTTTTCCCTATCCAAATACAATTACATTCTTGATATGCATGAAGTCTAATTTTCTCTACCATAAACAGAAATGTATAATCAAAAACTTTCATAGTGAGCTGGAATTAACTTTTGAGGTTAATTTTGATTATCAGAAGATTTCTTGGTCAGACAGGAAAGGGAAAGACTGATCAAAGCAAAGAAGCAGAAAATACAAGTGATATTGCATCTACATTTTCTGGCATATTAAGGAAGGATGAGACAGGAATATCACTAATGCAGAGTTCAAGTTAGATGAAAATCTGAAATCTAAGTTATTGTCAGAAGGGAAAACTATTTATGGTGGGACTGAGATCAGCATTTGCAATTGGATTCTTAAAATATCAAGGGCAAGTGAAGTTTAGACTATGCACTATTTAGATTATATGCATGTTTGAATAATACAGCAGATAGTTTCTCAACTGCAAAAACACCTAATCATACAGTTTTATATATACAAGTGCATTTACTTAATTAATGCCTGTAATTATCTAAGACAGTGCAGGGATTATAATATATAGGTTTAAATATTTCCTGAGCATTTTTTCACTTTACAAGGCTTTCCCTTAGGACTTGTCCAGTAATGTAATCTAGGTTTTTATTTGCCTTAGAAAGTAGTTGACACTTGCTTCAAACTCAAGGTGCATAACCAAGCAATAAGTATCAATTCAATGCTCTCAGTATATCTCTAAAACCTCCTTCTGAAGCAAGCAATGGGAAACGTTTTATTATTTATATAACATCTACATGGGTGCACATGTTGAAAGTGCATATTTATTTGTATTTAAAGAAGATTAACCCAACTGAATTTGCTCCTGGTTTGTTTGTTTTTAAAAATTTCCAAATTCTCACTGCATTAAAGAAGATGACAACTTGTGATGAATAAATGTATACATAAACACTTATTTCAGAGCTTTATTGAAATTCCATCACAGTTCCGTTTTTAAAAAAGTAGATATATTTATTTGTGTGTGAATGATACCTGAACTGTATCAAGTTATCAGATTATCATCTCAGCAGTGCTTCCATTTCATTTAGCCCTGTCACTCACAGTAAATTCTGTTCAAGAGCTTTTTATAGCCCTTTGTACGATTAGCACTTAAAATAATGGCACTATAGTCAAACAATACATTTTTCCATGTTTATTTGTAATCAGTTGTTTTATTGAAACAACCCGATCACAGCGGACTTCAGTTTCGTATATAAATCAGCTTAATCCTTCACAGTGCATATATCTGTTGTTGCTTTTTATTATTCTGTAATTTTATATCTTCTATTTTTCTCTAAGAAAGCCAACATGTACATTTCATCATTTTTTAAGTTAGCCTAATAGCTGATTAAATTATTTCTTAATAGCTGAAAGATGAATCATAATTAAGACAAGAGGGCAAATTTATTCGGATGACCTCTTCGTGAATTGCATTTGATTGAACTTTAAAGTAAATTTCAGTGGGAAATGATATTTAGTAGAAGTCTACAGGAAGAGTCACTCACATACTTCTCAGATTAATGAAGGAAAGGATAATGATACATTACACACCCTTATTCAAGACTTCACTAAGTATTTTTAATGTTCAACTTTCATCTTAAAGATATATGAGTATTCTTAGAAATACCAGCTCAGCTAAAAGCTATTATCAGTTTGGCCTTTTCATCAACTGTTTGTTAACTGTTGGGCACAGTTGATTTGAACACATCATTTATCTTCCTGTGACACAGAAAAAACAATTGAAATATAGAGACACACCTCATTTTAAGTTATTTGTGTGAAAAACAAAAGACCATGCAGCATGCTTTCATGGAAATTTAGAGGAAATGCTATAATGTTTAGTAGTTTATATTCCTATGTAATCATACATAATATTGCAATATCAGGAAAAGTTTGAGCAGCTAAGTGCAGCCCATAAAGTGAAGATGCATTTAAAAAGAAACACAGCCTATATCTGATGAAGATTAATTGTCCCCTACTGCAATGCAGAAAACAAAAAGATAAATCAATTTAACTAGGCTGAATGTAATGACAATACAATGCAATGAATGTTGTGAAAGCAAGTCTTATTAAGGAGCTTAATAATACTTAACATCTAGCTCAACTGTGGTTACTCAATAGTGTTATCAAGGCAATAAATCTATGCATATTTGTAAACATATGCATTTCCTTCACCATTTATACAGTGTACAATGGGAAATTGCTTTTACCCTTCAGAGATGCAAAGGAGGAAAAACATAGCAGGGACTCTTTTAAAACCTTACTTTCTGCCATGTTAAACTTCTGATGTACATTCAGAAGTTAAGTATGATGCATTATTCTCGCTCAGACTGAGGGATGTAGAGACACCAGAAAAATAGCGAAAATGACGATAGTACATTCTTCCCCTTCTTGGGCGAGGGGTTGTAAATAAGGAAAGAAAAAGATAGCTGTCAGTTCTCAAGATTCAATGACAAGCAGCATCTCAAGAGCCACAAAAACATGTGATGGTAGTTGGGCAAAAGATATACTGCAAAAGAGATGAATTAGGGATATCGTTCAACTCCCCCTTTTTTAACCATGAATTTTTCCCCCCAAAATAAAAACTTGTTCAGTTTAAGAGGAACTTAAATGTTCCTGAAGTTATAAAATCTGCTGTGAAGGCTTTTCAGAAGTTGAATAAACAGCTTACACACTGCATCTGACTTTGTTGTGTCCCAGTCTTTGGGGAAATCATACAGTGTCTTGAATGCAGAAATAAACTATTCAGATGAGAGTCAGAAGGATTCTGCCTCAGTGATTCAGTGGGCCTGCCTTAGGGCACAACCAGGTAGTATGAGGGAAAGAGGGAGGAACTTTTGACAGCTGGGAAAGGAAATAAAACTTTACAGAGAATAAAGTCATGGTATAAAATCTCCCTATGCCAGCATTAGACAGCCTCGGAGATTATATACATTCTCATTTTCTTTAACGTAAAGTGGGAAACATATTCAGACTCGTATTGTGGCCATTTTTTAATCACCCTGCGCCGAAATGCTGGTAGTGTGTAAAGAAAGTACAGTTTGCCAAGTGGAGGATCGTTTGGGGACAGTTAATATTTATCACAGGCAAGATACAAATTGTAATGTTGGCTTGTACAAAAGTGCATTAAATATTTATACTGTGTTAATGCATTCAGTATTTTTCCACCTGTACCTACTTCTTTCACTCAGAAGCAGCTATTTACAACAATAGTTTTTTGCTGTATAACTGTAATAACAACGTTGTGTATGAATCCAAGAATATTTAAGAAAATACAGAACTGAATTAATAAATTGATTCATAAGAAAGACCTTAAAATTATAGAATATCTTTTATTCACCAATGGGCTCTTCCAGTCAAGTACCCTGAGAACATGTTTCAGAGGCAAGTAAAATCACTATTTTACTTTTTTGCAATCTAATGTTTCAGACAAGAAATTATTTTCATTTCGGCATCCAGCTGTCTTTTCAACATTACAGAATGTCTTTCTCTGCTGGAGAAGCAACAGGAGTCCAACAGAAGAACTGCGTTTTCCCTGAGACCTTGGGCTACAAATGCTCTTAAATTCAAAATTACAACAGTGGCAAAGTGCTTCTTTCAATAGGTTCCTTTAGTTTTCGTTTCCTACTGTCATTCCTATTATCAAAGCGGCAGCAGGAGACATTTAAACAAAGCCTCTCTCCCTCCCTCTCTCCCTCTCTCTCTCTCACACGCACACACCTATGCTCACATCTGTGTACAAGCATGGAAGGATGCACATATGCGCGCACACACACATACATTCCTATGAAAAAATGTGAAAGCACTTATCTAGGGCCCATCATAGTTTATCAACCAGAGCAACCATTTCTGTCCCATTCTTGAGTCTGAATCGGATGGACATGGGTCCAAATAATCCACTCCTGCGGATGTTCTATGGTTATGTTCTGACCTAGGCTATCCAAGAGCATGAAGCAAACTTCTTGTCCCGAACAAAACCCCTTTTATCAATTTACTGTGAAGTCTGCTCATTCAAATCCAGATAAGTCTTTCAAGGGAGGATTTGTAGCCACAGACCGAATCAGGCTTAGAAAGCTGCCAGGCCGATATCTGCAAAACTTGGCAAGGAGAGACATGAACCAATTAAGTGAACTAATTGTCTCCTGCAAACTTTACTCTCCTTTCGCTCCTCTTTTATTTCCTCTGGGAGGGGCCAGGAGACAATTAGTTCCAAGTCGACTTCTGTCCTTTAGCTGTTCCCTTCATCTGGCAACTCTGCGCATGCACACACTGGGAAGAGACTCCAGCTGTTTGTCTGCCTCACTGATGTCTGACTCTGAAGACAGCTGATAACTGGCATACGGCTCTAGTCCCCTCTCTGCCTCCGACAGAGACCCCTCATCAGAGCCTTCACCAGACTTCAGGACTTGCCCATGTTTCTCCCCAACCTCCTCACTGTCCGAGTCTGCTGCCAGCCCTGCTGGCTGCTGGCGGGCCACAACAGGTTAGATCTGAACTACAGTTATCGTCTCAACACCCTTCACCAAAAACAGCTAACCCGAGTAAAAAAAACCAACATTGACATTATCATTATTGTAAAGATATAATTTCCATCCTTTTCTTTCTAATTCCAAATAGCCTACTTTTATGAGACACACACTTTTTTGTTGATATTAAAAACACTGAGAGGGTAGGGAGAGAGAGAGAGGGAGAGAGAGGGAGGGAGAGAGAAAGAGAGAGAGAGAGAGAGAATGTGTTATATGTTATATCCTCGACCTGCGACCGGTCTCGAGATACGACCGGCTGCAGGTCTTCCAGGCTGCCTCTTGGAGCCTTGGCAACAGGCTGTAGCAAGGCGGCCAAACGACAGACGCGCCTGATTGGCTAAGGCGCGCCTGGACCTTGCTGCAGCCTGATTGGCTTTCCCCTTGACAGCTCCAAATATAAAGAGCTGTCAAAGCGCGGGAGCCCCTGTCTACCGCCTATTTCTTGCATACTTGTTCCTACTGATTGTTAAATTGCCTAAAATAAAAGGCTGTTGTTTTGAGCAAACCTGGCTTGGACTCCCTCTATTCTCCACCGTGCAGAGAATCTAACATTATATATATATCTGCACACAGATATCATTCTAAAATGAAGGGTATGTTCAAAGAAATGAATTTCAATTGCCTCTGAGAGAAAGGAAAATGTTATTTAAAAAGGGATTTAGGGTCCCCAGCTAAATTTGCACATGGAAGCATCAGACATGATTTTCTGCCTTGGGTTGAAGTTCTAATGCAAAATAACTATACAGCCATGCATTGAAGATGCTTGGTTTAATTAGGAAATGTTTTAAAAGTCATTACTAACATTTAAGAGCTGAGTTGAAGATATTATCCATTTTCAATAGATACTGTACATAAATGAGACTGAAGATAAATCAAAGAACCTTAGTTCTAAGTAATTCAGATCAGGTAAAATGCCATAGGTATTGCTAAATTTAAACTTCCCGTTAAAAAATATTTTCTAAACACTTTTCTAAACTTCCTTTCTTTTTTAGACAGGAACAATAATTAAAACACAAAAGATAACCTATGAAAGATTTACCTTTAGAAAATAAAAATAATCTCATTATTTTGTAATTTAGACAGCACTGAAATAAAACACTTCGGGCAATATATTGGTGTCAGTATGTATCTGCTTGTTCCTTATGGAGATTTTGCTGAGCTTCAATAGAAAAAGAAATAGTGTGCTTCACAGTTTACTTGGCAATATCCATACCAACATGTAATGTGCATTCCCTTCCCACTCTATTTATAGGAGCAATACTGAAGCCTTTGATATAAAAATAAGATGAGGGCAGGATTTTCTTTCTGTAAATCCCACCTGAGCCATCAACTTCAGATATTTTTTTAATTGCTGACTTATTCCACATATCTGCTTCTCCGCATATTTGCCTTTATCTTTTTTTTTTTTTGCAACAGACTGCATCTACTCTTTCATGAGAATACAGCCTAATCATTCACAATTTGCATGCACATTAGGGCATGCAAGGTAGAAAGAAGATCATTGTGCTAGGTTACTATGCTATTAGTTAGAGAATTCACAGGCATATTGTGTATTAAGTAGGTCAATTTCTAGAGATATTATTCTAATTACATTTATTCATTAATTTCATAATTCAACCTATTACAGATTTATATTGTATACTTGCACTTTATATTATAGTGACTATTTAGATTTATCTTCTACACATCAACTGAAGTTAAGGTTGAATTCATCTGTAAAATTTAAATCTCTATAGTGACTGATAATAAAGGGGGAAAATGATTCTTCAGTAATTTTATAACTTCATCAAATATTTAGACATTGAGGTAGCAGAAACTGTGGGTACTCTTTTTATAGTAAACAGTAATAACACAAAACTATTATTATTATTATTTTACTACTGGTTCTGTGGGTGTAGTTTGGTGGGCCTGGCAGGGGAAGGATATTGCAAAATCTCCATTCCCTCCCGACTCTGGGACCAGCCAGAGGTGGCATTTGCCGGTTCTCAGAACTACTCAAAATTTTCAATATCATTCTCCAGAACCTGTCAGGACCTGCTGAATTTCACCCCTGATCTAACTGCTTATCATACAGGGGTATATTTGGAGTTGCCTGTACTCCCTCAGAATACTTTTCTTCACCGTACCAAGTGCAAATCCATTTTTTTTTTCATTCCAAACTTATGCATGCCTCTCCCATCATATATAATTCAGTCTCCTTCTGGCTCGGTGTTCAGAGCAATATAATGCTAGTGGACAGACAGGCAAAACAAGAATTCTGCATCCATTTAACCCATTACCGTGTTTTCCCCAAAATAAGACAGGGTTTTATTTTCTTTTGACCCCCCCCCCCGAAATAAGTGCTTGCCCTTATTTTCAGGGAGGTCTTATTATTTTTGAGGTGCAGAAGGCAGTGAGCATGGTTACCTCATGGCTGCTGCTGTGTTGCAATATTTTCAAGGAGGGCTTATTTTCAGGGGAGGGCTTGTTTTAATGCATGCGCTCAAAAGCCTGATTGGGCTTATTATCCAGGGAGGGCTTATTTTTTGGGGAAACAGGGTACTTTTCCCCTCAATTAAGTTGTAAAGAATAAAAAGTATATCTATGACCCCATAACCTGTACAGAAAATTTTAACAGGGCAAAGCAGCCGGCAAAAAATATAAACTACCAAGTATACCTTTGTAAATACAAAGTTTTTCTGTTGAGAACACTGAACTGTAACACCTGTGCCCTTAAAATTACAATTTGACTCTGTTTCACAAAAGGAATCACTCAGAATAAATGGGTGAACTTACTTAGATCATCCCTATGTATTTGCTCCAGTGGATTTGGATAGAAAATGCACTTTAGTTTGCCAGTGACCTTTTTAATCAATGAAAAACAGAGGTTGTGTTTATTTTTAAATACTTTCAATTATCAGGGTCCTAATGTGAATTTCCTAAGTGTTCTTTCTGCTATAGTAATCAACTGCAATCATTATCCTTTTTTGTCTAGTTAGTCTTCCTGCTATGATTTAAATGGTATGTTTTGCTTCCCCTTTAATCATTTTTTTCTCAGACCTTTATGCTAGTGTCTGTAGGCATTCACTGGAATCTAATTGTTGATTATATATACAGTTATTATTTAACTATCTAATGTAACAATTAATACGCCATTTATAGCATTCACAATGATGTGTAATAAGAGCAGCATCAGAATAATTCAATACTTTTTTTAGAAAACCGGACAATATTTTTCTTTATTTTTTTCTGCTTCACATCTACATGCTAATAACACTTTTGTCTGTGATACTTTATAAGATTGTATTGAGCAAAATACGGCATCAAATGGCAAAACTTTGCCAACAAAGGTACCTCAAGTGGGTGAACCTAGAGGATGCTGGGATCCATTATTCCTGGGGGACTACAATTTGGGAATGTTGTGGCTACTTCAGTGCCACAACAACTTCCAATTACACTTCACAGAAACACATAGATTGTGTGGCATGAGGGAAGATGGAAGGTGTGTATCCAGGGGTGGGATTCTACCGGTTCAGACTGGTTTGGGTGAACCAGTAGTTCCAAAAACCAGCTGGGAGCAAACAAATTCGCTCCCAAGAACAAGTGGGTCCGTCTGCCCAGCCTCCCCTGCATTTTACCTACCTTTATCTTCTCAACTGAGTCACTCGGCAGAGTGGATTTCTGCACCTCAGCTGTTTCCTTCCCAAGCAGTAATCCAAAAGGTAAGCCTTCTCTAAAATGAGTGTGCGCTCAATGAACCGATTGTTAAACCAGTAGAATCCCACACCAGTGTGTATCCCTAATCTACTTTTCCGCCTGCCACTGGTTCCTGTGCCCAATTGGCTGGCAGCAAGGCCTGACAGGCAAGCAGCCATTGGCTGCTTTGGATTAAGACTTATATCTGAAATCTCTTAATGGTGGTGATCATGACAGAAGGAGGAAGTAGTGTCTTAGATCCCTGATAGTGAGCTAGGGATGACTGAGGATGCCAATGGATGGCATATCTTCCTCTCTTCAGGGTGGGAACTGGATATATATTATAATAGCATTATAATATGTATGGAAAGTAAACATATTCATTGGGATCAAGGCAGTGGTGGTTTTAATTTATTTTGCTACCGATTTGCTCGCACAACGTTTCTGCATATACACTACATGTGCAGCAGCATCCAGGTGGTTGGGCGGAGGCTCCCGCTGCTGCCACTTCTGGTTTGCCCAATCCGGAGCAAACTGGCAGAAACCCACCTCTGGACACAGGTTGTCTAATAAGGAATGTTATTAACACTGTAACCTAGCGCTATCATCGAGTGTTGTATCTTATGATTCTTGTCGAATGTATTTTTTCCTTTTTATGTACCCTGAGACCATATGCACCAAAGAAAAATTCCTCGTGTGTCCAATCACAGTTGACCAATAAAGTATTCTGTTCTTAAAGTATTACATCAGAGTTTAAAAAAATAAGTTTGGATACGCAATTAGCCTCCAGTCACAATACAATTGCCCAGGTGTAAACTTTGTATTTCTTGACACCCACAATTAAAATGATAAAGCTTCTGTATAAGTTTTTGAGATTGTTCTCCATTTTAGGCATTGACTTAAAATTCAAGCAAAATGCACAATTTTGGGAACTGTAGGTGACAGGAAGATCGGGAAAGATGTAAGCAGCAGCAATAAAAGCAAGTCCTCAAGATTACAGACAAAAATAAGTACATAGTGTTGATGACAGGGTAACAATAACTATCTAAGTGATAGTCAGGAATGCTCACCTGATTATTAATCTATTATTTCAAGTTGATTGAGTGGGCAGTAGACTTCTTTTCCCTTTATCATTTTCCTTCATTCTCCACCCCATTCTGAAGAAATGCAGAAACCCAAGAGGTTGCTATGCACATTTTCTTAAACTCTTGCAAAGACCAGCCCGCGCTGCATCTCTGGCAGCCAAAATGGGGCACGGCAGCCTCCTGCAGCACACTGCCAGACAAAACAGGGTGTGGGGGAGAAACACATGCCCCCCACGCCCCATTTTTGGGCTGGATGGCCTCTTGCAGCACTCTGCTGGCCATAATGGGGCATGGGGGCCCTGCCCCCAGAGAAATACAATGCTGAATCTGGCCCTCGATGAAATCCAGTTTGACACCTCTGACCTAAAGTATCTGGGCTTCCGGCTGCCTTTAAATCCAATAAAATGAACAAATAGATTTTACAATTACATTGTCCACAGAATTCTTATCTCTGTCAAAAAGATTTTAAACATCTGCTAATTTTCTACATTTTCAGCTTTATTTAATATATCAAATCAATTCAGAATTAGTACTGTAATATGTTGATTTGGGAGAAGGCTTTAAAATTTACATGTTCATTTTACAGCACTGTTGGAACTCATTAAAGCAACTACATTTTTTACAGATTACAAAACTACTGTAAAAGGAGTTCCTGTTAAGCAAATTATGCATAAATTGAGGCTGTATGATTTTCTGACTGCAGTTGCCTGGTGAATGTGTGGTTACATAAATTAAAGAAACAAATACAACTGACTGTTTCATTGTTTTAATGTTATTACTGAAAGATACATTATTATTTCTAAGAAAGGGACCTGTGAACTTCAGCATCAGGAAATAAGATATGACAATCAGAAATGAACTGAAATTGTTTAATGTAATGTAATTTAATTTAATAATTTTAACTCATGTTAAAATTCTATGAAGACTTGGGCAAGTCCTTCCTGTTTCAATTTCACAGGCAGATAAAACTTAAGAATAACCATAAATTGTGAACCTGAAAAATATTAAAAATACCTGAAATAATAAGCTGCTTCTGGATTCAAGGAGATCATACCAAAAGAAGAAATACCAAAAACAAGGATGAACGAAGCCAGAATTAGTTTAAATGTGTGTATCTGAAAGTGCTTATTTAGAAAGTTTAGTGGGAAAGTGTAATCATTTAGTGTGTCATGTGATAAAATAACTACTCAATTTCCTATTCTGAAGCTAATTATTGACACATTATTTCAAGATTCCCATTCTTTCTTAAAATGCTTTAAATGTGACTCCAGCTGAGCTTGGCTTATATACAGGGTTTCTTTTAAAGATAATTTTGTTCTGTTAACCAGGATGTCATTTTATTCAAAATGGGATTGATAATAATTATGACAATGTAACAAAATTAAATGGATAGTATCCATTCATATCTATATTTTTGTTAATACACAACAAAAGGAATGAGCTCATTCCTAAAGGAATGAGCATTGTCTTATATTTTCTCAATTTTTGTATAACATGTATCTTAAAAGTTTGAAGAACTGATGCCATCTCTAATGGATAAACATCAAATATTTATTCATCCAACTGTTTATTAGTTATTTGCAGTGATAGTTTTCTTACAATATATCTTTCTACCTTTAAAAAAAAAAACAAGGATACTGAGAAGGGGATTAAAAATACTATTCCTATTCTCTTCTCTTTCATATTACTGACCTAGAAAAAAAACCACAAACCATCTACAGAAATAAATCAAAACCCTCTCTACATTAATTTAATTGCACCAGCGGCAGTTAAGTAGTCCCTTAAGTAATTTAAGCTTCGTTCTTTAGGCGGGTGAAAGCCTACAACAGCATCCCCTTGGGAATAGAAGTTGGAGAACAAGTCAATCATGATCTATTTCTCTTTAAAGAGCTTTCCTCTTTCACATAAAGAACAGTCATCAGTTTCCTATGATGTCAAGCATCATGCTTTCAAACAAGGATACAATGCCAGATACAGCTAAGCGTCCTTGCAAATTTCTAATTTTCACCATCTTTAATAACAACTCAAGAAACTATAATGCCAGCAACATAACAGAATTCTGGCAATGTTACTAATAGTATGGTTTAAGTGATCAAATTATTGTCCCGCCATCAATAATACTGTATTTATTGAATAAATAATTGTAGTTATAAACTGACAAAATAAAAAAGAGGGGAATTAAAAAGGAACCAAAAACTGCCCTGTGAAATTAACATAATGATCTAGAAAGCAGCATAGCAATAAAATATCCAGGATAACTGCCTCCAAGAAAAAAACACACTCAGGTTTTCAGCTGGATACCGTTGTAGGTATCACAACATTATTAATACAACTCTACAAGTAAAGTGGCTTTTTTAGGGCATTCCATTACTATGTAAACCTTTCAGTGTGATTCACTGGTCATTAAGGTACACATTTTTTGGTAATCTGTCCCAATCAGAGGTGGGTAGCATATAAATTAACAACCAGTTCGCCCAGCACTGAAAAAGTGAGCACTCATGTGCACACTTGCTTGTCTTCCATGCAGATGCTTTGCTCGTGAGCACCTTGCCCGCATGCTTGTGGCATCAAAAACAAGGCTAAATAGGACAGCATAGCGCCAGGTGGGTGGGTTGCAACTACCAGTTTGCCTGAACCGGTCCAAATTGTCAGCAGCCCACCACTGGTCCCAATCCATAAACTCAGGATGGTGCAGAACAGAATAAACATACAAACAGGATTGTATAAAATTAAAAGCTAACCCATGCTGAATGCCACCAAACAACCATCTGTAATTTCAGTCCTGACAGAATATATATTTTGTGTATATAAGGTCAAACATTCAATCAAGGAAAGGCTGGAAAACTTGAATCTAAAATTTAGGGACCTATCAATCCTCTTGAATCAGTGGTGGGTTTCTGCAAGCTCTCACCTACTCGCGAGAGCCGGTTGGTGAAATTTAGAGAACCGGTGAGAGGGGGTTCCCCGGCGTACCTGGAAGTAAATCTGGCCCACTGCTGCCAGTGACCCAATGGAAAGGAAAGGAAAGGAAAGGAAAGGAAAGGAAAGGAAGGAAGGAAGGAAGGAAGGAAGGAAGGAAGGAAGGAAGGAAGGAAGGAAGGAAGGAAGGAAGGAAGAAAGAAAGAAAGAATTTATCATCACAATTGAGTCCAAAATTTTGGTTGCTAAGCAAGAGCGTTGTTAAATGAGTTTCACCACATTTTAAAAGGTGGCCACTCCCACCCTGTCACATGACTGTCAAGCCACGCCCACAAAATAGGCCACACCTACAGAGTAGGTTCTAAAAAATTTGAAACCCACCACTGTCTTGAATAATGCATTTTCTTCTACAAGAGTCTAAATTACATCATTCCACTTGGGCAGGTAGGGGTCAACTTATGACAATTGAGCCCAACATTTCTGTTAAGTGAGACATTTGTGAAGTGAGTTTTTCCCCATTTTACAACCTGTCTTGCCACAGTTGTTAAGTGAATCACTGCAGTTGATAAGTTAGCAACCCAGATGTTAAGTGAATCTGGCTTCCCCATCGACTTTGGTTGTCAGAAAGTCACAAAAGGGGATCACCTGACCCTGAGACAAAGCAACCGTCATCATATGAACTAGTTGCCAAGCATCTGAATTTTGATCATGTGAACATGCTACAATGGTCATAAGTCACAATTTTCAATGCCGTTGTAACTTTGAATGGTCACTAAATGAACTGTTGTAAGTCCAGTACTACCTTTATCTTTAGAATTTTGTTCAAACTAACCAATGTTTATTGAACTACTGTACTCATTTGCCTATGGATAATCAGATAATTGTGTGCTTACTTATTCTACGTTCCTTATAACTGGAATGTATGACATACAAAGTTGCCTTATATGCGAGACCGTCTCCTGCCCCATACATCCCTTAGACCGATACGCTCCCACAGAGAGGGCCTTCTCTGGGTGCCGTCGGCCGGACAATGCCGGCTGGCGACACCCAGGGGAAGGGCCTTCTCTGTGGCGGGTCCTGCCCTGTGGAACGAACTACCGCCTGAACTCCGTACCATCACCGACCTCCGCCTCTTCCGCCAGTGTCTAAAAACACACCTGTTTCATCAAGCCGGCCTAACCTAGCCTCCGCTGTGACTAGTATAGATAGTTTAAAAATGGGGGATTTTAAATTGGTTTTAGCGCAGGTTTTTGTTATTTAATAGGTTTTAAATTTGTGTATTTTGTATTACTTTTGTATGTTGTTTTAAATTCCTGTGCGCCGCCCTGGGTCCTTTTGGAGAAGGGCGGGATACAAATTGAATAAAATCTAAAATCTAAAATCTTATGCTAAATTGAAGAACTTATTTTCCTGTTCTTACATACTCTGCTTTGAATGGCAATGACATTCAAACCCTTGGCATCCAAGATCACGTTTTAAAAGAACTACGGACTAAATCAGGCACCTTGCACATATAAAACATGTACTCTGTCAGCAGACATTAGATCTATCTTTCTCAATATCTAGTCTCCCAAGTAGATTAGCACATATAACATGAAGGTCATCCTGCAAAAAATAGTACATCACAGCAATGAAGAATTTAATAGGATTCTTTTTCCTTTGACACTATTGTCTCTACAAATAGTTCTTGTATTGAATAATTATGTGGGGATTAGGAAAAGCTAATAAAAACTTTCTTGAAAGAGAATTTGAGATAATAAGATAGAAATGTTCCTGGGGGAGCAGATGCATCTGGAAGCAGTTTAATCAAACTTGATTAAGGGAAACATTAATGCAACCTATACTTTGACATATATATTGCGATTTTAAAAGATCCACATTTTATAGCATTTCATTGAACTCAACTAATGGTAAAAAATATTTTGTATCCCAGTTGCCACCAGTGTCATCTGAAATGGCATTCATCCCCAAGAGTTGTCTATGATAATTTAGTACTTCTATTACCTAGCATTTATAATCAATATTAAAGCACTTGCATCTGAGAGTTTTGTTCCAGGTCAGAAACACCTTCACTCTTAAGCATCTTATATATACATCTTATTGGTGGGAGCCCAGTTGTTAACCCTTGAGTCTCTAGATTTTCGGCATTCTCCTCATGATATAGTTTGTAGGCAACATTCAGAATGTATCCATCCTTCTCTTCCATTCAAAGAGTAAAGCAGTGGTTAAAAATCTGTAGCGATTCTCAGTCATCCAGGTCATGGTTGTCCCAAAGGTGCTTTTTAGGAGGCAACTGGACTTCCTGGTTTTTTTCTTTTGAAGATGTTTATATCCTTACAATTTATATTGATATTGTTTCCTGATAGCTTATTTGTACCCTATGATTATCATTAAGTGTAGTACCTTATGATTCTTGGCGAATGAACCATGTCTTTTTATGTACACTGAGAGCATATGCACCAAAGACAAATTCCTTGTGTGTCCAATCACACCTGGCAAATAAAGAATTCTATTCCTATTCCACTCCACTCCATTCGGCTCTATTTTGTTTCTCATGCAAGAAGCTTCTTCAGCTCTCACAGCTCTTCCATTCCCCACTATCCTGTCAGAGCTGAAGAAACTTCTTGCATGAGAAGCAAAACATCTTCAAAAGAAAAAGAAGAAGAAAGTCCAGTTGCCTCCTAAAGAAGCACCTTTGGGATAAAGCACTGGTTGCATGCTGTTTTGTTTGCATGCTAGGTCTGCTATTGGTAGCTGTAGGGAGCAGAGATTTCTATTTAGTGTTCCTATATATCCTCAGGATTCTGACACTAACAGAAGTGAAGATGACCACAGCTCATGATTTTAACAGTTTTGGAAAGTGGAGAGAGTGATGATATGGAAGTAGAGTGACACTAATACATTGCAGGAAGCTGTCAAATGCCAGCTCTAGGGGCAGATAATACTTCTCCACATAGCATGAAGTGCAATGAAATAGTTAATCCTGTGCATGGCCAACATTGCAAGCAGAAATCATCTCACAAATATTTCAAGCAACATAAGCACCATAATGTGAAGACCAGCCTTTCAGTCAACATATTACAGGTGAAACTCAAAAAATTAGAATATCATGCAAACGTTCATTTATTTCAGTAATGCAACTTAAAAGGTGAAACTAATATATGAGATAAGACTTATTACATGCAAAGCAAGATACTTCAAGCCGTGATTTGTCATAATTGTGATGATTGTGGCATACAGCTCTTGAAAACCCCAAATCCACAATCTCAAAAAATTAGATTACATGTAATCAATAAAACAAGGATTGTACATAGGACAATATTGGACCTCTGAAAAGTATAAGCATGCATATGTATTCAGTACTTAGTTTTGCCCCCTTTTGCAGCAATTACTGCCTCAATGTGGCGTGGCATGGAAGCTATCAGCCTGTGGCACTGCTGAGGTGTTATGGAAGACCAGGATGCTTCAATAGCGGCCTTCAGCTCTTCTGCATTGTTCGGTTTCATGTCTCTCATCTTTCTCTTGGCAATGCCCCATAGATTCTCTATGAGGTTCAGGTCAGGCGAGTTTGCTGGCCAATCAAACACAGTAATCCCATGGTTGTTGAACCAGGGTTTGGTGCTTTTGGCAGTGTGGGCAGGTGCCAAATCCTGCTGGAAAATGAAGTCAGCATCCCCATAAAGCTCATCTGCGAAAGGAAGCGTGAAGTGCTCCAAAATCTCCTGGTAGACGGCTGCGTTGATCCTAGACTTAACGAAGCACAGTGGTCCAAATTCCTGTTGCTCAGTGGTCCAAAGTCCTCTTTTCTGATTATAGCAGCTTTTGCATCTCATTTGAAAACCAAGGACCCAGAGTATGGAGGAAGAATGGAGAGGCACACACTGTAAAATGCTTGAAGTCCAGTGTGAAGTTTCCACAGTCTGTGTTGATTTGGGGAGCCATGTCATCTGCTGGTGTTGGTCCACTGTGCTTCATTAAGTCCAGGGTCAACATAGCCATCTACCAGGAGATTTTGGAGTACGGAAATGGGCCTGGATGACCACCTGAGCCTATGGAGGCCATTTTCGCCTTCCCAGAGGCGCAAGGAAAGCCTCTAGAGCTTGGGGAGGGCAAAAATGCTCTCCCCGTCATGGTTCAGGATGTTAACTAGGACACACTGACCATGGCCATACACCCCAGCAATTGGGCAGAGAACCCCTTGCTAGAATTTTTGAAGCTCACCCGTGTGAGCCTTGTGAGGAGTACCTCAAAAATGACTTGGACTTTAAAGCTTAGAAGAGACAAAGAGAAAAAGGTTACATTTATATTTTTTGTCTTGCTATTTATTTCCCCTATTGTGAGACACAGGAATTGCTATCTGGAATCCAGGAGTTCCATAATGATCTGAACTAGTGGCTATGAAGACTAGGAGTACTTGAAGCATCAGCGTTTGTTAAGGAACAAGGAATCCAGTTTAAACAGCACAGATCTGATTTATACAACTTCAAGAGAAACCATACATTTTATCTTCTTTAGAAAAGCAAACACTTTGGAGCTCAGCCACACATTTTCTGGAGCATAGCCAATATTCATCTCTATTTTGTGACTAATGCTAGAGAGCTTAACAGTCTGTCTGTGAAGGCATATTTTTGTCGAGCTCGGAAACTCTCAGCACATACCTGTAGAATAAATATACACAACAATAAGGTAGAAAAATAATTCCATCATGTTGCTGAATTTCATTAAGCTTGCAATCTAATGAGTACTGATTGTTTTTGGTGGTTGGTAGTAAATTCAATCTGCAAACGATTTATTCTCTGCAGATATTACTTTATTTATGAACTTCTGAGTTGTGAACTTTCGCCAGTATAAACAAAACCACCTGCAACTCCAAGCTAGAAGAATCTGGAAGTCGGAAGTAGCCAGGAAAAGGTTAATTTCCAGTGTGCCACTTACCTATGTGATGCCACAGAAACTAATGTTTTCCAGCCTTCTCCCAACTTCTGTTCACCTTGTATTCGCAGATCCACACACATATTGCTCACTGTTCAGTTATGTGTGATGTGTAGTAACTGCAGACATCTATAATTAACTGCAACCTAATGGGAGGAGGGTGCAGGGTGAAGAAGTGCCAATCAGCAGTGGAGAAAATAGGAGGGAGGAAGTGTCAAACTCAGCATGTTCCTATGGTACGATTCATTTCATGATCGGAACAATTATTAAGAAATAAGACAAAATCACTTACTGTGTGTAAAGTTCAGTGTCTATGCAATCCATGACAATGAGCAAGAAGAAAGGAAAAGTGATGGAAAACACGGAGACAGTGCTCAGCATATGGATCAAAGATCAGCATCAACAGTATGTATGCGCTTAGCCTAATGCTCACCCAAGAAAACTCTGAGTTTGTTCTGTGACTTGTATCAGAATGCTGGTGAAGAGCCAAACTGATCTAATGGTTAAAGCCCCAGACTAGAATTTGGGTGACTGACCTATAAGACATGAAACTAGCTAGATGAATTTGGACCAAACTCTTTCAGCCTAATTCACTGTTATTGTGGGACCTTGAGTGTTTAAAAAATAAAAAATAAAGGAGGTGGATCAAAATAAATAAAACAAAGGCACTGCTAAGAACACATTAGTTTCAAGTCATGGAATAAGCTCTACTTCCTTCATCTTAAGGGTCATAAAAACCTGCATAACATGAAAGTGAGTGGTGAGGCAGCGTGAAGTGGATGTGGGAAAGGGAATTCTCAGAAATGTCAAGGAGATCATTATCTTTACTTTATACCAGTGGTAGTCAACCCAGTCCTTACCGCCCACTAGTGGGCGTTCCACCTTTCATGGTGGGAGCAAGGGGTTTTGTCCGATGCTGAAGCACTTTTCTTTTTTTAATTTAATTGACTTCCCTACTTTATAAATCATCATTACTGAGGAACCGGTGGGCGGTTAGAAAATTTTACTACTAACAGAGATACAAAAGTGGGCGGTAGGTATAAAAAGGTTGACTACCCTTGCTTTATACCATGAGTCGTGGTGGCACAGTGGTTAGAGTGCAGTACTGCAGGCTACTTCTGCTGATTGCTGATTGCCAGCAGTTTGGTGGTTCAAATCTCACTAGGCTCAAGGTTGACTCAGCCTTCCATCCTTCCGAGATGGGTAAAATGAGGACCCAGATTGTTGGGGGCAATATGCTGACTCTGTAAACCACTTAGAGAGAGCTGTAGAAGCACTGTGAAGTGGTATGTAAGTCTAAATGCGATGCCACTTGCTCCATGAAATATTTAATGTGGATGAAACAGGGCTTTATTAAAAGAAAATGCTCAGGGAATAATAGTATTCTTCAAAACATATTATCTTTTGTTGAATGCTTAGAGAAATAGTTTAGGAACTGAAGAAGACTCCTAGATGTTATTGCACCAGTTTTAGAGGGATGCAGTGGCTCAGTGGCTAAGATGCTGAGCTTGTCAATCAGAAAGGTCAGCAGTTTGGCAGTTCGAATCCCTAGCACTTCATAACAGAGCAAGCTCCCATTACTTGTCCCAGCGTTTGCCAACTTAGCAGTTTGAAAGCATGTAAAAAATGCAAGTAGAAAAATAGAGACCACCTTTGGTGGGAAGGTGAAACCATGCACCTTGGGTGTTTAGTCATGCTGGCTACATGACCATGGAGATATCTTTGGACAGCGCAGGCTCTTCGGCTTTGAAACGGAGATGAACACCGCCCCCTAGATTCAATAAATGACTAGCAAGAATGTGCGAGGGGAATCTTTACCTTTACACTGATAGTCTGCTTTCATCATTATATTTCATATAGTCAAACCAACAGTAAGGGGAAAAAAAGATAATCTTTTTTAGAAGATGGAAAAATAAAGTTTCCTTGGTTCATTAACACGAAGTAACACTGACTTAAATAATAAATAAAATTGGTTTTCCTTTTCCACATGAAACCTTTCACATGGAACTTAAATTATTCCATTTCATATCAACCCTAGTCATGAAATAATTTTCTGGCTCTTATCACTAAAGTTGTTTCAAATAGCCATGATCTCAGGCTGAATCTTTTTTTCTTTTTGTTTGGTATTTATTTTTCCTTTCACTTCTCCTCAATCAAGAAGAAAGATGAACAGCTGCCTCTACAGTCAACTTCAACTTTGCTTCATACATCAAACAATAAAAAGGGCAATACAGTAATGCAATTTATGCCTCCCCTTTGAGAGTTCAATGCTTGTGGGGTCATGGAATCAAGGTAGGAAAAAGATGTTTTTTCTTGTTTTATCTGAATCTAATGTTAGTTTATGCTACTGTATGGTTTACAATGAAGAAAAACCAAAGGAAATCTTTTAAAACTATATCCCAAAATATGAATGAACTGAAAATGCTTTGACCAAAAATAATTTAGCTGTGAAAAAACAATGGAAATAAAACAATCAAGTTTGAATTTTTTTTTAAAAAAAACATTAACTTCATCCTAATGATTCATTTTTTAAAACAAAATCAATGACATTTAGTTGTATCACCTCTGGGACTAATAAAATACAGTCCTGTTATACACAATATAAAAACATGATGTGCTTTATTTATGGCTCAGATAGTTTAGCTGCAGCATGTTGAAAGAGTAAAATGTGGTGCTTTTGAAGTTATAGCTACTAATAGCCTGATATGATACTGATGAAAAAGAACAAGAAGTTAAATTTTACAGCTCAATGCACTTCATTTTGTCTCTCATTCAATGACAGAATTCAATATGGTCTAGCTTAGAGAGACAGCATCATGCGGGAACTGTCACCTAAGGGAGTTTATATGTCTTGAATTTTTTTCACAAAAGTGAAATGGAATGACAGCAAAATAAAATGATGCTTTTAACTCAAGTTGGTAGATCAGAAAAGTCAATGAAAACATTCAGAGTTAGTTTAGGCCTTTTGGTGATAGATCTTTCCAGGAGTACAGCTGCAACTTCTCAAGTACTGAAATGCTTCAAGAGCAGGGAATGATGCAACACATCAAACCAGAAAGCAATATCTCCACAGAGGATAAAATAGGTTAAAAGAAATACCAGCTTTGTTGACATCACCTAATAAAGCTATATGACACTTCTCCATCCCCACCCCCTTGGAATTATGGTCTGTAACAGTAGCACAGGACAAGGACTATTCTCTTACCGACAAATAAATATATGGAAGAAGGAAGCAAATAAGCAACAGAATCTACCCAGAAAATTCTTGCCAAGAAAAGGCATCTAAATTGATTTCCTTTTAAGTCATAATTTGGTAGATTTTCATATGTAAACCTGATTATTCTCACAACCTTTATCAGTTTATGATAGAAAAGTAAGACATGAAAAGATATTGAAAATATAGTTAGTATTACCTTTTATTGCGGCAATAATATTCTGGTACTAATCTAATTGTCCTGTTATTATCAAGCCATACCCTTTTTGTCATTATTTTCACCCTGACAATGTATTTTAGGTCATTAGAATGTCCTTCCAATTCTGTAAAAACTTTACCATAATATTCTCTTTAATCGTTATTAAGAAAACTATACAGATATCACTATCAAATAACAAGGAATTCAGGCTGATTCTAAACTTTACATTTTTATAGCTTTATCGTATCACTCCATATTCTATTCTATGGGCTAAAAGAAAGCAGTCTTAGTCAATTAATAAGCCAGAATTGTAAATAAATTGATTCCAGTCAAGAGTACGCATATGTTGCCAATCTTTCATTAAGCTTTCCTGCTTAGTTAGCTTGCTCAAAAATTCTTCTGTGTGGTTCTATAAAAAGCAAAACAGGTCAGACAAATTTCTTATAGAGACACTGTTTTGGTTTGCATTCCTTGCCTGCTGTTATCTCCTTAACCTTAAATAAACAGTTAATTTCCACAGTAACTGTGTACAAGTAGTCTTCAACTTACTACAGTTCATTTAGTGACCATTTGAAGTTACAGCGGCATTGAAGAAAGTGATGTATGACCATTTTTCACGCTTGTGACTGCTATCCATCCCCATGGTCACATGATTTACATTCGGATGCTTGACAACTGACTCACATTTACGATGGCTTCATGACGGTTGCAGTATCTTGGGGTCATGTGATCTCCTTTTGCAAGCAAAATCAATGGGGAAGCCAGATTCTCTTAACAACGGTGTTACTAATTTAACAATTGCAGGGATTCGCTTAACAAAATGTGGCAAAAAAGTCATAAAATGGGGCAAAACTCACGTAACAAATTTCTCACTTAGCAACATGAATTCTGGGCTCAATTGTGGTCATAATTTGAGGATCACCTGTATGTGAATGTATAACTGAAACCAGAATCAGGACATAACATGAGGACTACCTATAGCCTATCTACAATACTGATCTATGACATAAGCTGTCCATATTTCTGTTTATTTCATGAATCTGTTTTTTCTTTTTGATACAGTCCCATTATGTGATTGTGTCTTCCATTATTTTTCCCATCACCAAAAATATTTTCAATTATCCTTTTGGTGATTGCTCTTCTTTTTTCCATTAGTTTTCTCATCCTTTTCCTGCTATCCTCATCCTGCCCTCCTTAGAATCCTACTCTAAGTTTATTAACGCCACGTTTCTTAAAAGCCAAGCAATACTTCGACTATATTCAGGTTTATTTTCCCTCCAAATAATTCCAGCATAGCATGTTCATTCCAGTTTCTCCCCTGTTAGTATCATGTTGAAGACAACTAAATTTCTTATGCCTTCCTCTATGCTTTCTTGACAGGCTTTAAAGCTGCCCAGGGGAGAAACAGAAGTGCACAAAATGAATTCATGAAAGCATTTCCTTTCCCCAGGTAAGGAAGGATCCTGTGGTTTTCCTGCAGGTATATTTGCAAAAGAATAAAAAAAAGTCACCTTAGCTTTCATAAGCTTGCTTCGAAGCCCTGAGAATTACGAGCATGAGGCAAACAAATGTTCTCTTTTCTCTCTCTCTCTCTATCTCGCCCCTCCCATTTCTCTTTCCATCTCTGAATAGGTATTTTAAGTTGCTGCTATAATAAAAGAAAAGCAAGAGAAAGGAATTATGATCAGAGGCCATGTGAGAAAGAGCTTTATATTTAATTGAATTAATTCAAGATGACCTAAGGTTGGGCAAGACTAATTTTTATCATCTAATCTATATTTTAAAACATATCATCTGTCAACAATCTGCACATGTTTTAATAAAATTTCCAAGCATGTTGAAGTTAGCAGAACTAATTGTACTTCAAGCTGAAGTGTGAGGAAGGGTGCCTCTATTCGGTCACCGGAGCTGTGACTAGTAATGCAGATGAACATGAATTCACAACTGCTACATTTCTTTAAAAATACTACTACTACAGTAAATATCCTGACTGAATTATGAATGGCCTTGCGTATCTTCAAGAGCAAACAGGTTGAACAGTGCAGACTGAATGATGTTAAAAAAAGAAGTCATACACTAAGAGCTGTAGAAAATTTCTACGGATTTTTTCCTTTAAGGTAGCAGAATGGTAAAGTTACTCAAAACTAACTGAAACAGTAATTAAAGTAAATCTCTCATCTGATGTGATAAGAAAGTAATACATGCAATCTTTTCTTCTACTTTCGCTAGACCATTGTTTTGGACTTCAACTCCCAGAATTCCCGTTGCTGACTAGGGAATTCTGGGTATTAAAATCCAAGCATTTAAAAGTTGCCAAGGTTGAGAAACACTGTTCTAGACAGAGATTAAGATTGAGGATATTTGTAATTCATTTGGGCTTTACGTAGGAAGTCTTCCACTATCTCACTAAATGTTTATAATTTGAAGGTTATAGCTTCCCCTGAAAGGCAAAACAAATGGAACCTTGTCAAAAACAACTTTCTGAACAATATGTCATTGTGTATTTTTCAACAGATCTGGTATTTTCTTAATTTTATTCTTCAGAGAAAGCTGTATTATTTGTTGCATACATTTAAATTATTTCTACATTTGATTTGCTTTTCCATTGATACTCTGGGAGTTGGCTTAATCTCCTGAGGATTTCTACTTTCAAAGATAACATATGCAAATGAAGTTAGTACTCAGAGTAGTAAAGAAAGCTCTGAACTCATCACACTACATTGTTTGGAGTTCTGCTTGTTTGACCAAAATAAATGTCTTTGCCTATTATGGTAGTCCTGAATTTACAACAACAATTAAGCCCCAAATTTCTGTGGCTAAGTGAGATAGTTATTAAGGAGCTTTGCCCCATTTTACAACCTTTCTTGCCACAGTTGTTAAGTGAACCACTGAATTTATTAAGTTAGTAACACAGTTGTTAAGTGAATTTAGCTTCCCCATTGACTTTGCTTGTCAGAAAGTCACAAAAGGTAGCTTACGTGAACCTGAGATATTGAAGCCATCATAAATATGAGTCAGTTGCCAATCGTCTGAGTTTTGATCACATGACCATGAGGATGCTACAATGGTAGTAATTGTGAAAATAAGTCATGTCACTTTTTCAGTGCTGTTGTAACTCTGAACAGTCACTAAATGAATGGTTGTAAGTCAAGACTACCTATGAAGTTCTCCATACAGTGTATATCATAGTACTATAGAATTATAGACAGTTCTTTACGGTTCATATACTTTTTCTCATCTATATATCTTGGGTCATCCTAACATCCATCTAGCCAATTCAGTTTCTCCCAAAACAAATGAAACCATGAGACTAGAAACAGACATTATTCATTCAATCTTCTATGAGAAATAAAAATAGATCTTGCATTATGTTAAACTGTAAGCACATAAATATTAATATAAAATATAAAAATGGTTTTAAAACAGCAATAATAAAGCAACATCTTATTTAAGTTTTAAAATACTTTCAAAGTTCATATTATTATTAATGTAGGTGGCAAAGATAACATGAATAAAAAAATAGATTGTATTATAAATGTCAGTTTTATAGTGAAAGAGCCTCTTACAATATCTTGGAAATTTGTCAAGTTACCACTTTTCCAGATGGGCAAGGTTTATAAATTATGCAGGAAGCACTAATAATGTGAACTGTAGCAGAAGAATCCATGATTTAAAAAAAAACACCCTGAAAATAGATGAAATAGGGAAAGACTTTTAAAATAGAATAACTAAAAATAAATAATATAGGCCACCTAGTTGAAGGTAGATGTAATCAGACTGGCTCACTGCCATCCTGGAAAAAGAAAACCATGAATTATATTCATGTATTTCTGTCTGCCAATAAAATAACAATACATTTAAACTGACCCTCTGGTGTAGTAAGCACACATATGTGTGACTATTTTCTCCAGGATTTTGATTAAAAATATGGAGAAATTGTTCTGAAAAGCAAGGATGCTTTATTCTCTGCAGACTTTGCATAGTAATCAAGGGGCCATGGAATAAAATCCAGAAACTGCTATAAGATAAAATATTTAGTTTTACACTTCTGTGACCTAGCTATATTTTTCTTCTTCATTAATCTTCCTTAAAATTTGATTAATTGAAAATCTTACTAGAATGAGATAATGGTAGTAACTTGTTAAATCATAAAATAAATTACATAGAGAACACAGAAAGTTTTCCACAGGTATCAACCGGTCTTAACAACTGATTAGCAGTCCTCTATCTATCAGGAACATGGAAATAAGGCAACTTTATTTCAATGTCACATTTCAATATCATATTCACCATTAAAAAAAAATTATGATTCCTGTTCCTAGAATATATTTTTTAAAAATATTGTTCTTTGCACAAATTGCATTTGCTGAATTGCTTTAAATCTGCTATCTGTCCCATCTTTTCATTCATTATTGGAGTCTGTTCTGTTCTGTTTTGAATTTAAATGAGCTGATTATTCTGCATATATTACCATGCAAAAATCCAGAATGGCAAGATTATGCTGACACAATCTAGTCAATGAGCTGGAAATATGGAGATGACAGAGGGAGGGAGGAAAGCTAGGGGACATTGGTTCCCATGATCACTTGATCAGAGATGGAATACAAATTCCAGAAGTTCTAACTACCATGGACAAAAATAAAGACTATTTATAGTCCTAGTTATTCAGAATTTGCTTCTGTCTCAGTTTTGGTCGCCACGATGTAAAAAAGATGTGGAGACTCTAGAAAGAGTACAGAGAAGAGCAAAAAAGATGATTAGGGAACTGGAATTCTAAAATATATGAAGAACAGTTGCAGGAACTAGGCATGTCTAGTTTAATGAAAAGAAGGACTAAGGGAGACATGATAGCAGTGTTCCAATATCTGAGGGGTTACCACGAAGAAGAGGGAGTCAAGCTATTCTCCAAGGCACCTGAGGGTAGAACAAGAAGCAATGGGTGGAAACTAATCAAGGAGAGAAACAATTTAGAACTGACGAGAAATTTCCTGATAGTTAGAACAATCAATCAGTGGAACAACTTGCCTCCAGAAGTTGTGAATGCTCCAACACTGGAAATCTTTAAGAAGATGTTGGATAACCATTTGTCTGAAGTGGTGTAGGTTTTCCTGCCTAAGCAGGGGGTTGGACTAGAAGACCTCAAAGGTCCCTTCCAACTCTGTTATTCTATTCTGTTCTATAATTAGATAAAAGTTACACTTCTAGTCTTGTGACTGAAGAGATGCAAAACTCTATACCAGAAGATTCAAAGAACAAAGCAATAAGGAAATCAGCTTAAACTTGATGAGAAAGTGTAGCATGGACAAAATCAGATTGTCCTAAAAGTTATCCCAGTATCTTTCTGCTACCAGACAGAGATTGTTATATTGGAAGCATCCACCCTTAGTTTGAGCACAAATGACACTGGTTCGGCCTGATATTGTAGCTGAGAACAATAGCTTATTCCCAGTGAAATATTATACCACTAATTCTCTTTGATTTCTAAGCTTATGCTCTTTGTAAAACAGATTCAAGCCTTTTCCATGTTTGAAGAGAAAGGACCAGACTTGAAGAAGCAGTGTCAGGAGCTTAGGACTTGATTCTGCCATGACTGATCATGGCATTGTCCTTTCGGTTTGAATGTGATCTACCTCTGAACTAATTCTTAGGCTAGAACTCTTCTTTTCTGAAGAGTTCAGACATTTTTTCTCTGACCCTCATATCACCTGCTACCAAAATTACCTACAAATCAGAGATAAATACTGCACTTAAAAAAATAAAAGAAAGAAAGAACCAATCTAGTATTAGCTAATGATCATCATATGCAAACATATCTACTGATTTACAGAACTACTTGATGGCATAATAAGCATAATGTAATTTTATTTATTTAAATTATAGTGTTCCTCAATCCACTTAACATGAATATAGACAGCCAAAATCTGACTATAACATGAAAGAAAAAGTGTTCCTCTGTTCCATACAGTTTGAAGTTACACATTTTGGCAAAGTTTGCTTTGTATGATAATTACAATGTTACTTTATAAAAATAAAGAAAGAGTATTCTTATGCAATGACTATGTTTAATTAAATGTGAACTACATTAATATCATTACCATTATTCACCTCTGAGATAACACAATTTATCATTTGGTGAACAATTATAAGAAATTAGACGTTAAAAATTGCCTTTAAATATTAATCAAAAATACAAAATGAACAGTTCATGTTTAAATATACTAGGAGAAATGTCAACAATATTCCTAGAAGTTATGTATTAATGTAACATTATGATTTTGCCAGTAATTGAAGCTTAACAAATGTATTCCCACTGTACTAAATAACATTAAAATAAGGAAGGAAAACTATGGATACATCAGCTTTATGCTGTCAATTACATATTCATTTTGTCTATTTAATAATATTATACAAGTTGCTAGAAAGCCAAAAGAATATTGACATGTTTGAACTTTGGCATCAGAGTAGATTCCTTAGAATACTTGGGTAGTCATGTATTCAATGGATCATTGAACAAATCACCTTACAATTTTCATAAATATCCAGGCTCAAATTATCTTATTGTACTTTGAATCCATTATGTAAAAGATCTAAATTTCTGGTGAAGGCTTTAAAGGTAGAAGGAAAGGAAAGGAAATGACCGGTGGCAGGAGGGATGGACTTACAGTAGTTACAGTAGCAGTGAGTACACTGTAATAATATTTGAAAGCCCAGATTATGAAGAGATCATCATTGAGAAAATATATCTATGTGATCACTAAGAGTCAGCAATGACTTAATGTCACATAATAAATAAATAAATAAATAAATTGCAAAGCCAACATTCTTATTTAATCTAGACATACTTAACTTTAAAGCAGTGTCTATGGAGATTTAGAGCAATATAATAGACTTATTTTATCATTAACTTTTCTTTACCATTAAAAGGTAAAAGTGTTTTCTCTCATGCCATTCTTCTACTAACATCTTATAAACACTGGACACAGCCAGTTACCCAAAATGAAATATATTTTAATAATCTATTAAACAATAATAACAATATATTTAATAACAATAACAGTACGATCACAATCGAGCCCAACATTTCTGTTGCTAAGCAAGGCAGTTGTTAAGTCAGTTTTGCCCCATTTTACAACATACCTTGCCACATCTGTTAAGTGAATTACAGTGCTTGTTAAATTAGTATTATGGTTGTTAAGTGAATCTGGCTCCCTGATTGACTTTTATTGTCAGAAGGTCTCATAAGATGATGGCATGACCCCAGGACACTGCAATCATACATGCCATTTGCCAAGCATCTGAATTCCGATTTGTGACCATGGGGATGCTGTAATGATCATAAGTGTGGAAAGCAGTCATAATTCACTTTCCTCAGTGCCATTGTAACTTCAGTCACTAAACGAATGGTTTTGATTGAGGACTACCAAAAGAATGCTCCTTTGTAAGGAGTTTGAGATCTTCAGGCCTTGAATCACTACCACATTCAAGCAGAGTTGGATGAATTCCCTTCATGTCTTCCTTCCCATTCCTACAATACTAGAATCCAAAACTCTACCTTAGAAAAATGGTAGCAAGACCTTCAGCAGCAAGATGATAGAAGAAAGAAGTGGGAACTGTTACCATCTTCTCCCTTTGTGTATTGTTAAAATACTCCTAGATGTAAGTATAGAAAAGATAATACAGCAAAGCATTGGAAGGTAGAAAGATGAGAAGTTAGTGTTAGTGTTATGGTAACACTGTATTGCTAACTAGGGCAGGGGTCGACAACCTTAGACACTCAAAGAAGCCACAAAGGTCCTAAATGGAGGCCCCCACACCCCGTTCAATTCTGGAACCGCCTGGAAGTCTGGTTCCCCTACCATAGAGACTCCTCCCATTCTTTTTCCTCTGCTGACAGGAAGTCCGTTTTCCTCACCTTAGTCTCCTCCTAGCACAGCATCCTTTTTCCTCTATCTTGACCCCTGAACTAGGGCATTCAAAACCTTTACCAGATCAATTATTCAATACAGCTCGTCCACCTGGAACCCACACTGTATATCGGACATTAACAGAATTGAGTGGGTTCAGAAGTATTTCACAAGAAGAGTACTCCTCTATTCATAATCGAATTCCCTATGTGACCAGGCTTGACATTTTGGGCTTGGGCAATCTAGAACTATGCTGCTTGTGGTTCGATCTAAAGATAGCACACAAAATTGTCTTGCCTGTCAATGACCTCTCCAGCTTCAGCCAAAATAATACATAGGCAAACGATCAATACAAACTCAAGGTAAACCACTTCAAACTCAATTGCAGAAAATACACCTTCTGCAACAGAGTAGTAGACAATGCCTGGAATGCTCCACCCAACTCCGTTGTTACAGCCTCAAACCCTCAGAGCTTCAATCTCAAACTGTCTACCATGGGCCTTACCCCATTCTTAAGAGATCTGTAAAGGGGGCATGCATAAGCGTGCCTACCGTCCCTATCTTACTTTCCCCATTTATCTGTATTTACTTCCCGTGTTCATGTTTATGTTCATACCTATACTTATCTTGACAAACAAACAAATAAGTTTCTTCTCCCTGCCACTGCTGGTGTAACTGTCCTTAACCAGAGAAGGAGGAAGGAATGATTGAATTATGTTTAGAGAATCAGGACAGGAAGATCCATTTCCTTTAATCTCAACATCTCTAATTTTAACTTCAACACACCATTGCCACCTTTCTCTTTAAACTGAGTGTTTTTTCTGCATGGAGATTTCCCCCCCCTCAATATTTATTTCAGAATAAAGAGAGATGGTAAAATTATACAGCAACAATGGGGGTTACAAAAATATTTATTGCAGAAGGATTAGTTTTGAGAGATTCAATCTTTGAATATAAAGTATGGATTTTTAGCACTCAAGACTGTCATTCAGTGAAATACAAAACAAAACAATGGAGCAAGTTCAAGAATAAACAGAACTCTGTTATCAAAAAACAGGAATTAGTTTTATAGTGATGATTACTTGCCTTTATTTCCAGAAAACTACAGATACAGCTAGGTAATGAGCAACAGAACACTCAAGTTTCCAGTGGATTGAAGGAACAAAGTAAAACAATTAGGAGAGTAATATAGGTAAATGTAATGCCAGGATTTTACATCCTTATTCAGAATAAAAATTAAGTTATTTTAACTGTATCTGATAAGTTATGCAATGCATAAATATATATCGTTAATTAATTGCAGGTGTGGTTAGTCAAAATGAGAATTGCAAAATTTATTATGTTTTGTTAATATTAATATCATTTTAAATTATCTTTAATAATTGTTACACACACACACATATGGAATTCCAGGCCCAAATCTTAGAGAGCCTCCTTTTCACAAAACATGACTTTAAAATATTTCAAATTGTAAATCATGAATCATTTTGCAGCCCAGGAGACATTTAAAGGTTTAATGGAGGGCAATAACGTAATTAATTTAAAGCAGACAGAAAGACTTTTAACAATATTTCTGTCTGGTTTAAAGAGACATAATTTGAGGAATGCTTATAGCCAGTGTTTTTCATTTTCATATTACAAGCTTTGAGAACCTATAATTTTTATCTTAAGGGGGGATTTTCCCTCTTTGAACAAAACTGCTTGAAATGTAAATTTCATTATTGACCTTGCTCAATTTCCCAAAGACAGAATACTTTAAAAATTTTACCCATTTCTGTATTTAGCACAACTTGTACCAGCAGAAGTAAGACAATATATCCCACAGTAGGAATACAGCAATTTATAATACAATACAATACAATAGCAGAGTTGGAAGGGACCTTGAAGGTCATCCAGTCCAACTCCTTGCCTAGGCAATAGGCCCTATACCATTTCAGACAAATGGCTATTGAACATCTTCTTAAAGACTTGCAGTGTTGGGGCCTTCACAACTTCTGAACAGCTTGCCTCCAGAAGTTGTGAAGGCCCCAACACAGCAAGTCTTTAAGAAGATGTTTGATAGCCATTTGTCTGAAATGGTATAGGGCCTCCTGCCTAGGCAGGGAGACTAAAGACAGTATAAATTTGGCATCACTAAGAAAAAGGAGACCGTCATTATAGCACATCAATAGCCATCCCAAGATAGTCGTAAAGCATCAAATGAGACATAATCCAAAGGCACTGTAATGGACTATGGATGACCTTGGGCAATAGGTGAAGAGATGTTGCCTTGAAACAATCAGAAAGTTTATCCTTCTCAGGAAGATCTGCCAATTACACCAACTATTCCTCCATAGCTGGCAATGTTGAATCTTTCCATCTCTGTGCATTTTGTAATCTCATTGCAATAATCATATACTGAAATAATCTTCCATGGCTTTTCCCCCCCTAAATGTTTATCCATTAGTACTAAAAGGAATAGTTCTGCCTTGGATTGAATATTAATCTTTAAAATCCTTTGTATCAAAGTATGTATTTGAATCAATTTTTTCAGCTTTAGCTGTCCACCTTGTATGATAAAATGTCTCCTTTATTTATGAAATATGAGTACTTTCAAACAGGTGTAAAAATTGAAGAATACTTTCAATCTGATACAGAAAAAAGTGTAGGTGATGACAGCAAAAACACAGTGTTTTAACATAAGGTAAACTTTGAGGCAAGAATCATAAAATCATATAGCTATGGAACCCAAAAGCTTTCTCAGTACAGGAATCCAAATTAAACCATTAAAGCAAGTTAATGGCTATATAATCTCCACCCTAAAGGAGAATATTATTAGCAAAATAAGGATTCTAGCTGGCAATTTGTCTGTGAAGAGATATCAAGGTAATTAAGGTCTCCTATCACCATGACTTTTTTCCTCTTTAAAATATTGGCAATTTACTTTTTCTTTGGCCATTTGCTGAATTTGAAGGTGCTTGTATTTTTGGCAGTTATATCCCCATTATTTTTTTGTACATACTGCCTAACTAAAGAGTGACTTTTCTATTCAGGTAAACTGCTGTATATGCAAATGAATCGAAGACTTTGCAGAATCATTCTTTGGGTGGAGAACCATAAGTGTAAAAATATATTCATACTCATTCATTCAATTTCTATAGGCACCCAACTCAACTAAATGACTCTATAATTCCAAAACAATTTAAACAATTTAAAAGAGATTAAAACAACAAAACACCCACAAAATAATTAAATATAAACTAAATAAATAAATGGAAGAAGTGTGTTAATACTAACAATTGGCAGGCCTTTGGGCTCATCATCTCTCAGGATGTGCTTTCTTCCTATTCATGAGACATTAGGAAATATGTCAGTCTAAAAAAAACTGCTCTCATAGTTGTGTATGTGTGCATGTATTCATTCTCTCCCTCCCTCCCTCTCTCTCCCTCCCTCCCTCCCTCCCTCCCTCCCTCCCTCCCTCCCTCCCTCCCTCCCTCCCTCCTAGAGTAATGATGATAGTTTCTGCTGCTGTTGTCAAGACAATGGCAGTGTGCCAGTGATGCTCCAGCTGAATCCAGGTGGGAGGGGCAGTCCTGCAGCAGACTAGTTTGAATAGAAGGTCTTGCTCTGTTTTATAATGGAAACCATTTTCCTGCTGAATCATCTTGAAGTGCCTTAGCAATCTGGCTTGGAGAGGAAAGTCCTATTCTGAAGACATGTTCTCAATTAACAAGTAAACTATTATGAAGCCAAGGCAAGAAGGCTATGTGTGTTGAGAGTCCTTGGATTTGTAGTTGAATTCATGTCCCAAATAAATAAGCATCCTGCTTTTAAAAGATATGCTTATACTATTTTATTTTATCTTTAAAATGTTTATTTATGACAAGGTTTTTCTTCTATTAAAGGGCAATTTAAATCTTAAATTGTCTTTCTCCTTAGGGGTTAGAAACATTCCAATCCAGTGACAGTCAACACTAATGGAAAGACAGCAAATATTTTTTGTCATTTTCTCTCTCTCCTATAACTCCAGTACTATTTCAAATAAGCCCTTTATCCTCAAGGGTAACTTTTCAGAAAACATAAGGAAAAATATCTTACCACTTTCATTAGAAATAATACCATTCCATGTTCTAAACTAATGACATTATTCTCAACATCTTATAAACATTAGACTTTGTTCAGCTTTCTAGACTTCTTTTCATCTTATTCAACACTCATCAATCGACAAAGTGTAAACAAGACTGTGGTGAACAAGGTTTAACATCTGCTGTATTTTCCCTTCAGACAATTTGAGAGTATAAATTGAGGTTTCCATTTAATATACTGAGCAGGAGAATTTGGTTTAGCATATTTAAGTAAAATAATATGTAGTAGCCCTTGCTTACCAACTATAATTAGAACTGGGATTTCCATTGCTAAGCAATGCAACTGTAAGATGTGATATTATGTGACTGTGCCAAGTTACGACGGCAGTTCCAGCAATTCCAGTTGCTGTTATTAAACATGTCCTGTAAGATTGCAGCATCCCACAATACCCATTTGTTACCTCTTGCTGGGTTTCCCATTGACTTTTAGTTGCATGGCTATAACTACAACTATGACCAAGTTTAAATACTCTATCGTTAACTTTAAATGATTGCTGAATGAATGGACTTTAAGACAGGACTATCTGTACATGTTATCTAAATAGAAGGACTTGGGTCATTAATTGGACCATTAATTTTAGGATCCAAAACTAGACAACACTGCTTATTATGAATCTTAGTTATTTTTAATTAGTTTGTTTCTTTCAAACATCATATAAATGCTTTAGATCTAGTTTTTTATGTTCCGTAGGTATCATTCTTTAAACCTTTTACTGAGTGAAATTGCCTTCCAACACTACTTCATCACATTTCCTGCCAGTAATTTTTTTCTTTACCTGAACTCTATTTCATTTCTTGTCCTTTGATTTTATTTTTTCAATTAATCTCTACGGTGCAATCATAAAGAGAGACACCTGGTGGAAATTAAACTACAAACATAGTATTTGCTTTATCAAGAAAGCAGCAATAGATTCTGTAGCAGATCAGTGGACTATGAGCTTTTCGTTCTGGCCCCTAAAGAGTAATTCGGGCTCCCAAAGAGTAATTATATTAATATTTCAGAATACAGGAGTGGCAATCTAGCATTAATCAACAGACATATTAAGGGCTATAGTTTAAGAGGAACTGCTCTTTCATTCCTTTCATTTTAATTCAAATTTTCAATCTTCTTTTGCAAAGGTACAGAGCACACTCATATATTTGGACTTTGCTCTGACACATTCAGTGTGCAGGTCCATTTTAACTACATCTCCTTTTCATGCACATTCCTCTGTGCATTGAAGTATTAATGTACATGGTTTAAACGTTGATAAAAAGGGAATGTTGAAGTTAGAACCAAATCTTCAAGGTTCTGTTTTGTGCTATCATAAAACACCGATATGTTCTACAAATACAATTTAATCATTGCACAAAATCAAATCCTGATGTGAAAATACAATAATTTCCTGTCTCCTTTTTATCCACAATGAATGTAAACATGAATCATATACAATTCTAGCAACATATGTGAATTTAAGACTCACAACTACTTATTTTCACTCCCAATCTAATTCCAATTATAGCAACTGCATTACAAATACATCAGAGATTAATCCCATACCCAAGTTTTCTGTCCTTTGGGAGGCAGTTAAAAATGGCTCAGTAATATTACATTATTTACACAATGGGTTACATAGGGCTTACATCTCTGAGAAGCTGCTCTTATACAGCCATCCACCCCTGGAAAGGAACATAATACAGCAGTAAGACTAATCAATACAAACTGAAATGGAAACAGCTAGGCTAGTCCACTCAAAAGTGGATTCCCTAGCAGTCCATAGATGGAAGGAAAATAAATCATAAAAGGATATGTACACTATTTTTATGTTTGTTTATAAATTTTAGCAGCTTTGGAAATTCTTTGGATATAACTTCCTACTTTCATCAGTAAATATTACTTTACTTTCTTCTATAAATATTACTTAATTATAGTTCTTGGATTTTTTTGAGTATGCCTAAGTGTTTTTTCCCTGACTACATATTACATGCTAGTAACACTGCTCTGAGCACAGGTAGAACACTTCATGTCCTCCTAAGCGGCACCATAACACTTGATTTGTTTATAAATTATTTTTAAAATTACTTCCATCACAAGATGTATAGTTTTGAAACAAAACTTAGACTTCTACTTATCATTTTTATTTTTTCATCATCCTTCTGATGCATTTTAAAGAAAAAGATAGTGAGTGGCAAACTGGGATTTTTCTGTATAACACATCCATGAACAGAGGACATGTATTATAAACCTGGGCATCGTATTGAAGAAATGTATGGAAGGACACGAGGAAAGAGTGCGAGAAAGCCAGCATGAGAGTTGCATCAAACAGAAGTCAGAAAAGAATATGCACATGGCAATAATTCGCACAAAAGCATACATAACCACTATATGAAGAAGAAAAAGGCTCATTCTGCATCATCATCAATACATCTACCTAGAGCAGGGGTAGTCAAGCTTTTTATACCTACCACCCACTTTTGTATTTCTGTTAGTAGTAAAATTTTCTAACCGCCCACCGGTTCCAAAGTAATGGTGATTTATAAAGTAGGGAAGTCAATTAAATTTAAAAAAGAAAAGTGCTTCAGTATTGGACAAAACAAAACCCCTACCGCCCACCATGAAAGCTGGAATGCCCACTAGTGGGCAGTAGGGACCAGGTTGACTGTCTGTCTGTCTGTCTGTCTATCTATCTTCTATCTATATTTATTTATTTACATTTATTCTAAATCATCAGTAAACGTAATTAATCAAATCCTTAAGGTTCTGTTATTATTCAAAAGACTGAACTACATAAGAATATTGAATATTCTTCAATTCTTTGAGTTTTGTTCTAGACACAAATTGACTTGGTCTGATTAGTATTTAATGACGTATTTCATGCTAATAAGGAACACTTTGCCAGTCCAGTGTAAGTACAATTCATTGGAGAGAAAGCAGGCATAAATATGAGATTTTCTGTTTTAAGATAAACTGTGCTAGTTAAAGTCTATTAGACACTTCCAGGCTTTTGTTCCTTCAAAGACAAGTTCCCTCAGATCAATATAATCTATTATTAACATACACCCACTCAATTCATCCATCTCACTATTCTGCTATATTTGGAGCACAATGTAGGTGCTCAAGCATAATGTTGTTGCTCATCTGAAGGAAATTAACTCATTGTCCACATGTTATTTTGTTCACCCTCTCCTATTTCTGGGCAGAGCAAGCAAAGCACAAATCTGTTAGCCTAGTATACTTGCACAGGTTAACTCTGAAGGAGCTGTATACATTTCTATTTAACTTCCTTCATTTGGAAAGACACAAAGAAAACAGAATGCAAAGCAAAGCAGGTTGTTAAAATTTGTAGCAATAGATACTAAAACAAAGGACAAGAATGTGAATAGGAAACAGGGTAAGTGATCTGAAAGCCAAACAAGTAATAATGGGAACTGAGAATAAAAACGGATTGAAAAACAATGCAAAATACAGGAACTGTGTAACATACAAAGAAAGGGGCAAATCTTAAGAGAAAATGAAATGGGTCATGTTATCTGAAATTACACTATTTTATTTGTTACGTTCTGAAAATGAGAGATAAAGTATACACAGAACGGGGTTGCAAAAATCTCATATTAATAATTGTTGAGTTTTTAGATTCGTCATAGTAATCAGCCCTTTTTATATTTATGTTTGGAGGTAATGCAAGAATCTATAACCCATATAAACCTATGTGCAAACTGATAAAGGAGCTGTTCCTGTCTGTCTTTTATTTTGATGCTGGCTCTAATGTCAGATCTTTGACGTATTCCATAAACCAAAAGGCAATCTATGCCTATGCTAGGACACTTCACTTTCACCTGTGTGCTCTTTTTCTCCTTTTGCTTCTAAATTCTTTGATTTTTTTCCCCTCTCTTCCTATTTTCCCTCCTTAACAAAGATTCAGCTACATTCAATGTTCAGGTGCGTCAAAAGTAATGCCAAGCTCAGGAAATCAGATCAACTCACTGAGTAGAAAAAGTAGTTTCTGATCTGATCACATCTTTAAAAGAAACTGCATTCTCTTGGAAAAAGGCAGATAAAGGCTTCCAGAGTTTAACCTCTGTTGCTTTTTCCCTTGGAGTGACTCCAAGCTAGATTGCCTCTTTACTTCCCTCTCTATTCTAGCCAATGATTCCACCAGGGATTATCGAGCGCATCTTGTCATATTGAATTACAGTCTGGTTTGGAAGCATTACTGCTTCAGACAGGAAGGCAGTGCAATGAGTGGTGAGGATGGCAGAAAAGATTATTGGCAGTTCATTCCCTTCTATCCAGGACATAGCATATAAGCATTGCTTGAACAGGGTCCACAGCATTGTCTGGGACACTACACATCCTCTTCATGACCTATTTTCTTTGTTACTTTCTGGGAAGCGGATTCGTATCTGAAGGAGAACATATAGATACAGTCAAGTTTTGTTTTGTATCAAAGTTGTGAACTCTCAAGCTTCCTCTTTCCGCCATGTATTCAAGATGGACAGAGATTAACATTTATATGTATGGGTGTAGGTATACACATACCTACATATGGAATGGAATGGAATGGAATGGAATGGAATGGAATAGAATAGAATAGAATAGAATAGAATAGAATAGAATAGAATAGAATTCTTTATTGGCCAAGAGTGATTGGACACACAAGGAATTTGTCTTTGGTGCATATGCTCTCAGTGTACATAAAAAGATAAGATACATTCATTAAGAATCATAAGGCACAACACTTAATGATAGTTACAGGGTACAAATAAGCAATCAGGAAATAATCAATATTGGTATAAATCATAAGGATCAGTATAAGTGGGAGGAGATGGGTGATAGGAACGATGAGAAGACTAATTGTAATAGTAATGCAGCCTTAGTGAATGGTTTGACAATAGTGAGGGATGTATGTATATAGCGTGTATGTATAAGTACACTTTTGAGAGCAGAAAACAGATTTTCATTTTTAATGTGTGCCAGTGTACCCACAGTAAAAAATGAGAACAAAGGTTATCTTGTAAATATTAATGCTTGGAGCAATGCAGAGAATATGAAGGCAAGAATATATATACCCTGTAAAACAGGGGTGTCAAACTCAAGGCCCAGGAGCTGGAGCTGGCCTGCAAGGTGCTTAGATCTGGCCAGCAGGACCACCCTGGAAACAGCAAAGGACCAGCCCACGGTGTCTATGCCAGCGAAAAAAGACTGCAGGAGCCCATCACAGTCATAAACGAGCTTTGGACTCCATTTTCACTGGCAGAGAGCTATCAAAACAAACTAAAACAAAAGGAGAAATGTTTCCCCATTTGCATTTGAGCATGCAAGAAGGGGTAGGAAAGGGAAAGAGGAAAGACAAATAAAAAAGAGGGAAGATGGGAAGAGAGCAAGGAAGGAAAAATAAAGAAAGAAGGGAAGGAAAAAGGAAGGAGAATGAAGAGTGAAAGAAAGAAAGAAAGAAAGAAAGAAAGAAAGAAAGAAAGAAAGAAAGAAAGAAAGAAAGAAGGAAGGAAGGTTATAATGATACTGAGGGAGGACCTCAGGGAAGTCTTGTGGCTACCACAGGTGCCCCCAACTTGCTGATCTTGCTCAGGCCCATGCCCACCCCTGGCCATGTCCCCTAGCCATCTAAAGTCAAGAGACAACCATGATGCAGCCTTCAATGAAATCGAGTTTGATTCCCCTGTTGTAGAGCTATACACACACCTGCTTGCCAACTAAGGGAAAAGACTAAATAATTTCACAATTTGATACGTTACACAGTTAAGCACATATGTCTCTAATAGTCATTTGTTCTTTTTTTTTAAAAGAGCAAAGCAATATAGAATTCACCAATCAAGTAGCTTTATAAAAATTTTACAAAATTAGGATTATTTTGAAGATATGAATGAGCATGACATGAAGTGAGGGAATAACATGACAAGTTTCCTCTTACAAAGGTGTTAACATTTAATATAGATTTCCAGCCATAATGTCTTGTTATCTTTGTACTTATTCATTCCTTATTTTTAAGCAATTTCTATTCTTATCAGTAAATGTAAGATTATCCCTTAATTCACAGGTAATTACTTGATAAAATCCTTTTTATATCTGGTATTGTCAGAGATAAATACAAGAAGGATGGTTTATCTTATATTCTCTCACCAGGTCTATTCTGAATTTTCATGTCTGATAACTCCACCACCATCGCCACACTTTTTATTTATTTATTTATTTATTTATTTATTTATTTGGATTTATTGACCGCCCCCTCTCTCCGAAGGGACTCGAGGCGTTGTACAAGAATTTAAGAACATATACATAAAACAATTATAAATAATTAAAACTAAATTAAATGTTTTACCCTGTGTTAAAATATCTCGTTTAAATTTATAGCGTAAAAACCCAATTAGGTAATATTTACTACAACTAGGCTGGTATAGTAGATTAGGTTAGGTCAGGCCGGCCTGCTGGAAAATATGGGTCTTTAATTGTTGACGGAAGGAGCGGAGGTCCGTGGTAGATTTAAGCTCGGGGGGTAGGTCATTCCAGAGGGTTGGGACCACCACAGAGAAGGACCTTCCCCTGGGAGCTGCCTGTTGATAATTGTTAATGATTATTACTATATATTTCGTGGAGACAGAGGAAAATGTTTGGCCATTTAATACCCTCTTCTTACTTAGACATTCCCATATAAATGGATATTGTGATGGCAGTTTTGCCAGAATATTGGTATGGAAGAACTTGATAGTAGAATAAACTATTTTTGCTTACGTGCAAGAAAAATCATTCATTCAGAAAGCTCACTTGGTTTTATGACTTCATGTACATTTTTGATGGGATAACATATGTTAATTAACAGTACTCAGTTTAGGATTTGGGAGTATAAATACTTCTTTTTTCAGTTTGATTAATCCTGATTTCAAGTTGGAGTACTGCTAGAATTGGAATATGCAACTGAACAAAGAGTGTTCTAAGTGTATACATTATCATTCATTCATTCATTCATTCATTCAATTTCTATCGCCGCCCAATTTAACAGAGTCACAACCAAGTGACTCTGGGAGGCTTACAATTCTAAAGTTCTAAAAAAAAAAATTTAAATTTTTAATAAATAAATCTACAAAGTATAAAGAGCAGTCAAGATTATTAACTAATAGTAAACTATTTGTTATTCATATGTTTTGAACATTTTTAAAAAAAAAATCCTAATGCATCTTTAGTATTTGTATCCAATCAACTTTGAGAAATAGCAAGAAAGCATTCATAAGTTAAAATATTAGCAAATATAGTTCATTTCCAAAGCCTGAGGTCAATCTGGGAAGCTGATCTGATATAAAAATTGGCAAAATGATTTGGTCCAAATTAAACTAAAAATACATAACCTATAATCCATGCAGAAATGCTGAAAATTGTATGCGACCCCACTTTATACGCACTATTATAAATAGAGGGCTGTTTTTGAATTGCTGTTTTGAGTGGCCCTACTGTCCACATTCTGAGAGGACACCATGGTTTTCAGCTGTTGTTAGATTGCCCAGTTGCCAGTCATGATGAGGAACATGGCTGACCATCTGGCAATTAGATCCAGTGTGCCAGATGAAACCATTCCTGAGCCAGCCAGGTTTGGCAAAGTTTATTCATTCCTTATTTGCACTTCAAGATTTTGCAAAATGCTCTGTGTGAAGCTGCCCTTGAAAAATATCCAGAGATTTCAATGGCGTAAAATCCACCAACAGACACTAGAAAGATCATATGGTGCCCATGTTGACAGATTTACACTAAATTATGCAGAATTTTCTGGGCATAATTTACAGTGTTGGTGCAGGAAAGAAACAACTCCTGTGTCACTACCAGTTATGGAAGGCAATGTCCCAGAAACTGCATTTTGCCCTTTAACTTCAGTAGAACAAGCAAAGTACATTTCTTTCACCATGATAATATGCCTAGTATTAGTAGCTGCAAGTAGCACAAGTCCAAAAGCTCATAAGACTAAACTTCTGGTGACTGACCCAGATTGGATCCTGCAACATTATCCTGGGAACCATGTTTGAGAATGTGTTCCATCAAAGCCACATACAGTATCACAGGAATCATATCTTAGAAAGTATCAGAAACTTTATCCTAATCCTATTAATTTTCCAAACAAAATATTTTTAATGTGAAGGTGTCTGGTCTGGAATACTATGATATACGATCTGACTGAATCACCTTTTTTCTTTGACTTTCTTAACTTAGATGTAATGAAGCAAAACAGAATTATATGATCTAACAGAGGTTTTCCCCCTGTCAACTCAGTTTTCTACTTAATATTGTTCTCTGTTTCATCCTGAGGGTAGTCAATAGATTTTTACTCATTTTTATGTATTGTGAGCTCTTTTATTTTTGTTTTTATATTATATTAGTTTCTGTGTGTCAAAATAAAGTCTTGGATTCACTCAATACTATAGCCAGAAATATTGTTCCTGTTTATCTCCATGGTGACAAACGTAAATTCAGTGTTGTTGCAATGTGTCAGGACTATATTTATTAAAATGTAGGTCATGCAATATCCCACAAAAAGATCACCAAAGCTATTTATTAAAAGGTTAATGTGCTGATTGTCTCTATATCCATAAGAACTTTAGTAAGCCCTCTTAGTCCTGTAATGACGCTTTCTAAATGGTAATAGCTTGATGCAAAACAAGAATTTTATTGCAGCATCAAAATAAATCCGAAACATGTGTTCTATGTCTTAAATGTCTCTGTATCTTATTAGTCTATAATAGAAGATGTCACCTTCATGTGTCAGAGGGCAATGCTAAAATAAAAGGCAACAGGTGAGACAAAGCTATGGTCTTCAAGACAATCCTTTGATTTTTGTAAAAGAAAAATAAAAGAGGGAATGAAACATTACTGGAAATTCCTATACATACATACATACCAGTGGTGGGTTCCGGCTCCCGTAGCAACCGGTACACTGGTATGCTGCAACTGGGCCGGGCGTCCACCATGTGCACATGTGTAGTGTGCGCATGCGTATCCACTGCTCGTGATGCTCCAGCTGCTTGGCAGAGTGTTGTGTAGGTGCCATATGCCCCATGTGCATGCGCACAAGCCCCAGTCAGCTCAAATAGAGGTAAGAAGAGGGGCTGGGCCCTCCAGAGCACCATACCAGAATGATACCTGGTGCTCCTAGCAGGCACCGGTACGCCCATACCGGGGCATACCGATCATATCCCACCACTGATACATACATACTTACATACATTACTTTCTGATTAAAGATCGCAGCAAATATTGAATGAATGACTATGATGGGTCGGTCTATATAATTCTTGCTTGATATTTTTAGATTACACTGTAATTGTGGCAATTTCCAGAGTTTTTATATTGCATGTTTATAGGCAATGTAATTGTATCTAGCATATCAAGTTGGCAATATTTAGATCAGAGACTGAGGAAAGCAACTAACATTTCTAACTATACATTTCCAACAGGCATTATTCACATTTTTTTCATTCACACTTTATAAGTCATAATATCTGGATGTTAACTGAACACTACACTATGAAGGGTAGTACAGGTATTCTTCAATTTATGACCACAATAGTCCCGAAAATTTATGTTACTAAATGAGAAATTTGTTAAGTGATTTTTGTCCCATTTTATGACCTTTCTTGCTACATTTGTTAAATGAATCCTTGCGGGTGTTAAATTAGTAACATGGTTGTTAAGTGAATCTGGCTTCCCCATTGACTTTGCTTGTCAGAAGGTCGCAAAAGGGGCTCACATGACCCCCCGAGACAGAGCAACCGTCATAAATGTGAGTTATTTTTGCAAGCATCCAAATGTAAATCACATAACCATGACGATGCTGCAGTGGTCATAAGTGTGAAAATGGTCATAGTTTAAGTTAACTTTTTTCAGTGCTGAAGTAACTTCAAATGATCATTAAATGAACTAATTGAGGGCTACCTGTATACTAAATCAAAAACCTACAACCCAAATTTTGTAGGAAAAGGATGATAATTTTAGCGCAATGACAATAAAGATTATTATTATTATAAGGTTGTGGGATGAAAGTTAAATGAACAGAATGATTATTTTCTGCTTCTAAAGAACAATAAGATGCCCAGATCCTGAAGCTATTGTATCATTTAGAACAGTGGTAGTCAGCCTGGTCCCTACCGCCCACTACTGGGCGTTCCAGCTTTTATGGTGGGTGGTAGGGGTTTTGCCCGATTCTGAAGCACTTTCCTTTTTTAAATTTAATTGACTTCCCTACTTTATAAATCACCATTACTGTGGAACCGGTGGGTGGTTAGAAAATTTTACTACTAACAGAGATACAAAAATGGGCAGTAGGTATAAAAAGGTTGACTACCCCTGTTTTAGAATAAGGAGGTTTTTGGATATTTTTAAACTGAATTATCACAGATCATCCCAAACCTGCCCATATTTGTGTCCCTGCTAGAATAGTATGACATATAAAGCAGCCATTATTTAAATTATCACAGAACTGTTAGGAAAAATTATATATTCTGTATTAGACAAAATCTGTGTCACCTGGTAATCATAAACATATAACAGGAATGATGATGGAATTATACAACTGAAGAAATGTTTATGTGCCAGCTACACAGATTAGGTTTTATTTCATGTTCTTTATACTGTTACAATTGTAGTAAGGAAGTGGTAAAACCAAGATTGCAATAAGTAGTTAAAATAAATAATATAAAAATATCATTAAAATTTATAGTATTTATAGGACACTTTTTCTATCTCTAAGTTCCCATGTAGGGAAAAATCACTTGGCATTCAAGAGTTGCTTCACCAAGTGTATTGGTACAAATAATACTTCTCTTTGAAGCAATAAATGAGCTACATCTTCTGGAAGGCTTGCATGTCCAGCTGTCTACACACAGACTTACCTTTGCAGCCACTTTGTTGTCAGTGGTAGTACTGTCACATGCAGATAACCAGGCCAGCCTTGAAAAACAGTTCTGCAGCAATTCCAAAGAACACAGCTGCTTTAATACCTGAAGAAGCTGTGCTTTGCCTGTACTAACAAGTTGTGCAAAGCAGCTGTTTCCATATCTCTACTTGTGGCAAACATAAGAAAGACATGAGAGGATACAAACTTATTCTTCTTTTATGTTTGGTGGCTGAACACCTGGGATGCCACTCAAGTACAAATATGGCTTGGGAAAAGGTGGAGGCCAATCAATGGCTTCTTGCCCTACAGCGTGGAAACTGGACCAAGAGTGGATCCTTTGTTAATTCAGCCTCACCAGATTTACTTCACTTATATTGTTACTCTTGGAAGCCAATTATCAATGAATCTACAAAAAACTTCTGAGCTAGGATTATTTTCTTTTTCATAAATTCGTCTAAACGTGTGGAGGTTCACCCCCCTATCCTCTTTATAAAATGATCATTTAAGTACATAGTTTCATATTTTATATTATACTGGAAGCACTGGAAGTATTTTCTCTGGATCCATAATGGGAGAAAACAGGTGTTGATCTCCACCCCTCAAGGGTAAAATCTTCTGAAGAGATCTTAGGATGCTTCTTCAAGAACCTAATCTAGTGACTAGTGTGGCCACATTCTTAAAATCTTCTCTTTAACACAGCAGTCCAGTAGACTTATTGGCATTGCAGACCAGCAGTGGCGGTAGCAGGGGCAAAGGGGGATGGTTCAGTGCAAGCAGTGTGGATGCACAATCACACAGCTCCATTTGTGCAAGCAGCGGACACACCAGCCACTCACACAAGTAAAGCTGCACACGAGCCCACTCGCCTGCTGCTTGCATGGCCCAGTTTCAAATGGGCTGTGGCCCAGAGATAGGAGACCCCTGCTTTAATGTATACCCTATATCAGTGATGCCTAACCTTTTTTTTTTTTTAAATAGATATTTTTATTTTATTTTCGGTTTTCAAAGTAAATAACAACATATATACTGTTACTTAGCCAACATCATATTATATTATTAAATGTTTACATCATTCCATTTTACCATCATTTCATTTTACCATCAACACCCAGAAAACTCCCAGAGGGCTCTTCTGCTCTCCATACACCATATTTGTGCCTTACCCATCATTTTCTTTCCCCTCTCTCCTCCTCCTCCCTACCTCCTTTCTTCCCTCTGACGCCCTTCCCTTCTCTACTTCCCCTTCCTCTCTCCTTCTCCTCTCTCCCCTTTCCACTCCTCCTTTCTCTTCTCCTCTTCCCCCTCTTTGCCCTCTCTCCTTTCTCTCTCTTCTTCCCTTATCTTTCTACTCCACACTCTTCGTCTCATTTACTTGGTGTATTTCGGCCTCGGAGCCAGTTCTATTTTGTGTTGATGGTATTTATAATTTCAGATTTAAGGTTTATCACTCAATTTTCATATCGATTATTACAATTCTTATGTCTCAGTCCCAAATCTTGCTAGTTGTTTTAATACCCTTTTAAGTAAAGCCTAATTGTATAATAATGTTCTATTTATAAAACCAAACAAAAAAGAACCAAAAACAGTATAAGTAGATTTAAATAAATTTAAATATAAGAAGGCCTAATCGGGTATCCATAAATTCTGTGCCTTCCAGGAGTGGTTATTATTCATGGATTATCTCATTTTATTAATTTTAAATCTAACAATTTATCCTGTGATTCAATATCAGTATCCACAAGTCTTATCAAGTATTCTAGTCTCAATCTATTTTTCCTTTAATAATATCTTTAAATCACTTCCGGTTCCGGCTCCTGCAGCGACGAGCGAGCCTAGCGCTCGCTCACCGTTTTGTTGCTTCTTCTGCCCCCCCACGGGGGCGAGACGCCCCTTTTTTGGGGGTCTCCCGTAGGGCCGGCTCGGCAGGGACGCCCCCCCTCACGGCGGTGGGGGAGGCGACCCTTTTGCCGCGGCCTAGGTGAAGGAGAACATGCTGCGGGGGGTTCTCCCTTCGCCAACGGCTGTCGGCGCCATTCACTTTAATGAAGAGGGCTGAGCGGAAGAGATCGGAAGGTCTGCCGAGGCTTCAGCTGCGAGGGAGAGTGAGTTTTAAAAAGACTTTTTTTCCTTGCTGCCAGCCAGGCTGAACGGACTGGGAGGGGGGTGTTTGTTTTAAAAAAAAAACCCTCGGACTTAAGCGGCACTTAAAAATGGCTTCTCTGGAAGAGAAAGCGGAAATCTTAAATCCGGACTGTCTCTAACAAGGGAAAGTGGTATGCGGCTACTTGCAACATTGTTTCTAGGTCTGGCTGGTTAAAAAATTTTTTTATTTTACTACTCTCTCCTCTGGGCTCTGAGATGGGCGGTGAAAAGTGGCTTCTCTTTGTCCCTGCCTGATTATTTTAACTATGGAAAATTCCCAGCGTCTCTTTATAAGTGGGACTCTCTCTGGATATTAATGAAGAATTTTTTTCGGTTGGATTTGTGGTTCCTTTCTGGATTACCTTCGTTATTATAACTATTGAGTTGGAAAATTGTCTCTCTCTTGGTTCCTGAATTTTACAACGTTCCAACCTTGATCTGAACTTTTGGCTCCCGGTTAGTCTCACCAACCCCACCCTGAAAACGCCATTTTGGTGGCACTGACTTTAACAGTTAATCATGGCTCAAGAAACAGCACTGGCAGGTTTAGAACAACGGATGGCTTCTCTTGAAACTGTTATACAAACTTTGGTAAATGAAATTCAGGCCCAGAGGGCTGAAAACATCAATTTCAAGAAGGAACTATTGGACATAAGGAAGCAAACGCTGGAAATTACACAGAAGACTGAAGAATTGGAAGGGGGGTTGGTGGGGGTTAAGGGAGAGATTAAAAATGTTACTAAAGAGGTTGAGGAAACAAGTGGGCATGTGTCTAGGATTGATATGGAAAGAATGACATATTTTTTGAGATTTCAGAATGTTTTTGAGCAACCTAGTGAATGCCTCCCTGATCTTATGAGCACAATTTTAGCAGACTATTTACAAAAACCTAAGGATGAGATCAGGGGGGACATTGATCTAGCCTATAGAATTAACTCAGCATATGCCAGGATAAATGAAGTGCCTAGAGAGATACATGTGAAATTTGTTAGAAGGTCAACCAGAGAGGAAATTTTGAAGGTGCAGAGAGGGAACCCCTTAATTTACCAACAAAAAACGGTCACTATCTTGAAGCAGATTCCTAGAAAGATTCGAGAAGCAAGACGGAAATTTTCCTTCTTGTCTAAAATTTTATTTGATCATGGGATTTGGTTCAAGTGGGTGACACCCGAAGGGATGCTGGTGTTCTGGGAAGGAGGAAGAGTGAGGATTAAAACAGTTGTTGAGGCGGAAGCCTTTCTTAAAAAACATTCCTCTATCCTGGGGGAAGATTCAGGGGGGACGGAGGGGGCCACGGCCCCGCCCGCTCGGGGCCAGGGAGGAGAAAAAGAAGATACAATAGCCAAGAGACTTAGATCTAAAAAATAACTTTGCCTTGATTTTCCTGAACAATTTTGCATAATATTTTCTGGATTTTTTGTAAATGTCTGACAGCATGGAATTGAGAATTTAGGTATATGTACTTGCTTTTACCTTGTAGTGTTATGAAAAATGTTTTTTTTTTTGTTATTTTTTTTATTGTGTATTTTGAGGTCTCGGAAGGGCCGACGACTCTGACGTGAATGCTCTCAAAATTTCTTTGTATCCCTTACCCTACCCTATAGAAAAAATGTAAAACCAATAAAACTTTTTCAATATAAAAAAAATAATATCTTTAAATCCTATTTACTATTAATATCCCTTATTTAATCCCCTCATATCTCTATAGATTCCATATAATTATCTAAAATTTTGTGTAGCTGTTAATTGATTGATCATTTACCAAGAGTGATAGTATTCTATAACCATCTTAATCGCATACTTCCCCATCTATAGATAAGCAAATATATATCATTCACTAAGACATAATCTTTCTATAACCATCTAGATAGCATAGTTTCCCATCAATAAATAAACAAATATATATCATTAACAAAAACATTTACCAAGAGTATTCTATAACCATCTTAATAGCATAATTCCCCATCTATAGATAAGCAAATATATATCATTCACAAACACGTAATCTTTCTTTAACCATCTAAATAGCATAGTTCCCCATCGATAGATAAACAAATGTATATCATTAACAAAATCTTTACCAAGAGTATTCTGTAACCATTCTAGTAGCATAACTCCCCATCTATAGATAAGCAGATATATATCATTCATTGACACATCATTTTTCTATAACCATCTAAATAGCCCAATTCCCCATCTATAGATAAACTAATATATATCATTATCAAAAACCTAATCTTATTATAAGCATCTATAGTTATTACTAACAATCAATTATTTAATAATCCTTGATGGTAATTTAAAACCAGCCTAATTATTACTCATCAAGGGATAAAAGTTCCTCTTTTCAGCCGTTGTCTCTCCAAGGATGAATTAAATTTGCCTCTTTTAAAGTCCACATTCTCCATCGGCTTTTTTTCCTCTTCTCAAGTTCTTTATAAACTTCCATTGGCACATTGTGATCCTGTATAGCTGTACAATCATAGTGCTGACCAATTCTTTTCCTCAAATTTGATTTATTTTAAAATATCAAGTGTATCTCTGATGTGATTTCCTCTATCTTTTGTTCTCCTTTTCCTTCCTTTTGCCAGACAGGTTGAAATTCAAATTTCTGATGGGATCTTGGTCTTATCTCCTCTCCTGAATCTTCTCCCTTGTCTTCAGTTAAATCCAGTCCACAAACAGCCTCGTTTTCCTTTTCTTCTTTAATTTCTCTAATCTGTTCAATTTCTTCACTTGGTGTAATGTCGAGTATTGCACGAAATTCTCTCAATTCCCTCAAGATTTCAGCCAAAAGCTCCTGGTTTTCTGGAGTGTATATATCTATGTGCGTAGACATTTTGGCGAATCTGCAAACTAGGAAAAAGTAGCTCCAATTACCTTGTTAACACTTAGCTTATCTCTGTTAGTTTGTTTCTAGACAATATTTTCAGTAAATCTATTCATGTATGTCCGCCCACTGTTTTTCCAAGAGCGATACGATGTATGAAATAGTTTAAATAGTTTCAAAGTGTTTCAGTCCTTTTTGTTGGAAGGAAAACAGAGACAAAAAAAAGATAAGATATCGTCCTTATTTAAGTTTAAAGATGCGCAATAGAGTGTCCAAATAATTATAGGATTGTGGAAGTGCTCCAAGTTTCAAAGTTTTGAGTGAAATAAATCAAAAAGACAGAAAAAGGGAATTAGAAAAGTCAGTCATAATCCAATCCTTTTCAGCGCAAACGTAAGTAACTATTATCAGTTCAGTCGGCCATTTCAAAACATTCTGTGAAGCTGAGGAATCTCACACTTCAATTTAAGTTCGCCGCTTATCTTTAACTTCAAAGCTTTGGTAAAAAAAAAGGTTTCTTAGCAGAGTGTTTCAGAGACCAAATAAAGTACCTTCCCGAAGTATTCCAGCAGATTTTTCCCTTTCTTGTTTCAAAGATTCTCCTTCGCCTATGGTCCACCCTCCAGAAAGGGGGGGGGGATGCGATTCGTCTCCCTTCAGAGATTTTGCTTCGTATCAGGCAGAGATCTTGCGTGGTCCCTGCACCCAGCGAAGATTTATCTCCTAATCACCACCTCTCCGGGGTGGCTTAGATTCCTTATGGAATCACGGGGGAGGCGAATTCCAGCCGGGTCCCTGCAGTTTAGGGAGCCCGGTTGTGTCGGCTCGGGAGGCTCCGCCTTCTTTTTCCCGATGCCTAACCTTTTTGTTGTGCGCCAAAATGCAATGCACATGACATACCCCTTGCACTCCCCCCACCCCTGCACGCACAACCCCCGCACTCCCCGAAGATGCATGTATGACCCGTCCCACACCCCATTTTGGGCCTAGTAGGCCTCTCTGCAGCCTCCTGGGACCAAAACCGCCCCCCAGGGGTCATGGTACCCTCTCTGCATTCCCCCATGCATCTCCCCCATGCGCCCCACCTCCTCGCATATGTGCAGCAGCTCCAAAAAATTAGCTGCCTGGCGGGAGGTGCATGCACATGTGGAGTGGAACTGAGCTGGAGCTATGGCTCGCTTGCCCACAGAGGGGGCTCTGCATGCTACCAGTGGCATGCTTGCTATGGACTCACCTTCATGGCCCTATACAATTCTACTGTTTTTCTTTTATTGTTAGCTATCAGGGCCTCAGATACTATAATGATGTCACTGAATGGCACAGAAAATAATATTTCAAAGATATGCTAAATATTTCTAAAAAGAATAAAATCCTTCCAAGCAAAAATGTCAGCTGCGTTCAGAACTTCATTAACATGATCTGGGAAGTTCTAGAGTCTTTAAAAGAAGGAAAGAAGCAGGGGAGTCTGGCTGAAGAATGTGCACTTTTTCAGTTCTGAATCATGTTGCTGACACAGACAACAGCAGTCCTCAATTTATAACCATCTGTTTAGTGATCGTTGAGAATTACAATGGCACTGATAAAAGTTTTCACATTACGACTGTTGCAGCAGTCCCATGGTCACTTGATCAAAATGCTTGAAAATTGGTTCATATTTATGATGGTTGTAGTATCCTGGGGTCATGTGATCACCTTTTGCAACCTTCTGACAGGCAAAATAAATGGGGAAGCCAGGTTCACTTTACAACCATTTTACTAACTTAACAACTGCAATGATTTACTTAACACCAATGCAAAAAAAAAAAAAAATGAAATGGGAAAACCTCACTTAACTACTATCTCGGCAACAGAAATTTGGGGCTCAATTGTGGCAATAGGTTGAGGGACTACCCTGTTTCCCTGAAAAATAACACCTCCCCAGATAATAAGCCCAATCAGACTTTTGAGCGCATGTGCTAAAATAAGCCCTCCCCTGAAAATAAGCCCTCCCTGAAAATATTGCAACACAGCAGCAGCCATGAGGTGACCACGCTCACCGCCTCCTGCACCTCAAAAATAATAAGACCTCCCTGAAAATAAGGCCAAGCGCTTATTTCGGGGGTCAAAAGAATTTAAGACCCTGTCTTATTTTCAGGGAAACACGGTACCTTTATAGAAGTGGCAAAAAATGGCATTGCCTAGGAAGAAAGTACATGAGGTTGTTTGTAACAATGCGGTTCTACTTCCTATCAGAAAATGCAAATATCTCCAATGCTTCATTGTACCATTTCTCACTCAGCTATAACAGTAGAAATGTGATTTATGATGACAGTGCTTGCTGAAACAGCCAGCAGATTTTAAACAATTGTTGATGCTGTCATGCCTATTTATAGTGCTGTCAACTTTGGGCACTTATTTGTTTGTGTTTTCAAATTCAATGGATGAGCACACAAAACTCATTTTTCAAGTTAGAATATTTTTAAGGATACATACATACATATATGTTTGTGTGTGTGTGTGTGTATTACGAATATATCTTCTTAAAACACACATTTCTGTTACAGCTGTACCGCGCATATGTGTTGTATGTACACATGTGTGTTGTTATGAAGAGTCTGATTGAGTAAATGCACATCATTATGGAAATTAAAACGATAATTTTTAAGAGCATTGGCTCAACTAATTCCTAACTCCCTTCTTACAACACTCTTTCCATGTAATGATAAATGGGTAAGATCGAGATGAACTGAATAGCTAATTGAATGCCTAGCATGAGTTCCAGGAATACTTGTAATATTTTCAAATGATAAGCTTACTGTTTTAAAACATGATAAATGGCCACTTTCAACATTCGGTTAGTTTGCCAACATCACTGCCTCCCAAGATACACATGGTTTGCCTTCTTTAGAAAAGAAACTTAATGTACTTGATTCTATTTAAAATAAACTACTGATTTTTTTCACTCGGTTACAACCAAAAATTGTAATGATATTCTATCACCTGCAGCTTGGATACATAAAAGGAGTATAGGCATCATTTAAGAACTTTTGAATTATTCTTATTAATCACAGAGCCAGTCAGATGTTCAGTCCGGGTTTGGCATTTTTGTCTACCAATTGAGTCCTTACCAAGGGCCTGGGATAGGCAAATCTGGATGTTTGATGGTGTTACAGATATCGTTGCAGGATGGAAGCAGTTCCAAGTACAGCCGCCTTCTGCAATTGACTAATGGCAAATTTGTCAATGCCTATGGTGTTCATGTGGTGCTCCAGTTGTTTTGAGACTTACTATTATTATTGTTGTTGTTATTATTATTATTATGTAGTTAATCTTTGGTGAGATTCACAGCCCCTGGGGCTGGTTGAGTCCTAACCAAGGACCTGGGAACTGTTAAGGTAATGTCGGAGGATATAAGTTGTTCCAAATAGGGTGATTTTTTGTAGAATCAGAATGTTCAAGTCAGGTAAATTTAGAATTTCCAAATAGCAAAGTAGGCCTTTAGGTATTGTTCCAAGGGCTACAATTACAATTGGGACAACACATAATTTCTTTTTCCACAGTCGCTCAACTTCAATTTGCAAGTCCCGGTACTTTGTGATTTTCTCTTGCTGTTTATCTTCAATTTGTGCATCACCAGGTATTGCAATGTCAATGAACCATACTTTTTTTTCTTTTCAACTATTGTTATCTCAGGTGTGTTGTAGGCCAAGTGCCTGTCAGTCTGAATTCTGAAGTCCCACAAGATCTTGACTTTCTCATTCTCTAAAAACTTCTCAACCTGATGTTCCCAGTGGTTTTGGCTGTACTCAATCCCAAACTTTTGGTACAATTTTCAGTGAATGAACTTAGCAATATGGTCATGGCATTGTAGGTAGTCAGTTTGTGAAATTTTGCTGTACCCATTGATCAAGTGGTTGACTGTCTCATCTTTCTCATTTCAGAGGCGACATTTGCTGTTGGTGGTAACATGCTGAATTTTTGCCTTCATGCAGTTTGTGGCTAAGGTTTGTTCTTGAGCTGCCAAAATAAAGCTTTCTGTTTCTTTTTTCAGTACTCCTGATCTTAACCAGTTCCAAGTTAGTTTTTGGTCAGCTTTGCCTTCAATATACTTTTCAAGTATTGGCCGTGCATAGCTTTGCTTTTCCAATTTTCAGCTCGCTTGTCAATTACTTCTTTCTTATATTCAGCTTATTATTATTTATTATTTATTATTATTCATTAAGCATGAAACTCAATCAAGTGAACATTCAAAAGCGCATCACAAATACCATTGACTGGTGCTAATGGTTGATACTGGTTGATTATTATTATTATTGAATTATTCCAATTCTAATAAAGAAAGTCCTGGAACATGGGAGAAGGTTACTTTAAAAGCACTGCATACCCTTGCTTGAACTTGCAAACTAAGAGACTTACGAACAACCTCTTGGAATGTGACCTGTTTGTAAGTAAAGCACTGTCTGTAATGGTCCTTTTATTATTTGATGCCAAAAGGAACTTGAATGGTCTTGATTCAAAATAATTTTCCATATTACTTCTATAAATTTATGCTAGAAACTTAAATGAACTGTGTTACTGTATACATTTTTGGAAGCATACACAAAGTGTTTTTAAGACTTCATAACATAGCAATGTTTAGTCTTACAGGGGGAAAATGTGTTTTCGTGTGTTTTTTAAATCTGTTTTTATTGATTGCAATAAGTACATAGAAGATTTGCTTAAATACTATAAAGATTAGTGAGATTTAGACATTGCTGTTATCATTATTTACTCTACAGCTATTTGATATCTCATCATAACATTTATAAAATACTTATGATATCTAAGAAATACTAGCAGTCATCCAAGTTCATAAATCTAAAAAACAATTCTGCTTTCCTATATTCAATAATATGGTTTACAATATATTCACATCTCTAAACAATACTAGGTTTCATATTATTTTGTTAAATTAACAAGTTTATAAAAATAAATTAAAATGGACCATTAATGGTTAAGCTAATGTTGTGTGTCCCTTACCAATTTTACACTTCAAATATAATGAAGCCCTGTAAACACTAAAAATAACTTTTGTTGAATTAATCTTCATCTTACAATTAGACATGTATTTAATAGTTTTAGCCTTCAATTTATGAAATATCCCAAATATGTTTTAAAAATCTTGCAAATAACTAATATCTAATTTAACAATATTTTTAAAATATTTACAAAAAACTAATGTCAATTTAGAATGGTCCAAAAAATATACTAATATCAATGCAATGCTAATTCAACTGAACCAAACTTTGAAACCAGTAACAGTTTTCATTGAATATACGGCCATTTTCCTATTTAAATTCACATATACCTCTTGAAATAATTGAAATAGTTTAAAAAATCGATTGGCAATGATCTGCAGTAGCCATGGTTAGAATTTCAAAGATAATAAATAAACAAACAAGCATTTGCATCTTTTATGACTAGAAATAGAGCTAAGCTCATGCCAATATGTCTAAAGAGTTTCTTTAACTTTCTAATTGTGCTTATCATGGTTGCCTTTTTCTTTTTTTCATTTGATCACTTGCATTCCACTGAGAAAATGAAGTCAAAATATGTGGCCAATGAAAAGAATCAGTCTCTAACAAAATAGGAAGATGAATGGCTTTTTCAATTGTGACTCAGTTGGGAAAAATTTCCATAGCATGCACTACGACTCAGAGCATCTCTAATTAATGCTGTCAGTAACCCTTTCACACAAGAGGTTTATTTTTGCAAAGTATTTGAACTCAATCAATTAAACTCTGCAGCACATGCATTTATGAATTATTGAAATAGCCATGTAAGTTACTGTGGAAAGCGTGTATTAAATAGGCCTGCTCCACATAAACAAAAGACAGTTTTTGACAGTGATCTCAGCCAATTTATTAGCAAATTCATTATTTGCCCCATGTTACTAGACATCAGACGTCTAAATGAGGAAGGAATTTAGAACATAAATATTAATGATGGTGAAAGTATAGATTACGCAATAGCAGTCATAGAAATATTCTATCTGTTCCCTATCTGTCTCCAGTGTAGTGTTTCCCATATTGTGGGTTGTAACTATTCATACCATATAGATCATATACATTTCTCTTACAATTTGGGTCTCAAAATAACTGATGAAGACTTGGAGGATTGCTTTCTTCACAAGTTTTTTTTTAAGCAGTTTACGTAAAAATGTACAAAAGTTTCTGGACTTAGGACCACAATTGGAGCCATAATTGATAAGCAAGATGGTTATTAATTGAGTCACACCCAATTTTACAAACCGTTTGCCATGGTTAAAAAAAATCATTGCAATTGTTGAGTGAATCTGGCTTCGTCCATTGACATTGCTTATCATAAACCAGCTGTGAAGGTCACAAATGGCATTCACATGACTTTAGATGCTGCACCTCTCATAAATAACACTAGTTGCATTTAACCAGGATATTGGCCTATAGGTCTTTATTTGTGTTAACTCTGAATCTTATTTTGGGATTAAAGTGATATTAGCTTCTGTCCATGTGTGTGGTATCTTGGCTTTTAATAAAACTTCATCATATACCTCTAACATTGACAAGCTCAATGTATCTTGTAAATCTTTATAAATTTCTGCTGGTAGATCATCTGGACCTGGTGTTTTGTTATTCTTTTGTCTTTTGATCGCTGCTACTAATCCTACCATTGTTATTCTTTCATTCAACATGTTCAATGTTTCCGACACTTTGGTAAATTGGTTTTTTTCCAAGTATTGTATTATTTTTCCCTCTGGGATTTTTATATATAAATAAAAAAAATGACTTAAAAATAAAAACAAAAACTGATTGCAAATTATTCAAATTTTAATCACGTGATCATAGAGATGCTGTGACAGCTGCAAGTATGAGGACCGGTATCACAAAGTTTCATTTCCTCAGCTTTGATCTAACTTAATATCATACCTTATGGTAACTAAATATTCTTTTAGTTCCCTGTTTTTAGGAATCAAGTGCTGATTAAAAGGTCTTGGTATATTATCTATTTGTCTGTGTGTAAGTCCACCAGCAGAATAATAATCTCCCCCCAAAAACCGACAATAAATAAAATTTGGTGCGGGGGAAGAAATCAGCAAAAGAAACTATGAGTTTAGGAAATGGGTTGATAATCCAATTCAAGAAACAGAAAAAACAGTGAAAGCATTCCTGAAGCATTCCTATAGTAAAGCAGATGTGAAGCAGCTCAGAATGGCGACAACTCCCCCTCTGTAATACTCTGCCTTATGGTCATATAATCCAGAGTGTTGCTCTTCATGCTTCCTGCATCTTATTATTTAATAGTTTAAGGGCAATCTGGAAGGACTTAGGTTAACGCTGCCATGTGGAACATGCCATTTCAGTTTCCAGTGCTGGAAATATTTTCCATAGCCAGATGCTTAAATGATAAAACTACCTCCCTTAGATAATTATCAACTTGCCATTGCCCCCCCCCCATACACAAACATACACACACTAAAGGTGGTGAATACTCCTGCTTTCTATTTTTGCTCATGTCCTGTTGAGGTAGATTGCACTGACACAAAATAACTGGCCCAAGTCACTTAGTGGGTCTTGATGACTAAGGAAGACCTAGAACTCACAGTCTCCTGGATTCTAGACCAGCACCAGCACCACTACACCAAACTGGCTTTCATTACATTGGGAAATTCATAAAATGCCTGTTCCTTTACTCTTGAGGAAGGATGTCAAACTCAAAGCCCACGAGCCAGATCTGGCCCGCGGAGCTACTCTGGAAACAGGAAAGGACCAGCCTGTGGTACCTCTGCCAGTAAAAATGGAGCTCAGCCCCCTTGAGCTCCATTTTTTTCTGGCAGATGGCTGTAGGAGGCCATCCAGGATGAAAACGGGGCCTGGGACGGGGTGCATCAGTGCCCCCAGGCTTTGTTTTCACTGGCAGAGTGCTAGCAAAACAAACTAAAAGCAAAACAAGACAAAAGGAGAAATGTTGCATTTGAGCATCCAAGAAGGGACAGGAAAGGAGAAAGGGACATAGGAAAGACAAAGAAAAAAAAAGGAAAGATGGGAAGAGAGCAAGGAAGCAAAAAGAAAGAAAGAGGGAAAGGAAGAAGGAGAATGAAGATGGAAGGAAAAAGAAGAAAACTGAGGGGAGGGAAGTCCTGTCTCAACACTTGACAGCAAGGCTCCTCTGCAGGACAAGGGATTGGCACTCTGCCTGGTCTCACCTTCCTCTTCTAGAGACAATCGACCCCCCCAGCCTCATCTGGCCCCCAACACGAGTGATGTTGAGTTAGCCATGCTCAACCTGACCACACATTTGTTTGGATTCTTTGGATTCTTCTTCACACTGTCCAGGGAATTACCACAGCATTGGAAATGTTTGATGTAGTTCTCATTTCCCAAAAAGGGGGGGAAAAATGGATCCAGGAAACTATAAACTAATTAGCCTGACATCAATACATGGAAAGATTCTGGAAAAGTAACCAAGCACCAAATCTGCAAACACCTAGAGGCAAACAGAGTCATAACCAGAAGCCAACATGGGTTTGTCAAAAACAGATCATGCCAGACAAATATTGCTTTTTTTGACAAAAAGACAAAATTAGTGACTAGCAAAAAGCTTGGGTTATAATTTACTTGTACTTCAGTAAGGCATTGGATACAGTTGACCACAACCTACTACTTGATAAGATAGAAAATTGTGGATTAGATAGCATCACCTCCAGATAGATTTGTAACTGGCTGATCAACTGCATTCAACCTGTAGTCCTTAAAGGAACTACATCTACATGGAGGGAAGTATGCCATGAGGTACCCCAAGGCTCTGTCTTAAGCCCAGTACTCTTCAGTATCTTCATCAATGATTTAAGACAAGGAGATAAAAAAGTCAACACTAGGCTACACTAATACAGGAATACAATCAAGCTCATGTTAATACCACTTTGGTATGTGTTAATACCACTTTGTAATGTCTTTAAGACCACACTTGGAATAGTGCATCCAGTTTTGGTTGCCACAATACAAAAAAGATGTTGAAACTCTAGAAAGAGCACAGAGAAAAGAAACAAAGATAATTAGGTAATGGAGAATAAAACATACGAAGAATGGTTACAGGAATTGAGTATGAATTAATTTGAATTTATTGCAAAGGAGGACTAGGGGTGATATGACAGCAGTTTTCCAATATCTAAGGGGCTGCCACAAAGAAGAGGGGATCAATCTATTCTCTAAAACATCTGAAGTAGAAGAAGCAATGGATGGAAACTAATCAAGAAGAAAACCAATCTAAAACCTAAATGACTCTTGCCAAATTTAGGATGAGAAGCAGGCTATGAACTAGAAAGGGCAAGGAACTGATTTATTCTAATTTATTTGTATCTTCCTTCAGTTGATGAAGTCAACATCTCAAGAAATAAATACTATTGTACGTTTCAAGTGGAAGAAATAAATGTTTAGTACCTTAATTTATAAATATTTACATCAATAAATTTTCTATTATTATTATAATCCCCATCTGGGATTACACATTTTTAACAAGTAAAACTAATAAAACCATATAGTTTGCTTTCTCAACTTGATTAATAACTTGATTTATTCTCCTCTACAGAAACAAAACTAAATAGACTACTCATGAGTCAAATTTATTTAAAAAATGTGTCACACTCTTGCAATAGGATATCTATTTTATGGGGAAATGGCCAAAATAAATTTAACTAAATCCCTGAGAAGATTCTTTCAAATCTCTTTATCCCCACTTCTTTGCTATGCAAATAGCCATTTGAGGTTATGAACTAATATATTTAAGAATTAGAATTATTTCCACTTGTTTTTAATTATTGATGTCAGACATCTTTCAGATATTTTTTAAAATGCTACAACCAAAAAGTAAAATAAATACCCTTCTTTACAGGACTACTCTACACAAGCCATGTGTCCAAGTATCTCTTAAGAATCCGATCCATAATCATTAAAGTCAGCAGTCAGCAGGAACACAGAAGATATGTATTTCATTGTTAAAAATAATAATTTTAAAATGTTGATCTCTTAGGAAATCAATAGGAAAGACTATTTTCAGCTCAAGTTTTAACTGTGGGATCCATGGTGCTCTCTGAGCTTGGTTGTTTTCTTGCAGACATGTCATTACCCAATTACGTAAAATAAGTACTAAAAGGGAGTGGAGTTTGCTCTTTGACCCTCTACTCCCTTCTGGCACTGGGCATGTTACCTAGTTGGTTAATGAAACGTTTGCATGAAAACAGGCAAGCTCAGATAGCACCAAAGACCCCTTCAGTCCTAAAGGATCAATATTCCTTTATCAAAACAAACAAAAAGTAACCACAAATCCAGCTATCGTATTCCTCCTATAACCAAATTATATTGTGAGAATATATACCATAAAAACAGTATTTGTGCCATGATTACAAAGCTGAAGTGAGGAGTCAAGCTGCAAATAGATAGCTCAATACACGAAAAGTTGCACTGGCTTTCAAACCAAAGGTTTATTTGTTTCATTCTGACTTCACTAAATAATGCTATTTACATTCTAGAGGCTCCAGTGAACAATTTCATAACAGTTATATTAATCACTTAAAACATATATCCTAACAATTACAAATAATCAATTACTATGAAATACTTGTTGCCAGGAATATAATAATGGCTGAAGTTTTTCAATTCCTTATATTGGCAGTAGGAGTGGGCAAAGGACAAAGTCTGATTCCCCCCCCCCCCCAATTTCCTAAGTATTCTGCAGACTGGGAACTAATACTGATGGTTCAGAAGATATTCTTGGCCTTTAATTTTTAAAGCACTTATCCATACATCATAACCCACAAGAATAGGTATCAGTTTGCTAAGCAAGTCATTGTCCGGTGATCTCTGACTGCTGATTCCAGGAATCCTACCCTACAGGAAGACATTAAACACAAATTCTAGTAAGTGATTCAACATCAATCATGAATTGTAATAAGTCATATGCTGTTTAAGCATAATTTATTGACTAAGCCACAGTCTGCAGCAAGACGTAGAAAGAAGGATGGGAACGACGCAACTCTCTTTTTTCTTCTTTAAAGACTAACAGTGGGAAGCTGCTTTCAGGCACTTAATTCTTTTTTAGCCACTGAAGAGCAGAGGACTAAGAAGAAATGTGTCAACTTCTCAGCATTATCCAAGTATATTTCATAGAGTTCCAATACAGCAGAAAAAGCAGTTCCCCCAAAAGGACAAAATAAGCAAGATTTACTCAGAGTACCTACATAAGAGGATGTTTAATCCCCAAGCACTAGTTACATGCAAGTATACTAACTAATACTAGGGAAGGTTATTATTGTTAGTTGCAAAGTTGTATCCGACATATTGGAACCCCATGGACAATGTTCCTCCAGGCCCTCCTGTCCTCTACTGTCCCCTGGAGTCCACTAAAGCTTACGCCTACTACTTCATCCAGTGACTCTATCCAGCCACCTCATTCTCTGTTGTCCCATTCTTCTTTTGCCCTCAATCTTTCGCAGTATTAGGCTTTTCTCCAGTGAGTCCTTCCTTCTCATTAGGTGGCCAAAATATCTGAGTTTCATCTTCAGGATCTGCCCTTCTAAAGAGCAGTCAGGGAAAGTATACAGCTCTAAAGTCTCTTTCAGGTCCTTTAGAGCAATAGGCAAGGAATAGGATCAAGATATCAACTGTGGAAATCTTTATTTCTTCCTCAAATATTACACCCTGAATAAGTTGCCCAACTTATGTGTAAATTAAGGATTTCCCTTCAAAGCAACAAGAATGAGAGGAGGGCACTAGCATTTCTTTTAAATGTTTAAAATTTTAGCATAAACTGACAGAAAGGAGTTTTTGCCAACACAGCAGACAAAGCATTTCTTATGTATAAGACAGGTAGAGAAGCACAGATTGAATCATGGTAATTTCCATGGTCTTTGGTGTTTGATGACAGTGAAAAAGAAAATTGTACCATAGACTTCAAAACCATTGCCAAGTGATTACATGATAAATTTGCTTCATTAATCAGTAACAGAAAAACAGAACCCTTTGTTGGGCTAAGGGCTGGCAACTACAAAATACAGTCCAAAGGATGTTTTAGCTCAAGAAATAGAAGAGTCAGAAAATGTAGTCCAAAATAAACATTTTTAAGTCAGTGCTGAATGACCCGAAATTTTACTTATGTTGTTTATTGTAAGCTTCTTGGTTTTTATAATTTTGCTTTATCCTCAAAAGGCGTCTTCTGCAGGGGAGCATGATAATTCTCATTTGATTCACTAATTGTGTGAGAATCCATACACAAAAAAGATCACACGATTGTCTATTCTCACTCATGTTGTGTTGTGCTGTATGTGTGTGTGTGTCAAATATCCAGAAAAATAATGCCAAAACCATTAAAATAAAGATTCCATAAATAATCCATCAATCATGGGGTGGGGAGTCAAATTTTTTGATTTTTTTTTTAAACCCACAATCAGGATATGGGCCAAATTGACTGGGGATAAGATACTTTAAAAGCCATGTGATGTAATAGAGGGGTTCACTATCTGGCCTATAAAGGAAGAGATTTTGAATATTTAAAAACTAAAAATGTATGCATATAAATGTATTAAGGATCCCCTCAATTAAAAACATATGAGTAATGGGCCAAAAATATTTAATATAACCTTTACTGTAAGTCAATGCAACTTCATAGATTGCATGGATAGACAGGAAATAAATACAGTATATATAGCACAGGGTAGAAATAGAGGATCAGGTGAGCTATGAAAAAAGGTTATTCATATGAAGGTCAGAAAGCACCTTCATATGTATACATGTATTTCAACATTTTTGTATACCATCTTCACGGTATACAAAAATGTTGAAATATCATTAGCTACAATATCCACCCAAATCTAGATTGATTGACAAAGTCACAGGAGAAAACAAATACTGCAAATAAACAGAGCAAAAAGTATCTCCAAAGCAATCAATAAAAAGGCACTTTTAAAATAATTTGAGAAAACATTCATCTAGAAATCTCCTTTTCCCCTACAAATGCTTATAGAAAAAACAAACCCAATTCTATAGGAATGTATATGTCTTCTGCATATTATTTAATTCTTTCAATGCATTCAGGCTTAATGGAGAGACAGAATTGGTGTATCCATCTGGTCAGTTAGTTTCTAATGAAAAACAATACAAGATCCTGTATAGCACCATCCTTAACTAAGCTGTAAAGTACAAGAAATTCCTACCTTTCTTTTTAGACTCTTTCTTTGTGCTGGTTTTAACAGCCACTTGAAGTTCTGTCTCAGTTGACATCCTATTGTATCCTTAGTCCTCTTCACACAGATCCAGTATCTTGACCAGGCTCATTTAGAACAATTCTTCCAGAGAATTACTTAGCTTTTCAAATACTAGAATCGAAAGAGCTCATTTCATTCACCCTTTTGAAGTGCTATAATAAAAAAACAACACAATTAAGCCACCTTACGAATAAGTTTTCTAAGACATATAAAGGTTCAGTTGAAACTACTTATGTAATTTATGCTAACTCTCATGTGTGTTAAGAAATAACTCTTATTTTCTCTTTGTCACATTTATGAGAGTTATATTAATTTCAGTGGGATATTTACAATAGGTAACAAATAAATACTATGAATAAACCTTGATGTTTACTAAAGTCCTGAAAATTTCTTACAATTTCTACACATAAACATGCACAAAATTTATAAACATACATGTGTTGTATTTATAGTTTCTTTTGGTTAATGATGGCAATAAAATTATTTGTAATTTGCATTTATAGTGAATGTGAAAAAATGGGTAAGTTTACATCTCAATTTTCCTCTGTGAGCTGAAAATAGCTTATTGTGCAACCTTTTCATATTATCTTCCAAACAACTTCTCTTGCCTGAGATTAGATATGTACCTGGTTCTCTATTGCCCTTAACACTTCAATCCAACAACACCTCACTGGCAATTGTATACATAAAGTGTTATAGTTTATTACAGCTGTAAGAAATTTCATAGGTGTGCTTCAGTTTGCAGGAAACCCAACAGAAACACTTCTTCAAAGCAGCAGCATAGAGACCGAAGGGCTATCATACCGATTAGAATAGTCATCATGTATAATCCTGATATTATAAGAGGCTTGAAAAAAAGTGTAAAGCAAGATGGTAAATTTCAATACTTTGAGTTGAAATGATGCAATTCTATTTTCTGACTATCAATGACAGACTCAAATTAATGTACTATTACTGCCCAGATTATTCCAATATCTCAAGACAGAATGGCCCTCCTTCATACAGCTCCAGCAGATAGATAATTAACTACCATACATACAATGTGCAAAAAAGAATCAGAACAAATACTCAATATACAGTTCCTTCTCCACTAGCCCACCTGATTGCTCAAATGTTTTTTGTATATAGCTACCAAGCTACTGCTTGAAAGGGAAGTTATGAACACTGTGGTAACAAAAGAGACTACTGTTTAAACCTATCTTTTCTGTATTTTAGTATAATTCTATATTTGGACAAAATCACACACTTGAACACATTCTTTTTCTTTTTATGACCCTGTAATCCAGGAGTGTCAAAATCAAGGTTGTGGCCCTTATCTTGCCCATGGGGTACTTACATCTGGACTTCTCTGGAAACAGAGAAGGACTAGGCCATGGTGCTTCTGCCAGCAAAAATTGAGCTTGCGAGGGCTCCATTTTCACTGGCAGAGGATTGCAGGAGGCTGTGGCAGCCGAAAATGGAGCTTATGAGCCCATTTTCACTGGCAGAGCACTCAGGCCACCACAAGCACCCCTGACACAACTGACGTCCAGCTAGCCATGCCCACCTGGTTATGCCCCCCCCCAGCCCCCAGAAGTCAAACACAACCCTGATGTGGCCCTCAATGAAATTGAGTTTGATACCCCTGCTGGAATTCCTTGCTTCGGGATGGGTTCAAGGTGATGGAGGGGAGCTGAGCATTTACTGGCCAGATGTCCTTCCTGACACCTATGCAAAGTTTGCAGCAAATATTTTCTCTTTGCGCCCTGATAGAAAAACATCTGTCGCTGCCTAGGATTGAACTCTTAATCTTCCGAGTGGGAGGTGAGACTCTTCACCTCTAGGCTATTGCACCGCTCACGCTCTTCAATACAATAATTTAATTTCAAATATATGCTAAATATATAAATATTTTCTCCATCAATTTTTCCACTATTTATGAACATCTTATATATGTATCTTGCATTCCTTTCAAAACAGCATATCCATCATTTTCTTATTCATGGGGAAAGCACTTTTAGTTGCACAGAGAAATCTGGCTGTTCTGTTCATAAGCATACCACTGTTGCTATTGTACTAGAAAACTCATTCATGTAAGGCTATCAGTATGACTGATGCTTTATAGAATACTGTGTGTGATGCAACAGAAGCGTATCAGCATGAAAGAGGAAATCAGCTATTGAATGATAGAAAAAGATTGCTGTTCTATTGGAATTCTGATTCCTTTAGTCCCAGATCTTAAAGCTGCCTGGGTTTTTGTTTAGCATGAAAGCCAGTACCAAAAACAAAGTTAATTTTATTGAATTAAACATTAACTAAGCCAAACTACTGTTGATGACTAAATTGTTTTATTTACTTATATCCCACTTTTATTATATTGATAAATTTATCAAGGCCCAACATACCCAACATATCTTCCTCCTTCCATTTTCCTCCTAAGAACAACCTTGTGAGGAAAGTTGGGTTGAGTGAATGAATGGCTCAAAGTCAAACAGCTGACTTTCATGGCTAAGGGAGGACTAGAATTCACTGTCTCCTACTTTCTAGCCTGGTATCTTAACGTTCCCTTAAGCCTCCGGAGCGCAAAAAAACTGGCCCTATGGGCAAACCAGAAGTTTGGGGACAGACTTCCAGTTTGCTCATAGGGCTGGTTTAAGCCCTTCCGAGCCTTCAGGGATTGAAGGCTCGGGAGGGCTTAAACCCTGTCCTCCCCGGAGGTCCTCTGGAGGCTTCAGGACCTTCCCTGAAGCCTCCGGAGCCCTACAGGCAAACTGGAAGTTCGTGAACGGACTTCTGGTTTGCTCGTAGGGCTGGTTTAAGCCCTCCGGAGGCTTAAACCGGCCCTATGAGCAAACCAGAAGTCTCTTCCCAAATTTCCGGTTTGCTGGAGGGCCTCGGCATGCGGGGAGGCTGTTTTTGCCCTCCCCAGGCTCCTATAAAGCCTTTGGAGCCTGGAAGGGCGAAAAAATGGCTTTAAAAAAGGCTGTACTCAGCTGGCCAGCTGACAAAGAAACGCTTCGCATGCCCTGACAAATAACTCTGCGTGCCACCTGTGCCATGCGTGCCATAGGTTCGCCATCCCGGTCCTATAACTTCTTTAACCTCTATGTTGAATGATATTTACAACTATAGAAATCAGAATCTCATAAAGTAGAAAAGTAAGTACAAAAACAAGAAGCTGACTGTAAGAACTTAATAGTCAGTTCCTGAAACATTTTTGTCATCTAACACTTTGGTTGACTAGCTTGCTTTTACTCCCCACCCCCACACCCTGAATTTAATATCTTTCTTCCTGTTAATATCATAGTTATCAATTACATTATTCTCTTGCACCTTATCCTTCTTAAACCTCACTTGCCTGACAACCTCTTTCATTCCTTTGAGGTGATTATTCTGCATAAACCTTGGCTTATTTGACCCTATATAAATTGCCATTACAACAGGGATTTAGTCATTTAGGATGACCTTCTAAGTAAAACTCAGCATTCTGAAAGTGCCATAAGCTAAATGTCCCTAAAGTCATTTCATTCCTCCCAGGATTCAAGCTATCCTGTGATTCACCCAAACAAGACTCTTCACATCTCAGTTACTGACAATAGTTTAAAAAACTCACCATTTTACAATCCAGAGATTAAAGCTTCTCATTGCTTCAGAATGATTTCAATAAGTGTTTTAAATTAAGTCTCTAAAACTACTTGCCCTTTTCAAATTCAAGCTCTTTCAACATTTTGAAATGCTTCAATAACCTTACATGGCTATGCACAATTTGAACTGATTTAATATTCTTTCAGTGTGTCAAGGTTTGTATATAGTCCTTCTTAATGAGCTCTTCAGATCTGTACGTGAATTATCCAGTTTTCAAAAACAGATCTTCAAAGTCTGTACAAACTGTTTAGAAGGATAGTTTTTGCCAACTCTTCAGAAACCCAAATAAATAAAGTCAACTTTCAATTCACCTAAAGAACCCAAAATTAAAACTATTCATTTCTAGTCACTAACTTCCAAATGGGTTGTAAATTATATTAAAAGAAAATGAACAATTAAACTAGACAATTAAATAAATTGACCTCACAGATATCTTGATAAAACCATGTTTTAAATAATGTAAAATTATGCAGAAACCATAAACCATAAAATAATTTTGAAACCTTAATCCTTGAAAAGACCCACTCTCCCCACCCTCCCCACTTTTTGCTAATCTGATACTGTGTTCCTTTTCTTGGTAGGTGAGCTGCAATGCAGCTAAAATTCTATTTATTCAGAAATTTCACAGGCAACCTTAATAAAGTGTTAAAACATTTGCAAGACACATTTATCACTTTACAAACTCCCCAAAATTCAAAGAACAAAACAGAATTTCTAATTATAAGTATCTTTGTTTAAATAGATTAATCAATATCTCGTTAATTTACAACATAAACTGTCCAGCATGTATGTACCAATTTCTTATGTCATTCTACCCAGAAAGATATCCAAGGAGCCACATCTACCCTCTCTGAAGGCATTGTGCCTTCACTGTTTGATTGCCTTTCTGAATAATACTACATCTTGTTAGCTTATGCAGCAAAATGTGTTTCAAAAGATGGAAGGACTCAAGGAGACCATCAAAAATGCAATACTATATATAGCAAAACAGTATCATCTTTTAATTATGTTCTGTGTAAAAGACTTTATGTATTCAATATATAAAAAATAATAAGTAGAAGCAAGACTTTGGTTCTAGCTATGCTTACATTCTGTACAATGTTACAATGCATTTCATTTGCTCTTTACAGTAACCTTGTATTGCATCTACAAAGTGTTGAAATACAAGACAGAGTCAACGTAAGGTGATGCCATTAAAGCATACCTTTGCCAATGATATCCAAAATTAATGAGAAACCCAACAAAATTAAATATTTTCCCATTATAGATTGTTCTTTAAAAACAATGATGGAAATCTGTCTAGTCTGTGCTTTTACTGTCAATCACAGTAGCATAGACTTTGTTACATTCAAAACGCATAATTATATTATTATTGTTTTAACAGTTGTACACATCAGTAATTCAGAATGGCACATAAATACCAGTCCCAGAAAACATAACACAGAATATTCTATTACCCACAACAAGAAATATATACTCACAATTATTTTTAAAATAAAGCAAACAAATATTTAGAACACAGTTGATTCAGATATTGTTAAAACTAAACTTAGAAGGCACTATAGAAAGAAATTCCTAAATAAACTGTTTACATATCTGAAGGAAAATATGGTGCAGAAATAAAAGAGGTAGAAATCAAAGTTTTAGCCTTAGACAAACTTCCAATTCTAAAATTCAATGTTTTCATCTCTAAAATGGGTGCAGCAGCAATTGTAATGAAGAAAAATCCAATCAGGACTGTCAAAAACATTGAAATGCCAGAAGTCTATCCAAATAAGACATAAGAAGCACTTGTAAAGCAGGTTCCTTAACTGAAAGTATAATTATATTATTATTATTATTTTTCTTAAAAGAAAGTGACAATGGTAATCATAATTTAACCTGAGTTGAGTAGAGTTGGCCTCTTTCTTTTGATTAAGCCCTTGTTTTGTACTCTGTGCTTTATTAAGCTGTAGAACTAGATTGACAAGGGGAAGAATGCATTCAATAGCCCCCCAGTCTAGATCCAATAAGTTGTCTTTCAAGTCATTTCCACTGAAATGGAAGGAAGCTTTTCCCCTTTAATTATCACGGCATATTATTTCTTTTTAAGGAGCTGTCAGGTACACAGCATTCACTTAACTGATGTCTCATTCAGATGATAACAATGAAACTGTTTCACAGGAGTGGCTGTTTAAACACAATATAAATAACTTCAATTTCCCACGGGGAGGGTGAGGAATGATTAAAACAAAAACACACTGATGAAGATTACTTTCTATGTCAAACAGCACAAGCTTCAAGCAGAAATCTTAAGAAATGAAGCACATGAGAGCTATTAAGTACCCTTAGACTACAACATAGAATTCCATTTTATTTGTGAAATAAGAATGTCACGCTAAAAAAGGGGGAATAAAATAACATTGCTTTATTACATATGCTATTTCTCTTTTCTTAAAAATAACATGCTTAGGAGACGTTAAATCCTCCATAAAATTAAAAATTAAAGCACCAGTTCCTCCACCTCTGATAAGATGACACTTTTAGATTTACCACTCCCTTTTTCTTCCGTAAAAAGAGAAAAAGAAAAACACATTTTCACAAATGGATGAAAGATAAGAGGCATATTTTAGAATCACTGATGGATTGGGGAAAATATTTTTTTTAACTAGGTGAGAGTTCTGCCATTTTGCCCTTCTAGACCAAGAAGGATAGTAAAAATGTGATTTCTGATCTTCTTAGCTCAGTGATGGATGTATCAGATAAGCAGGTATCTAATACAAAGAAGGATGGCTTACACAAAAGGGCCTATACTGAAAGCAAAGAAGTAGGTGCTATTTTTCCCCCCGTGACATGAGTGGAATGGTAAGAAAGCAGGGGAAATCCCAAATCAGCGGTTATAGTAAATACCACCTGGACAAAATACTGGGCCACTGTCATAACCAAAACCGCCAAGAGGGCTATAAAAAGATATAAAGTAAGTAATGAAAAGCTACTATGTTTTATTTCATATTGTGGGCCTGAAACACTAGACTATGTATTCACTACTGCTTGTTCATTAGATGGCAACTGATATTTTAACCAGGAGCTCCTCTGTAATACACAGAGTAATACACAGAGTATTACTCCTCTGTAATACGGTAGCCCTAGACTCATAACCATGAATTATTTAGTGACCGTTCAAAGTTATAAAAGCACTGAAAAAAATTGACTTGTGGTTGTTTTTTCATACTTAACAACCACTGGACTATTCCCCAGTCACAGGCTCTAAATTCAGGTTCTAGCCTGTATTTATGATGGTTGCAGTGTACCAGGGTTATGTGATGCCCTTTTGCGACCTTCTGACAAGCAAAGTCAACAGGGAAGTCAGATTCACTTAGCAATCACATTACTAACTTAACAATTACAGTGATTCACTTAGCAACATGACAAGAAAGGTTGCAAAATGGGGCAAAACTCACTTAAGTGTCTTGCTTAGCAACAGAAATTTGGGCTCAATGTCAATAAGACAAGGATTACCTGTATAAAAATGGCAATAAGGGTAATACTTAGGAAGAAAGTATGTGAAGTTGTTTGTAACAATGTGATTTTACTTCCTATCAGAAAATGCTGTCATACGTTGAGGGCTAGCTATACACATAAAAATCCATAGTACAGCAGGGAATACTCTTTATCTCCCTGCAAAAATCAAATTGTAAGGCATTGATCATAAATATTTTACCTAACTTTCCATTCTGAAATATCTTTCCGATTCATCTGATTTCATTTTGATTACCTTCCTCCATTTCTATCACCAAAGCCTACAGGAATGGTAGGAGAACTTTAAGAAAACAAAAAAGGTTCATACGAGGGGTGGGTTGCTACTGGTGTTACTGCCGGTTGCAATGTGTTCTGTTCAATGTAAATTGTTCTACACACATGCGCAGAACAATTTACAGTGAACTGCCCACGCGCAGTCATTAAAATTCAAAATGGCGGCACTCAATTGGCAGCGAGGGAACCAGTTCAGGGGCATGTCAGGTCTGGGTCGCTGCCAGTTCTGCGACCCAGGCCTAAATTCCACAACTGGTTGGGCCAAACTGGCAGCAACCCACCTCTAGTTCATATTGTAAAGAGTCTTGACAATTCAGGATAATTTCTCTGGCTTCATTCTTCAAAGCTCAAGTACAAATAGTCCTCAACCGTATTTTTTGGAGTATAAGATGCACCTTTTCCCCTTCAAAAGAGAGGGTGAAAATCTGGTGTGTCTTATACACTGAATAGAGCATTTTTGGCCTACTGAAACTCCTCCCCCTTTGCAAAAACGGATCTGCAGAGGGTTTGGGAAGCTTGCAAAGTACTCCTGGGGGCTGGGGAGGGCAAACATGAACAAAAGATGGCCCGTTTTTGTGAAAAATGGGCCATTTTTTGCTCATTTTGCTCCATCTCCAGGAGCCTCCCAAATCTCTGTATGCCCTTTTTTCTTTTTTCTTTTCTTTTCTTTTCTTTTCTTTTTCTTTTTGCAAAAAACGAGGCATGCAGAGAGTTTGGGAGGCATGTAGAATGCAAAAACGTTTTTAAAAAATTTGCCTCTTCAAAATCATGGTGTGTCTTACACTCCAGTGCATCTTATACTCCGAAAAATACGGTATATATTCTACCAAAATTATTAGAAAACCCAAATCATATTTATTATTTTTAAACAACAGCTTTGAAAGAAAGAATAATTGAGGCTTCAAAATTCAACCCTAAAAATAAACTCTCTTCTTTAATGCTTTTTATATTCACATTTTTGGCCTTTATGTAGCTTGTAGAAGTTAACATTAAAATACTGTCCACATTCCATCTATTTTTAGCATTCAAATTAGAATGACAAGCAAACTGCTATTCAAACTCGTATCTTCCATTGTCTCTACTAATCTAGGTCATCATCACTATTTTTTAAAAGGAGCAGCTTGTTTTATCAGTATGATGTCATTTCAACTCTGATTTTTTTGCTGTATGTGTGACAGCAATCCAATCCTATAAACCTTTTTTTTTTTTATGTTTGATATTTTTAAACTCTGCAATTTTTGCTACACATTTATTGATGCAGCATCCATATCACCGAGTTTTCCTCTAATCACAAAAGTGGATTTAAAAAAAAATTAAACAGGTCTAATGAACTGACTTTTAATTCTTAGGAAAGGATTGCTTATAGAGTCCCTAATGTAAGTTTTTAACAGTGACAGAATAACTGGTACTTACTGAATTAAAACATTTTGAAAACCAGTTAAGTGCGTGAAAAAGCTGAATGGATCTGTGTCTTTTGAAATCAGAAACACTGACCAATAACTTACAAAAAGTGCTCCTCCTCACTACACAGACTTTGTAATTCTTATAACTAGATATTATGGTAGAAGAAAGAGGGATTATAACCTCTTCTTCCTACTGGATGAAACCAATTTCAGTTGTCATCATAATGATTAAAAATGCCCAACTATAAGACTGTGTCCATGGATAATGGTCACATCTCTAGTGTTTTATTATAGTTTTTAAATACATTTTTTCTTCCTTTTTTTCCTCCCCCCCTTTTTTTTTCTCTTCTAAAATTCTGATTGCTAATTAAAATAAATTATGATTGACTGTTACAATTTTCTTTGACAAGTGAAGGTCTTGAATCATTTTTCTAGCTTAGCTAGGGTACACTTTCTTCCCAAGGACTAATCAGTATATATCAAGTGTGTGTATGAATGTCTAATCAGGATAGCTTGATACATCATTCTTTACATTTCTTTTTGGATTGCCTTCTGTGTACTTTTAAAAAATTATAATAAATATTTAAAAAATAGAAAGAAGGATGAGGTGCATATGTCCTGCCACTGATATGGGAAAATAAAATGTTCAAAGTAAAAGTTCAATGAGCCGGATGCATATTATTATCTTCAAGTTGCATCAATACATTTATAGCATTAAGAAGTACAGAATGGGCTGCATATGCCTTTAAGCAGGAAAAGGGAGGGGTTAAGAATACCATAGGAGGCAATATTTGGTGGTACTGCCAAACCGTCTCTCCTATTATGAAGTCCTGGGAAAAAATAATTCTTAACTATTTTTCTCTGCAGCCCCTGATCAGATCTAGCCATTTGTTAAGTTTGCATCAGTGTTTAAATTTACATCCATTTTTAATATCCAGTTTATATAGAAATTTCATAGAGTTTCTTACACTATTTTCATTACAACAGTGTAATGAATGCTTTTATATATACACTAACTAAACATTTTAATTAAAAAAGTAAAATTCAGAAAAATACAGTTTGCTTTAAAAATGCAAAGTGGATACATTTCCCCTAAAATGTAAACCAAACAAATCCTTTATTTTTAAACTACATACTATTATTATTTTCTTGTGTATTATCCAGTTAAAATCACACAAACTCACACCAAAAAGCTAAATATTAATTTGTGATGGGTTAGACATACCACATTCTACCTCCACACAATTAGCTTACACGTCATACAGAAGATAGAGATATTTCGGGATCTTAAACTCTGTCATGATAAGCAATAGACTGCTATACATTATTATTTTTTACAGTGTAACTATGTATTAAGAATGAATTATTTCCTTTTCAAACCTACTTTACTTTAATAGAACAAAAGAATTGAAAACTTGATCCATAGGAAGTTGTAGTTGAAAGCAAAGTGATTTCTAGAACTTTTATTACACTATGTTGTTGTTTTGTTAACGTATAAAATTGAGTCAAGTGGAACGCTCTTTCCCTAGTTACCACATGTTTTTAGCAGAGACATATAATTTATTTATACATACAAGCCACATCGGTCTTATCCTTCTGCCACATTTTTGCCATAATTTTGATGATGCAATTTTCCCAGATGCTACTGTGCCAGAAAGTCCCAATTCTATCTAACATCTTGCAAAAGCTTCAAAAACATATTTTTGCAAATTTCTATACAAAAAACAAAAGTGGCTCACAGTAGGAAAAAAACCCAGTAAAAGACAAAAAGCACAATTTATCTCTTTTCTATTAAAGAAACAAAAAAGTATCATAAGCACTTTAAGACTTTAGCTACACTAAATAGATAAGATAAGTCATACTAAATCGTTGACAGTCCAACTATTAGTATTATAATCAAATATTTTTATTCTAAGGACAACTATAAAAATATTAATTGCATGTAACAACATAACATATCCAGATTCAGAGAATAGATTAAACCGAAAACAGGAACCTCTCAAAGAAGGAATGAATTTACCATGGTTAATGTACCTGTAAATAACTGGAATAAATTAAAAGTAATCTTTTTTTTTTTTAAAGGACTTTGAATTTTTAGAATTTTAGAATTTATTTGACTTTTATCCCGCACCTGTCTCTCCGAAGGGACTCAGGGCGGCGCACAGAAAGTTAAAACAAGTATATACATATACATAAATAAAAACACCATAAATACTACAACAATAAAAACTGATTAAATTTAGAATACCCTGTGCTAAAATTCACTAAACTCCCACTAATTAAAACGTTATGTTAATTTAAAACACAGTCTGATAAGATGGTCTCTGAGGCCTAGGGGGCCTTTGAAAACTATAACAGAATTAGAGACTCTTATAGAAAACCCAACTATCCTTTTAGGTGTTGGAATATGGAGATAGCAAGTTAAAAACAATATGATGTAATGGATTCAAAATTCGAGACAGCTAATCATAGTGAATCAATGGGAAGAGTTATGGAAAATAATAATGAATTAAATTAAAACTAAAGTTAAGCTAAAGAGAAAACACGTATAAAATTCTATAGAAAATGGGTCCTGTATAGCTTGTAAAATCTACCTTTAACCCAGTGTTTCTCAATTATTTTCTGTCAGGCCCCCCCTAGGAAGAAGAAAACATTTCGCGCCCCCCCCCCGCGCGACTGTAAATAGTATCATTTGTCTATAAAATTGTTATAAGTACACCTCTGCATAACACTGTATCCTTATTAAGTATAAGAGAATAAAAAAGAAAGAAATTTCTTTCTCTTTCTCTTTCTCTCTCTCTCTTTTTCTCTTTTTTCTTTCTCTCTTTTTTCTCTTTCCTTTCTGTCTCTCTCTTTCTCTCTGTCTTTCTTTCTTTCTCTCTCCCACTTTTTTCTTTCTTTTTCTTTCTCTCTATCTCTGTCTGTCTCTCCTTCGTCTGCCCATCTATCACTGTGTGTGTGTGTGTGTGTCTTGCATTCACGCACTTCCTGTGTCTCTCTCTTTCTCTCCCTGTCTCTCTCTGTCTCTCTGTGTGTGTCTGTCACTCTCTGATTCCTCCCCCCCTCCCTGTCTCTCTCTGTGTCTGTGCCTCTCTCTGTCTGTGTGTCGTCGTCCCCGCCCCGCCCCCACTCCCCGCGGAGTCTCCTCAGCCCGGCTCACCCGCCTTAGCCTGCCCCGGCCACCCGTGCTTGATCGCTCGTTCGCTCGCTCCGCTCCTTCCAGGAGCTGAGAAGCCTCCGTGTGTGTGTGTGTGTGTGCGTGCGTGCGTGTGTGTGAGGAACGGCAGTCCCTGGAAGACGACGAGTGGCCAGCATGCCGGCTGTGGAGGGAGGGAGGAGGAGGGAGAAAGGGAATCGGCAGAGCCGATTTGCCGAGGTCAAACGCGCCCCCCTTTACAGAGCCTCGCGCCCCCCCCAGGGGGGCGCGCCCCACTATTTGAGAAACGCTGCTTTAACCTCAGGTCTGGGGCTAATATGTTTTGGGGGTGGGGGGTTGCCTGTGATGCGGTGTTTTATCAGCTGTTTTTAGTCTAAGCCTCTTTGTTTTCTCTAGGGTTTTAATTGTTTTAATTTAGTATTGGCTGCCAAGAATCTGCTAGAGAAGGCAGCTATAATAAACTCAATAAATAAATAAGTAAATAAATATTTAAATTGTATTTAACAGTTGGGAACACAAATAGAAGGGATAAATTTCAGTTTCAGTTTATTTGGATTTATATCCCGCCCTATCTCCCCGAAGGGACTCAGGGCGGCTCACAGGCAAATATAAAACAATACAATAAATACAATACAGTGTTAAAATGAAATTAAATTAACTAGCCTGTGCTAAAATGTAACTAAAAACTTTTAAAATCACATACCAAATACAGTTAAATTATTTCTAGTCTAAAATCTAGGTTAAAGTCTAAGCTAAAATCTAAAATTTAACTCTTAAGCTAGGCCAGCTAGATGAAAGAAGTGTGTTTTCAGTGAACGTCGAAAAAGTCGAGGTCCGTGATGGTACGAAGTTCGGGGGGTAGGTCATTCCAGAGGGCCGGGCCTGCCACAGAGAAGGCCCTCCCACTTGGTGCTGCCCGCCGGCATTGACCGGCAGATGGCACCCTGAGAAGGCCCTCCCTGTGGGAGCGGACCGGTCGAAGGGAGGTATGCGGTAGGAGACGGTCCCACAAATAACTGGGCCCTGTGCTATGGAGCGTTTTAAAGATGGTGATCAGCACCTTGAAGCGCACCCGGAAAGCCACTGGCAGCCAGTGCAGCTCGCGCAGGAGAGCTGTTAAGTGGGAGCATCGTGAGGCTCCCAAAATCCCCCACGCGGCCGCATTCTGGGCCAACTGGAGCCTCCGGGTGCACCTCAAGGGGAGCCCCATGTAGAGAGCATTACAATAGTCTAGGCGGGGCATAACGAGTGCTTGAGTGACTGTGCATAGCGCGTCCCAGAGGAGTAGTACTAGAAAGTTTTTCCATTGTGGTATTTTTATAATTTATATTCAGTAGTTATTTTGTTATATCTTATTGGGTTTTTTTTCTTTTGTATGGGTAGTCCTCAACTTACAGCCATTCACTGACACTGTCCAGATCTTCTGGCTTCATCTGGCCAGTAAAAGTAAGTAATAAAACCAGAAATTCTACTCAGGTTTTTATTGTGTTAGGTGAAACAGAAACTGTAGGTTTTTTTCCATTTGTAACAATCCAAAGTCATAAATCACAAACTAAACTGGTTTAATAGTATATTCATACATTGCCTAAATAATGCTACTCACAGCCCATTGAAACATCTCATATTACCTAATATTATTGCCTTGCATATTTCTCTCATAGCTTACCTATTTATGCACTTGACTTCAGACATTTGGCTCTGAACTATAATAATTATTCAATAATTTCAAAAAAGTATGGAAGGTTAGACATGTTTTTACGAAATATGAACTTGCTTATTTTTTTTAAAAGCAACAAGCCCTGCATGTTGTAGTTATAAAATACTTATATCAGCATTCTACAAATCTTTTAAGATTGCACTGAAAATACATAACAAATCTGAAAGAAAAACAATCTTAGAATACCCAGTTTACAAACTCCTGCTCTAAAAAGTTATTCTGCCTGAAGAACATTAAAACAACTATGGAGGAAAACAACTTTGTACATTACCAAATCCGTGCTGTTGGATTTTATTGTGACAAGATGACAATATTTTTTCCTCTCTTGAGAAGCTCTTGATACTACTAAAAAAGTGAAAGCCAACTCTAGGAAACGAGAGAACAAAGTACACAGCTGAGATTGGAATGCATCGTAATTATGGCTGTTAAAAATCTACTAAAGTGAACCCATGCTACAGAAAACAGAATGTTTCTTCAGAGACACAGATTAATTGTCAACAAAATATGAGATATAAGTATCAGAAGCTTTTTGTACTTCAAGCTGCCTGTGAAATGAACCCAAAGGCCAGAAAAATTCATATTTTTTTTTGTATCACAACTCTACTATTTAAAAAAGTTAAATATAGTTCCATTGCTGGTTCTTTTTAACTGCCAGACGAATGGAGAAGGAAAAATCAGCTTTTTAAAAAAAATGTTTAAAAATTCCTATAATTTTCATAAAAAAATATCTGCTGGTGTTATATTTGATATCACTATTAGAGCATGGGGTAGTATGAACAGCAGCCACCCAACATGTGTCATAATCTTCAATGATTCTCAGTAATGGGGCTCTACTAAATACAATGATTTTTTTTAGAAGGTTAAGTCTTCATATTTTAATGAATAATAATGCCAAATTCTGATTTTTCATTCTTTTTCAATTCACCAAAAGAAACTGCTTTAAGTTTTTGTTAATTTTTGAAAAGAAATGGTTAATAAAAAACAGGATTCCTTATTCTTTGTTTTAAGTTCATTTTTCCTGTCAGGCACAAAAGACCAGGATCACATATTAAGTTCTAATTAAAATGATTTGTTATGACTCATGCCTATCCACACGAATCTACTCAGCTAATGGTTAACCCTATTTTGGCACTAGAGAAGCTCAACGGAATTCCAGATAGGTTGGACCTGGTCCATTTGTGGCTAGGTAACATCTCTAGGCTAATCCCTCTTTTGATTCTACCCCAGGCTCTGCCACCCCTTGTTCTACATTTCTGTTATTACAATTTATTGCATTTAGAATAATTAATCAACAACTTGCCTCCAAAAGTTGTGAATGCTCCAACACTGGAAATTTTTAAAAAGAGGTTAGATAACCATTTGTCTGAAGTGGTGTAGGGTTTCCTGCCTAAGTAGGGTGTTGGACTAGGAGACCTCCATCCCTTCCAACTCTGTTATTCTATTCTAATATAAAAAAGGAAATATAAGCATCCAGGCATTTTTTTTCCTGAGAATTTCACTTTGAAAATAATTTAAAAGAAATTATAAACTATTTAAACTGAAGAAGGATCGACATAGGAAATTTTTAATACAGGTAAAATATTAGATGGGAAAAATTCATTTTAATAAAGCCTTATTATTAAAGAAGAAGATTCCATAAAATTTTCTTGGCAATAAAATAGAGGTGGTTTGCCACTATCCAGGGGTGGGCTTTAAAAATTGCAGCAACGGGTTCACTGCCCCATTCCTGGGTGACCTTGGCCATGGTGGGCATGGCCTAGTTGGTGACCTGCACCATGGCAGGGGGGGAAGGCATTTTTCATGCTCCCCAGGCTCCAGGGCTTTCCTCAAGCCTCTGGGAGGACGAAAACACTTCATGAAGCCCTCTGGTGGTTGGAAAGCTTCCAGACTTTTGGAACCTCCAGTAGGCTTGTTTTCTCCCTCCCTGAGCCTCTGTGCGGGCCCTGCACTTACCTGGCATGATGAATGGCCTGTGTGGAGACTCCTGGGAGGGGCAAGGTAGGTGTGGCCAGCCAGGGGTGGCATTTGGGGGTTCCTGAACTGGGCAGAATCCTAGCTAGAGGATTGGCCAGTAGCCCACCCCTGCCACTATCCCCTTATGGTGGTTGTTGTTGTTGTTTTAAAAAAAAAATCAGGTTAGTCTATTATCCATTAAACTATTAGGGTTATTGATGGTCTCCATCCAAATACTTCCAGATCCAACCCTGTTTTGCTTTGAAACATTATCCAGGGTAAGTTCAACAACTATTAGTCCATTTAAATCCACCCTGGTGAAAAAGTGACAGCTTCCAGTTCCTTAGGAAAATTAACCATGACACTAATATGGTCTATTGTTTTAAAATAATCTACATTAACGAGCCAAAATTCATTCCCACCTGCTTTATGCTTAGGATTCTTGTTTTTAACAAGAATTAAGACCACCAATTACTATCCCCACAGTTCTCATCATGGCTACATATTCAGCTACCGGTAATACTTTTGATTTAAACATTAACAAACACCTGCTTAAAAAATTGGTTTCTATTTATATAGTCTATATATTTTATTTCTCCAATCGAAGTATCAGAATCAATATATATATATGAGACTCTTATGCAGATATTCCAATCGTTTTTCAAAAGTTGCATGTGTAGGAGCAAGCAAGAAATAATCCATTTAATAAGAACATCTGCACAAGGCTACAATCGTCTACGCAAATAACTAACTGCAAGAAAAATAAAAAACTAGCCAGCTTGACTGGTTTATAAAATGATACATTATAGGATGCTAACATGACACAAAAAACTGAACCATTTTTAGGTCACCCAGGTAGCTTGCAGTGAAGAGACATTTACTGCCTTCTGTCATGTCTCAGTTTATTTTTTGATGGAAAACAATTATAGGACAAATGTCAAGGTATAGTTTGCTTTCACCCCCCTCCTCTCCATAGTGGCAGCAGCATCTGGTCTCTTGGCAGATTCCCTGGGCAATTTTACTGACAGCTGAAGAATTAAGAATTTGGGGTCAGTCAGAGTAATATTCTGCATAAGCTTTCTAGCAGCCCCTTCTTCCTAGATATCATGATCTTTATGATTTACTTTTAAGGGGGGGGGGGGAAATGAAAGAGAAAGTGTTGACTTTGGAGGGCATGCAAAGGTATAAGAAAACCTTAAGAAAAAATAGTATTCCATAGAAATTACTAATCTAATGCAAATTATTTATTAAGCCTAAATGTGTTTTCCATTTAGGCAATGGCTCAGAGTCTGATCTGTTCTGGCTTAAAAAAAATAGTATCAGTGCAGGCAGATTATTATTAATCAAAAATCTTATTAATAATATGTTATTTATTTATTTCTATTCAATGTCTTCATTAGTTACCTTCCAAGACTCTGATCTGTGTTTTCATTTGATTGATGCAACTCTTTTACTGTACTACAGAATCTGGACAGAGATTAATGAACAATATTATAATACAAAATGCGGTTAATGGAAATTGTGCATGATTACACTACAGTATATGAAGGGAAGCGCTACTCCAAATCAGATTAGAAATTTCATATATGTATATTTTGCCCTAGAACAGTATAAATCCTTACTACTTAATTGATAATCTAGTTTTATAACTAAGTAGTAAGGGTTTATGCTATTCTTAGGAATATGAATATATATAAAAATATATTGGAGAGATGTAATTCCAAAAACATATAAGGTTGCTATGAAACCTGATTTTACATTCCAGATTATTTCAAATGACAGCAGGATAGTAATCTGACTTTATCGTTTTTCTTCATTGTTCTTTTGATGACTTATATTCATTCTGCTTTTTTGGCATAATTAAGTAGCAACCAATTATCCTAGTGTAATTATCATCTTCAAATGTTAATTTTTTATCTCAATATCTTTAAGGGCTAAACTCCATCTCAGCACTATTCTATTACTTGCTATATCCATTTTAAGAACTGTGAACCAAATGGAGGATTAGTGTGACTGAATTTGTGGCCATATTTAAAATACTAATTGCAATGCACTACAAAGAGACTTTATTCAACTTCAGTCAGCTTCAAGGACTCACTAGGAGTAATGCAATCAAAGATTTTCAACATTGTTACAGGTGATATAAGGAACATTAGCTTCTGAATATGAATATGTGTGTGTGTACACACACACACGTACACACACACACAGAGCTACAGACACACAAACACACAGAATAATCGGTTTACAGAGTCAGCCTATTGCCCCCAACAATCTGGGTCCTCATTTTACTCATCTCGGAAGGATGGAAGGTTGAGTCAACCTTGAGCCTGGTGAGATTTGAACTGTCAAATTGCAGGCAGCCGGGAGTCAGCAGAAGTAGCCTGCAGTACTACACTCTAACCACTGGGGCAATTATTGTAATAAGCAGTCAAAAAAGCAAAACAAACTTCATAGCAACTTATTATTAACTGTATCTGGTCTATATAGACGTTGACTAGTCCACTTTAAAGAAGCAAAACAGTATGCTTATTGAAGTTTTCAACTTTGATATTGAAGAAGACACTGGATATTCAACATCATGAACAAATGAATCATTGAACAATTCAGAGGTATTCAAGACACAAATGGCCACATTCAAATTATTCTATTTTCCACACATTATGAGAAGACCTAGCTCTTTGGAGAAGGTTCTAATGCTGGGAAAGATAGAAAGGAAGAAAAGAAGAAGACAACTAGCAGAAAGCTGGATAGACTCGGGTATAGTAAGTAGCACTGTTAGAATAGCTGAAGGACCAACTTTTGGAGATACCATCATGGAGAAAACTTAACAGCACAAAATAAATCAATCCAAACCTTTGAAAAACATTACAGTCAAATGTGAAGTGTTCATTTTTGTATTAACCCCACCCCCATAACAATAAGTATTCTTAAAAGTGGCATTCGACTTTTCTAAGATTTGTGTGAAGCAAGGTGGAGGCAGGCAGGGGCTTTTGACACCCCCACCCCCCGCCATTGCCTCTGAGCTGCACCACTCTATAATTTTTTTTTTAATTAAAGCCCCATGGCTCTGCCAGTTTTTTTCCAAAGTGCTGCAAATGGTGTTTTTTTTCTAAAGTGCCAAGGCTCTGCAAGGTTTTTTTTTAAAAGCCACGGGGCTTTATAAAAACCTTGGACAGTCTCGGCACTTTAGAAAAAATAACTTGCAGCACTTTAGAAAAAAACTGGCAGAGCCATCGGGCTTTTTAAAAAAAAAAACCTTATTCCTGCAGCAACTTTCTGATATTGAAATTTCCTGTGAAGAAATGGTGGCACTGAGATGGCAGAGGAGAGTTGGCAGTGGTGAGAAGGCCGCCCCCTGCTGGCCACCCTGAACTAGCTCCATTTTGCAGCTACATAAGGGAAAGAAGATGGAGCATTTAGGCTTAATGTCATGAGAGATGTTGAAGGAAAATTATTCCCTCCCTGTGCATATGACTAATATTGAAACCCGTTACACATCCTATTGTTTCACGCAGGGTTTTTTCTAATAATACGATTTTGAAAATGGGGGCTATTTGAGCCTATTTTCATCCGATAATTTGCATCACCTTCAGATAATTTGTGTCAGCTTCAGATTAAAATTAAGTGGTTTGTCTTCTTGACTAAAAGGCACAGTGCTCCTATTTTCTCTTTCATAAACATAATCATCCCACGGCAGAAATGATGAAACCATTTCTTCAGTTACCTAGATAATAACTCTAGCTAACTGATACTACATTGTTAGATTATTCAGGATATCCTTTAAATCGGCTGAATTTTACTCCTTGGAATGTCTGCAAATGAAAGTATGTAAAACAAACAGCTAATTAACAACATGTGGGTGAAAGTTTAATCATCACAATCATGAGATAGAAGCTAATAGTGTCTGGGATGTTTTCCAAAAGTATTTTCAAACAGGAAAAAAGAATAAATATAAACATGCCATGAAATAAATGCCCACCCCCCAAAATTAGAATGCTTAAGCAACACAAAGATCTGAGACTTAATTTATCTTTCTATCCTCCAGCATCCAATACTTTTAAGATTTCCGGCATCAACAATCAAAAAAGACACACTGTAATACACTCAAGCAAATTTCCCTATTGTTCTTCACTCATTCCCAGAAACCTGCCACACTAAAGCAGACTACCACTCCCATAAAGATATATTCTGGGAACTATTAAGAGGAGCTGTCTTCACTCTCTTTCTCTCACACAAACTATCTGAATTGCCTCTTGTTCCTCTGGAATGTATTTTCTCCCTCCTGAGAATCTGGACTACATTCCATCACATAAAATGCATTAATTCTGCTTTAAAGATTAACTGTCTCAACATATTGGTCACCTTTATGCTAGCTGATCAGAGCATTCATTGAGCTTTGGCACTCTGATTCTGATGAGTACTATCGAAGCCAGGACTTTTTGGAACTAATCATGTACAATTTAATATGATCAAAGTACTGGCAGACTTCATTGAAGCCAACTGTGAAAGTTCTTAAATTAGTTTCACAGTTTGACTCATGCAAAGCAAATATAAACTGGCACGGGATTTATTTTTCTCCCTGATAACAACCTGGCACTATAATAACCCAAGGCCATTTATTTTAACTATTACTGAGCTTTCACAACACAAGTTGGGTATTGTGTCTATTCTAGAACGCAGTAGTGGCAAAACACTTCAGTACTGCTGCCAAGAAAATTACATGGGCTTCTCCATGAAATTATCGGCAGTTAGTTGAGCATGACTCAAAGCATACTGAATCTTACTTCGTACTAGTGAAATCTTACTGACTTTCGTGTTTTATGCAAATTTATAACAGGCTGAATTTAAGGAGGATAAACTTACCGTAGCTTCTTAATAGATCTAGGGCAGCAAAGGGAAATAAAGTTTTCTACCACAAATAAAGAGGCACAGACGGCTGGACTGAACTTTGCTCCTTTCTGACTCTTATTCAAAACTTCTAAAGGTCACATGATTCAAGATGCTGGTATACCTATTTTCACAATTCATATCGAAGTTGAGGACTTAGTATTTGAAAATAGCTCCAATAATTCCTTCTAGCTCTTAAATTTTTTTAATTCCCACTCTGCAAATATATGAGTCTCATTTCAACACGTGGGATCAAGTTACAATCATAACTCTGCATGAAAGTTTGCATAAGTGCCTAGTAATATATTATGCATGCAGGATTAATTAAGCCCAGTGAGCTGGTTCAAATATCTAAGAACTATCTAATTGCTACATGCAATTAGTACAAGTCATAGAATATTCTAGCCTTCACTGTATAGTTTGTGGACTTATAATATGTATCTAATATTATATCCTGGGCTACAGGAAAAAAAACATAAGATAACAAAAACAAATTTAGCTATTCAATAAAAAGTTCAAATTCCCAAATCAGACATAAATAACAATATACTGAAAACATTGAGAAAAAATACAAATCATAAGAACAGCATTACGGATCAACTATTCTACCTGATTAAAAAAAATCTAAGAAGCACCAGTCCTGAATAAAACTAGGACTGTGAACTAGACAAAGAAAGCTAATAAATGGTCCAAAATAATACAATGAATTAATTCTGAGTTTGTTACCACATGGAATGGTCTCAAAGTAGTCTCATCCCACCAGCGGGTTTAACTCACAAAGTAATGGAATTATTAATCTTGTGTGTGTGTGTGTGTGTGTGTGTGTGTACACAGAGACAGACACAATATATAAAATCTGAACCAGTTGTAGCATGACCAACTTACCAACATGTATGCATAGTGATTCCCTTTCAATAACAACACAAACATTAATTCATTAATTCAGTGTCAAACCCACCATAGTATAATAAGACTGCACACACAATATTGTCTCAGCAACATTAGCTTATACTTTGTCACAGAAGAAATAGATAATATATGAGCAGATAATAAACAGCATATAACTAACCCCATCTTCAGAGACAGAAAACGTACAATTGATGCAGCACTATTCAACTTAACAGAACAAAAGCCTACTCTGCACAGCTTGACAGAAGATCATTAAATAGGTCTTCAGAGCAAGATAAACAGATGTCTTTTGGGAGTTCCAAAGTCTAGGAACAAACATTTAAAATTACTTCAGTGTGTGAACTCACTAATAATAATAATAATAATAATAATAATAATAATAATAATAATAATAATAATAATAATAATAATAATAATAATAATAATAATAATAATAATAATAATAATAATAATAATAATAATAATAATAATAATATTCAAACCATTATGCTTATTTTTCTAACACAAAAATCTCCAAATTCTGTTATTTATGACTTAGGACAGCTTTCTCTCTGTCTGGTGTTTTCCAGATTTGCTGGACTTGAATATTTATAATTCCTTTGTCGCTTTATGACATCTGAAGAGCATCAGATTTAGGAAGATGATTTAAAGAAATTTAACTTACTGTATTGAGCTCATTCACACATCACATAATTTTACCAGAAATAACTCTGTGCCAAGCAGCATGTATGAATGCAACCAAACTGATTCATGAATCACTGTTTATAGTTAGCATGTTGTAGTTCACGCATCAAGTTGTTGTTAGGCAACAAGGATTCCAAATAATGAATGAAACAATATTTTTTGCACACGAATTTTGCAATATCTCAAACTAGTGCATATTGAAAAGAATGGACAAATTATGTGTAGCCATGCTATTTAACATATTCTTTTGTTAAGATATTTTTTGCCCTTAGTTAATTTCTATAAGGACATGTATTTCCCAAGCACCCAAACATTCTCACACTAAAATCTTTAAATTAAAAAAGTAATTAAAAAAAACCTTTTAATGGAAATGATTGGTCAGGCAATCTGTAATGAGATCCACAACCTTTCACCTTAGGTCACCACTGTAATCTTTCCAGATTCAGAAGTTGTGACCACCTAAGAACTGTTCAATGCTTGTATTGTGTATGCAATCTCATTTCCATATGCCGATGTCTACTTGCATTAAATTAATTCTGTTCCAAGTATTGAACCACGAAAAGAGGCAGGGAAGGGCCATAGACATTCCTTATTCTTAAGAGAAGCCTAGGAGAATTAAAAGAGCAAAGCTACAGAGCTGAAGGAACACATTGGAAAAAGAGAAGTTTATGGAGCCCAGTAATGAGTTTGTCTGATGAGACTTATTAGGAAAATCAATATTACACAGAAATATCATTACCCATTTTGCTGGTGATGAATAAGCAATATTTTTTTGCATCTCCAGGAGAAATGTGCTGTCTAAAAACTAAATTGGAATGTATGCCTATTTATATTAAAACTATTCATATTTCCATAATATGGTTTTACTTTTAATATGAGACCTTTTAATGGTCAGTTTCTGCCTGAAATATTTTATTCAGCCTCATCAGTGCAAATAATTGTTGATATATATTACCCAAGTTTTTATTTTGTAACAAAATTAAAAATGCAAGAAAGAAAAACATGCAAGAATGAAAAGTAATGCCTCTATCCCTACAACTTTAGTTTTAATAGGAACATTTGAATAAAATAAACAGGAAAATAACCCTTGAAATTAGCTTTCTATCTCTATTTACTTTTCCACTAATCACCATCATTTTCTACACAGTTCTATGATGAACAAGCTTATCAAATTTATCATGAAAGAACTTGATGACACAAAAAGTTGATTAAATTCTTCTTCTTTTAGCTAGTTTGTCGAGACTTCAAGTCCGCCATTGAAACAAGGCAGATGCTTGCACGCTGGATTAAAAGGGTATCCTCACATCATAGCGGGCGGTCGTCCTCCGCCTCGTTAGTCGTAGGGTTTCCCTACTCCTCCGCATCTCTCTCCAAGATAAGTGTAACCCCAGAGGGGTCCTCCAAATGTGTAGATTGAGATAAGATGTCAGGGCCCCGATCGTCTTGCCCACACTCGTCTCGACCAGAAGTCTCACCACACTTTTTTCAATCAATGTATTTCAAACTCTTGATTTCAATCAAGCATTCAGTGCATGAAGATATTCCTTCAATTTTGAGAGAAAGTGGAAGTTATATGATTCAAAGTCTGGATTATATGGGACGTTGGGAAAGATGGTCACTTTGCAATTGTCTCTTGGGTAGCTCATGAAGTTATGGCTTAGCAGTATCCTCAAATGTCATTCGTGTGCTTCCAAATGCTGCTTAATAAGTCAAAGTCTTGAGTACAGCACTCTCAATTGGGAATGGTTCCATATCAAGGTAATGCAATTAAAATAATACCACCTCTATCCCTAAAAAGTTGTAGCTGTGAGTTTTCCTGCCAAAGCTTGTATCTTGATTCCCTCCTGCCTTCTCAGGTGAAATTTCATGATGACATTCCATGAGCTGATGCTTTGTTTCTGGGTCACAACCCTGTTTTGCTGTCCGTCACAATGATATGAAGAAATCCCTTACCTTCTTTCTTATAGTAAGATAACAACTGTTGGCAAATTTCAAATTCTAAAACTTTCATCTTGACCATCAGCATTTTATCTTACTATATTTCGTAAACTTTATGATATGAAAGAACATCAATAAGATGATGCTCCTATGAAGCGCCAAGCCTGACAATAATTCTCTCTGAGTGATCCTTCAATTGCTCTTAATCAGTTCATCATCCTTTCTGATGTGAAACTTGTTGATTGCTGACACAAGTCATTCATTTTAGTCTTGAAACTCACAAATTATCTCTTCCCAACCTTTACATTTTCTGGTCTAGTGACGCACATTATCATAGTCATCACTATAACCACCTGCATTTAGAATAAATTTAGTTACAACATATTGTTTAAAGCAGTAGTAGTCAACCTGGTCCCTACAGCCCACTAGTGGGCATTCCAGCTTTCATGGTGGGTGGTAGGGGTTTTGCCCGATATTTAATTGACTTCCCTATAAATCACCATTACTGTGGAACCGGTGGACAGTTAGAAAATTTTACTACTAACAGAGATACAAAAGTGGGCGGTAGATATAAAAAGGTTGACTACCCCTGCAGTCATGATGGCTCACTTCACAAATGGCAGAAATATACTCTTTTGTCACAACAACTTTCTAAAAACTAAGTGAAAGAAGAGATGCCAAACAACATGTTGGAACTTCTAGTTACATTACTGTCACCTGTAGTAATTCATAACATTGGAAGAATCACTGTTCATTTAACCTTCATAACTATACTATGTATATGAATACTTCAAAAAAAAAAAAGAAATTGCTACACTTTCTGGCAGAACAGAAAGAAATTGAAAGTAATGAAATGAAGAAGTAGAAGGCTTTTAAAAAAATATATAGCCCTGCCAGATAATAGATAACAGAGAATAATAAATGTAAATATAATCAATCCACAGATTACATAAGATTTATAGGCAAAGGAAACTTACACTAACACTAGCATATTATTCATAACGATTTAATGTTTATGAGGTCACCTTTAACCATTCGTTCCACATGCAATCAGAATGTGTAAACTTTTTCTTTATCAGAACTTGATTTTTAGCTACTCTTTTAAAACAAGAGGATGTAGCAAGAAAAATTCCAAACAATATTCAATTATACATGTGGGTATAGAGTTTATAACAGGGGGCATCATGGCTGAGTGGTTAAAGTTGCTAAGTTTGTCAGCTGGAAAGCTGACAGCCCAGGTTCAAGACCTGAGTACTGCACAACAGGTTGAGCTCAGATTACTTGCCCCTGCTCCTGGCCACCTAGCTATTCAAATGCATGCAAATACTAGCAGATTAAAAGGTAGCATTTCGACAGGAAGATAATAGTGCTCCATGCACCTTGTTTATAGTCATGCTGGCCACATGACCATAGAAATGTCTTCGCTCAACACTGGCTCTCTTGACTAAGAAACAGAGATGAGCACCATCCCTTAAAGTTGGAAATGACTGGACAGGGTAAACTTTTACCTTTATAAAGGTTTTACATCAGGGATGTCCAAACTTGGGAACTTTAAGACTTGTGGACTTCAACTCCCAGAATTCCCCAGCCAGCATAGCTGGCTGGGGAATTCTGGGAGTTGAAGTCCACAAGTCTTAAAGTTCCCAAGTTTGGACATCCCTGTTTTACATGGAAGATAAATCCTAAAAGTAAGGTTCTACATTTAGGCAAAAAAAACACAATGCACAGGTACAGTATATGTGGTACTTTGGAGTCCTAGTGGACAAACATTTAAATATGAGCCAGCAGTGTGCAGCAGCTGCCAAAAAAAAAAAAAAGCCAACACAGTTCTAGGCTGTATAAACGGAGGGATAGAATCAAGATCAAGGTATTAATATCATTTTATAATGCCTTGGTAAGGTCACACTTGGAATACTGCATTCAGTTTTGCTTGCCACGATGTAAAAAAGATGTTGAGAGTCTAGAAAGTGCAAAGAAGAGCAACAAAGATGATTAAGAGACGAGAATATATGAAGAACAGTTGCAGGAACTGGGTAAGTCTAGTTTAATGAAAAGAAGGACAAGGGGAGACATGATAGCAGTGTTCCAATATCTCAGGGCTGCCATAAAGAAGAGGGAGTCAAACTATTCTCCAAAGCACCTGAGGGTAGGACAAGAAGCAATGGTGGAAACAAATCAAGGAGAGAAGCAACTTAGAACTGGGGGAGAAATTTCCTGAGTTAGAACAATTAATCAGTGGAACAACTTGCATTCAGAAGTTGTGAATGCCCCAACACCGGAAGTTTTTAACAAGATGTTAGATAACCATTTGTCTGAAGTGGTATATAGGGTTTCCTGCATAAGCAGGGGTTTGGACTAGAAGACTTCCAATGTCCCTTCCAACTCTGTTATTCTATATTCCTTCAAATAAATAGTTTGTATTCATTTATTTCTGAGTAACTTTTTTATATCCTATCTGTATATCGTACTTAGCAGGACACCGCTAAGTTGCCTTGCAAGTTATTCTCTAAATTAGATTTTAGTTGATATAGGAAATCATGAACATGCTTGGGGTAAAGTGTATTTTAATTGTGCTTGTATCAGATGGACTTCAGTTGCCCAAACCAACAGGTAATTATCCTTACTGTTAGTATGAAATCTTGCATGTAGCAAAAGCAGGACTAAAGCTGGTATTCTAGATTACACCTTCTCTATCTTACCCATTTCTTGATTGAAAAAAGAAATCTACCAGCCAATCTGGTGATATCCCAAGAATATGATATAGCAATTTAGAACATAAGATAGGTAAAACAGTGAAGTTTATAAATAAAAATATGAAATGAAGGTTTGTAAAATAGTGGGTGCCTATACAGTAAAATCAAAAGGAAAGTCTGTAGTAAATCCAAATGAAATAGTTTGAACTTGTGGAGATATTGAATACACAAGGGGAAAGAAATCTGTAGGCTTACAGTAAGTATGAATAGAAAGGCTAAAATATATGTCACAAAGTATGAACTGCTGCATATGGATTGTTGTGACTGCTTAACTTTGTACACGTTATATGCTATTGTTTTAAAGAAAATAGTATAGGAGGTGAAAGATAGAATAGAATGGTGATTGAGAGTATCTGTTTAGAAAAAGATATTGCTTTTTCAAGAGGCAACTGGACTTTCTTGGTTTTTCTTTGAAGACATTTCGCTTCTCATCCAAGAAACTTCTTCAGCTCTGACCGGAGGATGGGCAATGGTTAGATTTATATTCCTTGCAGACAGCTGGTCATTTACATCCTTTTAGAGTCATTGAGGTCACTTGGATGTTTATATCTCTGTTCTCAGGATCACCTGAATAGTGCAAATGGATTTGAAGCCTTCTTGGGAATGGTTACCATGAGCAAACGAAGGAAATTAAATATGGCTTTAGGCTGAGTTACAAACCTGCTTTTCATTCTTTGTGGGTCCCTGAAAGACATGACTGTCAGAAGGAAAAATGTTGTTTGTTTGTTGATTTAGAGAAAGTATCCTCAACTTACAACAATACATTTAGTGACCATTCAAGATTATAATGGCACTGAAAAAAATACTGATGACCATTTTTCATATTTATGAACATTGAAGCATTTCCATGGTTATGTGATCAAAATTCAGGTCCAAACCTGATTTTCAAAACCTGATAACTTGGTTCATATTTATGATGGTTGCAGTATCCCGGGGTCCATGTGATCAACTTTTACGACCTTCTGACAAGAAAAGTCAATGGAGGAGCCAGATTCACTTAAGAACTACGTTATAATTTAACCACTGCAGTTAATAACTTAACAACTATGGCAAGAAATGTTATAAAATGGGACAAACTCATTTAACAACTATTCTTGCTTAGCAACAGAAATGTTGGGATTAGTTGTGGTCGTAAGTCGAGAACTACCCGTATATGATACAATGAATAGGCATTATTTATGGAATGTCTTGAGTTAATGTGGAGCTCACAATTGGTTGCTGAATTCAATTCATTCTGTGCACAGAATATGATATGATACAATGAAGGCAACATTAAAAATGCTACATAGGTGACTTTCAAGGACAAAAATGTATGAAGATGAGTAGTGAATTATATTGATGTAAATTTCATTTTCCTTTCTCCTTTTCTTTTTTCCTTACTACATAACCTTAATTTATTTGGCTTACTTCTGTGCTTTGCATAATACTGCTTATCTCAAAAGGAAGCCATGTGAGATATATAAAGGTAAAAATCATTTCCAAGACAGTTTTCAAAACATAATCTTATTTTTTTTAAAGGAAAACATTTATAAATTAATGAATATTTAACCAAGATAGATAAATACTAATGTTCCATTTAGAACCTAAGATTAAACCCAGTGAAGAAAACACTGCTGAAAATTAGTTTTGAGTATTTTTTTAAAATGTGATTGCTGATGCTAATTTTATATACTACTGTGAGACTACCTTTGATTAAGCTCGGCTCCTTGTATTTATATATATAACTATCCTCGGAAGTAGGAAAATTGCTAACACTAAAATTCAGGCAGAATAATTCAGATAATCAAAGACACTATAGTACATCTCTTAGACCGATACGCTCCCACAGAGAGGGCCTCCTCAGGGTGCCGTCGGCTGGACAATGCCGACTAGCGACACCCAGGGGGAGAGCCTTCTCTGTGGCGGGCCCAGTCCTCTGGAACGACTTACCCCCTGAACTCCGCACCATCTCCGACCTCCGCCTCTTCCGCAAGTGTCTGAAGACACACCTATTTCACCTAGCCGGCCTAGCGTAACCTCCACACTGACCATTAGATAGTTTTTAAACTTGGGATTTTAATTTGGTTTTAGCGCAGGGTTTATTTATTAAAATAAGTATTTTAAATTTCATATATTTTATATTTTGTATGTATTTTAACATCCCTGTGCGCCGCCCTGGGTCCTAACAAGGAGAAGGGCGGGATATAAATTTAATAAAATAAAAAATAAATAAATAAAATGTGGCTGTCATACCCTATACCCGTGATGGCGAACCTGTGGCATGGGTGCCACAGGTGGCATGCGAAGCCATTTCTGAGGGCACGCGAGGTGTTGCCCTGTTAGCTCCAGTGTACATGACCGTGCTGGCCAGTTGATTTTCGGCCATTTTTTACCCTCCTGAAGCCTCCAGAGGGAGCAAAATGGCACAATGGGCAACCTGGAAGTCCATTCCTGAACAGAAGGTTGGTGTGTTGGGCCTTTTTTCGCCCTCCCCAGGCTCCTAGAAAGGCTCTGGAGCCTTGGGATGGCGAAAAATGGAACTACCAGACCCATCGGAAGTCAGAAAATGGGCCATTTCTGGCCTCCGGAGATGCACCGCCCTGAGTCCCATTGAGGAGAGAGGGCGGTATAGAAATATAATAAAATAAAATAAATAAATAAATTTTTGCCCTCTCAGACTCCAAAAAAGCCGTCCGCACATGCGCAGGACAGCAGTGGTTGTCACACCTGCATGCTCAGGGGGCACAGCATGGGGGGCATTAAATTATGGGGGTGGGCACACGAGCGCACACAATAGCACGAGCGTGTGTGCTTTAGGCACCCGAGGCGAAAAAGATACACCATCACTGCCCTATACGACAAATGCATGTTCATTTTTGTTATATTTTCTACATGGGAGGAGCTTCCAAGTAAGGTATTTTGTTACATGCAACAACTGAGCACTGTGTATATACAGCCCTATATGCTTGTTTCAAATTCATTAAAATAAAATATAATGTTTAGCACATTGAGGCTAATGAAAATGATTCATATTTAAAAACAGCTTCCTATTCCATGTCCCAAGACAATTTTAAAGTGAATTTACATTTAAATGATGGGAAATGATGGTCAAACCATTATAGTTTTAGTACAGCTTCCATCACTTTGGCAAGTTGACATATGAGACTAAATATATTATTTGTAATTACAAGAAGTTATTATAATACATGTACATGTACTGCAATTAGTAAATAACTATAAATAAATGTGTGAGTGGCCTAGCTAAAAGGCATCGCCGCCCTGGGTCCTTTGTGGAGAAGGGCGGGATATAAATATGAATAAAATAAAATAAAATAAATCCCTAATTGCATTGTCTCCTCCTCTTCGTCTTCCTCCTAAACACAAGGAGAAGATGATGGAGGAAAAGCACTTACCATTGCCTTTCAAGAGCATTTGCACAGAGTCACTAGCCATGAATGGCCATGTGTCAAGGTCTATCTTTAAATCGAGGCTGTTGAGGCTGGCCAGCAGAGCTGTCAGCATATTCGGACAGTGAGGAGGTTGGGGAGGAGTCTGGGGAAATCTCTGATAAGGGCTCTGTGTCAGAGGCAGAGAGGGGGCAAGAGCCATATGCCAGTTATCAGCTACCTTCAAAGTCAGACATCAGTGAGGCAGACAAACAGCTGGAGCCTCTTCCCAGTGTACGCATGTGCAACGCTGCCAGATAAAGAACAGGAGTTGACTTGGGAGTAAAGCCACAGGTGGACAATGAATGACACTCCCAGAGGAAATAAAAGAGGAGCGAAACAGGCGTGGAGTTTGCAGGAGACAATTAGTTTGCTTAATTGGTTCGTGACTCTCCGAGATTTGCCAGGTTTTGCAGCTATCGGCCTTATGCCAGATAAGTTCTGTGATTGTAAATCCTCCCTTGAAAGACTTTGCTGGATGTAAATGAGCAGAATTCACAGAAAATTAATAAAAGAGATTTTTGTCGGGACAAGGAGTTTGTTCATGCTCTTGGGAAGCCTAGGTCAGAACAGAAACCTAATGATTCAGTGTGGTTAAAGAAGCTGAGCTTGTCAGCTAGAGAGTTGACAGCCCATGTTCAAGACCCAAGCTCCACACAACGGGGTGAGCTCCTATTATTTGCACTGGCTCCAGCCCACCTAGCCATATGCAAATGTAAGTAGATTAATGTGAACCACTTCAGTGGGGAAGTAACAGAAATTCCATGCAGCTTTGGCCTATAGTCATGCTGGTAACATGATCAAGGGAATTATCTTGGGACAGTGCTGGTTCCCTCAACCAAGAAATGGAGAGGAGCACCATGTCCTAGAGCAGGGGTTCCCAAACTTGGCAACTTTAAGACTTGTGGACTTCAACTCCCAGAATTCTCCAGCCAGCTATGCTGGCTTGGGGAATTCTGGGAGTTGAAGTCCACAAGTCTTAAAGTTGCCAAGTTTGGGAACCCCTGTCCTAGAGTGAGACACCACTGAGGAAACCTTTATCTTTTTACCTGTAAATCTGTGAGTCACTAATATACCATAAAACAACATTTCTTACTAATAGGTCTACTACTTTATACATCTCATCTTTGTTTTTTATATCCCTACCATGAGCATATTCCATCTGTAGTGAATGCTGTAGACAGGAGCTAGCCTTTACAAGTAGTTTTTGATTTACAAACATTCATTTAACTAATATTCAAAGTTACAATGTCATGTGAAAATGTGACTTATGTTGTTCTTTGGACATAGTCACATGATCAAAATTCAGGTGCTTGGCAACTACCGTGCTTCCCCCAAAATAAGATTGGTTCATATTTTCTTTTGACCACCGAAATAAGTGCTTTGCCTTTTTTTTAGGGAAGTCTTATTATTTTTGAGATGCAGGAGGGGGCGAGCGTGGTCACCTCATGGCTGCTGCTGTGTTGCATTATTTTCTGGGAGGGCTTATTTTCGGGAGAGGGCTTCTTTTAGCACATGCGCTCAAAGGCCTGGTTGGGCTTATTATCCAGGGAGGTCTTATTTTCAGGGAAACAGGGTAGCATATATTTATGGTGGTGGCAGCATCCTTGGGTCCTGGGATTGCCAGTCATGATTTTTCCGGGTGGCTTCTGACAGGCAAAAGCAATGGAGGAAGGTGAATTCATTTAATGATTGTGTGATTTGTGGTGATTTGCTTAACAATGACAACAGAAAAAGTTGTAAAATCAGACATGGCTCACTTAATACCTGCATCACTTAACCACAGAAGATGTGGTCCAAATTGTGGTTGTGTCAAGGCCTACTTGTACAACCCAGTGGAGTTTTCAAAGCATATACCTTGGCTATTTTATCAAAATAGCTATTATCGGAACTCCTTGACTATTTATAAAATGATAGCCGTGAAAGGCAAGACTAGTCACAAAAATCACGTCTCCTAAAACAGGGGTCCCCAACCTTTGCAACTTTAAGTCTGAAGGACTTCAGCTCCCAGACTTCTCCAGCTAGCTTTGCTGGCTGGAGAATTCTGGGAGCTAAAATCCTTCAGACTTAAAGTTGCAAAGGTTGGGGACCCCTGTTCTAAAAGATGTCCTGTCACCTGTCACATAGACATAATTCTAGGAAATTGTTATCACTTAAATTAATACCTCATATAGGCTATGGGGGCTAGGTGAGACCAAGAACTATTATTTTAAATAAATATTGTGCTATAGGATGTGTCTTGCTTTACTCTGCAGCACTCTTGCTTCCCATTTCTATAGACCAACTTCAGAATCAAAAATAATAAAGTTATTTATTTATTTATTTATTTATTTTATTAAATTTATACCCCGCCCTTCTCCAAACGGACCCGGGGCGGCGCACAGAAATTTTAAAATACATAGAAAATCAATAAAAATTTAAAAAACTTATTTAATAACCGTCCTGTGCTAAAACCAAATTAAGATCCCCCAAAATTTAAAACTGTCTAAAATAGTCAATTGCAGAGGTTACACAGGCCGGCTAGATGAAAAAAAAGTGTCTTTAGACACTGGCGGAAGAGGCGGAGGTCGGAGATGGTGTGAAGTTTAGGGGGAAGGTCGTTCCAAAGGGCAGGGCCCACCACAGAGAAGGCCCTTCTCCTGGGTGTCGCCAGACGGCATTGTCCGGCCGACGGCAGCCTGAGAAGGCCCTCTCTGTGGGAGCGTATCGGTCTAAGGGATGTATGGGGCAGGAGATGGTCTCGCAAGTAACTAGGTCCCGAGCCATGGAGCGCTTTAAAGATGGTCGTCAAAACCTTGAAGCGCACCCGAAAGACCACAGAAAGCCGGTGCAGCTCGCACAGGATTGGTGTTATATGAGAGTGTCTAGGTTATACAGGTTATGAAGCTTGATAGGCATCAATAAAAGTGCTTGTATGTACATTGGTGTTCATAAGACAACATTGTATTTTGCCTCTGATAAGTCTACATTTTCAACCACAGATCATCCATATAACAAGCTGCTACAAACATTCAGACTATTGTAAACGATGAAAATTCTGCTTTTTTTTTAAAGGTTACTATGCACCTGTGTAAGGTAAATAATAGAAAACATGACATAAATCCATTCCAGTTTGGCAGTTCCTCAAATGTTCTGCATGTTGCATCCTAGTCTTTTTAAAAAAAAATTATTTGAATTTTGAGATTAAGTAGAGTGCTAAACTTTAAAACAAATTTCTGTCAACTCTGCAAATTTATTTATTACAAGAGCAGTGATATGACCTATTCTTTAGTGTCTTTACTTAACTTTTGACCTTCCTTCTCAGCCAAAATGTTTTGTCCAAGACATGGCATACCAACCAGAAAAGCATGTACCCAAAAAGTAGCCTTTAAATATAGGAAGGTGGTGAAGGTGGTAAAGGCAGATAAAAGACAGAAGTTCATTAAAAAAAATCTCATCTATGTTATAATCAATTAATCTTTCTGGTTGCGAAGACTGCTCTGAAAATCCAAATGTTTAAATATATTTTGGGTAGCAGGGGATGAAGTTTACTTTTTCGATTTCGGAGTGAAATAGTCATAGTCCCAATATTTTTACCACTTTGCCCTGATTATGGAAAACGTTGTTCTGCACTGATTACTAGCGAGGTCAAAACAGGCCATATACTCACATTCCCCACAATGCATCATTTTCTCCCCTCGCTCTTTTCGTTATGGGCAGCAAGCAGGCGCATCCAATGCTGTATTACTTCCTTCTTTCGTTCATGACGATGTCACATACAGGCTCTGCAATCCTGAAAAAAGAAGCATTTCCCAGGTTTTGAGGACAGAGGTACTCTTAACCAATCCATCAATGCTTTGTGCGCTAATGATAGATTCACGCATAAGAGACACCATAAGCAGTGTGAGCAGCAGGCATGAAAAGGAGTGAATCAACTGTCAGGAGTTGAGATCTGAAGGACTGTAAGGCTGTGATTAGAATTTTCAATCAGAGTTTCCACAATTCATCATGTTACTCAGAAAGGAAGGATGGGCTATCCCCCTTTTCTTTTTAACAGACATCTTCCTTCAACTGTTTCTCTCCCTCCTCTAATATTAGCATATCAGTAAGTTTCTGAGACTTAAGGCTGGGCGGGAGGGGAAGCTCGTTCATTTCCACTTATAGCACAGATTTAAAGCAAAGAGAAGGAAGCAGAAAAATATCGCTTTCTGTTTCCTTTTGCAGGCACCAAAATCTGTAATAAATTTGTAAAAAATAAATAAATCTGTAAAAAAATCATTTCAGTGTTCAGATGAATTTTATAGGATTAAAGAATCAAAAGTGCTTTAGTTTTTTTTCCATGGAGCTGTATTCCTTCTTCAAGATTACTGTCCTCCTTTTAGATAATCACATGGCATATCTATGCGAATGTTTTAACTCTGGGATCCTGTATCTGTAATATAAATATAGGGTAACTTTAAGTGGAAAGGCAGAATACCATAAAACCTATTTAAATGTAATCAAAGCATTTAGAAAATCTGAATAAATTTAAAAAGAGGGTACATAATTCCTCAGATTTTAAAAGCTTGTTTAATATGGATGCAAGGATGAAAATGTGTTTATTTTAATCAAGAACGTATTAGATTAGTCATCATTAACAATGAAACTGTTTACAGTACTTCCTTAGCACAATCCCATTTTCTATGTTTGGCCAGATGGATAAGCTACAGCATGACAACTAAATATACTTTGATATTAAGGTCCAATAAAATGACATTTTCAGAAATTAATACAGCTTTAGTACCAAGAATGCACAGGCATCTCTTTAAAAAATTGCTTGAGAAGCATAGTAAACAAGGGCCATGATAGCAAACAAAATGATGGAAATTAAATCACTTGCGGTTTAAATTTTTGTATTTAAGCACCAGTTTAAATGCTAAATATTTACTCCATTTTCTGAGCCAAAATAAAATCCAACTAATTGTGTAGCCAATCATGTATTTATTTCACTCAATTTATGCTGCCATACTTCTCACCAGGATGAGTCTGTGCCACTAACAGCAATTAAAAACATAAACAACATCTAAATAAAATATATTTGCTGCCTATGAGATAAAAGCCAATCAAATAATTAAAATAGCCATTCCCTGGTCTCTAATTGACAATTCATTGCTGGGAATAGGACCAGCTCTTCAGAGCTTTGCAAAACACTGGCAAGATCAAGGTCAATCTACTCTCTGGAGGAATGGTATTCCAGAGGGAAGGTGCCACAACAGAACTTTTGTATCTTGTGGCCTGCCAGATGACATTCCTCCATCAATGGGAACCATAACATTCTTCTTCTGCCAGATGTGATGGGATGAGTAGAAACAATCAAGCAGATGACTCAAGCAAACAATCAAGCCCATAAATAACCAGGCCCCATGCCATGAAGGTCTTAACAGATGACTGCTAGTGAATTGCACTCAGAGGCATACTAGTAACCAGGGCAACTTATAGGGCAGAAGTGAAACATATGCACACCAGGGGGAATCCATAACTGCCTCATTTAAGACCAGCTGCAGCATCTGTATGTTTTTCAAGGCCAGACCCATGTCGGGCTACTTGCAATAATCCACTCAGGAGGTGGCAAAAGCATGAAGGACTGTGTGAAGAACCTCTTGGTTTAGGAAAGGATGTAATTGTCATTCAACACAACAATGTGCAAAACCCCTCCAAGCTACCCAGAAAGACACCCAAATTGCTCATTGATTCTGTTTGGGATACAGAACCCCATTCAGAACAAGAAAGTAAAACTATCTAGAACCAGGTGTTCCAAAAAACCCAAGCAGGGTTGGATTGAAACTTGTCCTTCCCCATCCAAGCTCCCATGGCATACAGACACCAAGACAGAGCTTCCACCCCATCGCCTGTTCAGCCCAGTGCAAAAATGTAAAGATATCACCAGCATACTGATGAGATCTCACCTTGTGCCATTGAATGATCTTATCCAGCAGCTTTGTGTAGATCTTAAGCAGCAGTGTAGAGAAGGTCAAGCCTTGAAGAACCCCAGAAACCATGACCTGTGCTAGAACACTTCCTTCTTCATCAACATCAACTGGAACCAGCTTCAGAAGAAGGAAGAGAAACAGTGCAACACAATGGCATTCACTGTTGAACCCTGAAGCTGGGCCAGAAGGTAGCTTTTATGTGGATGTAATTCTAACACAAAGGGCGATAATAAAGTATTAATTTAGCTGGGAATTATCTTTCCCTTTCTTCTTTGTCTAGTTCTCATATTTTTATAGTGAACCATATAACTAAGATCATGGGCATATTTGGTTATTCAAGCAATTATTTGATTTCTTGAAACATGCATGTGGTCAAAAACTGAAGCCCATTCAAAATCTGATCTTTTGGGACCAATTCTGAAATAATAGCTGCTTACTAATTAATTTTAGTATATTTTACTTTATTTAAGAAAGCATATCTGATAAAAACCAAGGAATCCAAATTATGCTTTTAATTTGAATACAGTGTGGGTATATCTGGAGGTAAGCAAGCAATAAATAACAGTGATGTGATTAGCATTCACAATAAAAACAGAAGCGCAGAGAGAAGCTAAGGTAAGAACTTTTGCTAAAATCCAAGGTTTGCTTTGTATCCCTGCAAGGTAGATCACATTTTGGTGATATGACTGCATATCAAAATCTTGAAATAATATTCATGAGCTCAACTTGTGTAAATTAGGCATACATCAGGGGCTAAAATCTAAATCATAGTGGAAACGCTGCTTAGAATCATTTCAATCTGAACTATTACCATGATTCTCCTATCTATTTGTCAGCATCTAAACAAATGTGATAATAGACTGAAAAACAGTATATCTATTTCTTTCTCTAGTAAATATCAACTGCACTCAAATCCTCTCCTTTCAAATAATCCTGGAGTTTAATCTTTTAAAGGCCTATTTTGATCTTTTCCTTGGCAGATAACATCACTCCCATTTGCTAACCATTTCAAATATTCTGAGCAAGAGGTCAACTGTAATTCTGTCAGCTAGCAAGCAAAACATATGTGGATTACTACAAAGAGGTTTGCATATTAACATTTTAACTAGACTGACAGGGGCATAGTAAAGATCTCATGTGACAGTTCTACCATTGAGTGAACTATTCCAACCTTCTGTCAGGCATGGAAGCAGTAAACAATTGTTGACAGCAAAGCCTTGTTGATATGAACAAAGCTATTATTCACATTAGGTCTAGGATCTACTAAACCAGGGGTCTCCAACCTTTGCAACTTTAAGTCTGAAGGACTTCAGCTCCCAGACTTCTCCAGCCAGCTTTGCTGAACCTTTTTAAGTCCACATTTCTAATCTGTAATTTGCCTAGGAAAACATCTCTGCAAATTACTGTTCACAAACCAAACTGAGCCGTATAAGATATAATATACTGTAAAACCAAATAATCAAGTCAAATCAAGGTGCTGGAAGAAGGTAAGCAGGATTCTTAAACTGGAAGAAGAAATGTCAATAATCTTATGCTATGGTTTTGGCTGCCTGGTGCCCAAAAGAAGATTCCTGTACTCCAGGGTGTGTGGGGTCTTAATTAGGGCTAATTTTATGAGTGGGGCTTAATTTGATTGCATGCGCTCAAAAATGTGATACGGCTTCTTTTCAAGGTGGGTGGTCTTTTTGGAGAAACCCAGTAGATAGTCTCTATGTTTCTATGCCAGCACCTTAACCACTACACCAACATGCTCTCAATAACATTGGAAAGAGAAGAGGATAGACAATTGCAAGATTGATTGACTCAATTACAGCAGCAATAGGCATACAACTGAAATACCCAAAAGGCAGGAAAGGTAAGATCCTCAAAAAGAAAATGTATCTATGTGGTCATCAGAACTCAATACTGACTTAATAGCATATAATCAATCAATATTATGCATAGACAGATTTGTGAAAATAGTTCTTGCATCAGAATAGGAACACAATATTCCCCATCCAGATCCCCACAGCCACACTGACTCTCATTTACATTTACATTTACAAATGAGCATTTGTTTTCATTATAACAAAACTGCTAATGATTGGCTATGGAATCTAGACATTTGATTAAGAACAGAACAATGATCCTTTCTCAAAAATAAGTGACTGAAATAATATTGAAAGAATAACAACTTTCTTTGATTATGAAATATATTGTACCCTATACACAATAGCAAAAGCTAAACCAAATATCTACATAATTGTCTGGTCTGTATTTTTCAACAACTTGATCTGCACCTTTTTTTGCAGTTATTTAATTTGTATAAAATACTCATATATTACATTTAGAATCTGTACTCTCCTAATGCAACTTCAAATATTGTTATATACATATAAATATACATATACATGTGTGTATGTGTATAACTATGTACCCTATGCATACATGGATGTACACAAATAATTTGAGTCAAGATTACAATTTTGCTGCTCTACTTGCTATTACATATTTTTGCTGCTACTCTTTTCTTTTGAAGCTTATGTTAATAGTGTGAACCATAACTAATTTTTTCCAGCAGCTAAAACACCAAATGAGTGTTTGAATAATCATTTATTCAAATAAATAACCCTAGCCCTAAATTATTCTGGCTTTCAGCCTATCTATGGTCATAGAAGGAAAATTCAACAGTACAATGATCCCTCGTTTTTTGCGGCTTCATGTTTCGCGGCTTCAGTGCTTCGCGGGTTTTTCAAAATTACAGAAAAAAAAATGCATCAGTAGGAGGCAAGCGCCCCCTAGTGCTTGCTTTAAACGATGTCCACCAACTCAAGTTTCCGGTGCGAATCCTACTTCGCGGTTTTTCAGTTTTCGCGGAAGGTTCCGGTCCCCATTAACCGCGAAAAACGAGGGATCACTGTATACTACCATAAAATAGCTTGTTCTCTTGTCCAACCAGGAGAATCAAGAGTGTTTCACACATTCTGTTCTTCTTATCAACTATGGTACTCTGAATTAATAGTGTTCCTATTAGTTAAACACTAATGCAATTAATACATACAGCAAATACCAGAAGAGGTTGCTTGATATCATTTGTTGAAGAACAGTTAAGGAAACACAGTTCAAAAATCACAACTGCTATGAAAACAGACTGAGAAGGGGAGTAAGAATGCTCTCTTTTCCACTGCATCTATTTATGGACTTTTCAGAAGTCAATACTGCACTCTGTATGTTTAACTGCAATGTAAAAACAACACATTTTAAGCTGTTGTTAGCCATTATTATTGCATTGTAGAACAAGCACATGAATATCATATAAAAGGCATTCTTCACCTACCTCCTCATACTTTTGTACTATTATTATCCTGAAAATCGTATTTTAACCCACTACTATTATCCCCACTGTGCGTTTTATATTTAAGGTTTTAGTTTTCAAACTTTTATGAATTTTAGACTATTATACTTTATTAAGTGTCAGAAGTGAGAGACCATGAATACTCATATGCCTGGCAGGAATAAGAACACAACATGACAAAAGCAGCCACAAAGAGCTGCAACAAGAAGCGTCCTAGAAAAGCTTCAAAGCAACTAGAAGATAAGCAACCCCCCTCCCCCCCAAAACCCCATAGCTGTCTTAACAACAAAAAGAAGGCATGTAAGTCTACCTTGCCTCTTAAATCAAGAATTGATAAGTATCACAGTTTATTTGACTGGGACTGACAAGCTCTTATCCTCTGATGGGGATTTGACTGTAGTAGACAAAGGAAGAAGTAGCTGGAATGGAATCTTAGACCGATGAAATGGATTTAACCTGAAACTCATTAGAGTGAACGCAGATTTGTCCTTAGTGTCTACTTACTGCTCACACAGTCATATCTATATTGGATCAGCTGACAAGAGGCCAATAAAAAGCTAAAGGAAATAAAAATGCTAGCAGAAGAAATATTCCCTAGACTTGTAAAGGAAGGTGAGACAACTGGTGAGGATGGCAATATAGGGGTGAACCTTGGCCCCCCAAGGCATTAGCACTATACCAGCGACACCGCACCTGTGACACGCGGAGCCATTTGGCAGAGAACACAAGGTTTGCTCGTAGCATTGTGTTTAGTCCTCCGGACGCTTCAGGGAAGCTCCTGAAGCCTCCGGAGAGCCTCCGAGGAGGTGGGGGGCTGTTTTCGCCCTCCCCAGGCTCCTATACAGCCTCTGAAGCCTGGGGAGGGTGGAAAAAGCATGTAAAAATGGGGGTGAGCGCCTGTCATGTGTGCATACGCACTGGGGGCATGTCAGTGCTCTGTGCTCCCCCCTTATGGCACGCGAGCCTAAAAAGGTTCACTGTCACTGCGCTATACCATATTCCAGTACAACTGATGAGCAAAAGAAAATTTTAGAATCAGAAGACCCTGTGAAACATATGTACTTCAACCGAGGAAAGCCATGTTACATACAGAAATGATTCACACAAATATTCAAAGAAGGAACATAAAAAGGGGCCTTCCTGTAATTTCTGCCACAGTTACTCAGGTGTAAAGTAATACCGACCAAACTAACAGACATAGAACGGCTTCTGCCCTGACAAGGCTTTAAGAGGCTTGTGCTATTGTTTCAACAACCAGTACTACCCTAAATGCTCTTAAGACTCAAGCACTTTCTATGGAGCTTTGGAATTGTGCCAACTAGAGTAATTCAAAATATCTATTCCCACCCCCCTCCTGGCTCCCGGGAAGCTTGCCAAGGCAGAACCAGGAGGATACATCCCGGCCTGTTTCTGATAACAATGCTTCCAATAATATTCTTCAGAAAAAAAATCCATCAGGCCGAAGCAGGGAGATAATGCTGCAATCTCTCACTATGCCTTCCCAGGAGGAGCGAAGGAACTTAATGTACCTTGATTATATCAAATCATTATAGTGGGGAGTTGATGGAATATTTGCTGCCCTCTGTGGCCTGTGCAAGCTCAATAAAACCCAGTCAAAAAGTCAAAAAGGAAATAAAAAAACCAAAGTATCTCATTGCCAGCAATCTGTATGGATTACAATGCCACCAAGAACCCTGCCACCAACACAGATTGGGCAAGCCACTCTTATAAAAAGGCAGTGAACAACACTCACTTCTAGCACTGATTATATTCCATAGTTGGGTAATGAAATGTCAAGCTCAGAGAGCACCAAGGACTTCACAGTTCAATCCCGCGCTACAAATATTTTGTTTTATTGGTATTTGATTTACTACTATTGTATTTATGAATGTTGATAGATTTTATGTGCCTACGTGACTGTAAGCAGAATCTGCCAATCCAGAAATGGGTGCAATTGGTGCACAACATAGAGCTGTGCAGACACCCTACTAGCCACAACTGCCACCTGCTCATTCAGCAGGACTCATGAATCTAGGAGGATGCTCCCCCAGAATGAGCACTTGGTCTTTCTGGGACAGTCAGAAAGCCAACACCAAAAAGAAAATAGTTCTTGAACCAGTAGGCTCCAAAATCCAGAGCCACTCGATCTTGATAGGATTTAGCTGAAGCCTTTTGTTCCTCATCAAATCCCTACAGCATCCAGACCATGGGATAAGATATTGAGTGTTATTTAATTCATCAGGTATGGAGATATATAACTGTTACCAGTTTACTGATGATACTTGATTCCATGGCTATAAATCAGCTCAACCAACATCTTCATATAGACATTTGAGAGAAGAGGAGAAAGCATCAAACCTGTGGCACCTAAACAGTAAGAGTCAAGGGCCAGATGTCTCCTCCCCAATCATCACCAACTGGAATCGACCCATAAGGAAAGCAGGGCTGATCGTGAACTGATCCCATTCCTTGGTCTCAAGTCCTGACTGGAAAGGATGCAGATAATCTGTTTCCTCCAAAGCTCTATGAAGATGTTACACAACCACATTCTCTACCATCTTTCCCAGAAAGCGAGATGAGATACTGGATAAAAAATTTTCCCATATGATGGGATCCAGCGATAGCTTCTTAAAGGAGAGGACAAATGAATGCTTCTTTTTTTATCTTGGACGAAGTACCTTAATTTTTTTTTAAAATCTTTTTTAAGTGACCAGTCCAGCATGGGAATGTTTGTTGGAATCTTCACAACACAAGATAAGGCAATGAACCAAATTTCGATTGTGATGTTTAGTTGTTCTGGAGATGTGATGCTTGTTGTGGCCAAGGTTATTGAAAGCCATTAAAATGAAAGTGCAAGAAACAAGAAGATAATTTGGGGAGGTGGGAGAGAAGGAGCTTGTCTTTCTATTTTGCTTGCTTGAGACGCCTCCACTTTTGGATTAAAAAATGGCTATTAGAAAAATAGTAAGAAAAGGCAGGAGAAACTCATTAGAACAGGGATGTCCAAACTTGGGAACTTTAAGACTTGTGGACTTCAACTCCCAGAATTCCCCAGCTAGCATAGCTGGCTGGGGAATTCTGGGAGTTGAAGTCCACAAGTCTTAAAGTTCCCAAGTTTGGACATCCCTGCATTAGAAGAACTAGCAGGAAAATTGTTACACAAGATTATTTCAGATTTTTTTTTTTTTGGAGCATATGGGGAAAAATCTGATTGGATGGGAAATAGGTGCTTTTGAAAAAATAATGGATGTAAGATTCATAAAGTTAAGCAAGGAAATGAGAGAAGATTTAGAGCTGTTCTAGAGGTTCCAGAAAAAAATATTAGAGAGAGGTTTATTAATGTATAGACAAATTTTATGGGGCCAGAAAGGATGAAATTGATAAGAATTATAGAATAAATTCCAGATTTGCCAGAATGAGGAATGTACTTAGAGATATGTTGATGCATTATACAAAAATGAAGACAAGAGATTCAAGTCCTGCAACAGCATTTTAACACAAGATTGAAAATGGATAATGCAGATGTAACTGTTCTGAAAGAGAAGACTTCTGCATAAGAGTTATCTTTAATCTGATGGATAGTTTACAGTTGGTTTATGTATAGAGACAGAAGACAGTATACTCACATACTTTTCAGAAAGACACGTATCTTTTTCAAAATTAGACATGGTTTGGTTTTCAAGGGACTTAGACTACTAAAATTTCTAAAGTAGATATTTCACCAAAGGCTTTTTCAAATCATAATCTTGGGGGTGGGTGTTTATAAATGAAAATATAGTTCTTTCAGATGGAGATTCAGAAGAATATTTTAAAAAGGTAAAATACTCCAGTGTAATAACTAGGACAATGAGTTGAATGTTATTTCAAAATAACTATGTTAACGCACATGGAATGAAGTTTAGAAAGATATGTCAAAATGAAATAAATTACAATTATCACTGTTCAGTAGAATTTCAGTGATTAAGATGAAATGATTTACCTAGAATTTTATTTATATTTCAGACAATGCTTGCTTTGACAACTGATCAACATTTAAACAATGGTAGTAGAATATATCTAAATTTATATGGCGGGGGGAAAACTATGAGTTAAATATTTACAATTATACCCTACTTTTAAGATTTTTTTTCCACAAAATGATGTATTGTTGGTATGCATACGTTTTTCAGAATGTATAAAATTCCCTTGAATCTTTGTTGGACATGAACAATAAGAAGAGATATTCTATCATGTTTGATGAATATGTAAAAAGCTAAAAATAATTGGATACAAATATATACATTCATTCAGAGTTTAAAGAGTAAAGTACAATTAAAACCAGAGGTTTTTCTTTTAGGAATAATACACAGGCAACTGGGGGGTAAAAGTCATGGGATTTTCTTTTTATATATGATGACTGCAACATGATTACTATATGCTCAAAAGTGGAAAGGTTTGACAATGGAGGAATGATTGGATAAGATGATGAAACTTGCAGCAATGACTAAATTAATTTCCTTGATCAAAGAAAAGACAATAATTGCATTTATGGATGAATGGAACACCCTTGTAGACTTTTTGCATGAAACAGGAAAAAAGTGCCATTATGAATTTGGCAATTGAAATTTTCTGTTGGTTAATAGAAAAAGATAACTCTTTGTTTTAATCATAGTGTAAGACATAAGCTTTACCCATACTTAAAATCTGCTGAAAAGAAAATGGGAAGCTTCTTTTTTCTATTTTGTACTGTTTTTCTCCACTTTCAACTGTTCTTTCTTTGTTTTATTTATCTGTATTTGTTTATGTGAGTTTTTATGTTTCCTTTAAAATTTTTACAAGTAGTCATGAACTTAAAATGTGCCACTTAGCGACTGTTTGAAGTTACAACAGGCATTCCCTCCCCCCACTTACTTATCACATGATTTTTGAAATTAGGATAGACTTATACACACCCAAGGTCATGTGATCGCATTTTGGACTCTTAGCAACTGGTTCACCTTTACACTCATTTGCAGCATCTCAAGAGTTTATGTGACTGCAATTTTTAATGATTTCCAGCATTTACTTCCAGTTTCTAGCAGAAAAATCCCATTGGGTAAAATAGATTCAGGTAAGACCACTGCATTCACTTAATGATCACAGCATTTGCTTAACAACTTCTGCAAAAAACTTGTAAAATCATATCCGGTCACATGGTGTCCTGTTTAATGACTGCAATAACTTTTGATTAAAATTCTGGGCTCAATTATGGTCATAAAAAAATTGATGCTATTAGTCCTCGACTTACAACTTTGTTTAGTAACTGTTCAAAGTTATAAAGAACTGAAAAAATGACTTATGACCAGTTTTCACACTTGACTATTGTAGCATCCCCATGGTCATGTGATCAGAATTTAGATGCTTGGCAATTGATTATTTATGATGGTTTCAGTGTCCTGAGATCATATGAGCCCCTTTTACAACCTTCTAAAAGCAAAGTCAATGGGGAAGCTAGATTCACTTAACAACAGTTTGACTAATGTAACAACAACAGTGATTCGCTTAAAAACTGTGGCAAAAAAGTCATAAAATGGGGCAAACTCACTTAACCAATGTATCACTTGGCAGAAATTTTGGACTCAATTGTGGTCATAAGTCAAGGACTACCTGTATTGCAAACCTTTCTAAATATACTTACTTTTCCCTGCAGTTTACCTACAAGAATACAGAAAAATTCATTTTCCCTCAAGCATTCCTTAAACAAATAAATCACTGTGTTCACGGACGGAAATATTTTGCCACCCATCAAATTTATTCTCTTCTTTTTTTTTCCCAACCACTCTCCCTGACCTAAATATCAGAGAGCAGTGATTAAATTTTTACAGCATACATGACAGTCATATGTTTAAGTGAGCAATTAGGCTCAAATAATAGTTCACTATAAAATTCAACTAAATGTTTGATGTTATTCTGATAAACTTTACTAAAACATATATGTATACACCCTATTCCCTCGAAAATAAGACCTCCCTGGATAATAAGCCAAACCAGGCTTTTGAGCACATGCGCTAAAATAAGCTCTCCCTCCAAAATAAGCCCTCCCCCAAAATATTGCAACTTAGCAGCAGCCATGAGGTGACCACACTCGCCTCCTGCGCCTGAAAAATAATAAGATCACCCTGAAAATAAGGCCAAGTGCCTTTGGGGGGGACGTTCAAAAGAAAATAAGACCCTGTCATATTTTCAGGAAAATACAGTAGTACTAATACTGTTTTCATCACCTTTATTTTCTCTACTGCAAAAGTTGGCACCCTACAGATCTGTAGAGCTTTGTAGTAAGTATAATGTACCATCACAGTGATGGGTTGTGCTGGGAAAGCCAGGTTCAAGATCTCATTTAACCATGGAGCTCCCCCAGTCTCTATCCAACAGATTTCAGAGAGTTATGGCAACTGTAGCTATAAAATAAGGGAAAACTCCTATCTGTGCTGCTTAAACATCAGGAAGAGCTGAAGTCCTTCAGACTTAAAGTTGCAAAGGTTGGAGACCCCTGGTCTAGACAGTATCACAGATTTTATTTACAGTAACCAGGATCTTTATTAAGCACAAACATGATCGTTCAGTGCAAGCACTATGTAGAAATTAGCAGCCTACCAGTATTGTCTTACACATCTAATAAGAGAAATATGTAAATGATATGGGTGTAACATTTACAACTTGTTAAGTATAATCTGGCCCCCACTGGACATAAATGTTTTGATTGAAGAATATCTATTAATCCAAAATGACTGTGTGAATTATCAAGTTGGGATTCACCTTATTTAATTATTACGAATTCTTCTGTGCCACTTCAATCATTTGGAAACAGTTCATTCCATAAAGTTTTTAAGCTATTAAAAAGTCTCTATAGTAAGAAAGAGACTTATGGGGAATCAAATGATAGTTCCGCAGAGATCAAAAAGTATTCTCTCTAGGATTGGCTCAGTCAATTTGAGTCAAATTGTTTCCAGTCAAAGTTTCTCAAGACCCCTAGTGTGTGGATTATCTCAAGACACTACAATCATGTACTTTTCTGTTAAACATGTGTATGATGCTGCTAGGTGAAGTTATTCACCAGTTTGGGAACAGATTTCATCAATATATATATTGTAATCAAGGAAATATTTCAACACAGATCTACCATGGGATGCTGCCAGTCTACTCCCGGTGCCTGGAGGTTATGGGGAACTGAACAGACAGAAACTGGCTGAAATTCAATCATAACAAGACTGAGTAGGAATGTTTCACCTTTGGTTCTCAATAGGATTGCACTTTCCCTTTCAGGAATGGTGTGCAATTTGGGACTTTTCTTCAACTCACAGTTCCTGCTTCAAAAGCAAATGGCAGATGTGGCTAAGAAAGATTTAACAGAAATTTATCTTGTATGCCAATTATGTCATTACATAGACCATCATACTTTGGTCACTTCACACATTGACTACTAAATGCACTCTACACGGGATGGTCCTTGACAATCACTCAGAAGCAGCAGTTGGTCCAGAATGCAAAGGCATGGGTAATTACAGAGAATATGCTGAAAAGGGCATGAAACCTGTAAACCTTTCACCGTTTTCTGTAAAAAAAAAAATGCCCATAGTAATGGATTGACTTACTTAATGACTGTGCATTAGCTTAACATTGCTGTGTTCACTTTAGGACTGCAGTGTTCACTTTAGGACTACTGCAAAAAAGATTGTAAAATTAGGTCAGTCATGTATGAGTACCTTGACTACCACCATCATGACTTAACAACAGAAATTCTAAGCTCAATTGCAGTCGTAAGTTGAGAACTGCCTGTATTAAAAAGGACATGTACGAAGTACATAGTATAATATGTACAAGGCATAAATACACATATTCTAATTGCAGATATTGATAATGAATATATTCCAGATATTCAGTAATTTGGAAATAAAAAAATAGTGTTTATGACATAGTCATCTAAATTACAATCATTCCACAACTTTACTAAACTTTACATACTGAGCGCTGCAGCTTTAATGAAGCTGTCATTCAAGATGTAATTTATCATTCATGAAGACTAAGATTAATCACTGAATTTGACGGTGGCCTATCAGGCATACTCAATCCAATATAATGAGATGAATGCTGCTGCTCAAAAAAATGTCAGGATGCTCTTGTAAATTAATTCACCTTATTTTAGATGGCAACACATGTATCTTGCTAGGGATTATCACGGGGGTGGGGGAAGTAAAACCGTGATCCAACTTTAACTAAAATATATTTTATTTTATATTTATCTAAGTACCAAAACAAAGACATTTTTGTATAGTTGCTAAGGCACAGGCTAGTAAGTGGGAAATTATGAATCCCAGTCAGGCCTTAGGCCCAAAACCAGATGGATGTCCTTGGCCAGACATTCTCTTGCAGCCCTAGGAACAAGACAATGACAATCCAATTTGAAGGACTTGCCAAGAAAATTGCAGGGACTAGTCCCGTCACCAGGAGTTAACACTGACCTAAAGCAAAGGTGTCAAACTCAGGATATGTCCACGCCCGGCTTAGTGAAGGGGGAGGGGGGGTCACGATACGTCACGGGATGATGCCATGACGATGCAGTTTTACATCCCCCGACTTAAAGTGATTCCAAACCTGCTATACAACTACAGATAGTCCAAGCTTAATGTCCACTTGTCCAATGACCATTCCAAATGATAATGGTGTTGAAAAAATAACTTTATGGCACATTTACAACCTTCATACAATCCAGCAGTCACATGACCCCTATCACAGTCAGTACACATTGGCTTGTGCTTGAGACCTGCATTTTTTTTCCTGCCCTTGCAGAATAGACAGGTTGAAAAGGAGGGGCCTGAAAGAGAGTTAAGCTGTTTGCTCTTCTAAACATCGAAAGCAGTGGGAGCCACAGGTATGCTATGCAAACAGTTTACAGTGCTCTCTTGAATTCCCATCTCTAATCTCTCCGTTCTTCAGGAAGGAGGGGGTCTGGAGAAATACTTCCTACAAAAATCAATTGCTGCCTTTCACTTTTCAGAGAAAGATTAGGGTGGGAATCTATGAGACCAAGCTGTTTGCTCTTTTGCACATTGAAAGCAACAAAAACATGCTGGCAGCAGGAAAGTGTTAGTCAAAGGAGAGATTGCCTACAAAAATCCCTTGTTTTCCCGTCCCCTCACAGAGCAGGGAGATTGGTGCAGAAGAGATTTCAAGAGAGCATTGTAACCTGTTTCTGTAAGGTGCTTGTGGCTCCCAGTCCTGGGCTGCTTGCACATTATCATTACTCTTGATGTGCAAGGAGGAAAGATCACCTACAGAAATTGCTTGCTTTCCCCCCCCCCCCTTCCCTCCATTGCAGAACGGAGAGATTGGAGACAAAAGGATTTCAGGAGACTTAATTATTTGCATAGTATGCCCATGGCTCCCATGAGCTGTGGCATATACAGCGTAGCTTTTAACATAAAGCAGCAAGAAATAAGTAACAAGCCAAAGGGTGGGCAAATGGTTAGGAAGCAAACAAAAGCCAAAAGGGTAAAACTGGCCTTGCCTTTCTAGCCAGAACATATAGTCACAACCATGTGATAAGCAATTAGTAACCACTTCAATTAGTGATGGAGTTGCAAGTCCCAAATGTAAAAGAAGATCTGCTATCAATGAAGTCATGGCTAATGCTATCTTTCAACTATATAATTTAAAAACTGAAAGATTATTGTGTAACTCTGTAGTAACACACATTCTCTTCACTTATTTATTTTCAGGCAAGTGTACATAGGATCAATACATGATTTAGTTGCCTGAAAATAATACATTCAGGTATTAGCATTAAAAAGAAAGCTAAATTCAAGATCAAAGGTGCAAACTCCTACTAAGAATCCTAGAATGGAAGTAGCTGCAATATTGATAAAGGACAGGATTTAACTAGGCTTTGATCTGGAGACTGCATAAACTTTTTTGATAGCATCTAGAAGTTTACTATGCAGATGAAATATACAAATGTATCATGTTTAACATGTGTCATCACTGAAAAACAAAAATGCAAAGACTCCAAAGGGCTATTTACCAAAATCCTTGGATTAATAAGGCTGTTGAAGGTAACAGTGTCTTTGGTGTGTAGCTTGAATCTTTATCCTTGTATTATAACGTTTGATCAAAAAGAAAAATCTGATAAGACTAAGTGATCCATAAAAGTTAGAAGTTAAGCAATAGAGTGATCTTTTTAGAAATTTCATGAGACAATCCTCTGGAAGTTAACTACAAAGTCAATGAATAAAAATGGCTTCTAATTCCAATCTTACCTTGCAGTAATTAGAGCTTAATAAAAAGAAGAAGAAAAAATACAGCACTTAATTCCCAAATAGGCAAACAAAGTACTTTCAGTGAAAGAAAAAGCATCCATGTTGCATTTTTCAATATGAAAAGGAAAAAATATATATGCAGGGAAAATCTTTAAATTCATGGTTTGGCAGATGAATAATTAGCACACAAGATGAAAATGCCTAACAGGTAAATTTCATTTGTGCTGAAGAATATATTTGCTGCTGATGCATTTTACATGTCATATCTAGGACAATAATGGTATATAAGAAAACTAGTGGGCTTTATTTCCTTCTGTACTTCAGAGCAAGGACAGGAAGAAATATAATTTGATGCATATTTTATTGTATAAGAGTGAACTAAAAATTGAAATATTAATAAATTATTTTCCACAATGGGTCTTGATGAAGTAATCAGAACTTCACTTTTATGAAGATAAATTGGACATGAAATTTTAAATAGAAGTGTATGTTTTCTGTAATTACTGTAATGCCAAACAGAACAATGAGTGCAGTTCAAAGAAACAAGAAAATAAGGAATTATTTTGTTTTACCATTTTTCAACTTCCTGTAATTACTATTTAAGGGAATAAATGCAGGCAAAATTATAATACAATTTTTCCACAATAATGTGTTGGCGATTTGATATTATTCTTTGGTTCTAGTCTGCAGTCCCTTAATTTAAGATTTAATGACAAACAACAGGGTGGACATGGATTTAAGAATCCAGCCTAAATTTGTGCTAATTTATTACATTTTCCCGACGCCTTGTTTTGTAAATGTGGAGTAATAAAATGTCATAGATCACTCTAGATAAACTCAAAGGTTTGAACATCATGTTATATTAATTTGAATATCTTAATAAGGGTATTACAAATTATTTTGTTTTCCCCTCTAGATAGTATCATAGCTATGATGCTTTTTATCTGTTATTTTCTATTCTAGAACAAAGTGCAAAATATATTTAAGTGCAATGTGAGCTCAGGTTCACAGTATGAATTTTTTTGAGCTGTTTAGTGTTTATCACTCGCCTTGGCAAAGAAAACCAATAAATTTCTATTATCCCTTTCCTCCAGTCTCCAAGGGAGAATTAGGAAAAGAAAAATGCAGACTGTACTAAAACCACCAAGTCTTGCATATAGTCATAGTCTAAAGATAAAATATAAGACAAAATTGCAATGATTCCATGGGTACCATGATGATTTAAAGCTATGCCTGGAATTATCTGAGGTTCAGCTGTGTGAAAGAAACGTGGAGATAAGCTTGATTAAATGAATGGATAAACCATTAAAAGAGGAAAAACAACTCAGTCCAACTCAGAAAGAAGTTTGTAAAAGAAACTTTCACTCTGATTCTGTTTGATTAGAACAGCTGGATCACAGAAACTCTGGCAGTCTTTCAAGTTCTGTTATTACATCCTGTAACAATAAAGCAGGGGTGTTAAACTTGTGGTCCACAGGCCACATGCGCTATGCATTGGCCACCCCTCTCCCCGGTTTACCAAAGGGGGCAAAGTCATGATATGTCATGTGAAGACAATGTGACGATGCAACCTTGACACCATTGCAATAAAGGGCTGATGCTATGCACGAAAAAGGTGCTTTGGAGCATTCAGAGGAAATGATCATAACATCTCTTTATAACTACTTAAACCAAATGCATATTAACTTATGATCATTCCCTTAGCGACTGTTCAAACTTGTAACGTAAATATAAAAAGCGACTTATAACCAGTCTTCACACATTCACATATCCCCACAGTCAAATGATCAAATTCCAGGTTCTTGAAACCTGTATTTACGATGGTTGTAGCAACCCGGGTTATGTGAAGTCATTTGCAAACTTCCCCAGACAACTTTCTTAAGTGAATCCAGCTCTCTACATACAAGCAAAGTCAATGGGGAGAGCTGGCCTCACTTAATAACTCTGTTATTCACTTAATAACAGCAATGATTCATTTAACAACCATGGTAGAAAAAAGGTTGTAAAATTGAGTGTGACTCACTATAATAGTAACTGTGAGAGGGGTCTTGGGACTCTAATGGACAATCACTAAAATATGAGCCAGCAATGTGCTGCAACTGTCAAAAAAAAAGCCAACACAGTCCTAGGCTACATTAACAGAATCAAGATCACTTGAAGTGTTAATACAATTTAATAATGCCTTGGTAAGACCATGCTTGGAGTACTGCATCTAGTTTTGGTTGCCACAATATAAAAAAGATGCTGAGACTTTACAGAGAGTGCAGAAAAGAACAACAAAGATGATTTGGGGACTGGAAGATAAAACATATGAAGAACAGTTGCAGGAACTGGGTATGTCTAGAAAGACTAAGGGTGACATGAAGGGAGTGTTCAAATATTTTTGGGACTGCCACAAATAAGAGGGGGTCAAGCTATTCTCCAAAGCAACTGAAGGCAGGACAAGAAGCAATGGATGGAAATTTATCAAGAAGAGAAGCAATCTAGTACTAAGGAGAAATTTCCTGACAGTTAAAACAATTAATCAGTGGAATGACTTGCCTCCAGAATGTTCCAACAATGGAAGTTTTCATGAAGACATTGGACAACCATTTGTTGGAAATGGTATAGGGCAGGGGTCCCCAATCCTTGGGCTATGGCCCAATACTGGGCCATGAGCTGTTGGGAACTGGTCTGCAAAATTGATGGAAGAGTGTGCAGACACATCCCCACTTGCACGAGCAGCAGGAAAGTGTGTGCACACACGCTCCATTTGCACGAGTAGTGGATGTGCTTGCTGGTCGCTTGCATGGAACCATCCCTTCATCTCTGCCAAGCCGCAAAGCCAGAAAGATTGGAGAACTCTGGTATAGGGTTTCTTGCTTGAGCAGAGGATTGGACTAGAAGACATCCAAGATCCCTTCCAACTCTGTTATTCTGTTCTTTTCTGTTTATTTAACAACTACCTTGGTATAAGGAAGGTGCATATGGTCAGGTCCTAGATTTGTACCTCCACAAACTCCACAAGAATGATTTTGCTTTTAGATCCAAAGCCCTAAAGAAACATAGAATTTTAAGAAAGTAAGAAACCATTTCTGTTTTAACATTGAGAGAAATCTCATAAATAAAATGCATCACCTGACATTATTTGACCTTCTGGCACCCAAAATACAAGTAAGAATAACAATGAAATATAGTACACTGTCCTTCAAGCTGAGCTTAAGACTTGATGATGTCATAGACATGACCACATGGTTTGTTGCAACAGGAGTGTTTCCTATATGGTTCCCATCTTATTGTCTAGTTTAGACTTTTTTCTGAGTGTCAACCCATCGCAGTATTAATCAGATTCAAATCTCTAAGCTTTTGAAATGAGACAATATTAGTAAGTTGCTGCTACTTAGCTGACTAAAGTTTAAGACATCCTCAATTCTCAATGACTACTACAGTACATTCATGCAGTTTTCTTGCCGGTTTCTTTTATATTTTTACAGCTGTTGGTATGAACCATCCAGAATTATGGCACATAAGATGGGAAGATATACAAGTCAAGTTTTAAAATAAATAAATAAATATTGTAAGATCTATACCAGGGGTATAGGACTATAATCCTAGTGTTGGGTTGGCAATATATATATAAGCCATGATTACAAGTGGTCTCTGTTACTTTAAATGTTACAGTTGAGTGTAATTGGCTGCTGTAATTAACTCAGCAATAAGAGGAAGCCAGGCACACTGTTAGTTTGCTGACTTTGAACTGGAGATACGGTGGTGTCGGATTAGGTCAGCAGAACAAGGAAGAATCATGGATTGCAACTGTAAGCTAACTGTTTTTGAGTTAAGGACTGTATTTGATTTAGGACTGACTATGACTGTTTGTGAAGCAGTAGTTTATTTTTCCATCACAAATAAAGCTACTTGTTTTTACTATCAGTGTCTGGGATTCTATTAGTGTGTCTTCTAGTAACATTTCTCTAGCTCCAATTCCGTTGCACAACTCTGTCTCCTAAAGGAGATATCCTTAACAGTGTCAGACTCAAGGCCCAGGGGCCAGATCCAGTCTGTGGGGTGCTTAGATCTGGCCCGTGGGGCTGCCCTGGAAACAGTGAAGGACTGGCCCACAGTGTCTCTGCCAAAGAAAATGGAGCTCAGGAGAGCTGCGGGTGGCACTCCCAAGCTCCCTTTTTGCTGACAGAGGGGTGCAGGAAGCAGTCACAGCTGAAATGGAGTTTGGGACCCTGTTTTTGCAGACAGAGCAAAAACCAAGGTCAAAGACAACCTTGATGTGGCCTTCAATGAAATCAAATTTGACACCCCTGATATAGTCTAAATGATTAAAAATAAAATATTATTTAACTTGCATAACCTTCTGCCCCATCCCAAAACTTGACTAATACAATTGAATGACAGAAAATTATTTCCCCATCCTCTGAGGTCAATTATCACCTGCATGTCTGCAAGCGTAAGAAAGAATAATATTTAACTGTATTCAACGCATTCAATATATATGGCTTAAAGATTCCTTTTAAATATTCCTAAAATTAGAACTACTAAGAATACATCTGGTAAGCGCTTCCCTTGCTTTCCAAAACTACTGAAGCAATCTTATTATCTAGGATTGTGTGTAGCTGTTAAGGATGTGGGTGGTAATTTTCATTAGCTACATATAAATGATATTTGTTACTCTTTCCATCATGAGAACTAGAAAAGAAATATTTCAGTTTCTCTCCCTCTCTCTCACTTTCTCTCCAACCATCCCCAGCCCATCATGCTGCTCTTCTAGGCATTTTTCAGATCACCATAGGAAAGATCTAGCTTTAATCCTAATAAACACTAGTTCTTCTTTTAGCTCAATTCTACTTACTAATGGGTATGGATTGTAAATACATTTAAGCATGCTTACAGCCTCAAACAAAGTACACTTACTGCTTCATCTAATAACTCTATTCGTGTTGCCCTATAGCTGCTATCTCTAGATGATAATCTCCATCTTTGGTGTCACTTCATCATACAAGGTCACAGGTCAAAGGGCACCCACTGGATCTTTCACCAGCTCAGATAAAAAAGAAAAATCAATTTCAATCATCATAAAATGAAACCACTGGTTATGTGTGCACACAGAAATAAGAAAAATATATCCCGCTAGGAAATATTAAAGCCGCTCACTGCCTCCTTGCTGTTCTAAATTGCAAACCCAAAGCAAACATATAACTGAAAGTATATTAAAATCATTTTTTCCTCTAACAGTAAAGATTACTGCAGATGAATGTGACTTATATTGATTGCTTATTGTTTATATGGTGTATATAAATATCCCTATTTGTTAGCTTTTATTTTTTATGAAGTAAAATTATTAAATGACATGGATTATTAAATTAATAATATAGTAAGCCCTTGTCAGCAAATAATGTGTTATATTTTAATAGGTAATAAATAGCATACAGTAAATACTGTTTGCAATAAGTAAAAATTCAAGTATTAACAGAGGAAGTTTTAAATAACTACTTTATTATTTTTCTTTAATAGCAACACTACTTAGACTTGTATTCCGCTTCACAGTGCTTTACAGCCCTCTCTAAGCGGTTTACAGAGTCAGCATATTGCCCCCAATAATCTGGGTTCTCATTTTATCAACCTCGGAAGGATGGAAGGCTGAGTCAACCTTGACCCAATGAGGATCGAGCCCAACAGCAGAATTAGCTTGCAATACTGCATACTAACCACTTCACCACCATGATTCAGTACAAATCATGCAAGAAGCAGACTGATACTATTATTTTAAATGAATCTATTACATATATTCTCTGCAACTTCCACAGTTACAGAGAATCCAGCAATAGAAACATATTGTACAACAGCTTGCGAGATAAGTTTCAGCAACAATAAGTAATTTTTATTCCGTTTAAATGGCTGAAAACAATGAAGATGATTAAGTACTACAGACATATAGTCAGAATTTAGAAAATTGGCAAAATAATTATAGAAATAAAAATAGTACCCTACAGAATAAAGGTTTGGCTATTTTGTAGCTTAAAATATGTTTGACCAAATATTTTAATGAATTCATTAGATGGTCTATTTCCTTTCACCTTTTCTTTTTTTCCTCTCTCAAAAAGGAGTTTATTTTCACCCAGACAAACAAAGCCATGCATTTATTTTCATAAAGATAAAATACATTCATTAATAATCATAACCTATGAACACATGAATTCCCTTAAAGAGCATTCATAAGCTTCAACTGGTACAGAGTGTGGCTATACAAGCAGTCTTTGGGGCCCCTGTGGTGACTGATATTATAGCACCAAGAGTTGTACTAGCTAACAGTTTGCTTCCAAATGCAATTCAGGGTGTTGGTTATTACTTTTAAAGCCCTGCATGGCATAGGTCCAGGTTACTTGAAGAACCCATTGGAACTGGCCTCCCCTACTGCATGCAGCCCAATCAGTCAAGGAATTCCAGCAGGCGAGGTCCAGGAGAAGAGCTTCTCTGCTATGGCTCCTGTCCAGGGGTGGGCTTCAAAAATTGCAGGAACAGGTTCGCTGCCCCATTGCTGGGTGGGTGTGGCCATGGTGGGCATGGCCTAGTTGGCCTCCTGCACAATGGGGGGGTAGGTTTCACCCTCTCCAGGCTCAGGAGGCTTTTCTCGAGACTCTGGAAGGGCGAAAACTGCTTCCCCAGCCCCAGAGGCCCTCTAGAGGCTGGAAACAGGGCCGTTTCCAGACTTCCAGAACATCCAGTAGGCTTTCCCCCCCACCTCTCTGAGACTCGGAGAGGCATGATGAACGGGCTGCCTGGAGACTCCTGGGAGGGATGGGACGGGGTGGGTGTGGCCAGCCAGGGGTGGCATTTGGGGGTTCACTGAACTGGGCAGAATCCTAGCTAGAGGATAGCACAAAATGTGTGAACCTCAGCAGCCCACCTATGCTCCTGTCCCTTTGGAATGGGGTAAGTCAGCTTTCACCCTTCTGATCTCCCATAATAGCCTGAAGATCCAGCTCGGCCCAATGCGGTCCCAAATGGGGAGCATCACACTGGAGGTCCTGCTTCCTCCTTCCCCATCTTTTAATTATAATTAAGAGCGGGTGGGTGGATGAGTGCAGTGGTTAGAATGCGATATTGCAGGCTAACTCTGCTCACTGCCAGGAATTCAATCCTGACCACCTCAAGGTTGATTCAGCCTTCATCATCGTGGTCAATAAAAGAAGGACCGAGATTGTTGGGGGCAATATGCTGACTCTGTAAACTTCTTAGAGTGGGCTATAAATCACTATGGAGTGGTATATAAATCTATTAAATAAATTTCATTGTAATTTCCAATTTATCATTTAAAAATATTTATCTTTTTTATTTAAATTATTTTTCATACTATAAGCCACGCAGACTCCCTTCAAAATGAGATGGCTGGCAAATAATTCTAACAAATAAATAAACAATCATTTTAACAATGGAAGTTCAGCATCTATTTACTATGGCGGTTGCAAATGTTCGATTCAGAGTTGTGACAAAAAAAACAATGTGTTCAAATATCTAAATCAAATCTATAATTTTGATCCAAGCATCATAACTCTTGATCTGTTTAGCAAGTGCTCAGTTACAACAGTGATGAACAACTAATTTTGTAATTAGTCCTCTCATTCATGACCTTACAGGTATATAAAGCAAAAGAAAGCTGAAGCACAGTAAGTACAATCATGGTTTCACTTAGCACCTGCTTTGCTTAACAAATAAGTTGCCAGTCCCAATTGTAGTCAGTAAATGAGGACTACCTATATTCAAATCAGCTCAATGACAAATGACATATCTAAACTAATCATGTAGGCATCAACATCAAGGTGCTAGTGGACATATACCTTCTGAGAACTTTATATCTCTTATGCTGTGGTGAAATGTAAAAAAAAAATGTCACTGGTTCTCTGGGTGGGGGTCATGCGACGGGGTGGGTATGGCCAACTTTTTTTTAACTTTTTTAACTTTTAAAGCACTTTTTACTACCTATTCACCCGAACCAGAATGCTCTAAGAAGGGGGAAAAGGTTCAGATGTGCAGTGCAATCGTGGGAACCTTTCCCCCCCCCCCCCCCCCAGTTTTTAAGGCATTTTTTTTACTACCGGTTCAGGTGAATAGGTAGTAAAAATGCTTTAAAAATGGGGGGAAAGGTTCCCACGATTGCGCGGCTCACAACTGATCTGTGCGATTGTTGGAAGCTTCCCTGCACTACTCTTTAAAGCATTATTTTCTTGCCTAGTCCCTCAAACTGGCAGGAAAAAATGCTTTAAAAGGTGGGGGGAGCAGCTTCTGACGCTTCCACAGATCAGCTGTAAGCTGTGCGATCGTCGGAAGCTTTTAAAAAAACTTTTTAAAGCATTTTTTTCCTGCCGGTTCGGGTGAATAGGCAAGGGGAAAATGCTTTAAAAAGAGGGGGAAAAGCTTCCGACCATCGTACATCTTACATCTGAGCCACGTGATCTTCGGAAGCCTTTTTTTACTACTGGTTCACAGAACCAACGACAATCGTCCCTACTGATCCATGCAAACCGGTAGCATTTCACCCCTGCTCTTATGTCTCCTTAAAGAAGGCATGGTTTTCTTGTGCTCATACAATAAACACCCGCCATGGGAACTCAGGAGCGGGTTCCAACTGTTCATACCCATAGCCCCTTTCAGCAGATTCCCTGCTCTGGATACAAATACAGGTAGTCCATGATTAATTACCCTAATTGGGACTGGCAACTCTGCTGCTCAACGAAGCAGATCCTAAGTGAAACCATGACTGTACCAGTAGTTACAATCTTCAGCTTTCCTTTGCTTTACAGACCTGTAAAAGTTATAAACATAAACAAGAGTCATAAACATAATTTTGTCACAAAATTAATTGTTCATCACAGTTACTAAGTGGATGTAGACTAAAATATAGTCTTAAAGAGATCATTTCCGGTTCCCGGAGGCGACAGACATGCCTTGTGGGCTGTCTGCCGCTTGCTGTACCGGTGGGCTCCTTCGGGAGCACAAAAGACCTCGGGGGGGGGGGTCTTTTGCCATCGGGACGGCTCGCTGGATCGTCCAGCTGGCAGCGGCTGGCTGGAATGCCCCCAGCCTCGACCTAGGAGCTGGAAAGCAAAAAAAGGGGGGGGCGATTCTGCCTCTTCGCTGGATGGAGCTCGGAAACAGAAACTACAATGAGAAGAGCATCTGAACGGCCGGAGGCAAAGGATGCTCCCAAATCACCTGGACTATTGAGGAAGGATGGCAAGAAGGCATTGTAAGTTCCAGTTCAATCTACTTTAAAAGGAAGATTGGAGGGGGGAATTTTTAAAAACCCCTTGGGCTAAGCGGCAAGCAGAAAATTCATTTCCATTTGAATGGAGAGAGGAAAAGACTAACTTGCTATTTGAATTAGCTATGGAAAAGAACTACATTGTATCACACTTGCAACTATTGTTTACGGAGTACCTTTAAGAAAAGAAAGCAAATGGAATGGAACTTTTACTTTTCTTCCTGCCAAGTGGCAAGGTAAAATGGCGCCTCTTTGTTCTCCATTTGTAACTCGCCTGTGTGAAGTTTCGTCATTCCACAATCAACAATGAAGAAACTTTCTCTTTTAGCATTCCTCTCAGAGGCTCCCAGATCTCTCCCAAAACAGGTGGATTCCTGAATACGGATTGTAAGAATTCTTTCTTTTCTTTTCTTTTTTTCATCTTTAAAAGTGAACTCTTAAGACTGTCCCTTCATTCGGATTCTCGGATACCTCGGACTCATCTTGGCTGCCTTTTTTTATCAACGCCATTTTTTCTTTCATTAACTGACAAAATGACTTCCAAAAAGCACCAACTGGAAAATCAGTTTCTGCACCCTCTTCGGTGGCTTCCAGTCCAATCACACAATCAAAGATTTCACAACTCCTGCTGAAGCAGCACACTGAGGAGGGACCACAGAAACAATCAGTTGCCGAAATGTTTCGCGAGATTACGAATAAACTTACAGATTTAACACTTGAACTTAGAGAAACAAAAAGGGATACAACAGAAAATAAACAGAAAATTGCGAAATTACAGGAGGAATCGGCTGAGATGGAGGGGGGGGAGGTTAAGGAGATCCGAAGGGAGGGTTCAGAATTCGGAACTCACATAACTAAGACTGAATTTGAAAGAATGTCTTTTTTCCTCAGGTTCCAGAATTTGCCAGAAGCAGAAGGTGAAGATCTTAAAAATATTATGAGTACAATTTTAGCAGAATATATCAAAAGAGAGAAAGATCAGCTCTGGTGGGATATGGACCTGGTTTATAGAATTAATTCAGCTTATGCCAGGATAAATAATGTACCAAGAGAAATTCATGTTAAATTCCTCAGGAGATCCACAAGGGATGAGATATTAAGGGCCCAACGGGATGGAATTTTAAAATATCAGGACAAAGAAATAGCCATCTTGAAACAAATTCTGAAAAAGATTAGAGAGATTAGAAGGAAGTATTCCTTCTTGTCTAAGAAATTATATAAGAAAGGAATTTGGTTCAAGTGGTTGTTGCCAGAAGGAATGTTGATATTTTGGGAAGGGGACAGAGTAAAAATCAAAACATTAATTGAGGCGGAGACGTTTATTAAAAAACATTCCTCCCATTTGGGAGGGGAAGATGGGGGAACAGAGGGAGCGATGGCCTCGCCTGGAGACGGGAGGGAAGAGTCAATTGCGAAAAGACTTCGTTCTCAAAAATAATTCATTTGAAAACTTATTGTGATTGTTGATACACAAGAAAATGGCAAAGGGAAAAATGATTGATTATATGGATTATAAGATTTAATTTTTTCTATATGCTTATCCTTTATTTTTAAAATTGTATATGTACGAAGGTTTTTGGGAGGGACATCGCCAACGGCAGGGAAGATGCCAAAATGTTACTGCACCTTGTACCCTTTTTCCCTGTGAAAATTTTAAAAACCAATACAATTCTTTTAAAAAAATATATATAAAAAAATATAGTCTTAAATATTTTGAGTTATTTTTAAGGAAGGAACTGGAAAACATTATAAGAAAAAGTTTGTTAGAAATACAATTTGACCCAGCTTAACTCAATTTTTTAGCTTCAGGACAAGTATGTACATTTGCAAGGTAGAAGAACTGCTAATAGGAAGGAATATTGAAGAGATCAGTTTTTGGCTTGTCAATGTGCTGGTTCAGTGCCTCAGGATTTATTTTAAAAACTGAAAAGACTTTTATTCAGAAGGTTGAATTATGGAGCAGATGCCAATAATAGTATCACAACCAGTTACAACCAAACCTCATTTATGGATCACTTCAGTTAACAAGCATTCACATAAACAGTAATAATTGGTAATAAAAATCATTTTATGAACAATTTATATTACTTACAACCAGGTTGCTATGCCTCACAACAAAGCACATTGGAGTGAGAGTAATGCTGGTATCTCTACCTAAGAAAATGTCTAAATATGACAACAGAAGCCAGTCATCACTGCTTTCACACACACACAGTCACAAGGCTTGGTTAGCAACCAGCTCACTTAGCACTCATTTCACTGGAACAAACTGCAATTACTAAATGAAAGACTATAATCTGACTTTTCACTGAGTAAGCAGAGGATTATTTTTCCTATTTTTCTTTTAGTGGTTTCCTTTTGCCAATTGTTCTGCAAGTTGGTTTGCTAGTAACAATCCCCCAGAGAGTCATCTACCTGCTCTTATGGTTCTGAGATGGAAAAGAAAAGAGTAATGAGCTTGTTCAGAGTTCTCATTTTTTGAAATAAGCTGGTTTTGTCTCATCATGAAGCAAAACATAATTTCTATTTCATGAAGAGCTCTAGTTCTCCTGCAGATTATCAGAATAATTGTAACTCCAGCTTCTATTTGCAGCTAACTGAGGGTTAATAAATTTGGAAGGGCAAAAAAATCCCTTAGCTCCATTGTCACATGCTGCTGATTTCTAATTTAAACATTTTGGGACCTTTCTAAAATCTTACACCCATGCAAGACTGACAAACTATAAAAGTTATGTGATGATCAACTTCTAAAAAAACTGTGAAGGATTATATAAAAAGTCCTCAACTTACAATTGCTTATCAGGTTTTAACTTGTGATGGCCATAAATCAGGTAACCCATGTGACTGACCCAATTTTACAAATTTTGTAGAGGTCATTAAGTGAGCAATGGTAAATAAAAATTATTGCATTTTAAGAAAAGATCGTTTGAAGATAAATTCATTCCAGCAATTAAAACTAATTTCTTAATCTGTTTTAGTGCTAAGAGAATCAACATGCAAAAAACTGTGAAAGTTTGAGATGTTTTAAAAATGTTAGTTCAGTTTATTCCACAGAAACATTAGTTATAGTTATTAAACGGGCTTTCAAAGTTTCAAATGAATACAGAACTTTAGATGTAGTTGTCTTTGCCATAAAATAATGGTAAACTATTTTTCACACTTGACTCCTTGTAAAACTACTTTCAAAGTTTTAAAAGTAACTTGCTTCAGTTTGCATTTGTGTTTTTTGTGCACATTTCCAATTAGGCATTCTCTGACAAAAGTTTATAATATAGTACTCATTTCTTCTGATGGGAAGAAGCATAGTACCAGTAGCTTAAAATGGTACTGCCCTAAAACTATTCATTTTCCTTAGAAGATAATTAATATTCCTCTTTCCTTTATGAAGCATTATTCAATAAATAGAAAAAGTACTGATGGAACTGCATTTGATTTTTTTCTGTCCTAATTCCACTTTTTTGGTTGTTGATTGTAGCTTTCTGCTCTATTTTAAGTAGAGAAGCATAAAGTCACTAACTGATTACTTGCAAAACTTTGCAGAGTATGTAAAGAATTAAGAGTGCTGTGAAAACCTAGATCCTTGTTAGTTCCCTTAAAGTTTTTGACAGCCATCCTCTGTTTCTAAGACATTTTGCTCTTCATCCAAACATACAAACTGAGAGCCTCAGATGAACATGCTTTACTCACTGGAGTTTGGTTACTGGAACAAACCCTGATTAGAGTGAACACTCTGATAATGAAAAAAAAACCTTTACCTGATGTTGCAATGACCATACTGAGTCAGATTTTATATTTCAGAAAAAGGCAAACTTTTTAAAGCTTGTGAGCCAGTCAGATTCGAATACTTGTGGCTTTTGTCACTTTTTAGACCACAAAACATCATTGTCCATAAGTGAACTTTGCATACTAATTGATTTCATTTATCTTACGTCTCACACTTTTTTCTTGCCAAACTAATTAGTGTTATCAATTGACGGTTAACAGATATCTCTGGAAATCTATCTATCTATCTATCTATCTATCTATCTATCTATCTATCTATCTATCTATCTATCTACCTACCTACCTACCTACCTACCTACCTACCTACCTACCTACCTATCTATCTATCTATCTATCTATCTATCTATCTATCTAATTTATTGACAGCCCATCTTGTGATGGGGTAAATCTGGGCATCTTAGATAAAATTGTATATATCCATACTATATCCAACAAATGTATTGGCATTGTACCATTATGACCAAATGTAGAAACAATTAGATACTGTTGCATTTGTGCTGTTAAATAAATAAATTAAAGGAGACTAGTATAGATCTATTTCAAGCTATTTAGCTCTCATCAGCTAGCCATACCCTTACTGGGATTTGAACCTGGGCTGTATTACGTATCAGGCAGTTGTATTAGCCACTAAGCCACCGGCTCTCCTCCTATTATCAGCTAAGCCAGGGAGATAAGTACGTATAGTGTCACAACACCCTGGTATGCCCAAATATGGAAGGGAGCACACTGCTTCCCTTTTCTGTCTTTTGGCTCACCTTAGGAGCCATCCAGGCAGAAACTATTTTTTTGTGTTGCCTTTGTCACATTTGCATTGCATTTGTGCTGATAAATAAATAAATAAGTGGCTTAGTGGCTAATACAACTGCCTGATATGTAATACAGCCCTGGTTCAAATCCCAGTAAGGGTATGGCTAGCTAAGGGTATGATGAGAGCTAAATAGCTTGAAATAGATCTATACTAGTCTCCCTTTATTTATTTATTTATCAGCACAAATGCAACACAAATGTAACAAAGGCAACATAAAAAAAATAGTTTCTGCCTGGATGTCTCCTAGGATGAGCCGAAGACAGAAAAGGGAAGCAGTGTGCTCCCTCCCATATTTGGGCATACCAGGGTGTTGTGACACAATACACAATTAGATATTTGTATCATCAAATAATTCAATTAAATAATTTCAGTAAAAGATACTACAGCTAATAGGATTGTGCAATGTTTTAGATTCAATTTCAAAACTTAAGGGTAGTGAAACATTTGGATCCAAAATGGGAAAGAATTAGGCAACCTTTTGATGCTTTCAATTTTTGTTGCTAGACCAATAGCTATGTAGTAGGGGTGTCAAACTCACATCATCATGTGGCTTATAATGACTTTTTTTCCTTCACTAAACTGGCTGTGGGCATGGCCAGCATATCTACACATCTAGCCCGCAAACTCCTAGTTTGACAGCCCTGCTATATAGGCGTAGGGAAAATACAGATTTTGTTTTAATAAGATGTTTAATAAGGTGTTATGGAAGGGATCATGACCACGTGTTATCCCCCTTCTATCTCTTTAAGGCCTCCTTAATTCAAACACATTTTCCTTGTCTACATTGGATATGAATAATGAATACCAAAAAGGTGTTTTAAAACACAAACATAATACCAGTATGAAAATCTTTAAAATTACAGTTAAAAACTCTTATTTTCCCAGGATTTCACATCTCTTCAGGGAAGTGGAAGATTCCAGGAAAAAACATAGCTGCTTTAAATTACAGGCAGATACATTTTGCTTCTTGCACCTTTTTGGCATTGAAGGATCTTTTTAAAACTGAACCTAAATTCAATCTGAATCACAGCACTGATGGCTCTGATCCTATTTTGAGATAAGTATTTAATTCTAACAATATGTAAAGTTGTATCAGAGGGAGACATAATATTTCAGCTTTATAGGATAGTAATAAGAATTGCCAAGTGCTCTCCAGAGACATGATAGAGTAGTACTGCTACTCAAAACCATCAAGATCTTAAAGCTACTTGTTCTGGTTGAATTATTTAAATGCTCCTTATCATTTTAATTCAGTGTCCAACAACCCTAGTCATAAAAAAAATATAGTTTCATGAAAGCCATAGTTAGGCGCATTCTTCCTAAGAAAACCTTTCAATTCCTTGTTTCCTTTATTTACACTTTCCTCAATGATGTGCATATTTCATAAATATAATTCCTCATAATATTTGAACTGGGGTCCTTCCAACTGAGGATATGAAAACTAAATAAACCAGGGGCAGTTTATGGATTAGAGCCAGTTCCTAAATATCACTCAACCCTGGGCAACAATCGCCAATATTCTTCAAACTCTCCATTTTGTAATTCCAATCCCAATCTTCCAATCTTATTTTAGAACATTAGTTTTATCCTGCTCCAGCCCAAGGCCTGGGGAACAGCCAGGTTTTAAGAGATCATCTAAATCAGCGGTTCTCAATCTATGGTTCGGGACCCTTTTGGGGGGTCCAACAACTCTTTCACAGGGGTCGCCTAAGACCATCAGAAAACACATATTTTTGAAAACATAAAATAATTTTATGGCTGGGGGTCACCACAACATGAGGAACTGTATTAAGGGTCGCAGCATCAGGAAGGTTGAAACCCACTGAAATAAATAAAGTCAAGAGTGGAGCCATATTGATCTCAAGTAGATTGTTGTTCTAGAGGTGTAATGCTATCAAAGTTTCCTGGGTCCAATCACATAACCCTGCTCAAACAATGGGACTGGGAACGTGCTAATTCTGTAAGATTCTATAGAATGGGCAGAGACTATGAAAACATTTTATCATCAAATACTCTAAAAGAGGGTGTCAAACTCAAGGCCCATGGGCCACATGTGGGCCGTAGCATGCTTAGATCTGGCCCACATGGCCACCCTAGAAACAGTGAAGGATGCAGCTTTCCTTGGCTCTTCCTTTGGCAGTGACAGCCTCCTGCAACCCTCTGCCAGCAAAAACAGAGCCTGGGGAAGCCGCATGTGACCTGCCCGGGCTCCTTTTTTCAGCCGCAACGGCCTCCTGCAGCCTTCTGCCAGTGAAAAGGTAATCAGCCACATTGAGCAGGTGAGGGACACTCTGGCCATGCACTCCTACCCCTCCCCCAGATAAAGCACAACCCTGATGTGTTTGAAATTGAGTTTGACACCCCTACTCTAAAATGTGCCTTGTGATCAGACCACTGTCATTCACGCCAGTTACTTAATCTTAAATAAAACCACGGAGATGGGACTTCACAGAAACTTCAACAGAAATATCTAAAGGACAGGAGAGGGTCTCAGCCAAACAGCAGTTGCCAAGAACTTTGGGAACATATCAATGGTGGGTTGCAGGCGGTACGCCCCGGTCGAGCGTACCGGAGCCTGCCCAGAGCACCGGATACCATTCCGGCACCACCCGTCCGCCCGAGCTCCTTACTGGTGTTTTAAGGCTTCTGCACTTCCACGCATGGCACATACAGCGCCTGTGCGACACTCTGCTGAGCAGCTGGAACATCGCGGAGGCTCACGGAGGTAGTAAGACGCATGTGCACGCATCCATGTGGGCACCACTGGGCCCGTTCCAACCATACCAGAACGTACTGGTTGGAACGGGATCCAGTACCCACCACTGGAACAAATGGTGTGACTACATGGTTTCTAAGAGCTACAATTAAAACATGTAGTCTATAATGTCAATGATACATTGCATTATACTCAGACAAAAGACTTGGGAAAACTTGGGAATCGGTGGCCATACTGACTCAGTGAACAAGCCAGGTAAGAGTCAAAATGATGCTTTGCAAGAAGAATAAAAACACTTCTTGTCTTTCTGATGCAAAGCATAACAGAGACTTGGAATAGGATCTTCAGCAACATGTGGCACACAATCAAACATGGACCTCTGTAGATTACTTCCAATATACCTCTGTATATTACTTCCAAATTTCAAATACTTTCTCAATTATGGACGAGGGAAACCTAACCATAAACAGCATGTTTTTGGCACAAGAAGAGCCCTCTCCATTCAGGTTAAAGTTCCATTTTTCTAAATGCAGGTCCAAAACAGAGTGAAATTCCTAATAGTGAAGGTTTGATTATGAACTGCTGGATCCTCAAACTCCTACTTTTGATTAGGTCTTCCTAGCAACAATTTCTTTTAGAGAATTCTTGAAGTCTCTATATTTCTTTTTCAAATGTAAAGCATGTACAACATAACTGTTCATAATATAATTTTCCAAGGCCAAGATTACAACCAGAGATAAAGCCTATATATTTAGAAAGAATCACACACAGAGTTGGGTTCTCCTTTTGATAGCTTCACCTGCAGCAAAATATCTGATTGTCTGTATGTATGGCAAACTCCTTTTGACTCAGGGTTGGTATTTGGTCTATGCAAATAACTAAATAGCCCTAAATGGTGAACAGGGCAATTTGCCATGTCCTGAAACGGCTGTCTTTTCACTCCATTATGATGGTGATACAGGGTTAAACAACTCATTTTTAAGTAATGGAATTTTCTTAAAGACACAGTCTTTCCTTAATTTGCAATCTGACAACCAGAGTTTTGAAACTTGTAGTTTGCCCTTTGTTCCCTATTTACATAGAAAAAGAAGACACGGATCCCTTAATATATCATATAAAAGAGGAAAATCTATAAACGTTTTAAAAAATACGAGTCTCCACAATCATGGATATTTTTAAAAAATGAACAGTAGGGAGCAGCACAATGATGCACAGGAGATGTATTATAAAAATGACAGATTGCAAATCAAGATCATCCCTAAGTATACATCAGTTTTGGCTCAAATCAAAATGAGTGCAACTTCAAATAATAAAAGACTTGCTTTTTCTTTCTTTTTTTAAAAAAATGTGTATCTGGAATTCCTTCTATGGGAGATAGAAGCTATAGAAAGGAGAGAGATTGTTTGACTATCCGATGTGCAATTACCTTATGAACAGCCCCAGGGAACTACTAAAGCATCTGCAACATAACTGTACATAATAGTAAACACAAAAAAAGAAAAGGCATATTTTTGCAGGCTGTCACAATAACATGGCATTGTGTACAGCTATTAGGATACAAAAGAAACTATTACTCAGTCACACAACAAACTCCACTCTCTTCAACTGTAACAGTAATGGCTGGATCCTGAAAACTCTTTCTTTCTCTTTCTTTCGTTCTTTCTTTCTCTTTTAATCACACAATCATATATTTGTTTTTGTTTTTCCCTCCCCCTTGTGCCATTTAGTCGGGAGTAAAATTATGGAGATGAAGCTGATTTTCGCAGGAGCTTCACAGACAGAGCAATAGAATAAGAAGTCTGTCTTACAAAGCATACACATCTGCCTTATTACAAATACATGTCACATATCTGGGAGAAAGCTTCCACTGTTCAGTTTAAAGAGATGAGCAGCAAGAAAGTCCTCCTTTGCAAGGGCGGGAGCACAGAGAATAGAGAGAGTCAAGTTGGAAATGAGTATGGAATGAACAGTGCCGTCAATGCCTGTAGAATCTCTATGCTTTTGTAATGAAGTGGGGAAATAATGAGCAGCTTGAAGCATTTCTCCTCACTAGAGCAATTACTGGGGACCCTCCTTCCGATCACGCCTGTGCTGTGGGGAGCTAGCAGTTCAAGGCAGCCGAAACGAGCCGTTTCCCGGCTTCTTCTTCTTCTTCTTCTTCTTCTTCTAGTTACATATTATAATGGTTACTTGCACTAAGCTACTTTGTAGGATGGCTGTCCTTCCCGAAGAAACTCTAGCCTCTCAACTACACGGGTTCGCACCAGCACGGGGTTGCCACCCACATTTCTAAAGCGAAGCAGGCAGGTGGAGAAAAGAGGGAACGGCAGTCACAATGGGAGGGAGAGATCAACCAGTCTTTAACCAGTGGAGTAAACCTTCAAAGCACTCGAAGAAATACAATGGGGGAGGGGGGGGGAGAAAGAGAGAGAGACTAAAAGCATGCATTTCTTATGTTGTTGCGTCCGCGCGAGCTTACACATACACACAGTCACCAACAGACACCTTCCTTCATACACGTGTCCAGTTTGTTTTTCTACGGGGGGGGGGGGGAAAGAAGTCAAGGGTAGAAAGAACGACACCTGTTATTCAGGAGAAGGGAGCCCCTTCAGCATATGCTCCTCAGAAGCCTCCGACTCTGCCACCGAAGAAGTCCCGCAAGCTGGCTGGGGGGGTGGGGGACACCGGGGAGGGGGACAGGGAGGTTTCCTAAGCGGACAATGGCTCCTCGACTTTTCAGATGTGCCCAGCGAGGCCCGAGAGCGGGAAAGGGGTGGGTGACTTGGCGCCGAAGGAGTCTCCAAAGGTCAAGGGATACAACCCGAGTTGGGCAGACGCTGCACCCGCGCCCACCAGCCAGCCAGCCCCGTCGGAATGCGAAGCTGGCTCCCCCCGCCGCCGCCGCCGCCGCCACCACCCCTCCTGCGCTGCGCGGAATCTCCGCGCCCCCTTAAGACTCACCTCGCCCCGCCGAGCCTTCCCGTCCTGGCCATGGCGCGCAGGGTCGGCGAGCGAGGTGGCCCCTCGTGTCCGCGTGCTCCCTCGCCTCGCCTCGCGCGCCCGGCTGGCTGGCTGGCTGGCTGGCTGGCTGGCTGGCTCAGCTCGCGCGCCTCTCCGCCAGCCGCTCCATTTCTCTCTCTCTCTCTCTCTCTCTCTCACCCACCCACCCACCCCCTCCGCTCGCCGGGCGCATCCGCCTCCCGCTTCCTCTCTGCCCCCTCTCAGGCCAACACTGACGGCGGCGTTAAGCCGAAGGCAGCCTGGAAAAGAGGGGAAGGCGAAGCAGGATGCCTTGTGGTGCCCCTCCTCCCCCTCCCTTTTCCAGAAATGAAGGGTGGGTGGGTGCGCGCGCGCGTGTGTGCATGTGTGAAAAAACACCTTTCTTACTCCGGGCGAAGCGACGCGAGGGTGTCTCCGGCGTGTGAAAAGGGTGGTGGGAGAGAGAGAGAGAGAGAGAGAGAGAAAAGCACGCCGGATTCCCCTCACGCGACCACTCACCCGGGAAAGCCGAAGCCAGCTCGCGCCACCCTTTTGAGCCCTTCCTCTCATCTCCAGCCTGTTGGCGACCGCGAGTTGTTTTGAGTACCGCTCTCCTCTCGCTCGCTCTCTAACACACCCACACCACATGCACGCGTTAAAACGAGGGCAAACTTTGCAAGAAATTGCAGTTTTGCCTTCTCTTCCTCCCCCTGCCCCTTCCCTCGTGTTCTGTGGAAGGACTCGCATGAAGAGTAAGCGTGGAGTCGGGGGCGGGGAAGATTTGCCAGCGGACGCAGACTTTCCACTAAAACTCTCCACCCGCCTGGCATCTCGGCGGCATAATCGCCGTCGCTTTTTGGCCGCGCAAATGCATCAACTCCGTTCTCTCTTCTCTTCTCCTCCCCTCCCCCCCCCCCACCATTCCACTCGTGAAAAGGGAGGGGGAGGTGCTAATAACACCTGGAAAGAAACTAACTTTAATTTGCCGATTTCGTAAATGGTGGTGTTAAAGGGAGTTGCTGAGAATTATATATAGTTACACATTCTGTTTATAGATGAAGAAAACGGGCTGAATGCTAATGCCTTCAAGGAGGTGGTTTCTTTCTACCACGAACTCGCCAGCCCGTATGTGAGCCAGTGATGTCTAAAGAAAACTTAATTTACAAAGAGATCTGTTGAGAAATTCTATTGATTCCAAGACACGTTCCGCGAAGGGGAGGGTGTAGGGGGGCAGGAGGGAAATCAGATCTCTGACTCATTCTTTCATAGTCTTGCACCTTTCTACACTTCTTTGTAACAGTCAGCTATTTTTCATTAATAAGTAAGCCCTGTTGCAGAAAGATAAAATTTGGAGGTGGGGGGGAATCCTCCCAATGGACCATTTCTTGAGAAGTGGATTGTTGCTGTACATGTCATGTTGTTATTTATTTATTTGTTTCCCTTTCTGGAAAACATACTGTAAGAACAAATCAACTGAAGGACTGTTTTTGTTTTGTTTTGTTTTGTTTCCTCCTGGCTCCTCTCAGTCACCCATGAAAATTTAATGAGGCATTTAAGGCTGCTACCTTCAGAGTCAATGAGCTGAGCATATGTAGTCTAATGCACTTGCTGTTGAGGCAGTAGGTCTACTGCCTAGGTCTCTATCTCAGCACCGGGCCTGTGAAAGCAGACCAGAAGTCATAGAGAAGCTATCGTTTCAATGCAGAATTCACGACCCATTAAACCTATTCTGTTATAGCAGCTTCTCCGCAAACAGCACCTTCTCCATTCCCTACAGGCAGGGGGGGGGGGGGGGGGGAAAGAGAGAGATGTGCATTCATATCAGTTCCTGAAAGAATCTCTACTAAAGAAACTAGGCAAAGCGTTGTCTTATCAAAAAGATTCTTCAAAAATTAGGTTAGCAAGGAGTTAGCCTGACGCCTGTGAATTTGGAGCAAATTTCTTTGTAGGGTAACAAAATACAACAATATTATCATATGTTAGACTACCACTTTAGAGCCATGTAAATTTCCAGTGTGACCATATGGTTCACAATGTACATAAAGGATTAAATGAATAGCAGGTCCACCAGCTTCTCCGCTTTAACATTCAAGCAGTATGAAGCAGCTCCTGCAAAGTCTATGCACATTTTTAAAAGACTCACTTTAAAAAAAAAAAGAATATTATGTTGGTTCAAACTAAGGTCCTATCATAGGAATTGTGTGTAACACTATTCTACCATTCATGTGGTCCAGAAGTAACTCAAGTTATAATTTTTTTAAAAATCCTATTTTCTGCAAGTCAGAAGAAGTTCATAAAGGAAAACTAGAGAGGTGCAGAACAGCAACTGAAAATGCCCCTCTCAGCTCCCGCCATACATAATGTAGATATAAAGTGTGCTCTCTAAGCTTGGTTGCTTTCCTGCAGATGTTTCATTATCCAAACTAGGTAGTGCTAGTTCCGTAGATATTAATGGATACTCTACATCAGGATTGTCAAACTTGTGGCATACGGGCCAGATGCATCATGCACTGGCTACGCCCACCCCGGGCAGTTTAGCAAAGGGGGAAAAAAGTCACAATCTGTCATGTGATGACAACGTTGCAAGTTTGACACCCTTGCTCTGCATATTAATGGGCATCAGGAGAAGAATCTTTTGAAAATCTAAACTGCTGCCTTTAAGAGGGATGTTGTTTTGGGTTCTTTTAAACAGCAGCATTTGGCTAATGAAGGACATTGTAATAGTGCTCCCATAACTAGTAGTTAAACTAAAATCATTGCTCAGCAGTGGCATATATATTCATATATTGCTTTATATGGACAGTAGTCATTTTAGAATTAATCTGCTTTTTGTCTATTCCTTTCCCTATGCATGAATAAATATACAGGCCAGATTCCACCTAGATACTAATGTTTCCAGTTTGTTTGTTTTTTTGTTTTTTTAAAGCATGTATTTTCTTCTCCTGAGGGAAAAAAGCATGACTTAGGTCTTCTAGGGCAGGGGTTCCCAACCTTTGCAACTTTAAGTCTGAAGGACTTCAGCTCCCAGAGTTCTCCAGCCAGCTGGTTGGAGAACTCTGGGAGCTGAAGTCCTTCAGACTTAAAGTTGCAAAGGTTGGGGACCCCTGTTCTAGGGAACTTCAGGTATGACTGAAATTTTAAACCTGAGTCTTCCAAGCCAATGCTCCTAATTTTTTTAATGATCGCTAGGCAACTTAAGGAGAAAAGTTCAAGGATTTTGTTAGTGTTAAGGTATATGTCAGTTAGTACATGGAAAAACAGAATTGGCCAAAATCTGAAAAAGAACACAGTTTGAAAAGTCACAGACTAAGTAAGCATCTCTTTAATTTCACTTAACTTTGTTTTCATTTACATCTCTTTCACCACCTCTGAAAAAGAAACAAACACATTTTGCACATGAATTCTTTCCATTCCATTTATTTATTTTTCCCAGAGTTTCAATTACATTGTGCTATCAGATTCTTTTTATACATATCTTCATTTATCTTTTATTAGTTGACATGGGTTTGTGTCAAAAAATTAAAAGTAGTAAGTTATTTCACACAAGGAGCTTCTGTTGGCAACTTTTTAAACCAAATTCACCTTTCCTTAACATTGTGCAATCCTAGGAAGAGATGTAGCTGCTTTAAATTGTTGCTGACAGATCCAATTTGACCACCTTCAAATGTTCTAATGCATAGGTGTCAAGCCTGCTGTGTCACGTTGCCATCATGTGACGTTTTGCCTCGTTTTTCCCCTTCACCAAGCTGGGATGGGTGTGGCATGTGGTGTGATGCATCTGGCCCACGGGCCACCAGTTTGACATCCCTGCTCTAATGCATCCTTCTCTCTAAGTTCAGAGTGGTGTGTGGCCCTACTTTCTATCTCAAGAACAGTCAGTGATGGCGATTAAAGTGCCACTTAAATTTGTATCCAGCCATTAAAAGCATCCCCATTGGGATGGTATCTTAGGAGGGCAGGAAACACATAAGAAGAATGACCCAGCTTCCTCACCTATGTTCTAATAAAATCCTGCTGTTACATACTAGCTATAACTAAATTAAATGTTCCTAATTTTCCTTTGGACAATGATTAATACAATGCTATTTACTAAGTTGTTACTTTAATATCTTTGTATTCTCAGTTGTAACTGTGGTTACTTTAATAAGTTGCAACTTTTCTGTACAGAGCAATGCCAGACCTTGTTTATGGAAATAAAAAAGTTGAATGAGGTTAGCCAATTTGATGTTCTCTATTATAATTCATTGATTTGAATCACAATCAATATATAATATATATTTTGCACAGATTATAAATATATTTTATATTTGCTCATGAGATTTGGTATGAATAAATGAGCATGCTGTAATTATACCGTGCAATTTTCTATATAAAAATTAAAATAAAATTGAACAGGCTTGAAAAGTAATTTGAATTGCAATTTTTCATTGTACCCTTTCATTATGCAAGAGTTACCATAAGCAATCTGTTCCAATTTAATGCAAAATATTTTTAGTTCATAGCTTTACGTTGAAGATAATTGAATGAGGGCATTTATATGCACATGGATATTTCTCCCCATAGAAATAGAAACAAGCATTACACTAACACAGTTCTGTCATGAAAATCTATACATACATTGATTTTCAAATGTAACATTTTTAATTTAATAAAATTTGGTTTCTAATGAGTATGTATGGAATTTTATTTATTTACTTGTTTATCAAATGTATATGCTTATCTCACAAAAAAGTGATTCTGGGCAATGTAACATAATTAAAAACTCAATAAATATATAAATTTTTATTATTAAAAAATAATATAAGGCAGTGGTTGCTGATTTGCCTCCAGGTACAATTCAAGGTTCTGGTTATCACCTTTAAAGGCCTGAGTTGTTTTGCAGGACCTCCTGTCCCTGGTTATATCTACCTAGCTCAGAAGATGGAAGGCAGGAATGTATTTTGTGGTCTCACTTACTAATGAAGTTCCCCTGATGGAACCTAAATGAAGGGCCTTCTCTGAAGTGGATTCTTTCTTTTGGAACAACATTCCCCTGGAAATAAGGTTCCTCCTACTTGCTACTTTTTCAGAAGGCCCTGGAGACATGGTTCTTATAACCAGTCTGGGGATTGTAGCTTGAGGCAATCAAGTGACTTGCCTAATATGTTTGTTGTTGCCACAGATGGATGGGATTCTGGGGTTTTTACTTTGTTTCTTTTTAATAATAATAATAATAATAATAATTTTAATTTATATCCCGCTCTCTCTCCCCAAGGGGACTCGAGGCGGGGCACAGGCAATTAAAAATACAAATAAACCACAAACAAATACAAAATACAGAGTTAAAAATAGATTAAATAGATCCTGCGCTAAAACCCATAAACTAAACTAAAAATTACCCCTAAAAAACCCTAACCTAAAAAGAGACTACCCAAGGCCGGCCAGACGAAAAAAGTGCGTCTTTAATTTTAAGCGGAAGGAGCGGAGGTCCGTGGTTGTCCTGATATCGGGGGGAAGGTCATTCCAGAGGGCTGGGCCCGCCACAGAGAAGGCCCTTCCCCTGGGCGTCGCCCGCTGACAAAGTCTAGTGGACGGCACCCGGAGAAGTCCCTCTCTGTGGGAGCGAATCGGCCGTGAGGATGTATGGGGCAGGATCCGATCCCGCAGGTAGCTAGGTCCCGAGCCATGGAGCGCTTTGAAGATGGTAATTAACACCTTGAAGCGCACCCGGAAGACGACAGGTAGCCAGTGCAGCTCGCGCAACAGCGGTGTTACATGGGCAAACCTAGAGGTGCCCATAATTGCTCGCGCGGCTGCATTCTGGACCAACTGAAGCCTCCGGGTACACCTCAAGGGGAGCCCCATGTAGAGAGAGTTGCAATAATCCAGTCGGGATGTCACGAGAGCATGAGTGACTGTGCGAAGGGCGTCCCGATCCAATAGGGGGCGCAACTGGCGTACCAGGCGCACCTGGTAAAACGCCCTCCTGGCCACGGCTGTCACTTGATCTTCCATGGACAGCCGGGTATCCAGGAGGACACCCAAGTTGCGCGCCCCATCCACAGGGGCAAGATGTTCGCCCCTATGGCCAGCGTTGGAGAGAGCTGGTTGAATCGGGCAGCCGGAAACCACAGCCACTCGGTCTTGGTCGGGTTGAGCCTAAGTCCGTTACTTCCCATCCAGATCCGCACGGCTTCCAGGCACTGGCACATCACCGCTACGGCATCGTTGGGGTGGTTTGGGGTAGATATGTACAGCTGGGTGTCATCAGCGTACAGGTGGTACTCTACCCCAAAACCACGGATGATCTCACCCAGCGGCTTCATGTATGCGTTAAACAGGAGAGGCGAGAGGACCGACCCCTGAGGCACCCCGCATGTGAGGGGTCTCGGGGTCGACCTCTGCTCTCCTGCCCGCACAAATTGCGATCGGCCAGAGAGGTAGGAGGAGAACCACCGTAAAACGGTGCCTCCCACCCCCAACCCCCCCAGCCGATGCAATAGGATACCATGGTCGATGGTATCGAAAGCCGCCGAGAGGTCTAATAGGACCAGGATGGAGGAACATCCCCCATCTCTGGCCCTCCAGAGATCATCTACCAACGTGACCAATGCCGTCTCGGTGCTATGCCCGGGCCGAAAGCCGGACTGGCGCGGATCTAGATAGTCAACTTCCTCCAGGTGACGGGGAAACTGTTGTGCCACCACACTCTCAACAACCTTCGCCAAGAAGGGAAGGTTGGAGACTGGACGGTAGTTGTTCAAAAGAGCTGGGTCCAAAGAGGGCTTCTTGAGGAGGGGCCTCACCATGGCCTCTTTTAGGGAGGCAGGCAAGGAACCCTCACTCAAGGATGCGTTGACAACCTCTTGGAGCCAGCCTCGTGTCACCTCCCAGGATGCCAGTACAAGCCAGGAGGGGCACGGGTCCAATAAACATGTGGTGGCTCGCAGTCGCCCACGTAGCCTGTCCATATCCTCGGAAGTAACGGAGTCAAACTCCTCCCAAACAAGATCTCTCTCGTGGCATCCCACTGGGCCATGAATGGGGGTTAGCTCACTCTGTATCTGGGCAGTTTTCTCCTGCAGAAAAATCACAAATTCCTCTGCTCTACCCTGTAGCGGGGCTTCCCGTTCCCTCTGTTGAAGGAGGGAGCGGGTCACCCTAAACAGGGCGGCAGGGCGGTTTTCTGCGGATGCTATGAGAGTGGCACAATGATGACATTTGGCCACCCTCAGCGCCACAATGTAAGTCCGTAAATGGGCTCTTACCTGTGTCCGGTCAGATTCAGAGCGGCTAGCCCTCCATCTTCTCTCTAGGCATCTCTTGCGGCGTTTCATCACCCGCAGCTCCTCAGTGAACCAAGGAGCCAGGGTGGTTCGCCGCCGCGAGAGAGGCCGCAAGGGCGCGACCCGATCTAAGGCTCCCACGGTCGCACTATTCCATGCGGCCGTGAGGTCCTCCATCGGGGCGCGGGTCAGGGATACAGGAAATGGCCCAAGCGCTGTCTGGAACCCATCCGGGTCCATCAAGCGCCTGGGGCGGTACCAGATTGGTGACTCTGGTTCCGCCTCCCCGCGGAGGGGAGCAGCGGTCAGAAAGTCGAGCCGGAGAAGTGAGTGGTCTGACCATGACAAGGGTGTGATGACTATATCCCCTGTACCCAGATCACTTTTCCATTGGCCCGAGACGAAGATGAGGTCCGGCGTATGTCCACCCTCGTGGGTGGGGCCCTGAATTACTTGGGTCAGGTCCATGGCCGTCATGGAAGCTATGAACTCCCGAGCTACCACGGATGATTCGCCCAACGATGGCAGGTTAAAGTCCCCCATGACTATAAGTCTGGGGGTCTCCACTGCCACCGTAGCGATCACCTCCAGGAGCTCGGGCAGGGCTGCTGCTACATAGCGGGGAGCCAGGTATACAACCAGCAGACCCAACTGCCTCCCTAGGCCCCACTTCACGCAGAGGGACTCACAGCCGGAAGTCTGAGGCACAATGGTCTCTCTCGGCTCAAGGCCTTCCTTAATAATGACCGCTACCCCACCACCCCTGCCTAGGGCCCGCGGCTGATGAAATGCGCGGTAGCCTGGTGGGCACATTTCAACGAGGGGATGTCCTCCCTCGTGGCCCAACCAGGTCTCCGCAATTCCTACCAGGTCCGGCTCCCCCTCTGACACAAGGTCACTAATGAGGGGGGCTTTGTTGACAACGGACCTGGCGTTGCAAAACATCAGCCGCAGACCCTGGCTCTGTATTCCCTGGCCACCTAGCCTGCGGGGGTTGTGGCACCCAACCGTTTGTAACCAACGGCTACGTGCCTCCAACCGGGAGGAAGGAACTTGTCTCCCCTCGGCCCTGCCCCTCCCCACGACCCTCTGGATGGGGAAGCCCTCCACCGGAATGACTTGTGTTTCCCCCCTCTTTAATGTTGATTGTCTTCTGGGGTCTCCATATGTGATCCCAACTTCATGAATAGCATCTCATATCCAGTGACCTATACCCATATACACAGACTGTCAGAGACACATAGACACAGGCACACCCAAACAGAGAGGGAGAGGGAGGGATTATAGCACGCCTTGAAGCTATAATAAATTCTTGAATGACAATTCCCACACATCTATCCCTGTCCCAGGATTTTGAGTGATGCCATACCCAACACCCAACTGTGAATATTTCCAAAAGGGCTACCTGCCTAACTTTTTCTGACCTAGGCTTCCCAAGAGCATGAAGCAACTCCTTGTCCCAACAAAATCCCCTTTTATTAACTTACTGTGAATTCTGCTCATTCACATCCAGCAAAGTCTTTCAAGGGAGGATTTACAGTCACAGACCTTATCTGGTTTGGAGAGCTGACAGGCTGATATCTGTGAAACTTGGCAAAGAGTCTCGGAAAATCACGAACCAATTAAGTGAAGTAATTGTCTCCTGCAAACTCCACTTTCCTTTCGCTCCTCTTTTATGTCCTCTGGGAAGGCCATTCATCGTCCACCTGTGGCCTTACTCCGAAGTCAACTCCTATTCTTTAGCTGTTCCCTTCGTGGGAACAGCAACTCAGTGCATGTACACACTATGAACAGGTTCCAGCTGTTGTCTGCCTGATTGATGTCTGACTCTGAAGACAGCTGATAACTGTCAGATGGCCCTGGCCCCTTCTCTGCCTCCAACACAGAGCCCTCATCAGAGCTTTCCCTAGACTCCAGGACTGGCCCATATTCCTCCCCAACCTCCTCACTGTCTGAATCGGTTGCCAGTTCCACTGGCTGCTGGTGGGCCACAACACTAACCTCGCCAGCCAGGTCTCATGATACATGCCAGGTTGGCCCTCTCGCCAATGATTAATCACTAGTGAGAGAGGCCTTATTACAGATGGAGCCAACATTCAAAAGCAGCAACCAATAACCAGGATCTCTGAAGGTCTGCTGATAGGTACCAAGGCTGAGACTGAGGAGGTTCAAAGTGAGACTGGTGTAAAACAGTGGTCCCACATTTCCGAAGAATGACCCTCTCCCTATCTCCCACCATATCTTCCCATTTGCATTCTAAAAGGAACTTTGGAGAAGTTCATTTGTTCCTCAAATATTTTTTACAACAAAAGTGATGTTTTATTTTATTCTTTTTTTCCCCCCACTCTTGATTTCTACTGGTGGTTGCTATTTGTTCTACTTGCATTTTTAATACAATACAATACAATAGCAGAGTTGGAAGGGACCTTATAGGTCTTCTAGTCCAACCCCCTGCGTGGGCAGGAACCTTATACCATTTCAGACAAATGGCTATCTAACATCTTTTTAAAGACTTCCAGGGTTGGGGCATTCACAACTGCTGGAGGCAAGCTGTTCCAGAGGTTAATTGTTCTGACTGTCAGGAAATTTCTCCTTAGTTCTAAGTTGCTTCTCTCCTTGATTAGTTTCCACCCATTGCTTCTTGTCCTGCTCCCAGGTGCCTTGGAGAATAGTTTGACTCCCTCTTCTTTGTGGCACCCTCTGAGATATCGGAACACTGCTATCATGTCTCCCCTGGTCCTTCTCTTCATCAAACTAGACATACCCAGCTCCTGCAACCGTTCTTCATATGTTTTAGTCTCCAGTCCCCTAATCATCTTGGTTGCTCTTCTCTGCACTCTTTTTATGTGCTTTTGAACTGCTAGGCTGGCAGAAACTGGGACAAGTAATGGGAGTTCACTCTGTTATGCGGCACTAGGGATTCGAACCGCTGAACTGCTGACCTTTCTGATTGACAAGCTCAGTGTCTTAGCCATTGAGTCACCATGTCCCTTTACATAGAGTTGGTGATATATAAATATAATGAGTCCATACATATCGTGGGTACTTTGGTCACTTGAATTTTTGGCATTGAACATACGATCCTGAAATGATAAGATATTGTAAAATGTGTTCTGCCAACACATTTTTGGCAAAAATGCTCTTCAAATTGCATAAAAAAACCCAAATATAAGAATATTAGTAATCCTCTTATTGTACATCTATGAAAGATATGATGATTTCAAATGATTGTCTTTCTTTAGCAAAAATTGGCTTCTGTTTCCGCTGGTGTCAAATCCAATTTTCCGTTTTCATATTTTGTATTTGTATATTTAGTCAAGAGTAGTGGGTTTTAAATGTGTCATTGACCCAAATAAATGTTTAAATGGGTATTCTACCTTGGGCTCTGCTCTTGTCAGACTTTATAAGTTAACCATAGTGGGAAGCGGTCAGTAATTGGATGGGAGACCTCCAAGGAAAAGTAGAAGCAGAAGGTTCTTAATTATTCAGTAAGTAGAATACTATGTCAGCATAGGGCTTGTATTCCTGCCGGGAAAGTCTCTCATGCAACATGTGGTATCTTTCTCTATATGCTACCATTATCTAAACCTAGATTATTCCTCTTTCTTGGACATTAAAAGCCGCACCTCCCTACCCTCTTGTACTTTTTTTTATTTTAGGCCATCAGACAGCAGTGCTAGGATACTGAAGTAGATGTAGGAACCTGAATATGAAAGGTCAAAATCTCAGGCAAAAATAAATAAAGTCTTCTGGAGGAGATCATTTTCTCAGTCATTTACACATGATATATTGTCCCTAAGCAGTTTCCAGGATCTTTGAAGCCACTGAACAAGAACTGAAAACTTAATCACTGCTTAATCAGCCTGAATTTCTTCTATGAGATATTTAAGATATTGAGATATTGAATGAGTATTGTCATCTCTTGTCAAATCTGTGATCAAATTGTGTGTATACCTTACCAGCTATTCCTGAAACAGATAAAGTAGATACCTGGGATCATGCCCAAATTTGTCAATCAGTGTTTGAAGTAGCTTGTCCTTGCTTCCATTAATCTTCCTCAGCAAACATTCATCAGGCAAAGTCCAGATAATAGGCCATCTGCTACTGTTGATCTCAACCAGGTTTTCACAGTTCTAGTTGTTCTGAGTGACCTTCCTTTGTATAGGTTGCTCCTGGTGGTGTCAAAGTGACCCGAACTGCTGGCTGGGCTGAAGGAAATAGATGAACGTGTTGCAGCAAATTCAAAAGTCAGTTTTCTAGCTTTTATGATATTTGGCCATATTTCAAACCAGGTGTATACTTCAGCTTCCAATTTTTCAACTGCAAAATTTCATTAATATTGTTTTCAGTCCTCGTTTTGAATTCTTTATCTCCAGGATTTGCTGTTTATATTGAGCGAACTGAGAAAAAAAAGGAAGGCTTCTTTGCTTTCTGGAAAAACCTGGTGTTCCACTGATAATATTATTCAGTTCAAATGGGCTATATCCGTGATGGCGAACCTATGGCACGTGCGCCACAGGTGGCACGTGGAGCCATTTGTCAGTGCACGCGTGGCTTGCTCTGACTTTGGCTTTCTTTTGAGGCCATTTTTAACCCTCTGGAGGCTTCCCTGAAGCCTCGGGAGCATGAAAAAATGCCTCTACGGGTAAACCGGAAGTTCAGGAATAGAATTCCGGCTTCCCTGAAGGCTCCGGAAGATGAAAAATGGCCCTATGGACATCTTTATCTTTAATCGGATAAAGTGCGGTGCACAGAAAGAATAAAAAGTAGTAAATACAATGATAATATAAAAGTTAAAAATACATTAAATACAATGGGTCTGTGCTAAAACTTATAAATGGTTTTAAAAACCATTAAAATTATTATAATTGGGACTATCATAAAAGCTATGCTAGGCCAGCGACATGGAATAGGTGTGTTTTTAAAGTTCGACGGAAGAGGAGAAGGTCCGTGATGGTGCGAAGGTCGGGGGGGCAGGTCGTTCCAGAGGGCAGGACCTGCCACAGAGAAGGCTCTTCCCCCTGGCTGTCACCAGCCAGCATTGTCCGGCAGACGGTACCCTGAGGAGGCCCGCTCTGTGGGAGTGGACAGGTCAAAGGAAGGTATGTGGGAGGAGGTGGTCCCGCAGATAACCAGGTCCCGAGCCATGGAGCGCTTTAAAAATAGTTACTAGCACCTTGAAGCGCACCCGGAGAGCCACAGGCAGCCATTGCAGCTCGCGCAGGAGAGGTGTTACATGGGAGTATCTAGAAACTCCCATAATCCTCTGTGCGGCCGCATTCTGTACTAGCTGGAGCCTCCGGGTGCACCTCAAGGGGAGCCCCATGTAGAGAACAAACCTAAAGTCACTTCTGGGTTGCTTGTACGGTCGTTTTTTGCCCTCCCCAGGCTCCTATAAAGCCTCTGGAGCCTGGGGAGGGCGAAAAAAATCACACCAAAAATGAGTGGGAGTGCTGGTCGTGTGCATAGCATTATGGGTATGGCATGCCCGTGCATGACCCCTCTGCGCTCCCCCCGCTTTTGGCACGCGAGCCAAAAAAAGTTTGCCATCACTGGACTATATGAATTGAATGATAACAAAATTCTCCCACTATTGAGTCGTATGATTTGAGCATTTCTATAAATGGCATCATCCAGGAATGTAAAAATCAGCGGCCACCTTGACTGCTAACTGTTGCATTTCTGTAGCAGCTCGTTTGAAATGTTCTTCTGTAATCCTAAGAGAGACCTTTAGTAAGTCTTGTCAAAGTTTGTATACTTACATGAAATTAAGCTGAATGGCTTAATTTGTCCCTGACTTCCCACACTTGTCCCTGACTTCCATTTTGACAAATGACTTGAAATTATAATAAGTGGGAAACTGAATGTTGATATCCTGATGTGCTTTCCCTAAAGTTGCAGCAAACATTGCTCAATTGATCAAAAATATTTGCAAAGATGGTGGAAAAATTGTGTTGTTCTTGTATTTTGCAGTCGACCACGTTTAGTCACTGAACACTTTGAATAAACTATTTTCTGTTTGCACTCTCACTGAAAAAGAAATGATGCCAACTGAATGCCTTATCTCAGATGCAGCTTTGAAATAATTCCCCACCAAATCAAATCTATGTTTGCATAGGAAACAGAAGCAGTTTTGAGATATCTATTTCTTATTACAACTGTGCACAATTTCTTTTCTTGCCATAGGACAACACCTACAGTATATTTGGCCAAATAGCCCCTAGATTTAGTCAAGAATTTGCGTTCTCATACCTAATTAAGTGAGCACTGGTGATACCATTCAATTCATTGAATCCATCCAAACCAAAGAAACTTTCAAATAATCCTTTCAGTACCAGAAGTATATAAAATGTACTCCTAATAACAATTGCTCATTTCCAGGTATGTCAGCAGTTTCATCAGCAATAATTGAAAATCTACTTGACATGTTGGCTGCAGAAACTATATCTTCTCCTAATGGCATCTTCACACAGATAATCTGTTCATGTTCCACTTGGACCGATGTATAACAAGCATGGCTTGGAGAAGTTTCTATTGTTTTCATAGCATCTTATTTGCTGCTTCAGTGGATGAGACAAAGAGAATTTTTACATTTCCAGTTGTGCTGCTTTTGCCCGGAAAGGCAATATCAGGACTGCCACAAAATGCAATATCAAATGTAATTTTGTTAGATTATTCGCAACCTGATATTTCATAGCACTGATGATTTGATATACAATGCTTTTGCTGGGTTTGTTTCTCATGGTTAAGAAGTTCATTATATCTACTTGTGCATATCTCTGCCAAGTGGTTGAAATATGATTTGGTGCACTTTCAAGGAAATATTTTGATTTTTTTGCTTTGTGAATGGAGCAGTGATGAAGACTCCTTGCTTTCTTTCAATAAACAGGCTGTGGTTAAACTATGCAATACTTAAAAATTGTTCCTCTTTAGTACATGAAATAATTCAGTAATTACAAGTTATAGTCCCACCTCCAGGGAGGTGGACTAAGTCCTTTAAGCACATTCCATGGGTAGACAGGAATACAGGTAGTCATTGACTTACAGCAGTTCATTTAGTGACCATTTAAAGTTACATCATTGAAAAAAGGAACCACGTGACTGCTTTTCATACTTATGGCTGTTGCAGCATCCCTATGATCAAAATTCAGATGTTTGGAAACTGACTCATAGTTATGATGGTCAGCATCCTGGGATTATTTGATCATCTTCAGTCACCTTCTGACAAGTAAATAATTTACTTAACAACTGTGTTACTAACTTAACAACTGGAGCAGTTTACTTAACAACTGTGGCAAGAAAGGTTGTAAACGGTTGTAAAACCTCACTTAACAAATGTCCCATTTGACAACAGAAATTTTTGGGCTCAAATCAGTCAAGGACTATTTATAGTAGGGAAGCAGCAATGTGATGGATATTTGTCCCAATGCTAACCATTCATACAATTTAAAAGCAGCAACGGTCATAGCACTGTGGTATTTCTATGCATCCATCAGCTTCATCTCTTAAAGCCTCACTTTTACATATGCAAACATGCTCCTTCCCCACGTGCAGAATGTACAGTAGTGGCCAAAATTGTGGAAACCCTTTGGGAAAAGTGTATTGTTGAGGTTTGATGTCTAATAATACCACTTATGTATCAATGGGATGATAATGTAATCAAGAATGTAATGCAACAAAGTTTGTTCAATTATCTGTATTCTATGAAAATTTATAGCCAAATATAGCCAGAAATAAAACCCAGTTAATAGAAGCAATCATTCAATCTTGGTTTCACATGATAACAGCTGCAGAACTAAAAGAATTGGTTCACTCCATGGGAATACGTTATAAGGCCGTAATTCATGCTAAAGGTTATCCAACTAAGTATTAACTGACAGGGTGATAATTTTTGTATATCTCATTTTTTCTACGTGTTTCATTTTTTTCTTTATAACTGCTATTCTAATAGCAAATCCTTCATAAAAGTTAGTGCATTACATTCTTGATTAAATTATCTTTCCATTGATATATAATTTTATGGTACTACTAAAAAAAAAAGTGGTGTTATTAGCCACCAAACCTCAAAAATTCTGTATACTTTCCCCAAACAGTTTCCACAATTTTGGACACTACTGTAGCAACTGCCACTTCACTTCTCTGGTCATTAAAATTGCAGAACTTTCACTAGAGTACTACTCAAAGCTGAACCCAATGTACATACTTCTGTGTTCTGTCTCAGGCCTCTGAATAGACAAGAACACAGACTTGGGTGTTTGCCACTGGAAATGAGCAAGATAAGCAGTCCTTTGGCTAAGAGCCCAGAAACTCATGGCACAAGCTTGGCTTCGCAGCGAACTTTCAAACTCACAGGAAACTGAACAGGCACAGGCTTCAATTCACACAGACATTCATGACTCCTTCACTGAACTGTTGTTTCCTGCAAATATCCCCTCCCATCACCACACCTATAAGCGCTCTGGGAGGGGCCAATCAACAACCATCTGGTGCCTAATCATCTGTGAGTCTGCCTCCTGAGTTGCTGTCTCTGCCTCTCAGCTCTTAGCATTCTAGTGTCAGGGACAGACTGACTCTGGTCTTCCCCATTGCTCCATACCTCAGGCGCCTCCTGGTGGCCAACCAGCCTCTCTGGTCCCTGCTCTGACTCTGAACACCCCCCAGGGTCTTTCTCAGCCTCCAGGGCAGACTCATAGTGTTCCTCGCTATCAGAGTCCATTATCAGCTCAGCCGGTTCCTGCTGGGCCATAATACTTCTGGATCAAAGCCAGCAGATTTTGCTCAAATACAGAATTATACAGTTCTGCTACCACTTACCAAACTTCTAAAGGAGTTTTGTACCTCACCTTTGTAGGATAATTATGCCCAACTATAAGCTGATGAATTGATAAAACTTAAAACATCAATTACGTTATCTATCTTTATTGTATACCGGACAATCTATACTGGCTGCAAGAACTCCCTACCTACTCTTTTTTAGTGTCAAATGTGGAAGGAATGGATTTAAATTCCCAGATTTCTCTTTTCTTGTTACTTGAGCAATGAAAAGTGACTTTCCAGAAACTTCATCTGCTGCAATATTTTATTAATATTGTCTTATGGCTGAGGTACAAAAGTCTTTCAAATCCAGGCATGGCTTAAGTATGTATAAGTCTAATATTTATTATCACATATAACATGCACACTAAATGTAAATACATTCTTGCTCTTAGCCTTTCCCGGTATCTTTTCTCTTGCATTCCACATTTCCTTCTTTTTCAAAAAATAAACTGCATGCATTTGTAATATTTCTGAAGTTTCTATTTTGGTTCTATAGTTGTGTTTCCTATTGTAAACCAGTAAAACTAAATTATCCTCAAAATATTGTTAATATTTAACCGTGTGCATATAAATACAAATTTGAATAATCCCCATCCAGCTATTGCGACTTCTTTATGAACCTGTTTTCTCTTTGAGCGACTACTTTCAGAAAAACATGATGAAACCATGCTGATGATTACATTAAGCAAGTTATGTTAAGTTGTGTGAGCTTCTAAGATTTCTTAGATTTGGTTTTAAGGATTTTTAAAAAAAACATTAACTGTGAATTATGACCCAGAAAAAGTGGGGTAGAAAATTATTCTTAGAAGCTGCTATTTTCATTGGAATGGAAGTTTTCATTAGTGATAACTAAAATGTTTCTCCTAATGTAAATAATAAATTGGGAATTTTTAAACTAGAAATTCAGTACAGGAAAAGAGTTTTTCTCAGCTCTGATTCAGATTTTCGTCTTCAGCAATGCAGAAGAAATTACAGTGATATACTTACTCAGTGCCTTATGCAATGCTGCCTTTTGTTTTAGTATTTCGCCTTATTTATTTATTTGTTGGATTTATATAACCGCACCCTCTTTCCAAAGGGACCCGGAAATTAAAACACACAATATCACAAATATAAATAATTAATACCAAATTAAATAAATTATCCCTGTGCTAAAATTTAAAATTGTTAAAACATGACCCCATCTAAAACCCAATTAAAACAATTTATGGTACAGACTGTAGGCTAGGTAAATAGCTTAGGCCAAGCCAGCCTGATGAAACAAGAGTGTCTTTAATTTCTGGCGGAAGGTGCGGAGGTCTGTGGTTTATTTTATTTTTATTTATTTATTTAAATTTGTATCCTGCCCTTCTCCACAGAGGACCCAGGGCGGCCGGCTTGTTGAAACAAATATGTCTTGAGACATTGGCGGAAGAGGCGGAGGTCGGTGATGGTTGTTCTAAGGTCGGGGGGTAGGTCATTCCAGAGGCCCACCACAGAGAAGGCCCTTCCCCTGGGCGTCGCCCGCTGGCATTTCCTGGTGGACGGCACACGGAGAAGTCCCTCTCTGTGGGAGCGGATCGGCCGAAGGGATGTATGGGGTAGGATGCGGTCTCGCAGGTAGCTAGGTCCCGTGCCATGGAGCGCTTTAAAGATGGTGATCAACACCTTGAAGCGCACCCGAAAGACCACAGGTAACCAGTGCAGCTCACGCAGGAGCGGTGTTACATGGGAATACCTGGACGTTCCCAAGATCGCCCACGCGGCCGCATTCGGGACCAGCTGTAGTCCTCGGGTGCACCCCAAGGGGAGCCCCATGTAGAGAGCATTGCAAATTTTAAAAAAGTTTAAAAAAGAATAAGTGAATTTTATGAGATATTCACATATTCTAAGTTTTCTACTATTTTCACCTATTCATATCTATTTGTTTCTTTGTTTAAAATGTTTTTAAATTTAAATATGCCCTATAAAAGTCATGGCGAACCTTTTTGGCACCAAGTGCCGAAAAGGGAGCACTTGTCGCGGGCGCACACACTTCGCATATGTGCGCTTGTGTGGGCTGCAACCAGGAAATGGAGCTACCCAGGGGGCATGCCAATGCTGGAAAATGAACTTGCGATTTCCAGCGCGCATATGCGCAGCAACCACCAAGTATCATATGTGCATGCGCGATCAGTTGGCCAGTGCGCATGCACCAGTGGTGGGTTTCTGCAGGCTCGCACCTACTCGCGAGAGCCGGTTGGTGAAATTTAGAGAACCGGTGAGAGGGGGTTCCACTGCCATACCTGGAAGTAAATCTGGCCCGCCGCTGCCAGTGACCCAACGGGAAGGAAAGGATAGGATAGGAAAGGAAAGGGAAGGGAAGGGAAGGAAAGAAAGAAAGAAAGAAAGAAAGAAAGAAAGAAAGAAAGAAAGAAAGAAAGAAAGAAAGAAAGAAAGAAAGAAAGAAAGAAAGAATTTATCATCACAATTGAGTCCAAAATTTTGGTTGCTAAGCAAGAGCGTTGTTAAATGAGTTTCACCACATTTTAAAAGGTGGCCACTCCCACCCTGTCACATGACTGCCAAGCCACGCCCACAAAACAGGCCACACCTACAGAGTAGGTTCTAAAAAATTTGAAACCCACCACTGGCATGCACGATCGGTGGGCCAGTGCACATGCTCATGTTGAAAAATAGAAAACCAACCCTTCTGGTTTCTTGCACTGCCGCACACATGCCATCTGATCATCGCATGTGCATATGTGCCAGAAACCCAGAAGAGGAATGGGCAACACCGCACGTGCCAGGCAACATGGCTCTGCATGACACTTTGGCTATGCATGCCATAGGTTTGCCATTAAGGCCCTATAATCTGAGAAAGGTGATCATCCCCCATTGTCATAAAACATGCTGAAAAGGCAGGAAAACATTGCCACAGCCTCCCCATTGCCACTCAGTTTATCATTATTTTAAATCTGCATGGGATGCCTATAATTTAAACAGCTTTATTTTATTTATATTTTCCAAACCTTATCTGGGAAACTTTAAAAGGGGGAGGGGGGAGTCACAATTTCACAAATAATTGTCATAACCCCTCCCCCCACTCCAAGGATTATCGTGCTTGCAGTCACAAATACTTCCTAGGAACCTCCCGCAATATCCAGCAGGCTGGCCTTATTAAGAAATAATTCAAAATATCTAATAAATAGCACTCTGATGTGGGTAAAGAAAGCAGCATCCTCTAATAATCATATTAATTTTCAGCAGTGTCTTTGATAGCATAAAAATCCAATGAGGAGCTAAAGAACATTTGAGGGCACTTCTTTGACTTTTGATGATTATTTCCTGACTTCCCAGGTCCATTATGGCTGCTGTGTTGTGAATTGTCAAGTCTCCTTGGACAGCTATTTGCAGAGGTTCTATCTGGAGGTGATATTCATCCAGTTCGGACTGGTTCCCCTGAACCCGTAGTGGAAATCATGGGTGGGCTTGCCCACCTGCCCCAGCTTTATGCCATCCTATTTAGGCACATTTTCAAGCCGCAGGCATGCGTGCAAGCTGTACAAGCAATCAAAGTGCATGCGTGGAAGGCTGAGCACATTCGTGGAGGGAGACACACACACATTTGTGGACCAGTAGGGAAAGTAAGTCAATACCATCCCTATTTCTATCACTTGCTCTCCAAATTCCAAATGTGTCCTGGGTTCTGAATGAGTGCCGATCCAACTTTGTATCTTTAAAATGTGGACACCAATGGGTGGATTTTTTAAAAACATTATTTTGGACATGATCTAAATAACCGAAGTATCAAATAACTTGCAGGTCTTGTGTTGTACAACACCATGGGAACTATGTCCAGATGAAACATTTAGATCTGAGTGGGGTGATCTGCTTCTTAGACAACTGCAGTGTCTTAAAGCAGGGGTCTCCAACCTTTGCAACTTTAAGTCTGAAGGACTTCAGACTTAAAGTTGCAAAGGTTGGAGATCCCTGTCTTAAAGTATCTTAACATTTTCACTGAAGGATGCGATGTCCTTTCTTGGGACAAAGTTACATTGAGCACCATGGGAGCTACTTCTGAATATATGTAGAAGCAGATTGCCTCTGGATTCTATTATATTTTTTTCCCTTTACAAATGTTTGCACAATGCAATTACATCTGTTTATTGAATGCTTCAGCAGTATACTTTAAGGCCTGAAGACTAGCTTTTTTTTGCAGCCTCTCTCTGGTTTATTTAAATGGTCTTCTATAGAGGTTATAACAAGAATCTTTTCTAATGCTTCTGACCTTCTTATTTATCCAAAACACAGAGGTCACTCCCAGAAAAAAAAAAAGTCAAATATTTCTATCCATGCTATCTTCATGTATATATGTAGTGATGAAGAAAACGTACTGATTGCCTCTTCTCTTATTTTAATCTGGGATTATTTTTGAGAGCTTCTGTTGGTTTGTTTGCTGAGCCCTAAATGATAATCAAACAAGGGATGAGCGCACGTTCAATGTAAATCAATTCTCAAGTCTCATAAAATTAATTGCTCTGCATATTTTACTGTTTTGGATTTCGGATTTGATTCTTTGGTTTTATACTGTTTCTTGCTCACGTTGCAATATACAGTTGAGTAATTTGTCAATTAATTCTATCATTCCTCCACAAATTATATGACTATGACAGAAGACTGATGTTGGCTGGAATTATAATCTCCACATATCAGGAAGACACAAAGCTGGGAAGGCTTGTCTAAGACTAAAATTTGATAAGTGGAATCAACTGTGTTAGAACATATTTCATCCTCACTAACATTTAGCACTGATTTCTTTGTTAGTTGCTGCCCAAGTAGTGAAAAAAAGCATAAATGTACATACTAAAAGTCTGAGGTAGGAATGACCTACCCCCTGAACTACGGATGATCACGGACCTATGCCTCTTCCGTCGGGCCCTGAAGACCCATTTATTTCGTGCTGCCGGCCTGTCGTAGTTTTTAAATTGATTTTAGTAGGGGGTTTTAATTTGGCAGGCCAATTTATTTAATTACATCTTAACATTTGATCTTAACTTTTATATTACTCATTTTTACTGTTGGCTGTACACCGCCCTGAGTCCCGAAAGGGAGATAGGGCGGTATATCAATGCAATAAATCTTAATCTAATCTTAATCTTAATCTACTGTACCCTAAGGGAAATAGGTTATTTTCGTAAAAGATATCATTGTTTGTGGTACTCTAGCATTGACCTGGACACATAGAAAGATGCTTTTCTACTACATAGTTTAAAGGCATTATTTTAAATTGTTCTGTGGTTCCTAGGGTTAGTAAGCCATTTGTGTTCAATGACCTTCATGAACAAATGTTTTATACTTTTTTTCCTATTGGGATTGTTGTGGTTTTGATGCATCTGCTCTACCTAATTTGGCGCGCTTGGTAAGAACATTCCCAATGATCATCTAAACCTCATTTGGAGCACCTGTGAACAATTCGTTATATTAATAGAACAGCAGGGGAGGAGTAGAGCAACTAATAAACAGGTTGTTGAGCAACTTTGCCTGCCAAGGTTGCATTATGTGGGAAGTGGGATGTTTCTTCTACCCCAAAATTGTACTCACTTGGGAGATGTTCAGGCAATGGTTGTAGAGCAACCTGTCAGTGCTCACATCTGGCATGAGATAAGCCATAAATTAATTGTCCCTTCCAAGCAGCCATTTGGATTTGTGTTCAGTACATCTGAGAGACTCAGGCATGATTTGAAACAATTTGTTCTTGGTTAAAATAGAATGAATGTGCTTCTATTAGAGATGGCTTTGAAATGCAGTTCTTAATGATTTGCACCAGCTGGGCTTCTCATTATTCAAACGAGATTTGTATAAATCGGCACATGAAAATAAAGCAATTGGTCAATGCCATTTATTGGTAGTTACAGCTAATTTTGGAACTCTTTTTTATTTTTTTATTTTTTTTTGTCATCTTGTGTTTTCAGAAAAGATGGATTTCATTGCTGGGAAGAAAAATACAGTTCTCAAGGTTATTTTAAAGCATGCTATTCCAATTAAGTTACATTTTACCAAATTGCATTTTGGAACTATCAATGGAAATTGATTTAAGTTTACCAAAATAGTTATAGAACATAATTTTGTGCAGGTCTTCTTCATATGAAGAACATACATTTGAAGTATGTTGTACATACATTTGAAGTATGTTGTACTTCAAGTACACTTGAAGTAAATTCTTAAGATGCTTTTAAATTTAGGGGTATATTACACACAACTGATATAATCCTGTGTTACTGTTTTTCCCCAAAATAAGACAGGGTCTTATTTTCTTTTGATCCTCGAAATAAGCACTTGGCCTTATTTTGGGGGAAGTATTATATTTGAGGTGCAGGAGATGGTGAGTGTGGTCACCTCATGGTTGCTGCTGTGTTGCAATATTTTTGGGGAGGGCTTATTATCTAGAGAGGGCTTATTTTCAGAGAAAAAGGGTAGGATGCCAACGTTTTCAATTCACCATGCAGCCCTTAATATAATAAAACTAGAAAAAATAAATAAAATAAGTGGAACTAACTTACATATCATTTGTCTTTGTTTAATACTTCAATATTTCTATTCTAATATATGCAATATAGTTGTATGAAGTATATATTTCTGTTCAATAATATTATTTATACTATCCAATGATACCTTTTTTAAAAATAAAATCTATTACTTTTATTTTATGTATTGATTTCAATGTGCTTTCTTGTGTAGTTTTTCAAGAGATCCAGGACATCTAAATCTAGGAATTATTATTTAGTTTAAAAAAAAAAAATATTCCAAACTGTAAATAAGTTTAAAATAATAGGTTTTTTAAAAACCTGGTGTGATTTTTCAAGCAACCAGATAAATCTACTGAATCCAGACATTGCCAAGCCCCCTTCTTTAACCAAAGAATCAGTTCTGTTAAGACGCTTCAGTCATTTGCTTACTTGTGTATAAATCTGAAAGACAAATTATAAGCAGAAGATTAACTTCATGCTTTGAAATCCTTTTTGCGAAATCTGCATCCTTCTGCATCCTAATGTACAATTTTCAAATGAGTATTCATCCACAGAGACGAAATATTGTGTCAGAAACAGCCATTTGTTATCCAGGGCACTCAGATTTCCTGTTCTGGATGTGAAATGGCTTAGAAATGGCTCTGTCATTACGTTATGCAAAAGTTACCACTCTTTGCCCAAATAACTGTGAACGCTGCTCTCCGCATTTTAAGTCTGACAGAAGCTCAGTTCTAAAACCTTGCTAATCCATTTCATTTCCAGAAAAGTGAGTGTACATTTACTCAGAAAAATTATGGAGACCGTCATTCATATTATTATTATTACTGTTGTTATTATTTAGACAATTTGATGGTTTTAGGATACCTCAACATTAACATAAAATATTACCATTTCATACAGGAGCAAACTGAACATATAAATATAGCTCTTTACTTACAACAGTTCGTTTAGTGACTGTTTTAAGTTACAACAGCACTGAAAAAAGTGACTTATGACCATTTATTAACATCCCCGTGGTCACATGATCAAAATCCTTGTTAACTAACTCATTTATGACAATTGCGGTGCCCCAGGATCAGGTGATCATCTTCTGACAAGCAAAGTCAATGAGCAAGCCAGATTCACTTGGCAACCATGTTACTAACTTAACTATGACAGAGATTCACTTAATAACTGTGGCAAGAAAGGTTGTAAAATAGAGCAAAACTCACTTAACAAATGTTTCATTTATCAACAGAAATTTTTGGCTCAATTGTGGTCATACGTCAAGGACTACCTGTACTTGTTTCATTGAATTTTAATTAATATATAGATGTATAATTATATTGTAAAAAATCAGTTTGTTAAAAGATAAAATCTATATTTTTATAAATAAGAATTATATTATTCTGTATATAACTTATATATTGGGCAGCAGGAAATTAATAGATGATTTTATCTTTTTTGACATGGCAATAAAATAATTTGTTGTTTTTTTTCTTCTCTCCTGGATTGCTGCCTATTTTAACTAGCTATTGTGGGTCACTTAAAAGGAATTCACTATTCCTACGAAAGTGCAATAATAAAAAATGCAGTGATTTGAAAAACTTATAATGGAATATTCCAAAGAAATATTAAATTCAGACTCTAAAATGACATTTTGGTGTGGATCAGATCCCCAGCAGGATAGTTTTAAACTTCTAGAAAATCTTGGAACAACATCTTTCAAAATGAAGGATCATCAAAAGCATACAATCATAAAATACTTCATTGATAAAATCAATAAAGAAAATAGTAAAAAAGCTACCTAGCTTGAAGTATTTTCAAGCTACATTCATCAACCTTATTCATACAATGCTATGCTTGTGTGTTTAATTAGTCACAACAAAACAGTACGAATATTGTAGATATTATTCTCAGCTGACATGGGTATATTACCTATTATTTATTGTTAAAAGTTGATTATACAATGTGTGTGTGTGTGTGTGTGTGTGTGTGTATGTGTGTATGATGTTTCCAGCTTCAAACGTTAGCTGTACTTCCAGTTCTTCATCCAGGTCTTTTTGGTATGGGATATAATATGTTGTTGTTTTATCATAAATTGTGAGATTACCTTCCTCTTCACTATGTTAAAATATTGAATAGCTAGTTTTTTTCTCAGTTAGAATGGATGCAAGTTGTCTGTCTATCCATAGTTCCCTGTGTGTTTCATAAATCCCCTCTCATTAAGTCTACTACTATAGTAGCATTCCAATAATTCCAGGTTCTCTTGTCATTTCTATGTATGATTTGTTCCAGTAGCCCTATTATCATTAGATTATCCTGGTTCCACAACATTTTCTTAATCTGGGTGATGTCCAAGCCAACATAATTCTTATAGTTTATGTCTCTCTTATATTTTGAGGTACCAGGTGGAGTATTTAGGGATCTTTGCCCCAAAGACCCCTACTGATAATTTAGTTTCCAGCTGAGATTTGAATCCTTGTCTCCCTCATCCAAGGCAGCATTCTAACTACTATGCTATCCTGTGGTTCATCTATATCAGTGGTGGGTTTCTGCAGGCTTGCACCTACTCGCGAGAGCCGGTTAGTGAAATTTAGAGAACCGGTGAGAGGGGGTTCAACCGGCGTACCTGGAAGTAAATCTGGCCCACCGCTGCCAGTGACCCAACAGGAAGGAAAGGAAAGGAAGGAAAGAAAGAAAGAAAGAAGGAAGGAAGGAAGGGAAGGAAGGAAGGAAGGAAAGAAAGAAAGAAAGAAAGAAAGAAAGAAAGAATTTATCATCACAATTGAGTCCAAAATTTTGGTTGCTAAGCAAGAGCGTTGTTAAATGAGTTTCACCACATTTTAAAACGTGGCCACTCCCACCCTGTCACATGACTGCCAAGCCACGCCCACAAAATAGGCCACACCTACAGAGTAGGTTCTAAGAAAAATTGAAACCCACCACTGATCTATATCCTCAAGCTCCCAGGTCTCTGACAGAAAAGCCAAGATTGAGGAAGATACATACCATCCATTACAAAGCCAAAGGAATTTTTTAAAATATAGTTGCAAAGATTGACTTGAGGGAACATAATCAATCTATGGATACTACCCCCACAAAGCATAAGATGCACGGAATTTAACACTATACAAGGTAGCATAGGCCTGTTTTTTTTAAGAATGAATTATTTACCATTTCTACATCCATTTTTTACTTTGAACGTTTTAATTTATTCATAAAAATGACTTGAGATACAAGTTTCTGACCTCTATCATCTTCTTAAGAATATGTTTCCATGTAATTGCTCTGATTTTTAACTCAGAACTCATTACTACAGTACAATATTTCAATTTTTTTTAAATAATGAGCCATGCAGCTGAATAAGCATAATAACCATCAATTCTGGCTTGGCTCAAAACATGAGGGGATAAAGTTTTATGAGTGAGCTACTGTCTTTCTTCATAATAATAGGCATTGTGGACAAGGATCTGAGTTTAGAAATACTATAAAATGAAAGTATTTTATCACTACTATATATTGTATATTCAGTTCAGCATGACATGTGCAAGAAATGAGACTGAATTTCAGAATGCTTCAGATGAAAAGGTAAAAAAGGTTGTTGCTTTTTTAGCACTGTACAGTCTTACTTTTACTGGAGCAATCCCAAGAAATAGCAAACGAGTTTTTTAGAAATTGCAGACAGGTGCTATGTTCATTTTCCATCACACCTTTCCTCCTTCAAATCCAAAGCATTGCATAGCTCTACAAAATAGCTAAACAGACTCCTATAATAGACTCCAGCTTAATTGGCTGTCATTTAAAGAGCCGACATCAACTCATGAATTGGAATGAGGTTCTCCTTCCTGAACTCACCTTAACCTCTTAACTGATCTCCAGGTGCCTGCTTCTAAAGTGCCAACATCTGCAGGAAAGGATGGACAAGTATATATAACTTGAGTCTTCCTTACAGGCAAGAAACCCAATAGGAGTTCCAACAAGTTCATAGTTCTTTTCCCTGCAGATGTTCATGTTCTAAATGTGAACACCTGAGCAAAACTAAATGAAAACATGCTCAAACCTAATTAGCACACACTGAAGCTAGCAGTAATTTCTTAAAAGTTTCTAGCTCTGTAAATATGGAATAGTCCATCATCATATTTTATGAAAGAACCCAAAGTGAATTGTCTGCAACACATGATTTGCAATCCGTGTTTCAATCCTGTAAACTTTCAGATTATAGCATCTATCATTATGCAAGTTGGGATCCTCCACTCTTGCCTTTAAATAGTATGTTTACAGATTTATTTGGAAGAGGCCCAGTCCTTGCCAGTCATCGGTTACAGTATATTACTTCACTATTAGCCTTATTCCTGGGCCCCAAATTCATGCTCTTTGTCCTATCTATGTCAGAGGCCTGCCTAAAAGAATTGGCCTGTTTCATCAACACAGATCTACAGAAAAGATGTATGTGATTCTCCTTCTCCATATTCCACCAATAAACCTCTCCTTATCAAGAAGGGGAGTCCAATATAATTCTCTATTCTCTCCCTTTGATTTTGTACAAAGGTTACAGAAGGCACTGATTTTCATGCAGCTGGATCTGGGGACACAGACATGCTTGCAATTTCATACATATGAAGGAAGAAAATAAATGCCTGTCTATCACATGGAAACTTTCAATACATGGTAATGCTCTTTGCCTTCTTGGAGGAGCTATTGGTCTTTCAAAGATTCAGGAATCATGTTTTCCATGAATACTTGGAAGCCTTCTTTCATTATACTGATACCATGTCACCATGGCAATCATATTTGTGCATTTCTGCAACAACTGCACCAGAGAGATTTAGAGGTCTACAATCATTTTAGGCTTTTTCACTTTTTATCAAAAGTTCACTCTTAATTCTGCAACTCTTGTCAAATCTCTGACTTAACTAATTGAGAAGGATATCCAGCTCCAAAGATGATCAGATGTTTGATCAGATATTGATTTCCCACTTTGCTATATGTTTCCATTAATATGGTTTATTATGATTATGACCCTTGTGTGGGTATATGTCTTCAAGCTAGTTTTTGACTCCTGCCTGGATCAGACTTTACAACTTTCTTGACAAGTGATTTGCCATTGCCTCCTTCCTAGGGCAGAAAGAGAGTGACTGGCTGAATCAGGTCATTCACTTGGCTTTATGCCCAAGACCTCTTCCTAACCCGATCCCTCAACCACTACATGAAACTGGCTCTCAGATCCCTCTAAAGATATGGAAACACCAGGAATAGTGAGAGGATGTAAAAAGAGACTTATTCTCATGTTTATAGAGGGCAATCATCCGATGCATTGTAGTGTATAATCAAGATGCTTATCTAGCCTTGCTGTTTCCAGTATCCTAGAGCCAAGTAATGAAAAAAGGTGGTCATTGAACACTCTTATTAGAAGACTTCCTAACATTCAATTGGGGTTTGCTTCACAAAAATCATACAGTGAGGGCTGGAAATCCTGCAGACGTTGTTCAGTATACAGCAAACTAATGCAATAATAAAGGGGAGCAAATTTAACAGTGGGAAAAAAATATTATGCTGCCAAAAACTAAAACCAGCACATTTGCAAACTCCAGTTGTATTCAAAGGTTGTGTTCATTCAGTGGAAGAAGATTGTTGCAACATATTGGTGACATGTTCAGGCAAAAGAAGGTTCCGAAAAATGGTGCAGCATCTTAAAAGATTAACAACTGATTGTCTCTATTTATTCTTGTTATTTTAGATTCCTCACTAGTTTCAGTATGAAAGCTCCAGCTAATATGAAGTAAACAGTGCTAGACCATTGGCAAATACCTCTTCTAATTTCATTTATTTATAGGTCAACTATTTTATTTTGAAGCACAAGAGACTGGAGAAATTCATTATTGCCACTCATGCTTGCTTTCTTTTTTTAAAAACATAATTAAGCTTTGCTAATTGCCTATCATGATTAAAATTATGCCAATAACAACCTGGTTTCCTCTATTGGCTGATATCCAAACTCCTAACAGCTTATTGCTTGAAAAAAGGCCAGAAGATGTTTTTAGGGAAATTCCTTCACCATAAGAAGGTATTCACAAAATTAAAGCAGGTCTGCATTTACAACTTTGTCATGTTTTAGATTGAGAAACAACAGTTTAAATCTACTTTCTGTGCAGTGGTGGGTTTCTACCTGTTCGGACTAGTACAGTCGAATCGGTAGTAGCTTGGCGGCCTGGATCGTTGGAACCAGCAATGACCCAGACATGCCACGCTCCTGAACCTGTTCTTCCGGCAGCGCCATAGGCAGCGCCATTTTGTTTTTTGCTTCTGTGCATGCGCAGAGCAATTTTAGTTGTACTGTGAATCTGCGCATGGCACGTCCCTGACCAAACTGGCAGTAGTCTCTGCTGCAATCCACCTCTGTTTCTGTGTGGTTCTTCCTGATGACAAACCCACGAAAGTTTCATGCATCATTATTGGTCTATTCCTGTGATGGCGACCCTATGGCACGGGTGCCACAGGTCGCACACGGAACCATTTCTTAGGGCACCCGAGGCATTGCCCTGTCAGCTTCAGCGCGCATGTGTGCATTGGCCATCTGATTTAGGCCTTCTTTTGAAGCTGTTTTTCAACCTCTGGAGGTTTCAGGGAAGCTCCTGAAGCCTCTGGAGGTGGTGGGGGGGAAGGCTGTTTTCATCCTCCCCAGGCTCCTAGAAAGCCTCTGGAGCCTGGGGAGGGTGAAAAAAGTACACCAAAAGCAGGGGGTCACGCACATAGCATTATGGGTGTGGCATACTCACGCACGACTCCCTCTGCTTTTGGCACACGAGCCAAAAAAGATTAGCCATCACTGGTCTATTCTTTTCTTCTTGCAAAAATGATTTGCAAAGGATTTTCATTCAATGAAGTTGTTCACTTTTCAAAAGACTCCCTAGCTATTTTCCCCTTAACTCTTGGTTTATGCTACAAATCCTCTTCTTTAGAGAGCTCCAGTTTTGGAAAGCATTCTATTATAATCACAAGGGGAATGGCAAAAGTGAAAACAACAGGCATGATGGAGATTGGAAGCTGAAAGTCACAAGCTCATTTGCTTCTCTAGTTCTTCAAATTCATCTCCTTGGCATTCCATTCTATTTTCCTTTGAATGTTTATGTTTACATGTAGTCCTTGGCTCTCAATCATTCATTTAGTGACTGTTTGAAGTTACAATGCCACTGAAAAAGTGACTTATGACTGTTTGTCACACTTATGACCATTGCAGAAACTCTGTGGTCACATGATCAAAGTTTGGGTGCTGGGTAACTGGCATGTATTTATGATGGTTGCAGTGTCCTGGGATCATGTGATCACCTTTTGCGATCTCACAAGCAAAGTCAATGCGGATGCCAATTTCACTTGACAAACGTGTTACCAACTTAACAAGTGCAGTGATGCACTTAACAATTGTGGCAAAAAGCATTGTAAAAAGAGGCAACAATTCACCTAAGACCTATTTTGCTTAGCAACAGAAATTTTGTTCTCAGTTGTGCTCCTAAGTCAAGGACTAATTGTATATGCATAGAATATTTCAAACGATAACAACATGGGAAAAAGAAACACATAAGAGTGTATAAAGTGGCAGAATGCTAATGCTCACACTAATTCACGGTTTGGTTTATTTGGGGTTGGTCTTGCATTGTTCTCTATCTGCCAATTGTGGCTTAGTCAAGGAATTACTTTGGAACACTCTATAGCAGGGGTCCCCAACCTTTGCAACTTTAAGTCTGAAGGACTTCAGCTCCCAGAATTCTCCAGCCAGCTATGCTGGCTGGAGAATTCTGGGAGCTGATGTCCTTCAGACTTAAAGTTGCAAAGGTTGGGGACCCCTGCTCTATAGCATGTATAAATGTAGACAGATTTTTTTGTGGTCACTAAAGAAGCATTTTTATTTATTTATTTATTTATTTATTTATTTATTTATTTATTTATTTATTTATTTATTTATTTATTTATTTATTTATTTATTTATTTATTTATTTATTTATTTATTTATTTATTTATTTATTTATTTATTTATTTATTTATTTTATTCGATTTGTATCCCACCCTTCTCCAAAAGGACCCAGGACGGCGCACAGGAAAATTAAAATAATATACAAAGCAATAAAAAAATAAAAAAAATAAAAAACCTATTAAATATGAAATCCTGCGCTAAAACCAATTAAAACCCCCATTTTAAAACTATCTATGCTAGTCAACAGAGGAGGCTATGTAAGGCCGGCTTGATGAAACAGATGTGTTTTTAAACACTGGTGGAAGAGGCGGAGGTCAGTAATGGTACGGAGTTCAGGGGGTAGGTCGTTCCACAGGGCAGGGCCCGCCACAGAGAAGGCCCTTCCCCTGGGTGTCGCCAGTCGGCATTGTCGCTCTCTGTGGGAGCGTATCGGTCTAAGGGATGTATGGGGCAGGAGACGGTCTCGCATGTAACTAGGTCCCGAGCCATGGAGTGCTTTGAAGATGGTCGTCAGAACCTTGAAGCGCACCCGAAAGACCACAGGAAGCCAGTGCAGCTTGCGCAGGATCGGTGTTATATGGGAGCATCTAGAGGCTCCCGTAATCACCCGCGCGGCTGCATTCTGCACTAACTGTAGCTTTCGAGTGCATTAGAAAACTATAGCTAACAAGTTTGAAAGGAACCATATTATCTCTAAAGTAGCTTAAGGTAAGATTCTGCTAGACCTACTAAACTGAATTTATTTTCTACAGAGTACACAGTATGCTTTGTTTTGTGCTTTTTTACATTGTGTAGCAGTGAGTGTCTTATCTAATTCCTGCTTTAGCCTACATTGGAAATAGATTAAATTTTATATTCTTCTAAGTAGCTTGACAGCTCTACAAGTTACACCTCTATAACAGAGTCCTTTGTTTGGTGTCTTCTTATTTAAAATGGCATCAATTGCAAATGGAAACGCATGGGCTTCCTTTTCTTGAAATTAGTGCCATTCTGATTTCTTTTGGGTTCATTATTCAATTTGATGAAAAAAGAAATTGTTTTCTTTTTTCCAAAGGAGAACAAAATTCGACAAATTCTCATGGGGGTCCTGCACGGAGTTCTTGCTCATACCATAGGAGAAGGTTGATTCGTGATGTGTGAGTAGCCTGTCTTTCCTAATACAATAATATTGCCAGTAATCTCACTGGCTTTCCATCCTACAATTAAATTAGAGGAAAAGTCTTCATGAAATGACTCCTTCTGTGAAGAAATACACAAAGAAAAATACAGTCACCTTTATCACTTTGCAGTAATAAAAGAAGCTGAAAGCTGAAAGAAAGGAATAGTAGGTAAAAATAATAAAAAGTATGTGTACACACGTGTGTGTGTGTGTGTGTTGTGTTGTGTATTATCATACAAATAACATGAGATAAGCAGTTTGCATCGGACATGCAATTGATGCCAACTACATCATTTGTGCCATTGTATGATTTTATCAAGATGCACAAGATGTCATGAAGGCTTATCCTGAAGAGCAATACACATAGATATGCCTAGGAACCTATACACATAGTCCTTGATTTACGACCAAATTTGGGATTAGAATTTATGTTGCTAAGTAATACATTCTTTAAGTGAATCATGCCCAATTTTATGAGCTTTTGTGCTGCAGTTGTAGAGCAAACCATAAGGTTGTTACGTGAATCTGGCTTCATCTATCCATTTTGCTTGTGGGAAATCCCTTAGAAGATGTCAAATGGCAGTCACGTGGACCAGGGATGTTGTAACCATTGTCAATCGATACTAGTTGCCAAGCGCTCAAATGTTGATTATGTAATTATGGGGAAACTGCAATGATTATAAGAATAAAATGACAAGAGTTGGAAGAGGCCTTGGAGGATCTTTTAGTCCAAACCCCTGCTCAGGCAGGAAACCCTATTCCAATTCAGATAAATGGTTATCCCATCTCTTCTTAAAAACTTCCAGTGTTGGAGCATTCAAAATGTCTGAAGGCAAGTTGATCCACTGCTTAATTGTTCTAACTGTCTGGTAATTTCTCCTTAGTTCTAGGTTGCTTCTCTCCTTGATCAGTTTCCATTGATTACTTCTTGTCCTGCCTTCAGGTTCTTTGGACAATAGCTTGACTCCTTTTTCTTAGTGGCAACCCTTTAGATATTTAAACATTGTTATCATGTCACCCCTAGTCTTTCTTTTCATTAAACTAGACATACCCAATTCCAGCAATTGTTCTGTATGTGTTTTGGCCTCCAGTCCCTTAATCTTCTTTGTTGTTCTTCTCTGTACTCTTTCTAGAGTCTCCACATCTTTTTTATATGGTAGCGACCAAAACTGGATGCCGTATTCCAAGTGTGGTCTTACCAAGGCATTATAAACTGGTATTAACACTTCACATGATCTGGGTTCTATCACTCTGTTAATGCAGCCTAGAACTGTGTCAGCTTTTTTGGCAGCTGCACTAGATATCCCTCACAGTTACTACTATTGAGTCAGGGGCCACCTATGTTATACTTGCACATTTTGTTTTTCTTGTCTAAATGTAGAACCTTACTTTTTTCACCATTGAATTTTATAAGTGCAAGGATCAGTCATGAGTCAATTTTGTCAGCGCCATTGTAACTTTGAATGTTCATTAAATAGAGAGGTGTAAGTTGAAAACTTACATAGAGGACCCATTTCATGACTACTTCCTCTCAAAATCTGTTTCTGGGGAACAAAGTATTTATTTATTCACAATTCTGTTGTGACTAAACAAACAAACAAAAAATCTGCCTATTACCTATGGTATTAAAATTGAACAAAAAAAATCCACAAGTTGCATTTGTGATATTAGTAATATGAGGCTCAAAAAATTACTGAAAGATAGTCCAAAGGTAAAATGTAAAAATATTAATACATTAATTCTGCAGTGAAATAGTTTTAACTGATTACATTTAATAACAGCATTGCTGGCTGATTGCTCTTTGCTTGTGACATTTTATGTAAGGCAGTGAATAGTCTTCAAATCTTCTGTAATCACATGGAAATGTTTTACAAGGAGGTTTTTCTCTTATGAGTTAGATATGAAAACAGCATCCCTCTTTTTTCACATACCCTAAAAAACAAAATGAATTTTTATGGATTTACATTTATCCCAGCTGTATTTCACGACTTTTATCATTTGTTGTTTCTTGCTGTTTCCTTTTCTTCAGAACATCAAGAAACAACCAGACTCTGTCTGCATTTTAAGAAGACACAGAAATATTTCCACTAGAAATAAAGCATATCACATTTTTAGAAGACAGTAGTAATCTTGATTACTCCTTGCTAACATCTTCTGACTGCGGTGCCGGAGAAACAAGAAATATGCAAAACTTCAAAACATTTTACCTACTCTGGGGAGAAAAAGAGAGAGATTTCATGTACTTACTTGCAGTACAAAATTCTGAGATACTTTTTCTCTTGTTCTTCAAAATAAGTATATTGAGGTACTGTTAGGCAATGTTTTAATCTTCATCCCTATAAACCGAATCTGTTGATCAGTCTGTAGTCTGTCTATCACTCTAAAACTTATTGCAATAGGTAGAATATTGATTCCTGTGTAATGCAGTAGTGCTTTACATGCTGTTATCTAAACAGGGAGAAAAGATAACCGCTTCTTGTCAAAGCTTTCTAGGAATGAGTGCCCTTATTTTGCACTGGCATCATTTTGTTCCTTGGCTTGTATGCTTTTCGTACAAATTACAAGTTACCTCCAAATTTATGAGGATCATTTCTTGAACTGTTGTCACTGAATATAGGTAGAAGTTCTTTGAAATTTTTCCATGTGATGCATTTTACAGGCAATTCACAAATCTAACTTTGTGCTTTTTCAACTTGAAGCCATCATTTAAGCAAATATACCTTTCATACTTGGTTCCATATTGGAAGCAGTTTAATGGTCAATCTTGACTATCATTTAATGGTAATTAGTGGCACTCTATTCCATTCACTTAGCATCTAAGTGAATGTATACTAAAACTGTAATAAATTCCAATTCAGCAAAAGTATCTGTTGTACTAGAGATAGGAGAACCTTTACCTTTACTAATAGTAAAGAATCATGGAGCTGAGTCACTAAAGTTTGTTTGTTTTAGGTATTTGTAGTGGTATTATCTCTGATTTTGGTCTGAAATACCCCGAGACCATTTCCTAACTGAAATAGTGAATAATAGAAAAGGAGAGAAGCTGATATCTGGAAGAGTTGGGATTGAGACTGGGTTTCAGCACATGGAAATTGTTCTGTATTCATCCCTTAATAGCCCTAATATTAGCCCTACTATTTCCCAAGGGATGGGAAAATCTCCTCCTAGACAGGAAATTTGCTATATAGATATTTTTGACAACAATAGTCTAAGAGGGTAGTCGGATGTATAATTTAAGAAAGTGCCAAATTTATTTTCTGTGGAATCTAAAACTTGGCTCAATCCCAGAAATTTAGAAGTAAAACATGCTTCTTCTCTTCTCTTCCCTATCAGAGGAAGCAAATACAACAGAACACATTAGGTTTTCCTTGTATTGGGATATTTCATACTGGAGCAGAAGTGTATGGAATACATTAATTATTTAAGTCCTCCTGATCCAGTTCATATTTGGTGACATTAGAGCTCAATTGTACTATTGCAAATACAGTTTAGTTGCTAATGTAATAGTTTTAAAACACACTGCTTAATAAAACAAAATTAAGCATTTCTTAACAAGAAAAGAAATCTGAAAAGATATAGGCTCTTTATCCAGACTGTATTCAGATCATTGGATGTTTCCCAGGATATTCCAACTAATTTTAATCATGCTATGCATTAAAAACTACTCGTAGAATTATAACTCTTAATAGGGATTATGACTTCCGGTGAGAATTTATGGCAGACTAGACAACCCTGCAGGAGTGAAGATGACATTGTGGTGTAGACTGGAAGCCAGATGGTGACTTCTGGCTGACACAGTCTTTCCGGATAAAGGAGAGATTGTGAGATCACCCACTTGCATTTCAGACAGCTTGTCCTCATGAATAAACTGCAGGAACTGAGGATTTTGCAGATGCCTTGTGAATTGAGCAGCCTATATGAATACAAGGTTCACACAAGCCCTATTTCTTAGACACTTTCCGAAGTTATTAATTTATGGCTAGAGAGATTTTCTGAGCAGCAGGATAAGAGCATTCCACTTGGTGAGTCAACATTCATCCTGGATTACAAAGGAAAAATAAAAGGGAGGGGGTTAAAGATTTGGAATCAATTAGCTATGTCAGCCCTCCTGATACAGTTGGATATTTTCTGAATTTGGAACTCATGGTCTTATTAGAAATGCAGTTCAGCAGACAGTGTAATAGTGTTAAAAGATGGTGTATAATAAAGCAAAATAAACCATCTTTTTTTACAAGAAAAGAAATCTAAAATATGTTTAGGCTCCTGTTGTGGATCAGCAGATGCTTTCTTCCACAATTTAATTTTTATCTATGCCTCACTACCCATTATTGCTGTATTTTCTTTTTAATAAATAGCTCTTTATCCAGACTATATTCAAATCATTGGATGTCTCCCAGGATATTCCAACTAATTCTAATCATGCTCTGCATGAAGAAGTGCTTAGAGAATTATAGCTGCTAATATGGGATTCAAAGCTCAGAAGAAAATATTAATTAACAAAACTGGACTATGCACACTCTGTTTTTAATGTCAAGCAAATTAGTTCAGTGTTTTGCAATTGATTTTCAGGCACTTTGTTTCCAGAGTCAAAGGTCAAACTGGATCCATGTTTGCTTCATCTTACTTCAGTCTTGATAACGGGGCATTATCCTTTGGCCAGGACTGTTCAAAAAGAGACACACCCTTGTGGGTCACCTCCTATCTCTCCATAGCTGTCATTTCTAGTGATGACTAGAAGCCCCCAATTACTTGAGAAAATTCATTCATAAAGAGGGAAAACGTTACCAAATGTTAAGGAAAATATTGACAGGTATCAAATATTCCCCACCAAAAGTGGGAATAGCAAGGGAATGAACAAACTGTGTTGGAGATATGACAGAGTTAATGTATATTGCAATTCCAAAGCAACTGTGTTTAAAAAAATGCCACTTTCCCTACATATATAATTTTTCTATCAACAGCAACATAAAAGTCTTAGTTTTAGCTGATGTCAAAAAAACCAAAAACCCATAGGAGGTGACCTCTAGGAAAATATCAGGTTGCCTTTTCTTATTAGCACTATTGATTTCCTTACTGAGAAGAAAGATTAGCAAATTAGCAACATACAAGAACACAGAGGTTTATTGGCTACTCCAATATTCTTTGATTTCCATCTTTCCCATTCTTCATGATATCTAGTAGAATTACAGAGATTTTACAATATTCTCCATCTGGGAACAGAGGCCCTACCAATCTATCTGTGTATCATGTAATGTCAGAATCAGACAACGTAAAGCAGGATCCAATGCATCAAGTGGTGGGTTTCAAATTTTTTTAGAACCTACTCTGTAGGTGTGGCCTATTTTGTGGGCGTGGCTTGGCAGTCATGTGACAGGGTGGGAGTGGCCACCTTTTAAAATGTGGTGAAACTCATTTAACAACGCTCTTGCTTAACAACCAAAATTTTGGACTCAATTGTGATGATAAATTCTTTCTTTCTTTCTTTCTTTCTTTCTTTCTTTCTTTCTTTCTTTCTTTCTTTCTTTCTTTCTTTCTTTCTTTCTTTCTTTCTTTCTTTCTTTCTTTCCTTCCTTCCTTCCTTTCCTTTCCTTCCCGTTGGGTCACTGGCAGCGGCGGGCCAGATTTACTTCCAGGTACACCGGTGGAACCCCCTCTCACCGGTTCTCTAAATTTCACCAACCGGCTCTCGCGAGTAGGTGCGAGCCTGCAGAAACCCACCACTGCAATGCATGCAATATCACACATTGTGTTTTACACCATACATAGTAAATTTTAAACTGGTAGCTATGTAAAACCACCCTTACACAATGAACTAAACTATTTAATTATCAGAGCATAAATTTCGGATGATCTTAGAAAATTAAGCAGAGTTGAAGATCGTTGATAATAAAATAAGATATTATCATGAAATTCTAGATCTGCAGGCTAAACTAGGAAGTTAACAAAATTAAAAAAAAATTTAGGGAGGTGATTAAAAACTTCCATATTGCTTCCAAGAAAATTATGTTGATTTATCCATGAAGTCATTGGCAGTTCAGCTAAAAAAATGTTGCCTTTACTAATTTATATAATTGAGAGAACTAAATTTGTTTTAAATAACATAAAGATTAAGAGCATGCAGTGTCGCCTAACTCTCATTTCCAGATAGCTGTACTACTTGCCTAGTTTACATCTTCTAATTTCCTAGTTATTATAACATCTGAGTATTCTGGCAACTAAATGGAATTTAAAATAAAGTTATTGTAGGCGTACTACTTCATTAGAACACTATATACAACTTAGGGCTCAGATTTCTTATTATCTAAAGCCAATTAATTGAAACCATCCTAAGGGCTTTTCATTGCTTTTACTTAAATCTCAGAACACTTTCTTCTCCCAGAAGAGAGTTGCTGTTGTATGTAATCTCATTTACTTGGATGGCTTGTTAGCATCCTTAAAAGGTTAGGATAAACAAGACAGCTAATTGCACATACGTAAACAAATGCAAAATAAATATTATATTGGGCTAATACAACTTGTTTTTAGTAATGAACCTAACAACTGAGGGGAGCAGCTTGGTATTTTCTTTTTTGAAATGTTTTTGTTGCATCCTAGAAATCTGCTGAATTGGTTTTATCCAGAAAAGCCCACATGAAACCAACTCAACTGTTTTCTAGGACACAATAAAAGATTTTCTTAAAAAAGGGAGGGAGCAAAAAGTGTAGATACAATATTTAAAAATGAGAAAATACTTAAATATTTGTTTAAAAATTACAACTGATTAAAAGTAATTATACTAAGTAATTATTAGGATTGGTAGATTACATGTCATTCTTGAAAGTTTTAAAATTTAGTTTATATCATTCAGTTTTAAATCAGACTCTATAATAAAGCAGGTTAGACTAAATCAAATCTAAAATAACAGTGAACTTAACATTCAGGCTTATTCCCATGTAAGTCTCAGTGTATTCAGCATAATTTTCTTTTGTGTAAATTTGCATAACGAATCCATGGACAGGCTCCTCTGAAGATAAATTTGGAAGTCCTTCTGCCAAATGGGAGTTATTCCTCTCTAAATAGTTGTGAGATTGCTCTCTTCTGATCTTTTCAATTAAAGTATTGCGTGGGGACCTTTTCTAAGCGAGGAAAATTTGGATTGCAGCCAGGGGTTTCAGCTAGACTTTTCAAAACGGACAAATTGGTGGACAGAACATTTGTGATGAAGTCCCTTCCCATTTGTTAGAATGCAATGGTCCATTTCCCACCTTGTCAATCTTGACTTTCCCCTGCAGAAGTTACTAATTGCAATCCAAATCTCCAATACAGATTGATGTACGAACTCTTCTCCAACATATACAGGAGTTTCAACAAGCCATTATCTACACAATATCACTTTCCTTCTTCCACTAAAGCTGTCTGAATACGCAGTACTCAAAAAGAAGTAAAAGAGTGAAGAGTGCCTTCACTCCAGTTTCTTTTGTTGTGGCTTAGATTATTGAACAAAGAATTAGTTTGCTTATTTTGTAGTCAGAGGTGGTATTCTGCGTCTTCATTCCGGTTTGCCCGAACCCGTAGTGGAAATCACGGCTTGCCCTGCCCATTGACCCCAGCTCTCTGACCTCTCAATAAGGCACGTTTTCAAGCCGAAGTGCATGTGCAGAAGGCTGAGGGCATGCATGGATGGGGCGCGTGCACTCACATTTGTGAGCCAGTAGGGAAGGTAAGTGAATACTAACCCTGAGTAGAATCCAAATAAAGAAAATATTTGAATACAGCCAAGTACAGGTGTAGGGCAACTTCTGCTACACTGTTTCATATTTGCAGAAAACCCCATTCTGACAGCTGAGAATTGTGCAGCACAACTAGCTAAAAACAAACACTCACATAAGCAAAAAGCTAACTTTCATCAAACTTCCACATATCATCTCTCCCACATACATTCTGCTTTTTAAGTTTTGTTCACTTTTTCAACTACTGTTGCTGAATTAGAGCTACAACCATGGCATGCCTTTTCCACAACCCCCCCCCCCCCCCCCAAAAAAACAAGTTTTAACATAAATAAATTCTTGGAGAAGCTCACAATTTTGATGTGGGAGGCAGATGGCCCAAACTGGTAGCTCCTGATAGTTTTTTTGCTTTTGCTGAATGCCCAGGTTTTGAAACTGCTCAGTGGCTTTGATATTATTGTTTTGCTATTATTGCTATTCAGTTGTTGCACTTGCTCAAAGCAGTAATTCTTTGTATTTAGTCTGAAGGTTTTGCCAGGTTCCAGAAAGGATGACTGCTTTGATAAGGGAGATTGTTTACTGCATAGATAGAAACTGTATATTTCAGCTTTTCATTCACTGCTTTCCTTTCCATCTACCTTTTATTGCTGAACAGGGTGACATATCATTGACGGAAGGAAGATGAAAGAAATGAATTTGTAAAAAAGGACATGCAGATCAAAGAATGCATAGCTTGACAAGTAAATAAAGAATCAAATTCGACCTGGATTAAAAATAACAACCAATCAACCAAGTGACACTGTTAATAAAGGTCCATAATAGGCAAGGACTGAAGAGATTCTGGGAGGAAAATAATATAATTTGATTAAACAAAGGGGAACCAGAAAGACAACCATAATAAGTAACTGTATGAAGAACCGAACACAGATTTTGACAATAATTGAGTTTGTGTTGTTCATCGTATACAGTGATTCATATCAGAATTGCTTTCTATTGATTCAGGAGGAAACCGTTTAGGTGTATAAGATATACTTTAATTGCTATCACTTACAGTTGAAGGCTTTGGAAATAATGTGATGTGTAATTTCCTTCTTGCTGCTGATAATTGAGGTTGTATTATTGCTGAATAGAGAGCATTTAATGATGAGAAGAATATTGGGAAAATTCAAGCAAAACAAAGAAAATATTTTCAGACATGCTCTTAGACCAGTATGAAGTTAGGGGTTTATTAAGTATACTTTTACATTCCCATTCTCACACAAGTAACAACAAAAATATCAAATAAATCTATTGAACTAGGCTAATAAGATTAGTAGCAATTAAAAGAAAACCAAACAAAAAACCCAGTAGATAAAATGCAAATTTTATTAACCACTATTAGAATAGATGAAAACATGATTTACTTAATGTCTAAGAGGTATAAGGATGAATCTGGAATTAGAATTTCAAGTATGGTGTTGCTGTGCCAAAACGTACTTCAGCAGTGATTAATTCCATATTTAGCTTTGGAAGCAAAATTTAAACCAATTTATGCTTATCAACATCAACATTCCAGAAATCATAATTTCTTCTTCTTTTTAATATCTAAAGATGTAAACTATATAAACATTAGAGTTTAGACAATCTTTACTCAATGTTGAATAAATACCACTGTACTGGTGGTTGTCACTTAGCAACCCCTCATTCAACAACAGTTCAAAGTTATGATGGTGCTGAACAAAGAGACTTGTGGCTGGTCTTTCAAATTGTGTCCGCTGCAGCATCTTTCAGTCACACAAAAACAATTAGGATGGTTGGCAACCAATATGTATTTATGACAGTCACAGCATCCCATAGTCATGGGATCACCATTTGCAACCTTCACAGCTGGCTTCTGGCAATCAAAGTCAATGGGGAAACCAGTGGAAAATTGCAAATCACAGTAAGATAATATTGCCTATAACTGTTGCAATGGGAAATGATATTGTCAATCATTCATTACAGGTAGACCTCACTTAGAAACTGCTTCAGACAGCAACTGCTCTGAGTTATGATGGTGGTGAAGAAGTAACTCTGCAATCAATGTTTGCATTTATGACCTTCACAGGTCTGTAAAGGGAAGTTGAAGCAATATCAGAAGCACAGTCAAATGATATTTCACTTAGCAACCACTTTGCTTTATGGAGAAGTTGCCAGTCCCAGTTGTGATTGCTAAATAAGGAGTACTTGTTCAGACCATCTGTGAAGGTTGCAAATGGTGATGCTCTGACTTCCCTAAATACACGCTGGTTGCCAACCATCCTAATTGCGATTGTGTGACTGTTTCCTTTCAAGAGAGGTTTCAGCATTGTTCTGTCTGCTAAAGTGGAAAAAGGGAAATATGGTAAATCATGTGTAAAGAATTTCCTTATAAGCTGTATTTTAGGGGATATTAAGAAATGCAACATCATTTGCCATGATTTTGTGAGTGCCTCTCAGAAAGGTGGCATTAGTAAGGCACCTCAGATAATGTTTGCATTCCCAGAGAAGTTGGTCAGAGGGGTCATTATGTTACTAAATAATTGAACCAAAATAAGCTTCTATCAAACGATGTCAGCTTAGGGCCATCTTGCCTGAATTCTGATTTTAACTGTTCAACTATTTGTTGATAGTAGCTCATGGTAGCTGGAGAAGCTTGGTCAGCATAGTCAATTTAAGCTAAATATCTGCCAGATGGCTTGAGTGAAGTATTGCAGTGATTTTATCAGCTCAATTAATGGATCATTAAATTATTTTTTTGGCCAGAGAGTTCTAGTGCAGGTCTATGGTCATTATATACTTTTGCTTTCCACTGATTTAAAAACTAGTATAAAATAGATCATTACAGCTTCATACAAAAATTTCCATATTTTGATTTTTTTTTCTATTTTGGCACAGGACATACATAGTCTAATATGGTGGATTCCATTTATTGATAAGTATATATAATTGCTGGGAAAATCTCCTCAGGGAGACTAATTCAAAATTTTAAAATTCCATTTGTAAATAGATTTAGGAGTTTTAAGCCCTGCCAGATTTACTTAGCAGTCTAAGGGAAACTAAAATGTAGTTTGTTAAAGTCATGTTTCAACCATTTTTCTGTTTTATGCTTATTACACCCCATTCTTGCATTAAAATCACGTAAAAAATACAAATAGAAAAATGGGGACCACCTTTGGTGGGAAGGTAACAGCGTCCTGTGCACCTTTGGCATTTAGTCATGCCAGCCACATGGCCATGGAGACATCTTTGGACAGTGCTGGCTCTTCAGTTTTGAAACAAAGATGATCACTGCCCACTAGAGTCAGGAACAACTAGCACATATGTGCAAGGGGAACCTTTACCTTTTTATCCAGGCATATAGATATTTCAGAGTATTGGACAATCTTATTTGCTATCATAATTTTTTTTAAAAAAAGAAATCTGTCAGTAGATTGAGCGTTCCTTCCTGCCATATTTCATCCTGGGTTGGATAAGCCACCTGCAGATTTCAGACTGAGTTGTTATGATGTCCAGTCAATATGTTTCATTTATAACTAGGTCACTATTGGTATGAATTTGATTTAACACAATAGAGCTTTGTTCTTATTTTTCTTTGAATGCCAATAATGTTGTGTCCTGAGTAACCATTGGATCAAGATATGATGTTATTTCATCTGAGTTGCTTCTTCTGACCTCATTATTTGCTTATCAAATCCATCAGACACGTTTAGACCTGCTTTTGAACACTGTTGTGATTGAATCTTAAAGAATTAAATGAAAGTGGTTGTGAGATTCCTAGATCTCTAGGGCAAGAAGCTATGTGATTTTCATGTTAATTCCTGTTTTCTGCCTAATTAATTCTTGACCAATGTATCTTGTCTTTTTATGTACACTGAGAGCATATGCACCAAAGACAAATTCCTTGTGTGTCCAATCACACTTGACCAATAAAGAATTCTATTCTATTCTATTCTAGTCTAGTCTAGTCTAGTCTAGTCTAGTCTAGTCTAGTCTAGTCTATTTCTGTTTTCTGTCAAATGGATCAAAATTTTGTTCATCTGAAAAAAGAGAAAGAAATCAGACTCTGCACATGTGTAAAAAAAATAGGAAGAAAAGAAAGGGAGGTGGATGCATTGTCCCATGCTGCAGAGCTTCCTCTTAATCCTCTCCTCTTATTTTGCATTGTTGAATGAATTATTCCCTCCTTTTCAGAGCTTTTGAGGTTAGGAAGATCAAATTATAGGTGGTAATTGTGCCTGTTTATTAATCAATTCTTCTCTTAACCAGGGCAGTTCAGCTATGATACCATTTTGTTCCATGGGGGGCAATTCATTAAACATATGTGTAAGCTCTATTTCTTCAGGTAAGAAAAGTCTGTCTAGGATTGGATTATGTAAATGAGTGTTATCTAGAAGTTGCTGAAATTCTGGTTACTTGGAGGCCTCTTGCCTGAAGAAGGTATTTAAATTAATAGACCATTTGTGCCTTATTAATAGAGTCAAAAGTTACTGCTGACACACAATAGCTATAATCCACTGCTGTATTCCACCTTTAACATATTATCTGAAATGAGTCTCAGGGCTTGTGTGTGAGAGAGCTGGATGTGTTAGATGCAATCTTTGTTCCCATCTGCGGGAGTAAGCCACTAGGTTTTCGGCAGTTGATAAAAGCCAATTTAACTTTCTTTTTTTTTTTTTTTTTTTTTATTAGAAGATTTTATAAAGATTACAAACAGTTTCTCCCCCCCTCCCCCCAACCTCTTCCTCCCTCCCCCCTCCCCAGACTTCCCAGAACAAGCACAGGGTATAACTTTCACGAACATAAAACTAAGATACATACACATTATCCCTAATTCTTTAACTATAACTCAAAACATCATAGACATAAAGTACTTAAAAAAATATTTCATTCATATGCTATATAAACCTTCTTATTTGAATATTTTTTTTGCATATAATCGATCCATCTTCTCCATTCTAATATATATCTTTCATTTGAATGATCTTTAAGATACGATGAAATTTTTGCCATCTCAGCCAGGTGCACAACTTTTAAAGTCCATTCCTCTGTGGTAGGTGGATCTTGCTTCTTCCAATACTGTGCCACCAGCAACCTGGCAGCTGTTATCAAGTTCAAAATCAACTTAATTTCTATTGCTGTACAATCCGTAACAATTCCCAACAGGAAGAACTGTGGTGTAAATTTAATTTTTTTCCTTAAGATATTTTGAATAATCCACCATATCTTAATCCAAAAAGCCTTAATTTTTTTACACGTCCACCATATGTGGAAGTATGTGGCATCTTCACATTCACATCTCCAGCATTTAGGTTGTACACTTGGATACATGCAAGATAACTTTTTTGGGTCTAAATGCCATCTATAAAACATTTTATAAAAATTCTCTCTTAAATTTTGAGCTTGTGTAAATCTTACATTACTAACCCATATCTTCTCCCAAGTCTCCAACATTATTGGTTCACCTATATTTTGCGCCCATTTTATCATGCAATCTTTAACTAGGTCAGTTTCTGAGTCTATTTCCACCAATGCACTGTACAACCTTTTTATATGCATTTGACCTTTATCCCTTATCTGCTTTACCAGGTTCTCATCCTGTTGCAAGATACCAGTTGTTTGGTCTTTTCTCCATCTGGCCTGCAGCTGTGCATACTGAAACCAAGTCCTGATAATTCCTTCTTCTCTTAGTTGCTCTCTAGATTTTAATTGTAATTTAACTCCTTCTTTGTAAAGGAGTTCCTTATAAGTAATCCTCTCTTGCTTTGGCTCCACATTTATATTCTCTATCACGTGTCTGGATACTGTCCATATTGGTATCTTATCATTTAACTTATATTTATACTTTTTCCAGACTCGCAATAGAGCATTTCTTAGTATATGACTTTTAAAAGTTTTATCTATTTTCTTATCGTACACTAAGTAAGCATGCCAGCCGTAGACCAGACCATATCCTTCAATATTCAATAATTTTTCCTCTGTTAAGTTAATCCAATCCGTAATTGCTGAGAGGGCCGCAGCTTCATAATACAATCTTATATTAGGCATCTTAAGCCCACCTCTTTCTCTGGTATCTTGCATTATCTTTTGATTAACTCGGGGTTTCTTCCCCGCCCACACAAACTTGTTTATACCCTTCTGCCATTCCTTCAAATTTTCATCTTTTTTAAGTATAGGTATCATTTGAAAAAGAAATAAAAATTTTGGTAAAACATTCATTTTTACAGCTGCTATCCTTCCCAGTAAGGACAATTGTAACTTTTTCCATTTTTCCATCTCTATCTGAATTTTTTTCCATAGCAGTTCATAATTATACTGATATAAATTCATGTTTACTGACATAATATGGACCCCTAAGTATTTAACCTTCGTAACTAGTTCATATCCTGTTAACCTTTCTATCTCTTCTTTCTGGCTTCCAACCATATTTTTAGCAATTATCTTTGTTTTAGCTGAATTTATTTTAAAACCAGACACTTTCCCATATGAGCAGATTGTTTCAGTCAAAGCTGTAATTGATTTTACCGGTTGGGTTAAGGTAACAACCAGGTCATCCGCAAACGCCCGTAACTTATACTCATGTTGTTTTATTTTAATTCCCTTTATTGCATCCATCCTTCGTATTTTATTTAGTAGAATTTCCAATGTCAGAATAAACAATAGTGGTGACAAGGGACAACCTTGCCTTGTTCCCTTCTCTATATTAAAATTTTCTGTCAAACCACCATTGATTACTATTTGCGCTGTTTGTTTTTGATAAATTGCCTTAATGGATTTTATAAAATGTTCTCCGAATTGCATTTTTGCTATTAATTTTAATAAAAATTGCCAATTCAGTCGATCAAAAGCCTTTTCAGCATCTAAAAAAACCAACACCGCAGGGACCTGCTTGTTACCTCCTAAATATTCTATTAAGTTAACAATTTGCCTTACATTACTTTTCATTTGTCTACCATTTATAAAGCCAGTTTGATCTTGATGAATCATTTGTTGCATAGTTATCATTAATCTATTTGCTAGAATTTTAGCAAAAATCTTATAGTCTGTGTTTAGAAGTGAAATCGGCCTATAATTTTTAGGATCTGCATGATCTTGCCCATCTTTTGGAATCAACGAGATAAATGCTGTCTTCCAAGATGGAGGTACATCTCTCCCCTGTTGTATGTTATTAAATAATTCCTTCAGTGGTTCCACCATTTCCTCCTGTAAACTTTTATAATATATAGTTGTCAAACCATCTGTACCAGGAACTTTACCCATTTTTAGTTGCTTAATAGCAGACAAAATTTCCTCAGAAGTTATCAGTTTGTCTAAACTTTCTTTCTGCTCGTTGGAAATTGTAAGAATGCTCTCTCCCTGCAGATACTTGTCTATATCTATATCTTGAATTTTATCAGCAGTGTACAACTTGGAGTAAAACTCTAAGAATGACTTTTTAATCAATTCATATTCAAAAACAGCTTTACCTTTATAGTTAACTTTTTCTATTGTCCTTGATTTTTGCTTTTTTCTCAGCAAGTATGCTAGCCACCTGCCTGGTTTATTAGCGTTACAAAAAGTATTATGTTTTGCATACTGTAAATTAGTTGCTACCTGATCTGCCATTAGCATATTAGCCAATTTAACTTTCATTAGTTGTAGGGCCCACCTTCTGCATGAAGCTTCTCTATTAGTCCTCAGATGAACTGAGGCAAATTTGTTGAGCTATTTTCTAGATGAGTTTGTTCAGTTATAGGGTCTCCTGCAGCAATCAGACACTGCTGAATTGTTCTTTTAACCTTATAAAAGACCTTTCTTCATCTTTAAGGTACCATAGTTGCTTCTATTTTCTTACTGTGTGGCTTTTTGGTCTGCTGTTTTTGGGGTTTTTTTGTCAGCTGTTCTCAAAAGCTTTAAAATATTATTATACTAAAGTTAAGGTGCCTGCTTAGGAATAACAGTGCACTTACCCATTCTTACTTGCCATTCAACTGTTATTGTAATCAACGCGAACAAAATTTACTACAATTTCAATCCCCAATTATCCCAAATATTAACCTTACTGGGTCCTGGATCAAATGTCCATTTTTATTTCTTTATACCATCTCTTACCAATTGCTAACTTGTTGAATACAATAAATCCAAATTTGATCTATTTCCCTCCAAAAAACTCAGTTTAAATTATTTCCTTAATTACGGTAAATGTGTTAAATCCATTTCCCGCTCTCCATCAAACTCTTGCCACTTCTCCACCCAGATTAAAAAAAATTCTAATGTGTAGTCAACTCTAAATGTTAATCACAAATAGAGGATGAATGGGCAAACTTGGATAGTACAAATTTCAGTTTAACAATAGGAAAGCAAAAGTGTTCACTTAATACAAAAATGGCTCTCCTTTGCTCACTTAATTGGGCATATTTCTCCACATACATCTGTAAGACTCTGCTGTAAGTGTACTAATCTAATTCTGCTGAAATCAGTTGGGTGACTGACAGCAATGATATCTCTGACTACAGCTAAAGTCTTATAGTAAGAGCCAAAGAAAATCATCAAGAGCAAACTGTTGGGAAATAAGAATCTTGTTTAAAAAATAGCAAAGTACACGAGGGTTAACTGCCAGCAGAAAGGAAGCCAATAATAAATATCTAGCTGGAAAATGCTGCATTCTTCGGAAGTTGATTTTCTTCATATGTCTTTCTCCACAATCTCTTCATTTCATTAGATGCCTTGACTATCACGATAAAGTGAAATCTATTCTATTTCAAGCAGAAACTCTGAACCAAGTTATCAAAATTAATTTACATTTTTCTTCTGAGCTATGTTCAGTTACTCTATAACTAAAGCTTGGCACAGGAGGTTCAATATTAGCCAACCCAATATTATTAGATTATTTACCCTTTCTTCTGCCTGGGTAAGCTATACATTGATATCACCCCCTCCACTGTAGACAGAGCATTTTAAAACAAAGAGCAAAACAGAATAACTCCTATTGAAATTTGTGTACTATGGTTGGCGACAACATAGAACTATAACTGTTTTCTGCAACTCTGATTACATTTTGGTATTTTCAGGTATTTGAAAGAAATCCAGAAAACGAAATATAGTATGCTAAAAAAAAAACAATAGACAAAGAACTGTAAACATTATAGATACGACAACTATTGCCAATAACCTAATGACATACTACTTAACAGAGAAGTTCTGTCTAATTTAAAAGGAACAAATACTCCTTAGTTGTATAGTAGTATGATTTTCAGGATTGCATAAGTATTAATGTTCAATTTTTTTCTACAGTATCTAAGTTTTATGGTGCTTGAAGTCCTACTCTGTCCATCGATTTAGGCCAAGGTTTCCTAAACTTTCTGTCATCACATCTCTTTTACTGTAAAATGCATATGAATACATGAAATGAAACATTCATTTTGTTGCTCATTCTAAACCTGGTAACTTTTTGAGTCAACAAGTTATACACAAAATAAAGCAACCTTCAAATGTCCCCTAACCTAGTTTAGTTGCTATTGTAATAAGATATGGCTTCAGAGCTGGTTCATTAAGTCTTTAGTTCTACAATGTTACAAATATTACATTTTGTACTCTTCTATTGTAAGTAATTCATCTTTGTTGAATAATATACTCAAAGTGAGTACCCATTAGTGAGGTTGATTACACACCAGAGCACCTCATTAAATCTTTGACTCCATGGCATCTATCTAATCAAGTCAATTGTGCGTCACTATAATGCTTTTCATCTATGGCACCACAAACCCACACATTGAGGAGGTCAGTTCTTCAAAATCACAGAAGGAATTGACGTCAAAGAAACTGGGTTTTCAAAAGGGGAAGTAATCCATGTCTTTAAAGAATTATTATTTTTAAATGGACAATTACAGCTCACCTCGCACTGTATACATTCCTTCCATGTTTGTGAAGGAAAAGGCATTTGGGACTCTCATTAGAAATAACAGAGCCTTTGAAAAATCTGTTGGTTCCCCTCTGTAAGCTTTTCTGAACCATTAATCTTAATGTGTTCCATGCGTACAGTGAAAAAGTTCTATTGAGAATTGAAAATAAGAATTCCTGCAAATGAATGTGCTGTTTCAAGTTTTTCCATTTAATAATGAGCCATTTAATCAGGAGAGATGACTAGAATATTTGGACATTGCAAGAACGAATCCCCCAAAGAAATGAACTCCATAAAGTAATTGACAGTCCTTTTAATCTCTTTTTAAAGAAAATGACAATATATTCCAAACATTAATTATGAATCTGAATTTAATCATCAACTTTAGAAAGATAAAACACATGCGCCCTACTTTGCAAAATAAGATTAATAACAAACTTCAATTGTATTAGGAATTATAAATATATACTGGATATTCAAAATTGTTCTTACTCAGATTTGTGAATAAATATCATAAAAATGTGAGAAATATACTATCCTCGTTATCTAGTTTAGAAATACTAAAATTACCAAAGGTACTACCAAACCACTATTGATTTTGAAATTTTTATTTTTGTTATAAAACATAAATATGCCAAGTCCATAGAAAATCCATTATTTATTTATTTATTCATTAATTTTATTTATTTATTTATTTATCAAATTTCTACAATGGCCATCTGATCTAAGTGAATCTAATAAAAGGGAGATGTCCATTTTTAAAAACAATATATTGTACTACCTCTTTTACTTACCAGTTTAATTGTAGAATTATTTGTAATCTGAAATCCAGATCAATAGAAACAGTTTCTTTATTAATTTACTGTAAATTTTAACAAAATTTGTTAAATGGGAATTGATACAATATTGAGCATTACTAATATTTTGGCTTACTGGTTCTGTAAATGACAACATACCAAATAACAAATATAGCCTAAAACTTTATCCTTCTCTCTTTCTCTTTTCCTGGCAGATTTTCTTGGCAAAGTTTTTCAGAAGTAGTTTGCCATTGTCTTTTTCCTAGGGCTGAAAGAAAGTGATTGGCCCAAGGTTACACAGCTGGTCTCATGTTCAAAGCAGGATTAGAATTCATGGTCTCTCAGTTTCTAGCTTGTTGCCTTAATCACTATGCCAAACTGAGATAATAATGCAGTGCAGTGATTATGAAATCTCCAGAACTTAAACTTAAAATGTGGCACATATGTTCCTCTTGGCTTCTAGGTGCTCGCTAAGAAAGGATTTTTTGAAATGAGCATGAGATCATTAGTATTTCTTATACAGTAATTAACACGCTCTGATCCTAAGAAGTTCTTCCCCCACTCCCCTACTGAAAAGAACTCTGTATCTGCCAATTGTCTCACATTCCATTAACTCAGTTCAAACTGGCAGACATTCCACTCCTTCACTCAGGAGCGGCCTGGGGCTCCTTACAGTACTAAACTTTGGTACCTCACCAAAATGTCTACACCTTCCACCTATGGAACTGCTTTTGGACTCAAGGCGGCAAGAGCGATATTCCCTTATGTGTTTCAATCACCGACCATCACTGAGCTAATGGATTTTGAACTGAATTTCTCCTGCATAGCCCGACCGCATAGATTTGGCACGAAGCATGGGTATCCAGTTAGCATAGGTATAAAACATACCCAAGCTGTGAATTCTAGTCTTGTTTTGGACATAAATGAATATGACAGAAATACCCCAAAAATATTGTACAACAATTTGGGGTTTTGGAAATACTTGTCAGAGAATAAACCTCTGCTAATAACCATCAAGAACAGCATTTGCTCTGTTAAAGAACATAGCTTTCTATGTTTTACTATTCTTGAGAATGGCTTCTTATAATTCTCCTTGCTACATCCCTCTTTACAGTGGTGGGATTCAAATAATTTAACAACTGGTTCCCTGCCCTAATGACCAAATGGGTAGGTATGGCTCGGTGGACATGTGACTGGGTGTGCATGGCCAACTCAACATCACTCATGTCAAAGAGCACTTCGCCTTATCTGTTACAATGTAATAAGGGTTAACCGGAGAGGCAATTTCTGTAAGCAGGGCAATAAAGATTAGGCTAGAAACAACACCAGAATGTTTCCTTCCTGCCTTCCTTACAGGATTAGCCCTGTAAATGGGAATAAACAAAATGAGATTTCTTTCAACAACCGGTTCTCCCGAATAGGTGTGAACTGGATGAATCCTACCACTGCCTCTTCCATAAGATTATGTCACAAGATAGTTGCCCCAGCTTCTGAAAAATAAAAACAACTTTACTAAACTGGTATTAAAACTCAGATTTGTTGTTTATGTATTGTTTACCTTCAGCCTTTGATGTTTGGTCTTTAAAAAACCTGGTGGAACCTCTTCTCCAAGTTACTTCTCTTTCTTCCAACCTAACCTTGTAAAATCAACTGTTCAGTTTGGAGTTCATCAGATCTTTGGGAAGACATTTGCCTATTGCCAAACTGGAGAAGGGGATTTAAACTGGTGTTTAAAAATGTCACTGTGGGACTTAACAAATACAGATATCATTGTGTTTTTGCTTTTTTGGGGGGGAGGGGGTTGACATTTGCTTAACTGTTTTTATGTCACAATGACCTTAGTAACTGAAAATCAGATAGCTGGATGCTGTTGTTCAAGTCCTTGAAAACCATCAGTTTGTTCATTTGCATCGCATCATAATTGTCTAGATATAATTGGCTTTTCAATTATGCTTTCTTTGTGTGAATTGCCTCAGTAGTTTTTGAAGGCTTTTGATGAAAAAAGTTCTGCTGCAAGTCATTCTTTTATATAGCAGAAAAATCACTGAATACTTGAAACAAAAATATCCTACTTTTTTTTTCCGACACCAAAAGATCCATTCATTAAATGTCTGGGGTTTTTTTTTTGTTTCAGATTTAAATTAAGTGACATTGTGCAGCGAATGATTGTTCAATGAAAATGTATTACTGAAATAAATAGCTGTCCTTTAGAAGAATACAGATATGGGTGGGAACAATATGCCTTGTACAATCAATAACCTGATATAAACCTCACTGAAGTTTCCCATTAAACCACGAAATGTCTTAACTAATCTTGCCATATTACACAGAACAATAGTGCAATGATAATTGGATTGATTTTGTCCTAGTCTCTGATGTGCCAATTTATAATAATCATAATTAAGCTGGACTTTTATAAATATGAATTATATTTTTCAACAAAAATATAATAGGAAGTAGAATGGCAGGAGAAGATTTCTCTCTGTGTGCCATTTGTGTAAATAAAAATACAATCTTGGAAAACTATAGCAAGATCCTAATTTGTTACTTAATGTGTCAAAAATATTGTGGGGGGGGGCTTTTGGTGCTATTTCTGCCTGATTATCTATGATAATGAGGTAGAATTGTATGGAATAAGATGCTGCCAGGGCTGTATTTATGTTCTTTGCTTATTCCATGTAGAATATGGCACCTTTCCTACCATTACACATCCATAAAGCCAGCTTATAACAAATAGTAACAAAAGTTTTAATTAATTAATTAAGTAAACTGTATAGCTACCCATCTCAGACAAGGCTACCCGCCTCCTACCACATACCTCCCTTCGACCTGTCCGCTCGCACAGGGAGGGCCTTCTCAGGGTGCCGTCTGCTAGTCAATGTCAGCTGGCGGCCCCCAGGAGAAGGGCCTTCTCTGTGGCGGGTCCAGTTCTCTGGAACGACCTGCCCCCCAATATTCGCACCATCACGGACCTAAGCCTCTTCCGTCGGGAGCTCAAATCACACTTTTTCCATCTGGCCAGCCTGGCTTAGAGTTTAATAATGTAAATTTATTTTTAATAGAGGGTTTTATAGTTTTAATCTTTGTAGCACAGTTATATTTAATTTAATTCAGTTTTAAATTGTGGATTGTATTTATATGGTGTGTATGTTGTTGTTTTTTTACTTTTTATCTTCTGTGCACCGCCCCGAGTCCCACTCTGGAGATGGGGCGGTATAAAAATATGATTAAAATAAAATAAATAAAAATAAAGTGACTCTGGACTGTGAACAATGATATGAAATGTCCCAAATGAAATAATACACAAAAAGATGTGGGCAGAAATTGTATGTACAATCAACTAAATGAATCACGCTTTTGCATATGGGAAAGGTATGTAGCTGCAACTTGATGTTAGCATATTATTATTTTATTTATTTATTTAATTAGACTTATTAACCACCCCCTCTTCCCGAAGGGACTCGGGGCGGTGCACAGGAAAATTTAAAAAACATATACATGTAACAATAATAAATAATTAAAACTATATTAAATACTAACACCCTGTGCTAAAATATACCCCTTTAAAAACTATACCTATAAAACCTAATTAAATAATTTCTCTACTAAAAACTAAAGGCTAGGTACGGTAGGTTAGGCCAGGCCAGCCTGCTGGAAAAGATAGGTCTTTAATTGCTGACGGAAGGAGCGGAGGTCCGTAGTAGATCTAAGTTCCGGGGGTAGGTCGTTCCAGAGAGTAGGGCCTGCCACAGAGAAGGCCCTTCCCCTGGGCGTCGCCCGCTGGCATTGCCTAGTGGACGGCACCCAGAGAAGTCCCTCTCTATGGGAGCAAATCGGCCGAAGGTATGTGTGGGGTAGGATACGATCCTGCAGATAATTAAGTCCCGTGCCATGGAGCGCTTTAAAGATTGTAATCAACACCTTGAAGCGCACCCGAAAGGCCACAGGCAGCCAGTGCAGCTCGCGCAGGAGCGGTGTTACATGGGAATACCTAGAGGTACCCAAAATTGCCCGCGCGGCCGCATTCTGGACTAGCTGTAGTCTTCGGGTGCACCTCAAGGGGAGCCCCATGTAGAGAGCGTTGCAGTAGTCTAGATGGGATGTCACGAGCGCATTAGTGACTGTGCGAAGGGCATCCCGGTCCAATAGGGGACGCAACTGGTGTACCAGGTGAACCTGGTAAAATGTCCCCCTGGCCATGGCTGTCACATGATCTTCCATAGACAGCCGGGTATCCAGAAGGATGCCCAAGTTGCGTGCCCAATTCGCGGGGGCTAGATGTTTACCCCCTATGGCCAGTGATGGAATCAACTGGTTGTACCAGTGCGTCGGAAACCACAGCCACTCAGTCTTGGATGGGTTGAGTTTGAGTCTGTTCCTTCCCATCCAGATCCGCACGGCTTCCACACGGCGGGATCGGATTCTGCTCCATACATCCTCCCGGCCAATTCGCTCCCACAGAGAGGGACTGCTCCGGGTGCCGTCCACTAGACTTTGTCAGCGGGCGACGCCCAGGGGAAGGGCCTTCTCTGTGGTGGGCCCAGCCCTCTGGAACGACCTTCCCCCCGACATTAGAACAACTATGGACCTCCGCTCCTTCCGTCAGAAATTAAAAACTCACTTTTTCTGCTTGGCCGGCCTAGGTTAGTCTCTACCCAGGGATTAGGAATTGTTAATTTTAAATGGGAATTTTAGTGCAGGGATAGTCAAATTTAATTTGTTTTTATTGTATTTATTGTATTCATGTATATATTTTATGCTGTTTTATTCCTTCCTGTACACCGCTCCGAGTCCCTTAGGGGAGAGGACGCGGTTATACAAATAAATATTCGATATTCGATTCGATTCCAAACACCGGGACATCACTTTGACGGCATTGTTGGGGTAGTTTGGGGTAGATACGTACAGCTGAGTGTTGTCAGCGTACAGATGGTACTCTACCCCAAAACCACGGATGATCTCACCCAGCGGCTTCATATATGTGTTGAACAGGAGAGGCAAGAGGACCGACCCCTGAGGTACCCCACATGTGAGGGGCCTCGAGGTCGACCTCTGCCCTCCTGCCAACAAAAATTGCGATCGACCGGAGAGGTAGGAGAACCACCGTAAGACGGTGCCCCTCACCCCAACCCCTCCAGTCGATGCAATAGGATACCATGGTCGATGGTATCGAAAGCCGCTGAGAGGTCTAATTTGACCAGGATGGAGAAACAACCCCCATCTCTGGCCCTCCAGAGATCATCAACCAAGGTTTTTTTGTGGAGTAGAATAAAGTGGAATGGAATGGAACGGAATGGAATTGACCATTCTAATTTCGATGAGATTTGCTTTGAGCCCTAGACCATGATATGTAAGAGTGAAAGAATAAATTGAAGTGGAGGCACCATCACTTATTTTTAATGTCTCTGGATTGGATTATACTATCAATCCCCTCTCAGAGGTTGAAAAAACTTTAAAATATTACTGAACAACTTTACAAAGAAAGTGGATTGTATTTAGTGCTAACATCAATTAAGAACATGGATTCTTCTCCCCATCTCCATTATTCTGCATGCTCATCCACTCTGGAGAGGATTGGAGGACTAGCTAAGGGACAGAAGACAGAGAGAACAAAGAAAAATATTGCGCAAGGCAAGGGAAATACAATTATTTATGTAAAGTTGGCTGAAAGTCAATGAAAGATCTAGGGATTTTATTTTTTCTCTGTTACCTTATCAGAAAGCTATATTGGGAAGAGTTTCCCCAAATTATACAAATAGTAATTATTTTTCTTACTGTTGTCTGTCTAATCAAACCTTGTAAAATTGATGGCTCTTGAAAACCTACAATTCTCAGAATTCTCAAGATATCCCTAAATAACTAGGTGTGTATGTGTATGTGTGTGTGTGTGTATGTATACATATATGTATATGTGTGTGTGTGTATGTGTGTATATATATATATATATATATATATATATATATATATATATATATATATATATATATATATATATATATATATATATATATATATATATATATATATATATATATATATATATGTAGATTTTGGTTTATTCGGGTCTTTTCCCGTGTAAAATTAAAGGTGTTTTTGCAACGTTTCGATGGGATCGAAACGTTGCAAAAACACCTTTAATTTTACACGGGAAAAGACCCGAATAAACCAAAATCTACATACCTATACCCGTGAAAACCTACGAAAACAAATATATATATAGGATGGATCCATTTCAGGCTTATTAGCCTTCTTCAGCTGGCCATACTCTTTCTACTGGGATTTGAACCGGTGCTTTCCAGCATATGAGGCAAGCCTTTCTATGCCTTGAGCTATCCGGTATCCCTGATACATCAGCCAATTTACAGGACTCTTAAATGAGAGAATATTTTCACAGCTCCTGTTCAAGGGTCCCTTTAAGGGGAGGAGACTTAACGTCATCCCTCTCTGCCCTTCGACTCAACCTAGAGATCATCCAGACAGAGAACCAATTAGTTTGCTGCTGTGTGAAATTTTTTAGATATGTGTTAGATTTTTTTAAGGGCTGAAAATAAAGAGACCAGGAAGGATCCATTTCAGGCTTATTAGCCTTCTTCAGCTGGCCATACTCTTTCTACTGGTCTCTTTAGCAAACTAATTGGTTCTCTGTCTGGATGATCTCTAGGTTGAGTCCAAGGGCAGAGAGGGATGACGTTAAGTCTCCTCCCCTTAAAGGGACCCTTGAACAGGAGCTGTGAAAATATTCTCTCATATATATATATATATATATATATATATGTATGTATGTATGTATGTATGTATGTATGTATGTGTGTTTTATATGTGTGTGTGTGTATTTATGTAACATTTGAATTATATCCTGAAGTTTGCAAAATATTATTGAAAGTAAATTTGAAAGCATGTATGTTAAAAGGAAATTTTATTATATTATATATAAAACTAACACACATATCTAAAATATTATACAACATAATTCTTGGCTTGCTGTCTGGATGGTCTCTAGCGATGAGCCGATAGGCAGTAAGGGAAACAGTATGTCTCCTCCCTTAATTGGGGCCTAATAATAACAGGTTGTTGTGAAAAAATTACCTATACTAATATACCCTGTCTAAGCTGATGTAATAGGGGAACTGGTTTGGCTCAAGTGTGAGGCTTCTCGCCTTGCATGCAACATAGCCCCGGCTCGAATCCCAGTAAGGGGTATGGCCAGCTGATGAGAGCTAATAAACTCGAAATAGATCTATCCTGGTCTCTTCTAATTTAATTTATTGATCAGCTCATAAAACTAACACACACACACACACACACACACACATATAATATATATTAAAAGAAGAAATTTTAAAAGAAGCATTGGAATTGATTTAATTTAATTTAATCTAATTATAAAGATAAAATTGTTTAAGAAATGTTTAGAACAGGGGTGTCAAACTGGCGGCCCACGGGCTGGATGCATCATGTGCAGGCCACGTCCACCCGAGCTCCGCGAATTGGAAAAATGTCACAAAACATCATGTGACAGCAATGTGACACTACGAGTTTGACACCCATGGTTTAGAGTCTTAAAATGAATATAAAAGACTTTACCCTTTAAGACTGAAGTATTTGAAAACATATAGTTAATACAGATGATGATAGTTTAGAAAGATTAATAAATGTATATTACTTCTGGCAGGTCCACATTGTGTCCTGTTGGAAGTGGGGTGGGGGAGGACAACTTGCTGGCATTTATCGCATGCTTTTGCTTTTGCTATAATTGCTTGGGAATTAAGGAGGGGAGGGGGAGCAGACTCCCTCCCAGCTGGTTCCAGGCTGGTTACAAGACTATCATGCTCTGAGAGTGAACTGTTATCTGCCTAGCAACTCAGATTTCTCAAAATAATCTTGTGGCATCACATTGGCTGCCAGTGGTCTGGTTGGGGGTGGGGGATGAAAGCATTGCTTTGTACTTTGTGTGTGCTTTTTCAGATTTCATCTGATTTTACTGTAACCACACTCTCTCAGTTCTTTTGATTCAATTCAATGGAGAAAATAGTCTTGCTTTCCTGAGAGACCAGTTGCGACAGGTCCTTACAACTTCCCACAACAGGGAGAAAATATATTTGGTTAAGATGACAATGGAAACTTTAAACAAATATATTTGATCTTGTTTCTGTTGGGATAGTGCTTCTGGTTTTTAGAAAAAAAAAGAATTTTAGAATGTGTTTGAAGATATAATAATGGAGCAATTATAGAACTGGTTTCTAAAATTCCAGGTCCTTGGTAAAGCACTCAATAGGTGGATAAAATGTCAAATCCAGTCTAAACATCTGGCTGATTGTGTGACAAACCATAGGAAATGTAAACAATTGGGGTTGTAAATGTATTAGTATTTTACTGTTTTGGAAAGAGTTGGAAGTCAACACTTTTTTTTAGTTTCCTTTTTCTATCCTGAACTTATCTCCTTTTAAAAAATATTTAATTTCACTAAATTTATGCTATAATAAACCTTAATAAAACTTTTAATTTTTTTAAAAAGGAATGGTTAGTTAGTTATTTTCACCTTTATGAAATTAAATTATAACACTTTAAAAAATAAATCTTAAAATTGACCTTTATGAAAAATAATCATAAAAAGAAATATAATTTAATTTCTAACATCCCTTTTGAACTGTTATTTTTTTGTGATAGACAACTATGTAGGGACTAGTACACAGATCAAATATTTTAAAATATATATGGAGCGTTTGTTGCTAGATGGAAAAGAGTATGGTAGCTCAAAAGTTTAGGAAATAAAATAAATACCATATGTTCAGAAATAAAATTAGGAAACAAATCTATATCTGACTTCTTCCATAGAAGGGATTTCAAAAGACATAATTAAATACCAGTCATACTTTCTTTTGAAGTGCAGAAATTTAATCTATTTTTAAAGTAATAAAGTACTAAGAAAAATCTTTACTAACAGAAGGTTGAATCACCATTGGGATTGGATAACCCAGCCTGAGAATAAATTTAGTGGAATCGGTTTACTCATATTCACACATTCAGTATATGAAAATTGGTCATGTCAAGCTGAAAGTAAAACACTCTTAATATTCGATAAACATTTTTTTTTGCTTGTTTATCAAGCTTTTGGGATAATTGAGTCTGTGTAGTGACACATAATTAGCTTCTTCATATTTTGTTCTCTGGAACTGAAATAATGTTTTTCACATGACATTAGTTAGGAAACAAGTATCAACATATCAAGTAGGTCTTACAGTCACCAGACATCTTTGTCTCATTTGCAATGTGGCGCTAAGAGAAATCTTTTCCCATCCTTTGATCAAAAGCTTTTATTTCTGGAAGTCTTGTGACTGCTAAACTCAGTAAGGGAAAATTGAAAGTCAAATAAGCCATATTACTCTGTCAGAGGTTGACAAAACTGGTATTCTGTTTTCTTCACTTAAAAAAAAACACACTTTCCATCAGGTATATGTAATAGCATAACAGAATTCTTAGCAGACTTATTCCCTTTTTATTTATTTATTAAACATATTTCTTCCGTGCCAGGATCAAAACGATTCTTGGTGGTTTACACAGAATACAAATAGAAACATCCTTAGTAACATTTAAAACAATGTATCAACTTAGTTCATGACAGCAGTAAACTCAACTATCACTTAAAACAAACACACACACACAAACATACTAATGAGGATGAATAAACACTAATGAGGATGAACAATGACATCATAAATAAGCTCAGGGGAAGCCGTCTGTAACAAGTGTAATCAACTGCTGTGGGCCACAGGTGGAGCTCTCGCCTCCCAATCAGGAGGTTGTGAGTTCAATCGTAGGTAGAGGCAGATTTAGGGTCTTCTGCTTGGGCAGGGGGTTGGACTAGATGACCTGCAAAGTCCCTTCCAACTCTGTTCCAATGGCTATTAAATCCAGCCATTTCTAAAAGGACTGTAAAAAGAGGGCTAGCTTAATCTCTACAAGGAAGCAGTGGTGGATTTCAGCCAGTTCGCACCTATTCAGGAGAACCGGATGTTAACTTTCTAAGCTGTTTGGAGAATCTGTTGTTGGAAGAAATCTCATTTTGTTGGTATATGAAATCTCATTTTGGTATTGTTTCTAGCCTGATCTTTATTGCCATGCTTACAGAGACTGTTTCTCCGGTTAACACTTATTACATTGTAACAGCTAAGGCGAAGTGCCCATCGATATGAGTGACTTTGGGTTGGCCACACCCACCCAGTCACATGACCACCAAGCCCTGTCTACCCAACTGGTCATTAGAGCAGAGAACTGCTTGTTAAATTATTTGAATCCTGTTAATTTAGAGCTGTTGCACAGTGTTAGTGCTGCCATAGAAAAATAATGGCTTCCCATTTTAAACTCAAAAACATCCAAAAATCCTAATTTGAAGTGGTTTTTCCTTAATTGTTCTAATTAGCTGCCCCAATATTGTTTGGCATAGGCAGCCCTGCAGTATGCATCATCTTCTGCTACTATTGCCCTTTCCCAGATACACCCATTTCTGAATTAGAATCACCTTGATCACTCTTATCTCCCTTGAAGACCACTCAGAGACTGCAGATGAACCATAATGGAGTGGCAGACGTAGTTATGGGAATATCATTTTATGTTCATGTAACACCACTAGCTCACGAGCTGCACTGCCTTCCAGTTGGCTTCTGGGTACAATTCAGCATGGTGGTTATCACCCATAAAGCCCTGCATGACACAGGACCAAGCTATTTGTGAGACTACTTCCAGTAATGTCAACTCATCCCACTCTTCCAAGCTGGGCATGCTGAATATCAATGTCCATCTAGTAGGATTTAGGAAGCATGGCAATGATGGACTTTTGAAATTATCTCACTCCCATTTAACTCTGTTAGCAATAGCAATAGCTTAGACCAGTGATGATGAGCCTTTTTCTTATGGCATGCCAAAACTGGACGCATGTGCTCTATCGCACGTATGCATGTGCCCATACCAATTCTATCCTCCCCGCTCACCTGTGCATGTGAGATCTCCCCAAGAATGCATGCATGACCCCTCCTAGGCTCCTAAAGCCTGGAGAGGGCGAAAACGATTGTTTCCAACCTTCCAGTTGGCTTCCAGGGGCTGTTTTTCACTCTCCCCAGCTTCCAGAGGCTTTCCTGAAGCCTGGGAAGGGCGAAAACTGCCTTCCCTGGCCCTCTGGCAGGGTAAAAAAAAAACAGTTGACTAGCAAGTGCAGAGCTGACAGCTGGCATGCTAGCAAATATGGCTCCACGCGCCACCTGTGGCACACGTGCCATAGGTTCGCCATCACTTAGACTTATATACTGCTTCACAATGCTTTGTTACAACCCTCTCTAAGCAGTTTACAGAGTCAGCATATTGGCTCCACCAATCTGGATCCTCATTTTACCGACCTTGGAAGGATGAAAGGCTGAGTCAACCTTGAGCCTGATGAGATTTGATCTGCCAAACTGCTCTAGTACTGCACTCTAACCACTGCGCCAACTCAGCTCTTAAGAAGACGACACTAACCACAGTGCCTCTTAAAGGATAATATGCCTTTAAAGCCCTTTATGGCTTGGGGATGTGTTACCTAAAGGGCTGATTTTTTTTCCAGTCATTTCGGTCTGGCAGATTGGGTTTTTATAGTCCCATCAGCCAAGAATTGTTGGCTTGTGGGAACCAGGATATTTCTTTCTTTGCCCTAGAACAGGAGTCTGCAAAGTCGGCTCTTTTAAGACTGGTGGACTTCAACTCCCAGAATTCCCCAGCCAGCATGGCTGGCTGGGGAATTCTGGGAGTTGAAGTCCACCAGTCTTAAAAGAGCCGACTTTGCAGACCCCTGCCCTAGAACATTCTCCTTTTAGAGATCAGGATGACATTGCGGATCTTTTATAAGACAACGAAGGCTTGGTTTTGTGCCCAGATGTGAGTTCCAAGTGGTTTAAGGTACCTGCTTCTTGGGTGTATTCTTATATTATCATCCAAAGCAATAGTATTGTTTGGTGATCATATATCTTTATTTTGTATTGTTTCAATTTTTAAATTTCTTTTTGTGTTTTGCGAGGTACACCACCCAGAATCACTTGATAAAATGAGCGACCACAGAAATAAAAATAAATAAATAAAACAACCAGTATTTGGAACAATTTGTGCAACCATTAGTATTCCGTTGTATAAACATGGTTATGCAATGGTACACTCACCTGCACAATATTTGATTTGACACATGCTGGATAATTAATACAGAATTAATAGAAGTTACAGAAGCTTTGTTCTAGTGAAGTGGCACTATTGCAACCAGTCCTGCCTGATGATTTCGGCACTAATTAACCAGGACAATGGACGTTCATTTTCCAAAGTCAGGCAAAACAAAGAAAAATAATTTTAAACCTCTGGTTTATACAACCGATATAATTAGATGACAGCTGATGCTTTCTTTTTGTTAGAGAAGACAATTTTTGATAGGTTCATTTGCAAATGCTTTCATGTAGTTCTGATGATGAAGGATTTCAGTATGCCGCACAGTATTTGATTAAAGATCTACAAACTATTTTATTTGGTAATTTACTATTTTTTCCTAAAATTAACCACCTACTAGGAAAGAAAATAGGGAAAGCAGCTAATTATAATAAAATTCTGACATGCAGAAATAATGAAGATGCAATGCTCACATAATGAATATTTTAATGAAAGTTTTTGATAGTTATGGATTTATGTTGATTTAAAAAAAAATCCTTGTGGGCAGAAATGATTAGGTCACCTGTAGAGAACCTCATTAACTACAGTGTCCTTCGGCCCCACTGTGATGACAAAACTGCAATTTGATCTGATGCCCAGAGAAGACCATGACAAAACTAGCTCAAGCAGATTCTTCAAAGTGCTTCACAGGAACAAGGTCTATCGAATTGGCTGGGACGTGCTCTGGCAAAGTGCTTTTGGAACTGGGATGAGTGTTGGCAGGATTTAAAATATCAGACGCAGATTAGACTGTGTCTAATTAATTGTGAAGACATTACATGATGTTCCTCAATGACATTCACTGAGAGGGCTTCCTTACATCTTCTGCCTGTAAAAGTCAGAATTAAATCCCTTTATCCAAAATGGAATGATACTAGAAACAATTAGAAGGATGTGCACTGTGTCCTCTTCTCAAAACCTATAATGGCCTCAAAAGGGGACAAACAAAAGGAGATGGAAGATATAATAATCTGCTTGATGATCCTTATGTTTAGTGGTGAAATTCAATTTTTTTTTTACTACCGGGTTCTGTGGCCATGACTTCGTGGCATGGCAGGGGAAGGATACTGCAAAATCCACATTCCCACCCCACTCTGGGACCAGCCAGGGATGGTATTTGCCAGTTCTCTGAACTACTCAAAATTTCCACTACCGGTTCTCCAGAACCTGTCAGAACCTGCTAAATTTCCACCTCTGCTTCTGTTAGCTTCTCAGTTTTAGGTCCAATTCTGTTGAGTTCCATTGGATACAGTTCCCAATTCTACAAGTTCCTCCTCTATCATGTAATAGTACGGCCCAAAGGAAGCTATATCATCACTTCTCAGTTACTTTAGCTACCTGGTGAGATACTTACTCCATTAGGAATCCATAAGCTGTTGCAACTCAACAAATTCAACGCATTGGCTGTATTGTTGGAAGTGTTGGGAGTTGCTATTGGAAGCACTCCTGGAGAAGGATTTTGCCGCAGTCAATACAAACTCCATTAAATGTGAGTAAATTCAGATTGGTGCTAAGAATAAAAGTGCTAATTCCAAGAAGGGTTGGTGGGCTAGGGTTAGGGTTAGGGTTAGATGAAATTGCTGGAACTTTTACATGTAACATTTAAGGATGGATCTTTTTTTTTTTTGCATGGGGGTCTTTAAATGTCACTTTAGGTTTAGGTTTAGGTTTATTGGTTTTTTACACCGCCCTACTCCCGAAGGACTCAGGGCAGTGTACAGCCAAAATAAAAACAAATAAAAACAAATATATAAAAGTTTTAAAAAAGCTTTTAAAAGGCATAATTAAAAGATATCATTAAAATATTGGCTGAAACGTGGAAAAAAACGAAACTAACCCTAATTAAAATAATAAAAATTTAAATTTTAAATTTTAAATATAAAATTTAAAAGACATGCTTTATGCCAGCCCAGCTTGTTGAAAGAGGAAGGTTTTGAGACCACGGCGGAAGGTGTGTAAGTCAGGCATAGTTCTTAATTCCAGGGGCAATTCGTTCCAGAGGGCAGGTGCTCCCATGGAGAAGAATCTCCCCTCCGCCAGTCGACATTGTCTAGCCAACGGCACCATGAGGAGACTCTCTCTATGGGAGCGTATGGGCCGATGGGAGGCTCTTGGTGGCAGAAGGCGATCTTGTAGATACCCAGGTCCTAAGCCATGGAGCGCTTTAAAGGTGGTAACCAACACCTTGAATCGCACCTGGAAAACCACCAGAAGCCAGTGCAGCTCACGCAGGAGGGGTGTTACATGGGAACGTCGTGTCGCCCCCATAATTACCCGTGCAGCCGCATTCTGGACCAGTTGAAGCCTCCGGGTGCTCTTCAAGGGGAGCCCCATGTAGAGAGCATTGCAGTAGTCCAGACGGGAAGAGATAAGGGCGTGAGTGACTATGCGTAGGGCATCCTGATCTAGGAAGGGACGCAACTGGTATCTCAGGCAAACCTGATAAAAAGCCCCCCTGGCGACAGCTGTCATATGATCTTCCAAGGACAGCTGCGCATCCAGGAGGACACCCAAGTTGCGAACCCTTCCTATGGGGGCTAAGGTCTTACCCCCCATAGCCAGCGATGGAACCAGCTGACTGTAACGGGATGCCGGGAACCACAGCCATTCGGTCTTGGAGGGGTTGAGCCTGAGCCTGTTCCTCCCCATCCAGATCTGCATGGCTTCCAGGCACTGGGACATCACATCAAGGGCACCATTGGGGTGGTCTGGGGACGAAATGTACAGCTGCGTATCATCAGCGTACTGATGGAACTTTACCCCAAAACCCTGGATGATCTTACCCAGTGGCTTCACATAAATGTTGAACAGAAGGGCCGAGAGGACCGACCCCTGGGGCACTCCACAAGTGATGCAACTTGAGGACGACCTCTGCCCCCCGTCAACACAAACTAAAAACGGTCAGAGAGGAAGGAGGATAACCACCGAAGTACAGTGCTCCCCACCCCTAACTCCTCCCCACCCCTAACCGCCGCAGCATGATACCATGGTCGATGGTATCAAAAGCCGCTGAGAGGTCTAATAGGACCAGGACAGAGGAGGAGCCCCTGTCCCAAGCCCTCCAGAGATCATCGACCAATGCGACCAATGCCATTTCCATGCTGTACCCAGGCCTGAAACCCAACTGGTATGGATCAAAATAGACCACTTCATCCAGGTACTTGGGAAGCTGTTGCACCACCATAGTCTCAACAACCTTTGCCACAAAGCGAAGGTTGGAGACTGGACGATAGTTTGCTAAAAGCGCCGTGTCCAGGGAAGGCTTCTTGATGAGGGGCTTTACCACCGCCTCTTTCAAAGCGGTGGGGAAGAAACCCTCTCTCAAAGAAGCATTGATAATACCCTGGAGCCAGCCTCGTGTAACCTCCTGGGTGGCCAGACCAACCAGGAGGGACACGGGTCCACACTTTAATATGTTAAGACTTTTGACTATTCCCAGAAGGCTGAAAATGATGCACTTCTCCATTCAGCTGTTTTATATAAGAAATACTGAAACATCCCAGCCAAAATTATGATCAAATAATATTTATATTAAAGGAACAAATGAACATTTGCATTCAGAAAGGTTTCAGCTAAAGATGCCCACTGCTTTTCTCCTGAGTCTAATTAACAGAACCAGGAAATGATTTCTAAAAAAATATCTCCAACTTGAATGATAACTGAAAATTTTCGACAAAGCAAAACAAATATTGCAGTCAGGCATTCAGGTTACATCACATTATATTTAATTTTTATTTATATATTTAGGATTAATAGGTCTTGCTTTTATTCTAAAAGTTTGCATGTCAGTTTATCATCTGTTTCTGCAGATTTGCAACTAAGAATCATCCATTGACCTTTAGAAGTGACTGGATTTAAGTTTTTTAGGGTGAAGTTTGATTGGCAACATACTACCTGCCCTCAGTTTTCCTAAAATGGGGGAAAGACACGGTGGTTCTTTCTAAACCTTTTCATGGTCAAGACTAATGAGAATTTGAATTGTACACTATCTAGTTAACCATGTATATTTTAATCATTATTGTTATTGTTGTTGTTGCTGTTATTGTTTGATGCACAGTCAGCCAGATGTTCAAACTGGATTTAGCATTTTTTTCTACATACTGAGTCCTTTCCAAGGATCAGGAATAGGCAGATGTAGATATTTGATGATGTGACAAATATCATTGCAGGATGTAAGCAGTTCCAAGTGAAGCTGCCTTTTGCAATTGAACTATTACTATTATTATCATTACATTTATTTGCCATCTATGTTGCCATGGAGCTATTTTAGATAGCTCTCAACCATAAAGAAATAAAAAGAAAATTTAAACAAAGTGAAAGTAAAATAAAACAATAAAATAACCAAGGAAAAAGAAAACAGAAAAAGAAAACAAAGAAAATACATCAATATTATTAGAAAAAAAGAATACTCGTAAAGAAACACAGATCATAAAAGACAGAACAATACAATTAAATAGGATGCAGGACATTGTGTGACAGCTGAACCTGAACAATATAAAAATAAGCACCTTAATGATCAATTGCAGCCAGTATTTTTCATTCATTTACTAAATCATTTTATAAGGTACCATACAAACTAGGCCACTATTATCTTGAACATTATATCAAAAGAAGCATTTTAGTTCCTACAATGACAGGTTTGTTTAGGGAAAAAAAATATTTTCAATGTTTCACTAGTTTGGTTACATTTGTTTCTCTTACATTCATGTACAAAAAGAAAAATATTTTGACTTAATTCAAGTTGAAAAAGAAAGTGCAGATAGCCTATTCAGAATATTAAAGGTTATTCAGAAAATTATCATTGAAGATATTTCCTTATAGTCAAAGCTGCAGGATTTTGTCACCCTTAAGATAGCTCATTAAATGTCAAAGCTTGGTCCATTACTTTAGTTTATGCTTTAGCACTGAGCCTATAAATGCAGCACCGGAAGATGTGAATGGCTAGTTTGTGGTTTTAATAATAAAAAGAGAAGCAATAAGCTTATATTGAATCTTTGGAAAGAGGGGAAGTTGTATTTTCTTCTGCAGTCTCAGGAGATTAACTCACACAGGGACTGTGTCACAAGTACAATTTCATGGTATGGAAATGAAAGGCGAAGATTAAATTCCAGGCTCAAATTACCACAACTGCCAATATCCTGTTTATCAGCAATGAGCACTTATACTCAAATGATTTCCATTGTGTTGTGAGTTGTGGCTCAGTTATTCATTATAAGAGTAATATTTTGGATTATTTTCATATTCCTTGGAGCACAGAGCATTTTCACACGAATTCCTTTTGTGCTGGCTTCTTTACAATGTATGTCAGCAAACAAAATGATAGTTTAGTTTACTTGTCTTTGTTTATTTCTCTTTCCAAATCTCCCTCACCAGATTCACAAGAGAAATACTCATGATTTGGGTGAAATAATATGATTAGAAAAAAACATTTGCTGCCCAATTAAGCTCTACTGCAAGCCTTCATTTATCTACTCATGTTGATAGTTTTAGAAAAGCGAATACTGATTTGAGTTGGCATCCTAGATAACACTGACTTACCTCAAAATGCAACAATTTTGAGATAATCATTCTTTCAGAGCAAAGACCTGTGTGGAGCAGCCACCACATTACTGTTTGACAAGATCGATATTTTAAATAAACCAGATAATCATTATAAATCAGACATCCAGGATTTTTCTTTACCAATAAGTCATATATAACCACTGAATTCATTATGATTTGCATCTCCATAAATGCTACCATAGATGAGTTGGTGAACATAGACAATGTGACTCATCATCAACTCATCTATGGTAGCATTACTTTGAAACTGACTTGATATCTTTCTTGCATGATTTTCTGTAATACTTTGGTGGTTCTCTATATTAGTCTGCATACTTTTTTCAGTTCTGTTGATTGGTCATAATTAGACATAATTAGAATATCTATATTTCAGAAAAGGTGAAGACTGATGTTTTAGTTATGACTGCACTAGTATTTGTAAGTCATCAAGAATTACAGTTATGAGGAAAAAGGAAAAGGAATCATTCTATATGCCATACAGGCAAAATTTTCAAAGACCAATAAATCAAGTTAAAGAGCACCTAGAAATGTTCAGCTAGTTGCGTTCCTTGAATGGCTAAATGGTGGCATACATCTCTGGAGAAAATATATTGGCTTGCTCAATGAAACAGATAATGGGCTACTTGGTGAAAACTACTGAGGGTTATATTTGGAATCCATCTCTTCAATATCTTGGTAAACTCATTTGTGTGTCTTCATGATTTCAGACATTTCCTGTTCCTTCAGGATGCAATGCCAAAACCATACAAAAGTTCTCAGTTATATGACCAAAAGTCAGAAAAAGAGAGGTTACTGCGACTTCCAAAATGCATGCTAAGACATTATTTATTTAGGTCCCATGATCATGCAATAAAAGTAAGTTTGTGTACAAATGTACTGTATATAATAAATGCTCTTGTTCCTTTTTTTTTTTTGGCTTGGATACAGGAGAAATTTCCATATCTGAAAAATATTTAATCCTGGGCTGCTAAATATTTGGATCAATGGCATATAAAAATCTTTATACTCACTGATAAGAATTCTATTTGATGATTTACCCTATTGCAATCTTTTAGATGAAATAAATGTCATTGCTACAGTGTGTAACCTCTTTGTACATGGAATAAAAAGCTAAATATTCTCTATTGCATACTATCCAATCACTTAACTTCAGTCTAAAAATGCCAGATTCCAATATGAAGATGATCAGTTTGATTTAGGAAAGTATTAATTCTTTTTATGAATATTTCATGTGTGTCTGTGTATACACACAATATATATGTTATGTTTTTTGAGCTGATCAATAAATAAGTCAGGGTGACTAGTATAGATCTATTTCGAGCTTTTTAGCTCTCATCAGCTAGCCATACCCTTACTGGGATTACATGCCTAGCTGATGAGAGCTAAAAAGCTCGAAATAGATCTATACTAGTCTCCCTGACTTATTTATTGATCAGCTCAAAAAACCTAACACACATATAAAAAAAGTACACAACGGAACTCATAGCTTTCTGTCTACATGGTCTCTGGTGATGAGCCGAAAGGCAGAAAAGAAGAGCAGTATGCTTCCTCCCTTAATTGGGGCTTAACAAGGTGTTGTCACACACACACACACATGCTAAAAAGCTCAAAATAGATCTATACTAGTCTCCCTGACTTATTTATTGATCAGCTCAAAAAACCTAACACACATATAAAAAAAGTACACAACGGAACTCATAGCTTTTTGTCTAGATGGTCTCTGGTGATGAGCCGAAAGGCAGAAAAGGAGAGCAGTATGCTTCCTCCCTTAATTGGGGCTTAACAAGGTGTTGTCACACACACACACACACACACACACACATCTTACACACACATATGCACACACACACACACACTGTATATGCACTATATATATCTGGGTGTCAAACTTGTGTTGTCACGGCAGCGTTACGTGACTTTTTCCCCTTCGCCAGGTAAGCCAGGGGTGGCTGTGGTCAGCATGTGATGCCCTGCTATGTTATACAAAACCAATACAATACAATTTTCATTAATTTCCATGTTTCTTCTAAATCACACAATATGTACAGCATTTCATACAATCATGCAGGTTTTCAGCTAATAACATAGCACAGTCTACCTTAAAAAGTATATATACATCCATATTATTACCCAGCAGACCTTTATTGTGCCCACAAGTTTTCTATATGTATTTTTCTATAAATACATTAAACAACCAAGGGGATACTTTTATTTAATTAGTGATATGTTATACACTAATCACTTAGTTTATTCTCAAAAAATACTTTACATATTTTTGTGCCACTCTTACTGTAGTCAGCAATTATATTTAAATCCATATTCGTATAAAATATCATATCATTCAAGCTAAATCTCATGTTTGGGGTTTCTCTAAATCAACAAACATACAGCAAATGTGTTTCTCATATTCACACTTTTCTGACTGATTCACTGGAGAGTAAAAATCTGAGTCCCACTATGCAACCCAGCATAAAGCTGAACTGAGTTTCTCAAATTTTGCTCAGTTTCATCTCTTACGAACTTTCGCCCTTCTAATCAGAATTCTTCTAAATATCTTCTCGGACATATTTAACAGATGAACTCACCTGCACTTTGTTGCCTTCACTCTTGGTACCCTTCTGTTGCACAGAGAAAGCTTTTGCATATATTTTACTTTATTTATCTTGTAAAGATCTATAGCCACACATCCCACATACCATATATGACTCTGAGCAGCAGAAAAAGTCAAAAACAGAAAACAGTGCCACTAAATAACCAAAAACATAACAAGAAAAATCATTAAAAGCCATAAAAGGACCCACAATAATCTGTGGGATAGGGAACTCAATTTATTTATTTATTTTATGTATTTTATTTTATTAAATTTCTAGACCGCCCCCTCTCCCCAAAGGGACTCGGGGCAGTGTACAGGAAAAATTAAAAACATCTAAAAAACATAACAATACATACATAATTAAAATCGAATTAAATAACCCTGTACAAAATTTAAAAACATTTAAAACTATATCCCCTTAAAACCAAATAAAACAATTTAAATTACAGACTGGGGCGAGAAGTTCCTCTCTGTGGGAGCGAATCGGCCGAAGGAATGTATGGGGCAGGATATGATCCCGCAAATAATTTCCCTAGTCATCCAGCCATTTTGCAAGTTCCCGGATACCCAGAGCAGACATCATAACCACGTTTTCTAGTCCTTCCAGAGTGCCAGCAAAGTCAAGGTAAATCTGATTTCAGGGAGAATGATGTTCCAAAGAGAGGGTGCCCTGGCACAATAGGCTCTCCTTCTATCAAACCTGTCATATAGCCACACTATAAGCAAATTACATCTGTATTTTAGCATTTTCCCCACATATCTCAGCTTCTCCTGTAGTGTTATTCTCGCAAGATTTATGACATTTATTTGATGTCTATTCCCTCAATTCCAAGCAGCTTACCACCATAAAGATAAAAATAGATAAAACCAGTAAGGGTATAAACCATCATTGCCTCTGATATTGCCATCATATGACTGAGATTTTCTGAATAATGCTTCTACATAAGTGAATTGTTTTGATTGCCACTTGGATTGAATTATTATTTTGAAGAGAGGAGCCATCATTGTGTCTTTCAAGTAGCAGTCAACTCCCAGTTCACCAACTCTTAAACCCAGCAGAGAGAGAGAGAGAGAGAGAGAGAGAGAGAGAGAGAGAGAGAGAGAGAGAGAGAGAGAGAGAGAGAGTGTTAAACCTACAAGTGACAGAATTTGTTCCATAGAAAATTAGGTGTCACAGGAACATGTCCAGGAAGTCACCAGGAATAAAGATTGACTAAAAGGTACCCAACAAACAAACAAATTAGACATACAATATCTATATTTCTTATTCTTTTTCTTATTTTTTGTTTTTATTCTGCCTTTAGTAGTTTATAGCTAACTCAAGGCAATAGACATATCTAATACTCCTTCCTTCTCTTATTTACCCACAACATAACCCTGTGAGGTGGATTGCGCTGAGGGAGAATGACTGACCCAAAGTCATCCAACTGGCTTTCATGGGCTAGAACTCACAATCTCCCTGTGTCTAGCCTGTCCTTCAATCACTGGATCAAACTGGTCATTACCTTGTATTGTTCATAATTTATGACTCGCTTCTATACTTTGCAAGGAAAATATGGGTATATATGCATATATAATTTTTGCAAAATGAGAGAGAAAGTTAAACAGTAGCATGGACAATAAACCAATGACAAAAACGAGAAACAAAAAGAAAAGAAAACTTAGGCACAAGGCTAAAAAATAATTGGCAAGAAAATTGAAGGGAAAGCCAAGAATCAATGCTGACTTAAAAGTACAAACACACACAGAGGTGTGCAGCAGTTTGAATTTGATCCCCCTAAAGTGCTTCAGAATGCTCTGGAATGGAATGTAGCACTGCTTTTATTTTCTAAATTCTTATGGGACCCACGGGTATTCTTCAATAAAGTTGTTGCTTGAAGCTGGTCCTTTGCTTTCAAACACTTCCATTTTATTCCTGTAATTAAAGTCAGATCTGACTGCTAGTGAGCATTAGAGGTATTCAAGGGAAACATATTACATATTATTCACTAGCTGTACCCGGCCACACATTGCTGTGGCCCAGTCTGGTTAAATGGCAAATCAATCTGTGTGTAGATCTACACCTGCACACGCAAACATGTTCACACAACCACTGTATAAGCCCCACCTACCTACCTACTCAGAGTAGGTAGGTAGGTAGGTCTCTCTTTATCCCTCTACCTAACTACTGTATTTCTCTCTCTCTCCCTCTCTCTCTCTATCCCTCTATCTACCTACCTACTGTGTTTCTCCCTCTCTTTCTGTATCCCTCTACTTTACCAGCACAAGCTCCTCTGGGCCCCAATAGCTAGGGGCAAGCATCCTGGAGGAGGACGGTGATCCTGAGCCATGGCGGCCTCAGTTCCTTGTGTGGGCATTGGCATGGGCCGGCGTTATCGTTGGCAGGGTTGGTGGCATCAGCTCCTTTTGGGCGTACTTGTGGAGGAAGAGGAGGGTGGGGGCGGCGATGGTGGCAGCAGCGAGAGAGGTTGCTGAGGAGGCGTGTGCATGGGGCGGCGTTATCATTGCATTGGCAGTTGCTGAGGGGGCGACCATTGTGCCGATGATGGAGAAGCATGGGGGACGAATGGCGGCGCAGACCGCTCCACGTGCACGTGACAGGGGAGAAGAAGTGGCCAGGTGGGAGGGGCTGTGAAAGGGAGGGGGGAGTGAGCGAGTGAGGGAAACACACAGAAGGGCCGCACTCTGTATTTACATTTCCATGGCATGTACCTGGCACAGGTGTGACATCTATATAATCTATATATATGATTGGTGCCGTATTTGAAAGGAAAGTTGTATGAAAATTTGAAAGCAATCGGTGTAGTACTTTCAGAGATTACCGATTTTGAACAAACTCACAGTTACATTTTTATTTATATAGATTAACAAATTTTCTATTTCTATTAGCACTTCTTGGGAAACCACTAAATAGTTAAATTGGTTAAGTAAAAGAAATGGCCAAGAAGAAAGGAATGGCAACCACTTCTGTTTTTAACAGCTGGTGTGCAATCCTGAAGCACTCCTATGCTCTCAGTTGTTGCTGAAATAGCTGTGGCCAGTAGGCCCCTTTCCCAACTTCATCGGGTGTGTCAATTCTAATTATTTCTGCAGCAGAAGGTACAGGTAGTACCTTACAACTATTTTTGTATTCACTGTTTGAAAGTTACAACGCTAAAAAAAGTGACTTATGACAGTGGTGGGAATCAAATTTTTACTACTCGTTCTGTGGGTGTGGCTTGGTGGGCATGGTGTGGCTTGGTGAGTATGGCTTGGTGGAAGTGGCAGGGAAAGGATACTGGAAAATCTCCATTCTCTCCCCACTCAAGGGGAAGGTGTTCGTCACCATCTTTAAAGCGCTCCATGGCACAGGACCTAGTTATTTGCGGGATCGTATCCTGCCCCATACATCCCTTCGGCCGATTCGCTCTCACAGAGAGGGACTTCTCCGGGTGCTGTCCACTAGGCAATGCCAGTGGGTGACGCCCAGAGGAAGGGCTTTCTCTGTGATGGGCCCGACCCTTTGGAACGACCTACCCCCCGATATTAGAACTACCACGGACCTCCGCTCCTTCTGCCAAAAAGTTAAGACCCATCTGTTCCATCAGGCTGGCTTGGCCTAATTTATGCTTCTCGCCTGAGTATGTAATTTAAATTGTTTTATTTGATTTTAATGGGATATAGTTTTAACGTTTTATAAATTTTGTACAGGGTTATTTAATTCGATTTTAATTATATATGTTTTGTTATGTGTGTTAGATGTTTTAATTTCCTGTACACCGCCCCGAGTTCCTTCGGGGAGAGGGGGCGGTCTAGAAATTTAATAAAATTAAATAAATAAAATAAATAAATAAACTGCAAAATCCCCATTCCCTCCCGATCAGCTGGGACTCGGGAGGCAGAGAAAAGATTGGGGCGAGGTCAGTCACAGTGGGTATTTAACTGTTCTATGAACTACTTAAAATTTCTGCTTCTGGTTCTCCAGAACTGGTCAGAACCTGCTGACTTATGATCAATCTTCACATTTACAACCATTGCAGCAACCCTATGCAAATGTGCTCAAAATTAAGATGTGTTAAGTTGCAGCACCTCGGAGTCACATAATCACCTCTTGCAATCTTTGCTTGCCAAGACTAGCAAAGTCAACGAGGGAAGGCAGATTCACTTAATGACTGTGTGGTTCACTTAACAGCCACAATGGCTTTAAAATCAAGTCATATGTGCTAGTCTTTCCTGACTCTAGGGAGCGGTGCTTATCTCTGTTTCAAAGCCAAAGAGCCAGCACTGTCCAAAGACATTTCCATGGTCATGTGTCCCACATGACTAAACACCGAAGGCACGCAGAAAGCTGTTACCTTCCCATCAAAGGTAGTCCCTATTTTTTCTACTTACATTTTTAAATGCTTTTGAACTGCTAGGTTGGCAGAAGCTGGGACAAGTAACGGGAGCTCACTCCATTATGCGGTGCTAGGGATTCGAACTGCTGACCTTTTTGATCAACAAGCTCAGAGTTTTAACTACTGAGCTACTGTGTCCCTAAAAAAAATAAATCTAAAAACTACAAATACAGCAGCCCACATGTTAACCAAGGCAATTCAGTATTGTCAGGCAACACCAACACTGTGGGAATCAAAATAAATAAAGTAGTAGGTGTATGGGGTGTGTGGGTGTGTCTATGGGTGTGTAAGTAAATAAATCAAATTAATACTTTGAAATGTTTTGGAAAAGTCATCCCTTAGATATCATAAATGTTACAGATTGTATAACTAAAAAGGATGCTTGAACATCAAAAAGCTTTGTCTGGCCAAAAAGTTTATATTCAGATAACTGAGTCTTTTCATGGTTCTTTCATAAGTAAGAAACCTGCCCTGAATTTTTAAAACATGATTTTTTTTCTATGATCTATCATAGATTCTGCAACCTTTGTGGCAGTGGTGGGTTTCTGCAGGCTCGCACCTACTCGCGAGAGCCGGTTGGTGAAATTTAGAGAACCGGTGAGAGGGGGTTCCACTGGCGTACCTGGAAGTAAATCTGGCCAGCCGCTGCCAGTGACCCAACGGGAAGGAAAGGAAAGGAAGAAAAGGAAAGGAAAGGAAAGGAAGGAAAGGAACGGGAAAGGAAAGGAAAGGAAAGGAAAGAAAGAAAGAAAGAAAGAAAGAAAGAAAGAAAGAAAGAAAGAAAGAATTTATCATCACAATTGAGTCCAAAATTTTGGTTGCTAAGCAAGAGCGTTGTTAAATGAGTTTCCCCACATTTTAAAAGGTGGCCACTCCCACCCTGTCACATGACTGCCAAGCCACGCCCACAAAATAGGCCACACCCACAGAGTAGGTTCTAAAAAATTTGAAACCTACCATTGCTTTGTGGTATAGAGTAGCAGCAATAAGGAATGTTGTTGTCTTGTTTCTGAACAAATTTCTGCAAAATAAAGTACACTTAAGAAAACCATATAAAATAAAGGATATTAGTTGTATATAAAGTAGTGTCCGTTAGTATTCATCTTTGCAGAAAAATACAGATTAAATTCCCAAAAGCAAGGTGTACTTCATAACATTTTAAAATGATTTATTGGAAAAGAAATAATGAAACTGAATATTTATGCAGCACAAGTACTTAAAACACCGTCCTAGATCATTTTACACTGCACACAAAAGTCTTGGTTTTTTCATTGCGGTTTTATTCCATCTCTGCATATTCTCTTGCTCCATTTTTCTTCTTCTTAGTTCCATTACATTATAAATTAATTTTCTGAAAAGCTTATTCTTACATATGCAAACCTTGAAGTGAGAAGATTTGTTTTTTTGTGGTTTTTTTTGCAAAGAGATTTAATACAAAGGGCTGGATTTTTGCTGAAACTCCTGAATAGCTTAGTGTTCCTTACCTCGTGGAATGGTTTTAAATCATAAAGGATATTTGAAAGAGATTAATTATCCACCCTGATAATAGTTTGTTAATAATATGTTGTTTTTTAAAAAAAATCTATTTTCTGCCCCCACCCCCCAACCTCCCCCACCCCCCCTCAATGTGTATGATGTGGTTCTTGCTGTGGCTGGATGATTTGTACAGATGGATATAAAATAGCTTCATTTTTCTTTAAGCCTTTTTTCAGGGCCTGCTGAATCTCTGTGGTAAACTCTGCCCCAGTTTCTCGCAAGATGAAATCTGTGATAGTCAAGTTACAGCTCATATGTAAATCATTTTGCATCTTTGATGTGATTCCCTAGCAAAGGCAGCAAGAAGTGAAGAATATAAATAGTTTCCTCGGTATCTTTTGTGCTCAAATGTAATCCCGAACAAAAGACTTCTCATACCAATTTTGAACAATTCAGGACTCCCTTCTTAATTGTTTTACAGAGTATCCTTTAAAAGACACCTGAGAATAAGATGTCAGGTCAACTTTACCATTTCTGCCGAACTTAATTTCAGTTTTATTTCCCTTTTTATCTTAATCACCTTGGAATGCTATTGCACAGTTTTCCAAATCTGTGTGTGTGTGTGTTCCCATTTTTTATAAGCATTTACATATCAGAAATAGCCCAGTCAAAATTTTAATTTTTTTATTTTATTTTATTTACATTTATATCCCGCCCTTCTCCGTAGAGGACCCAGGGCGGCGCACAGGAAATTTAAAAAACATACAGAATACAAAAATAAATACACAATTTAAAATATAAATTAAACCATCTTATCCTATGCTAAAAACCCAATTTTAAAATATCCGATTTAAAACTATCTAAAAGTCCCCATGGGCGGTTAGGCTAGGCCGGCTTGTTGGAATAGGTATGTCTTTAGACATTGGCGGAAGAGGCGGAGGTCGGTGATGGTGCGTAATTCGGGGGGTAGGTCGTTCCAAAGGGCTGGGCCCGCCACAGAGAAGGCTCTTCCCCTGGGTGTCGCCAGTCGGCATTGTCCGGCCGACGGCACCCTGAGAAGGCCCTCTCTGTGGGAGCGTATCGGTCTAAGGGATTTATGAGGCAAGAGGCGGTCTCGCAAATAACTAGGCCCCGAGCCATGGAGCGCTTTAAACATGGTCGTCAAGACCTTGATTGATTTCCACATCAGACACCTAGTGTGGCTATTTAAGTAATCCGCCAGGGACACATCAAATCAATATGTGTTGTTGTTCATGCAAAGATTCATCATAATACATTTGAAAAGGAAACAACAACTCACATTGTTTTATATTCCAATATATATATCAGAAATTGAATTTATTAACTTTTAAAGAAGGGACCATAATTCTTACTGTTTCAATATGCATAAATTAATACCAGATCAATAGGAACAGAGAACTTGCTTTAAACAACTGAAAACAACCCTAAGGAATTTTGGTATGAAATCTTAGAGAGGTGACTAACAATGGAAATATTTATTAAGAAATAAAGCAATTTTTCAAGAAATAAACCCAATCAATGGTACACACATGCTTTGAGTCATTTTTGCTTAAAGTTCTGTTTTCACAATGCTATCCCTTTTATAAAATAGTTTCTTTGCAGTTTTTCTTGCAGGGTATTTCTTTTCTTACTTCAAAATCTAGCTTGGTATATCACTTATCTAACTACTAATGAGAACTGAACCTGATTAGATTTGGCTAATTAATTTAGCCGGGGTTATCTGTAAAAATATTATTGAAAACAAAAGTTTTCATTATCAGGATCTGAATATTCAGTTTCAATCCATTACAGAAGCATTTCATTTTCCTACCATAAATAAATATATACATACATAAATAAGTATAGATAGTCCTCAATTTACAACCATTTACAACCAGCGTCCATTCAAACTTGCAGTAGCACTGAAAAAGTGACTTTACAACCAGTCCTTGCTTAATTGTCACATGATCACATTTTGGATGATTGTCAACTATATTTATGATGGTTGCAGCCTTCGAGATTCATGTGATTTGCAATCCTTATAGCCAGCTTTTGACAAAGTAAAGGAGAAAAATTGATTTACTTAACGACCACATGATTCACTTAACAGTTGCAGTGATTCACTTAATAACTACCCCAAAAATGTTGTAAAATTGGGTGTGATTCAGTTAATGACTATTTTGCTTAGCAATGGAAATTCTATCCGAGTTTTGGTCATAAATCAAGGGCTACTTATAATTAAGTTCTCAGAACCAAAGTAATGAACTTTAGTTTGTCATAGTCATGTCATCTTAACTTCTTCCTGTTAAAGAAATTCCTGCTCAACAGTTTGAATGTTATACTAATTAATAAAGGCCAGTAGATCCTTATTTTAATATAGCTTGCTTCTTTGTATTAGAATGCATACAGCTATAATGCAATAGGCTGCCTTTACATATTCTTAAGTACATCACGACATGGTTCTTCATTGGACATATATTTATTTCCTGTTTACATGAAAATTAAAATAAGACTATAGCAGTGGCATCAGAATTCTTGCTTGGCCTTTAGAAAAACCTTAGCATTTTAACTATTGAAAAGGGAAGTTATTTGCTATTGGTGTGCCTTTTCATATTATTTCATGTATTTGTTTGTCAAATTTCTACACTATTCATCTCATCTTAGTGACTCAGAGCAGTTTTCAAATAAAACTGTAAACTGAAAATTTGCAAGTATTTTGATAATTTTAAGGATTAATATTTTTGTATTATTTTGCTTTTCTGTTATGATTATTTTAGTTTTTGGGTGTACACTTTCATTACTACAATGAGTAGGGGGCATAAAATAATATCTATCTATCTATCTATCTATCTATCTATCTATCTATCTATCTATCTATCTATCATCTATCTATCTATCTATCTATCTATCCATCCATCCATCCATCCATCCATCCATCCATCCATCCATCCATCCATCCATCCATCCATCCATCCATCCATCTATCTATCTATCTATCTATCTATCTTTATGATGGACCCAACTCCTGTGAACTCCAGGTAGGGAACATCTTTTTAATGTTTTATGTTGAGTTGACTTGATTTGACTTTAGTTCCCTAAAGTCAAATCAAGTCAACTCAACATAAAACATTAAAAAGACAGCATAGGCTAAAATACTCAGTTAACAAAATGCATAAAACAAAACAGGTGTCATTGAACAATGACAAACATCAAATTGAGGCCTTGGGATACTGAGCAATAAATAACAATTCATGATAAACAGTTTTAATTGACCAGCTGTATTGGCAAGTTTCTACTTCTTAAGCAAAATTAGAAACTTCTAATTCTTTGTAGAATTAGAGGTCTGTAAAAGCACTTTGAAGCGGTATATAAGTCTAAGTGCTATTCCTATTGGTATTGTTAAGCTTCTAACTCATAAACAAATAACAACCTACTTATGGTAGGTTGACATTTGCTTAAGCACAAGACTACAAGAATAGAGAAACCCAGAGCCGCCCTGGGTCCTAACAAGGAGAAGGGCGGGGTATAAATTCGAAATAAAATAAAAATAAATAAATAAATTTCAACATACGAAATTGTATTCAACTTTGTCTTAGAATTTGCAGCTCACTAGTAAATACTCTTTGGGGAAACCAATTTGTTGTTGTTTTGGAAAGAAACTTTAAAAATGAAAGCCAGGATAGCAATATTTCACTGAAAGAAGTAAGTAAGAAGTGCTTCCTGGATTGTCTATGTTTTCTTTTGTACAACTCAATAACTTTGATACAAACTCTGGGGACCCTCCTTCTATGATTACAAGAAAAGCAGAGAAAGCAATCAAAAAGATGATCTCTCTATCCAGATGTAGTCTCTACTGTAGAAATGCTCTGGCTTATTTTATTCCTGCTTTGAAATGAAGCATCACAAAAGACCTGGGAGAGAGTTTTTCAAATAGTATGACAATGTTGCCAATAATTTCTGTGTTTCCCAGTGACAAATTGCTTCTTAGGTATTTACTTTTTCAGTGAATGGAAAGTTTTTTTGGTCATTTTTCATAGCTGGCCAATCAACATGTCTTAATAGGGTTGAGATTAATTTATTTTCAACTTTTCAGGAGGACATATTAATTTGCTTGTACTAAGTACATGGGATCTGGATATTCCTGTCTTATTAGGAGCAGGAAGGAATAACCTTTATTTCTAGTTTCTTTTGATGCAACTCTCCTCATTCCTTCTTGCAAGATTTCTGTCCTTCGGTTCACAGGATTTTGGGAGGGTATTTCTGGATTGGTTTTGATAATGCTTTCTTTACCTATCCCTTGTTAATTTCATATACGTTGTCTATTCAAATGATTTGGCTTTTAATCAAAAACTGGCAAGAGATGCGACCGTCCTATTTAGTTTAATCCATGAAGCACAAGAAGATGATGTCTACTCTTCATTGTCAACAGTTTTCAAGAAATGGGTCATAAACCATCTTTGCACCCCAGGGAATGATGTTTGGCAAGAGAAAGCAAGCATTAATCCCTCAACTTTCAAGCAAGAAACAAGAGGAATGATCTCGTTACTTATCAGAGTTTTAGACTAAAAAAAAATAGCAAATACAGATAGCCATTGACTTACAACAGTTCACTTAGTGAATGTTCAAAGTTCAAATGGCACTGAAAAAGTGACTTATGACCATTTTTCACATTTATGACCATTGTGGCATCCCCATGATCATGCGATTTACATTCAGATGCTTTTTTTTTTAAATTAAATTTATATCCCGCCCTTCTCCAAGAGGACCCAGGGCGGCACACAGGAAATTAAAATACATACACAAACACAATACAAAATTTAAAAAACCTATTAGATCCCCATCCTGCGCTAAAACCAATTAAAAACCCCAAATTAAAACTATCTATGGCTAGTCAAAACTATCTTGACAACTGATTCACATTTATGATGGTTGCAGTGTCCCGAGGCAGTGGTGAAATTCAAGTTTTTCCCTACTGGTTCTGTGGGTGTGGCTTGGTGAGTGTGGCTTGGTGAGTGCGGCTTGGTGGGGAGGTCATGTGACTGAATGGGTGTGGCCAGTGAGGAAGCACTGCGGTACCAGGCCCTTTATACCCACATCCAGCCCGCTGGAATTCGTTGTACCAGGGCAGGATTCAGGAATGATTCCCATGGACTGTCCGTACCCTGTTGCTGAGGAGGAAAACTGCGGAGGAGGTAGCTAGGCAAGAAGCAAAGGAAGACTCACCGGACAGAGATCTACTGGGCCATGTAGTTGAGGTAAGTGAAGGAACAAGGGAGCAGCAGCAGCTATGCGGCGGGTGTGACTCTAGGCAGGCAAGGCACAAAAAGGAGTGAGTGGGATGGGGGGCCGGGGCAGGGGCAATCAGTGGTGCAATTTACCAGTTCTCTGAACTGCACATAATCGCCACCACCAGTTCTATACAACCTGTCCGAACCTGCTGAATTTCACCCCTGTCCCGGGGTCATGTAATCACCTTTTGAAACCTTCTGACAAGCAAAGTCAATGGGGAAGCCAGGTTCAGGTAACAACCAAGTTATTCATTGAACCACTTTGATGATTCCCTTAAGAAATGCGGCAAGAAAATGGAACAAAACCCACTTAACAAATGTCTTGCTTAGCAACATAAATTTTGGGCTCGGTTGTGATTGTAAGTTGAGGACTACCTGTAAAGTCATGTTAGGAGAAATAAAGCCTTCCAGTACGACAGCAAAATGCTTTTGCAGGAGACAATCTGTCCTCCATTGCAAAATGTCTGTAAGACTGCACTGTAGGTTTCTCTTTATCAGGAACATAGAATAACAGGATTGGAAGGGACCTTGGAAGTCTTCTAGCCCAGTGTTTCTCAACCTTGGCGACTTTCAGTCCTGTGGACTTCAACTCCCAGAATCCCCCAGCCAGCACAGCTGGCTGGGGAATTCTGGGAGTTGAAGTCCACAGGACTGAAAGTCGCCAAGGTTGAGAAACACTGTTCTAGCCAACCCCCTACTCCAACCGGAGAACATGTTATGAAAGAAGACACTCTTGTTTATTGGAAAGAACTAGCAGGTTCACACATTAGACCAACAGCATTCCCTGATGCTATTAAAGGTTTTCTTTAGCTCAAGAGAAGGTAGTCACAGCAATTTCATTCTTATCTGCATTTTGACATTACCACAGAAACTCTGGCTAAAGCAGCTGCTGAAAGGAAAACAAAAAGGAATCCAGGCATAACAGCTGTCTTGCCAAAGGCATTTGGACCTAGCAAATATGCTGGGAGAGTGACAGACACACCCATCAGCCTAAGTCATTATGTACAACATATGGTAGGATGTTGTTTCTGTTGTCATGCTGAGACTGAATATTTTTCACCATAGGCTTAACTAAATTAAGACCGAGAGTCAGTGTGTTGATGTGTTATGGTAATCATGAGACATGGAACTGCATACATTACGCGACACGAAGAGATAGATTTTGAAATGAAGATCCTCGTTAGCTGGCTTGAGTGAGAGGCATGCTTTAAACCGAGTTCATTGCTTTCATCAGAGTATTCCAAAGCAATTGGATCGAGGTAGTTTAGGATTTACAAGTGCCACGATTGTAATGAGGTTATCCCAAATTGTATGTGGCCCACCATCTGTAATTGATTTCCTTTTTCCACAGCACATGAAGATAAAGGTCTTAAGGTAAGGAAATATACAACCTGTCCCTTGTCATGGTCTGATTACTTCCTGCTGAGAGGCTATTTGGTTTAGCAGAAATGAAAAATAATCATTATAAGGATAATCCACTCCCAAAGTTCCAAATGATTCCTAAGGGCTACAGGTTTTTTAAGTTTTTGTATAGCTGATGCTATGCCTGATTCTCATGCAACAGTCATTTTGTGTAATGTAGAATAACTTGGGCAATTGGCCAAGTTCTGGGAAATGACTAATGGTAAGTGGAAGAACAAGGAACCGAATGCAGTATTTACTATTCCAGCATCATCTGAGTAGTCCTGGCTTCCTCTATGTAAAGGTTAGAGAGTTTTAATAAGGGAGGGAAAATTTATGGTCGCATCGTCTATGGGCTACTATGTTTGCCTGGCACATACAATATTGTTAATTCAACACTATTTTTTTTAAATCACCCTAAGCCATTTAAGCAGGGGTTACAAGCTCTGAAGTCTGCTACCGCTATGCTTCATGCACACATGCTCGCCAAATGCACACTTTGAATCTTTCAAAGGAGGCTTTCCTGAAGTCTGGGAAGGGCAAAAAATAGCCCAATGGGCAAACTAGAAGTTCGGGAACAAAAACGTCCCAACATCCCAACTGGAAGTTTGAGAACAAACTTTGGTTGGCCCGTTGGACCTGATTTTCACCCTCCCCAGGTTCTGGAGGCTTTCCTGAAGCCTGGGGAGGGCGAAAATGGCTTCCCCTGACCCTCTAGAACAGGGATCTCCAACTTTTGCAACTTTAAGTCTGAAGGACTTCAGCTCCCAGACTTCTCCAACCAGCTTTGCTGGCTGGAGAACTCTGGGAGCTGAAGTCCTTTAGACTTAAAGTTGCAAAGGTTGGAGACCCCTGCTCTAGAAGGCCGAAATTCAGCTGGCTGGCACACGCATATACACTGGAGCTGAGGGCTGTTATGCCAGCAAATATGGCTCCATGTGCCACCTGTGGCACACATGCCATAGGTTCACCATCATGGCACTAAACCAAACCGAATCTAAAGGCCTTTAAAGTCATGTTCATTGGATTGTTAAACATATTTTAATCATTGTATAATTCCAATGATGTCTGGAGGCTTTGTTTTATAAGATCCCATTACTGGATCTGTTTTGCTTCTTCTTCAGAAAAAGCATATTATTAGACACAGAGTCAGTGCAGTGACAAATGAATATATGTTACTTTCAATATCCAACTCCATATTCTAGTTGTCTATATTTGGAGAGATTCTGTCCCAGTGGATAAATTCTATGACATAATGAGCAGGATTTTAAATGCCAGAAGAGTTGTAAAATGAAGGGACAAAGAAGGAAGACTTATCCCTGCACTAATTTCTGATAATCTCTCTCTCTCTCACTCTCTCTCTCTCTCTCTCTCTCTCTCTCTCTCTCTCTCTCTCTCTCTCTCTCTCTCTCTCTCTCTCTCTCTCTTAAAGACATATTTTTTCCATCAAGCCGGCCTAGCCTAACCTCCCATGGGGACTTTTAGAAAAGTTTTAAATTGGGTTTTTAATAATTGGTTTTTAGCACAGGATTGGGGATTATTTAATATATATTTTAAATTATTTGTCTATCTTCTATTGTGTATGTTTTTTAAATTTCCTGTGCGCCGCCCTGGGTCCTCTGTGGAGAAGGGCGGGATATAAATGTAATAAAATGAAATGAAAATGAAATCTCTCTCTCTCTCTCTCTCTCTCTCTCTCTCTCTCTCTCTCTCTCTCTCTCTCTCTCTCTCTCTCTCTCTCTCTCTCTCTCTCTCTCTCTCTCTCTCTCTCATATATCAAAGATTAGTGCAGGCATAAGTGGTGTGTGTGTGTGTGTGTGTATCTATCTCTGTCTCTGTCTCTGTCTCTATCTCTATCTCTATCTCTATCTCTCTGTCTGTCTGTCTGTCTATTTTCAGAAATAGTTGCAGGGGATAATTCTTCCTCCCTCATCCCTTCATTCTACACCTCTTCTGGCATTCTGCTTTGGCACCTCAGTCATGGCTTATATTAACTCAGGCATAATGTCCATTAACCAATTGAGATAATGAGTTTGCATATTTATTATCATCATCATTTCTATTATATGTATTCACATTTAATTGGCATTTATTTCAGTTGTCACATCTCGAGGTTGGCATAAACAAATACCAGGCAATATAAGAATGGGAATCCAGGACATTAGGAAGTAATGATTCCCCCCTTAGTTGTGAAGAAATGATGCCAAAGTTGATGTCAAGGCAGCAAAGTTAACCTCTGCCACCTGTGTGTTTAGACGAGTGAATGCTTTCCTTAATGAGGTAGTATGATTTATGATGGACTCGTTTCCCTTCATAATAAATTTATTAAGTGATCATCTCCTCCCTTCCATCTCTAAATCTGTAACTCACATCACAGTAATTGGTGTTTAATCCTCCACCAGCAAGCCATCAAATGACTTCAAAACAATATAGATGCTCTTTGTCATTTCATTAAAGAAAGCAGAGTGGGCAGTAGAAAAGGAAAGTGAAAGATAAAAGTGCTTCCGGAGACAAAGACCATCATTCAAAACTAAATGGCAAAAAAGTGCATAATGATATTAAACAAGGCTAATAGATATAATGCAGGAGATTTGCACAGATGGAGAATAAAATATATAATGTGACATGTAGGATTGTAAAAAAAGGGAATATCAAGACATGAAGATTGGGACTATTTAATTTGGAAAATCTAGCATTGCAGTACATGTGTAAATTACTATTTAAGTAATTTATGAGTAAATTACTAATTAAGTAATCATAATGTGGTGTCCGTTATCAGGATAACAGAGGAATATCTTTTCTGACATACATTCTTGTCTATGATATAGCACTCTTCCTCACAGAAAACTAATGTCTGACGTTCGATGTAGATTCCAGCACCAAAATAAACCAGTTCAAAGAAGTGGACTCTGGACTTTATTCTGCTTCAGTAACAAAACAGCACACAGATCCTTTCCATAAAGAGAGCTCAGGGGAGGAGAAAGGTATGGTCCTTGATGCCAGTTATCTAAGATGCAGTAGGTGAGATCAGAGAACCGAAACAGCCATTCTTTCACAAGCAAAAACAATTGTTTCTTGCCTTTCCAACATTTTTCCTTTCTATCTAATACTGTGGTTTCTTCCCCAAACCCCAAAAAGTTTAACCTTAGACTGTCTACTGTCAACCTCACCCCATTCCTAAGAGGTCTTTAAGGGACGTGCATAAGCACACCAGCACGATTACCGTCCCTGTCCTAATATTCCCTTGTATTCATATCCATTTCATATATTCATAATCATGTTTATACCAGGGATGGGTTCCAGCTGCTTCTACTGCTAGTTCACTCAGGGACGCTTTGTGCATGCGCACACTTGATGTGTGCTATGTGTGCATGCACAATACTAAAAAATGCTTGTGCGCATTCTCAGAAGAACCTATGGCACCACCAATAGAACCGGTTCAGTGGTGTGGCAGGCCGACTTACTATCTACTCATCCGAACCGGTCCAAACCAGTAGGAACCCACCTCTGGTTTATACTTATATCTGTTATCTAATTCATGCTTGACGAAAATGAAATAAAATAGAAATTCAATGTAAGGTTGGAAAGAGTAAGTCAGTCAGTCATATAAAGAGCAGTTGCTGGAATTGAATATGTTTAGTTTGATGAAAAGAAGGACTAGGGGAGACAAGATGGCAGTCTTCAAATATTTGAGGGGCTGCCCCAAAGAAGAGGGAGTCAAGCTATTCTCCAAGGCACCTGAGGGTAGGACAAGAAGCAATGGGTGGAAACTAATCAAGGAGAGAAGCAACTTAGAACTAAGGAGAAACTTCCTGACAGTGAGAACAATTAAACAGTGGAACAGAAGTTGTCTCCAGAAGTTGTGAATGCCCCAACACTACAAGTCTTCAAGAAGATGTTGGATAGTCATTTGTCTGAAATGGCATAACGCTTCCTGCCTAGGCAAGGAGTTGGACTAGATGATGACCTCCAAGGTCCCTTCCAACTTTGCTACTGTATTAAGTCTATCTGTCCATCTCCATGTATATTCATCCACCTGTCTGTCCAGTACAATTCTTTAAAAACAAACCAGAATTGGTCCAAATTTGGTGTTGATATTGAAGGAGACGCTAGCAAAGAAAAATCCAGTTTTGTGCAGCAATGTGGCAAAATGTATGCAGAAAAGTAAAGGTGGGTTTCATTATAAATGGAAGGGGAGAGAAGGAGGAAGGAAGGCATTTGGTAGTCTTCCTTAAAATCCTGGTACCTAGCAGGATGCTGTCTTATAACTGCAGATTTCATGGTCACTTAATACCTGTTTTGCTAGCCCAGATCTCTAGCCTAATAAAAAGCCCCCCCCCCAATCATTCTTCTGTGACACTGCCAAACTATAAATTTTGAGATGGTGCAACAATTTCCAAGAGTTTTGATCATTTGTTTTAATGTATTGGAATGTTTTTTGCACATCCTGTAGTTTGAAAACCATATGGCTAAACAAGCTTCATCCAAATCCTCAACAAAACTGAAATGAAAACAACAACAACACTGAATAGATGACAGGGAATAGATCTATGCTTGAAAGGTATGTCTGCACCTCCATAACTGTCTAGTTTTGCTCTGCAACCAAACAAGACAAACATAGACTTCAATGGATAATTAGAACTGCAGAAAAAACAACTGCTACCAACCTGCCTTCCATTGAGGATCTGTATACTGCATGAGTCAAAAAAGAGGGCTGTGAAAATATCTACAGATCCCTTATATCCTGGACACGAATTGTTTCAACTTCTACCCTTAAAATGACACTATAGGGCACTGCACATCAGAACAACTAGACACAAGGCCAGTTTTTCCCCAAATGCCATCACTCGGCTTAACAACTAATTTCCACAACACTGTCAATAATTTACTAAGACTGTATTACTGTTCTTCTTTTCCTTCTATCTCCTCCAACTTATGGCTATAACCATGTTGCTTGTATCTTTCAATTTATATTGTTTTTATTTATTTCAAATATGATTTGATAGCTGATTAGTAACCTTGGCTATGACTAAGTGTTGCATCTTTCTATTTTTGATGAATGTATTTTATTTTTCTTTATGTATTGAATTGAATTGAATTTGAATTTATTAAATTTGTATGCCACCCTTCTCCCTTACGGGATTCAGGGCGGTGAACAGGCATAGTAAAACCACAAGACATCATATACAAATACTTAAAAAATCGATTAAATTTGGGGCCTGTTCTAAAACCAGGTAAAATTAATTGCTAAAATTACTTAAAATTACTTAAAACTACAATTAAAATTACAATTAAAACTCAATTAAAACTATGTACTCTACTCTATTCTTTAGTTTTGGACTTAAATATGTTCAGAACTAGAGATCCTTTAAATATAAACTCACCCCAAGATACCCCAGTTAGTACTTTGCTAATGATGGTGGAATCAAAACTAAACAAATGTAGAAAGTCTGCTGATTATATTGTCTTCTCACACATCTTCTCTATTAACTGAAACAACAGTAATAAAAACTGGATGCTTAGCATTAGACCAATGCCATTTTTGAGAGACACTGACCACAGGAAGAAACCACAAGCACTACTGAAAAGTGAAATCTGAAAATCTGAATTAAAATCTAGTATCCAGCACAAGAGTAATAGTAATATGTCCAATCTGTTTTGTCAGAGTATATTATTTATTTAAAGCCTTCTGCTCTGTTATTGGCTTATATTCTGAATTCTGCAACAGCATGCCTATTTTTCAGCCAGAAATGTCTCTGAAAGGGTTTTTTTACCTTTGCCTTTCAGATCATGAAAGAACTTCATCAGATATGAAAAGTCAAGAAGGCATCTGCTACAATATTCCAGTGCAATTGTATGAGTATGGCACTCAGCACCAGTAACACAATTCCTGCTGGAAAACCTTAAACAGCCATTTTTATGGAGTTTCCCCACTTCTACAATTATATACAGTCTCAGTAATACTTTTGAAAACAATTTTGAAAATCGTTCTTCTAAAACAGATTCATTGACCTGAGAGACAGATAATCATGGCTTCATATATCTATTCCAGGATAAACAGCGTGAGAATAGGAGTCTTGCAAATTGTTGGCTCTTTTGAATTAAGCAGAATAATGCATGCTTGAAAAATAGAAAGCAATCATTATTTATCCTATTCCTTTTTAAATTTACTATGGGAATTTTTAACAGAATAGAATGTGAATAAACACAGCTGAGATTTGCATGAAAATGCTTTTAAAAGGTAACTAGGTCATCTGTAAAAAAATAAAAAATAAATTCTTGTAGTGCTTAGCTTTTAAAACTAATTTGGTTTTCACTTTGGATGAATAAGTTCCTTCTGTCCCATGCCTTTATTATTCTATTAAGCTCCTGTGATTTATTTCTTCTGAAATTTAAATGATCTAAGATAATTTTTAATTCTCTATTTATTATTTGGCATTGTGATTCACTAATCTCAGCCTTCAGTAAATTATATATTTTTGCCTTTGTACATTATTAATGTATGAATAAAACATTGCAAGAATGAGTCATACATGTGTGTGCCTGTGTACACACACACACACACACACACACCCTAAGCTGTATTCATGTAGCTATATGGGAGACCGCTATTTTCATTATGAAATTCATAATAGTAGAGAAACAGAGAGAGAAGGATATCCCAGCTACTTTGTCTTTCATCTTTCTTAACTTAAAATATCATGTATCCTCATTCCACGAACTTTAATATTTTTATGTTATTTCTTAAAATATAAGAGCAAGAATACAAGAGTTTGTTTATTCACTCATTCATTACATTTTTACACCACCCATCTCCCCTGGGCTCTTGTTCAGATGTTTGCATTCATATTCATATATTTGCCAATCACATCATGCTTGCTTTTTCTAACAGGCTGAATGAAAAAAAGTTTCCTTCAGAGGGATGCCTGGTAGGGGAAGGAAATCACTCGTGATGAAATTGCTCCATTTGTTTTGGGTGTAGAAATAAGATGTAAGAGGATCACAAAGCGCGGCAAGGCAACATCCAGGGGTGGGCTGCTAGGGGTTCGCAAGGGTTCAGGAGAACCTTTATTTAAGACTCTGTGCCGTTCGGAGGACCCCCCAAATCCCACTCCTGGCTGGCCCCGCCCCCCCTCCCAGGAATCCTCACAGGTCTTGTTTTGGATGCAGGTAAGTACAGGGAATGCGCAGAGGCTCAGGGAGGGCAAAAAACTGCCGGAAGTTCGGGAAGGGTCTTTAGAGTCCGGGGAGGCTATTTTCACTCTCTTGGGAGGCTTGAGGAAAGCCTAGAGGTGGCAAAAGCACTCCCCACCCCCATAGTGCAGGAGGCTGACTCACACCCACCATGGCCACACCCACTCAGCAACCGGGCAGAGAAACCCTTGCTAAAATTCCCGGAGCCCATTCCTAGCAACATCTTTCTGTCTTGGAAAGAGAACTATTGAGGTCACATAAACATGTCACATGGTAAAGAAAATGTAGAAGAAATATTAGTCCTAGGACTTATGTCAGTCATAAAAATTCTGATATGCAAACTCACCACCTCTCATCTTTCTTTGCTGATGATGCAGAGAATCTGAACACAGTGATTTTTAGTAGTCATTCCACAGCCTCTTAACTACTCCTCTAGTTCTATTTTCCCATTTTCCTGCATTTTAAAAACTATTTCGTATAATTTATGATGTTACCATTATACCATTTGGATATGCGGTGCTTTACAGGTTCTTATGGAAACTGGTGTTAGTTCTTTGTAGATGTCTATTATAATATTGTCAAACCAAGAATATGGGAATCTGATTTTTAGACAAGTCCTAAAGAATGAGATAGTAATCTTCAATACAAAGTTCTCCTTCTCTCTTTTTTTTTAGACAATATAATATGGTGTTTAAGGCAGACGCTGTACCATCAATGTCATGTCTTATCCAAGTGTGTGAGTGTGTGCATGCATCCTCACTGCTATAACTGTGTGTAATTTTTCTCAGCAAGTTATCAATGTGTTATAGAAACAGCCAGGAATGCTTACATTATCCAATGTTCTATGCCGTCTGCTGCCTATTTTAGATACAGTGCTTATATTTTAAGTACACAAATGTTCTGCTAAATCAGTGGGCTTTTATAGATAAATCCACTGTAACACAAACAGCAGGCTAAACATTTGCATTTCAACCACTTCATAATCTGAAATTCTTTTCCACTGAAGGTCATTCTTTTGACATCTACATTTTATTGTTTCCTGGGCCGTGCTCATTCTTTTCCAAGCAATACTAACTGCAAATTCTGTGTCCACTTTTCAGCTTTTCCTTTAAATTCCATTTTTTCTCAATACATTTCCTTTCTCCTTTTCTGTCAAATTTCAGCTTACTGTTTTTGGGCAATACTGCTTGTTTTACTACCTGATGATGTTATAAAAATATGTTGAACAATTCTTGGTTATTGAAACAACAGACTTTTTCAGCCTTTCTAAGATAATAACTAGAGAAGCAGTGGCTCAGATGCTGAGCTTGTCAATCACAAAGGTCGGCAGTTCAGCAGTTCAAATTCCTAGTGCCACATAATGGAGTGAGCTTGTTACTTGTCCCAGGTTCTGCCAACCTAACAATGTGAAAGCATGTAAAAATGCAAGTAGAAAAATAAGGACCACTTTTGGTGGGAAGGTAACAGTGTTCCTTGTGCCTTTGGTGTTTAGTCATGTCGGCTACATGACCACAGAGATGTCTTTGGACAGTGTTGCCTCTACGGCTTTGAAACAGAGTTGAACGCTGCCCCCTAAAGTCAGGAACGTCTAGCACATATATGCAACGGGAACCTTTACTTTTACCTTAAGATAATAACTGGATTCACACATCACTCTAAGCATGCTGGATCTGTTTAATATTGTAGGCAATTCTTTATGGCCTGTTCAACAATACAATGTTAAATATAATATATGAAGCATATATAGAAGTTTTCTAGCTAGTAATCTTTCTTTTATCAGTAAAATAGACCAGGTTTTCATAATTTATCCACTGGGCTTCCAATTGTCTAATCACATTTTTAGTATGAGAATAAAACAAAAAATATTTTCTGTCACCTAATTTTCACACTCCGCTGAAATAGAATTCACACCTCAGCCATCCTACATGGCAATCATGAATGAATACCAGATTGGTGAAGATTTCTACAAGAAAAAAAGTGGAATATACTTAATTGGTATAGGAGTCCTATTTATAACAATTTTCCTTTCTAGTAGATATTTATATTGTACTAGCTGTTCCCAGCCATTCGTTGCTGGGGCCCAGTCTGGTTAAATGGTCAACCAATCTGTGTGTAGATCTACACCTGCACACACAAACACATACAAACAACCACAGTATAACCCCAAACCTTCCTACCTACTGAATTTCTCCCTCTCTCTACCTACCTACCTACACACTGTATTTCTCCCTCTCTCTCTCTATCCCTCTACCTACTGTATTTCTCCCTCTACCTACCTACCTACCTACCTACCTACCTACCTACCTACCTACCTACCTACCTACTGTATTTCTCCTTGAATCTTATGGACAGAGTATTTTATGTCATAAAGGATGACATAATACCTGTGGCCCACTGCTCTCTCTGTATCCATCTACCTATTTTTTACATTTCCGTTGTGCGTACCTGGCACAGGTATGACATCTACACAAACTATATATATAATTGGTGCCGTATTCGAAAGGAACGTTGTGTGAAAATTTTGAAGCAATTGGTGCAGTACTTTCAGAGATTAGCGGTTTTGAACAAACTCTTGTTACATTTTTATTTATATAAGAAGATAAAGAAGAAACAGAAAAATTATTTAAAAATCTGAATATTGATTGGTAGCTAATCACCCCAAATATATTTAACATTAGTTTCTATGGATCTTCTGCAGTGTAGTCAATCAAATCATTATTTCCATTATGCGTTGAAAATAATAATGTTGGAAACAGCTATTTAGGCCTTTGAGCCTTTGAGTCTAACTGCCTCCAATTAAAACATCCTTGAGAAATGCCTGTCTAGCCTCTACATTACTGCAGCCAGCACAAGGAGCCCATCAACATGTTAGTTAATTATATTCAAAGTCAAACTGCTCTAAATCAGAAGTCTTCTCTATAATTAGATTGGAATCCATAGTTAAATAATTTAAGATCTGAGAGCTAGTTTGGTCTAGTGGTTAGGGCACCAGGTTAGAAAATAGGAGACTGTGAGTTCCAGTCTTGCACAGGGGCGGGCTGCTATGGGTTCAGGAGAGCTATGGCCAGTTCGGAGAACCTCCAAATCCCATCCCTGGCTGCCCCCCCTTCCCCTCTGACACTGCCCTTCCCAGGAGTATATACGCATCCCATTTTGGATGCAATTTTGGGCCCATGTGGAGGCTTGGGGAGGGGGAAAACAGGCCTTCCGAAAGGCCTCTGGAGTTCAGGGAGGCAGTTTTCACCTTCCCAGAGGCTCGAGGCGAAAATGCCCCCAACCCCACTGTGATGCAGGAGACTGGCTAGGCCCCACCCACCATGGCCCACCATGGCCACACCCACCCAGCAACCCAGCAGAGAATGAAGCTTTGAAGCCCACCCCTGGTCCTGCTTATGGTATGAAAGCTGGCTGGGTGACTTTGAACCAGGCACACTCTCTCAACCTAACTTATTCACAGGATTGTAATTGTAAGGAAAGTTGGAGGAGGATGGAGTGTTAGGTATGTTTTTCACATTGAGTTGCTTATAAAAATAACAATTATTCTGCTTATGGTACTAAGAGTTCCAGTTAACTTTGTTTATTTAGATTATTTTAGTATTAATGTATAAGACCAAAGACCTTGAATTTTATAAGGCAACAGTGTTTTCATTTTTTACCCACTGTGTAATTTAATAAGCCAAATTGTACCAACACTCCCACTTCTTTTTGCAAAACTCAAGTCTTCATCTGAGGAATTTACTTCTAGGTGGTATTTATAACTCCCACTGGATTCAGCTTAAAACTTTTCTAATCAGACATACTATGATTCAGAATACTCATGAATTCAGCAGAATATTTTCAAACTATCATTGCCACACAGAAATGTGGCATTTGCTTTGCTAAATATTGTGTATGCAAGAATAGAAGTTTAATTGGCTAGAAATTATGGAAATTAAGTCCAGTACATCTACAAAGAATCAAGTTGGAGAAGACTGTAGCATATCACTTGCACTTGTTTGTGTCAAATAACTCAGTTACTTAAACTAGACAACTCTGGGAAATTGTGTATTCCATATTTACATGTTATAACCTTTAAAGGACACCCACCTAATATTTTTATGGAGAATATCACCTGATTATAATTTATAATATGTCATTTAGCCTGCAGTTATTATCATTAGCACAATGTAGAATACATCTACAGTTACATTCATTATAGCTTCCTTCTTTTGTTATCCCAATGTTCCAACAAAGATATTTTAGCCACCGTGTAATAAGTATGCAGACATCCTTGTATCTTTCTCTTCTAATGGAGTTGAAGCATTCATCCATGGATAGACATTGGGAAATCAAACAAAGAACTAGTCATTAGCTCTGAACCTGGGGAAGCAACAGCACTAGCCTTGCCTTTGATCTCTGGGAAGGAAAATATCTCAACAGAGCAGTTAAAGGACAAGACGAGCACATTATTCCAACACTATTTTATAGATCAGGTATAAGTAGGTACTTATACTTGTAGATTAAGTATGAGTAAGTATAAGTAGGTATTTAAAGATTACATACCTTAAAACAGTTTAGATGGTAGTTGTATAATTAAAGACAGCAATATCACATTTTTATTATGATTACAATGATACTATCAGCTTCCTTAACTAATATCTTGGTCTATAAAAATAAGACTACTTCAATCATTTGCTAAAATACATTGTTGTGAGAAACCATGCATTCCAATGACAGATAGATATAATTCACACACACACACACACACACACACACACACAGAGATACATACATATATACACATGGAAAGAGAAAAAGAGAAAGGGAGGGAGGGAGAGAGAGACAGATGGAAACTTTTTTATGAATGTTTTCATATACCGGTATGTACTATTAACACTCTTGAAAATCCACTTTATTTCATCATTAATATCTGATAATAATCATGTTCCCTAAAATATTTTTATCTATCTATCTATCTATCTATCTATCTATCTATCTATCTATCTATCTATCTATCTATCTATCTATCTATCTATCTATCCATCCATCCATCCATCCATCCATCCATCCATCCATCCATCCATCCATCCATCCATCCATCCATCCATCCACTTACTTACTAGCTAGCATTAGATTTTTATGTATTAGATAATCATGTGCTTGAAAATAAATATATGGCCATAAACCATTTTTCCCCAATTCTGTTCTTGTCTAAATAGAACAGGTTGGAATTTAGAAATCAGAGCAAATAAATCCTTTAAGGATTTGTTGACACTTCTGTCTTGCCCTCAAGTCAAGAATCCATCATCCAATGACAGCAAAGTGGAAAACATGATTCCTTGGATGAAATTGATAGAGACTTTCTAGGAATTTGCAATCAATCAATTTAACACAGATCAGATTACCTATTCAATTAACTAAATCCATACACCCCTCCCTGCGAAATGAATCATACTACAACATTTTATATCATCTGATTTCTTTTTTTGTTTGAAAACAACCAGAAAGATTTCTCAGGTTGGATTGATGAAAGAGTTCAACCCTAGATTCCTTTCCACTGAGTTACTGTGTGGAGTGCAGTGTAAAATTTATTTGGGCCAATAATTAATTTAAATGTGGGTATACGGAATACAGAATAATAGAGTTGGAAGGGACATTGGAGGCCTTCCAGTCCAATCTGCTTAAGCAGGAAGCCCTAAACAATTTTAGACAAACAGTTGCCCTGTCCCTTGCTAAAAGCCTCCAGTGTTGGAGCACCCACAACTGCTGAAGGCAAACTGTTCCATGATGAATCATAAATCATAAAAATGGATGTGAAAGTAATCCGAGTGTTATTTCTTTCTTTTCTTTTTTTAAACCCTGCTCTATTGAGATAGTTGCACAGTCCATCTGGACAAATCCATTTGTGGAACTTCTAAGCTTATCATAATTTATTGCAGTGCATTACCCAAAAATTCTGTGGCCGTTTCTCTCCCCCCCCCTCCCCCCGCCAATCTCTTCATCACTCTATTGCCCCAACTGCTTGCACTTTTTGATCTATAAAAGTCTCTTGGGAGAAGTTCTTTCTTTTGATGTCTTCTCTGGGATTTAACTGAAGTGCAGGGAGCCAGAGAGGCTTCAGTACAATGGAGAAATAACTGGACAGTGAAAGACAGGAAAGTCACTAGTAGTTTCTTCACCTGTTGTTTATCCCCCACCCATGAATATTTCATAAATGTCTTCTCCTAACAAACAAACAAGCAAACAAACCAATACACATCTTTTTTTTTAAAAAAAAAATATGGTTAACTTGAGTGAAAAGGTTGTAAAAAAAATAAACTTTTGAAAGGGGCTGGAAGTTATTTATGTATTTATTTACTCAAATTATTTGGTCACCCAACTTAGCTCTCTTTTTAATTTATCATGAAAACAAGACAATGCTCTCTGCTTGGAATGATTTGTTAATGTTACGTTGGACATTAAGTGTATGTTTTCTGTAACCATCTGTCTATTTAATAGATGTTATTTTTTTTGAAAATATTTATTTTAGATTAAAAGAGACAGAAAAATAATGAATAGCAAAGTACATATGCAAGCCTTTAATTTGTTTTTGGTACAATAAGGAGGGCTCATGACCATGTTACCAAAATATTTTTGCTTGATATATATTATTATTGTTATACACGTATTGTATAATATTTCATTTTGTCTGATTGTGTTTCATCTTTACTGTAAGCTTCTTTGAGGGCTAACGTGTTAATTTCATTATGGAATTAAACTAATTGCTCCTGCTTGCCATCTAAAGCTCCATAAATGCTATGAAAATGCCATCTATTTTTTCAGCAATAATTTGATCAATGAAATTAGTTTTGAATGTTTCTTGGAATTCTTTGTGAACGAATGTTACAAAAAGTGGGGAAAACATCTAAAAGGTTATAGAAAGTTGTAGCCAGCTACATGTTTTACCATTAAAGCATAGATACCAGAGTAACTACTAGCTATTTTATTTTTTTAGCTATGCTTTCCAGTTGCTGTTTCTTTACACGATAGCCTTTCCCAGCCTCTGTCAATTCCTTCCATGCATTTCAATCACTTTTATTGGCAGCTTATTCATCATTTTATGTTGCAAAATGCATTCCAATCATCACTAAATATATTCAGCATTATTTGTGCTCGTTGCACAACTGAATTGCACCATAAGGATACATTCACCTTATGCAACGCAAACTCTGTTGGAAATGATGCCAAGCACATTACTGATAGAAGAGGACATCTCAGTGGAGAAGGGAAAAAATGAACAATACAGAATCATCCATATGTCTCTTCTTCAAAGCTGTAATAGATGAATGGCTATAAGGTACGATAAATCACTTGAGGCAATTATAGACATCTTGTGTTCTTTCTCGCTGTTTATTTTATTGTTCTTTCATTTTACTTCTGTTCTGTTTATACTCCTTTCATTTTCTTCCTTTTTTTGTTATTGTAAGCTGCCTAGAATAGCCTCATAGCAATATAGTTGGATAAATAGACAATGAAATGATGACATAATAATGAAATAATGGTGATCATAACCATCGGCTAGAACAGGGCCTAGCAATCTGCAAGGTAGCTCCAGATCCTTCCTTTTTGTAGATCTCAAACCAAAAATATTGCTGCAATTTCCACATTATAGAATTGGAAACAACCTCTAACTGCAATATAAATTCTAACAAATATGGATTAACCTACTTTAGAAATGAAATAAAATGGGATGAGGCAGAGAGAATTAGAAAATCACAAATCCAGCCTAGCTGTACATCTCTTTACTCAGCCTTCCAGAACATTGGTCAGTTCAGTTCCTGGGCCTGAAAAAGTTGCCAGATGTACAGTACTACATACAATTCATACAAGTTCTTATTCTATGAAGAAATAGAAAACTTTAATAGGCATTTTACAAGACTTCATTGAAGAAGAAGAGAATCTTATTGTTTAGGAGTTCAAATCTGATTTCTCCATGTTTCAATTGAAAAAAAATATTGAGGTGCATAATACCTTTAAGTTCCTCCTTTACCATTTCCCAAACATGGTTTACTCGACTATTGCATATGTGTGTGTGTGTGTGTCAGTGGTGGGTTTCAAATTTTTTTAGAACCTGCTCTGTAGGTGTGGTGTATTTTGTGGGCGTGGCTTGGCAGTCATGTGACAGGGTGGGAGTGGCCACCTTTTAAAATGTGGCGAAACTCATTTAACAACGCTCTTGCTTAGCAACCAAAATTTTGGACTCAATTGTGATGATAAATTCTTTCTTTCTTTCTTTCTTTCTTTCTTTCTTTCTTTCTTTCTTTCTTTCTTTCTTTCTTTCTTTCTTTCTTTCTTTCTTTCTTTCTTTCTTTCTTCCTTCCTCCCTTCCCTTCCCTTCCCTTCCCTTCCTATCCTTTCTTCCTTCCTTTCCTTTCCTTTCCTTTCCTTCCCATTGGGTCACTGGCAGCAGCGGGCCAGATTTACTTCCAGGTACGCCGGTGGAACCCCCTCTCACCGGTTCTCTAAATTTCACCAACCGGCTCTCGCGAGTAGGTGCGAGCCTGCAGAAACCCACCACTGGGGTGTGTGTGTGTGTGTGTGTGTGTGTGTGTGCGTCTTCAAAAATTGTTGTTGACTCCTGGCAACTGCCTGAACAAGTCCCTGCAGGTTTCTTGGCAAGATTTTTCAGATGTGATTTGCCATTGCCTTGTTTGTAGGGTTGAGAGGGAATGACTGGTCCAAGGTCTTCCAGGTGGCTTTGTGCCTAAGGCAGATTAGAACTAGAGGGCAGCAAAGAGATTCGTAACATATTAAAATAAAAAATTCATATGTAATGTAGATATGGAACACACTTCTTTGCACACATAAAAAGTATGAATGTATATGGAGTTTGGTTTCACTCAATATATTGTTTTTTCAAGATAACCTGATTATGTTCATTTATTTATTTCTGGTTTTTTAAAAATTTGTAATATTAATACATTTCTGTGTGCACATGCACACACACACACATGCACACAAACACACACACCTTTTTATAATGAATTCAAAAAATTCATCACATTTTAAAAATGGCATAAAAATTTAATCTGGTTTCCTTTCTGACTTAGCTTAAAATGCAAGATGAATACATTTGTCTTCCATCAATTATAAAGATACTTTCATAGCCACAAAAAAACTGTTGTTACCACGCTCCCACCAAGGAACCTGGATTCAGCACAATATCATAAAACATTCCTAGATATACAACCTTAGTGCCAGCTTCCAAATCTTTAAAGTCATCGTAATATCACCATGAAATACAGGGGGAGATAGGTATTTTCATCCAGAGGCAAAAGAGAGATAGAGAAAAATGGGAGGGGATCACTTGAAAACAACAGTTACATTAAACCATGTTTATAGTTCAACATATTAAGAAATAATTTCTTAACATTAAAATATTTAACAAATATACAGTATATTTTGGGCAAAGTGAATGAACATGGAATACAACCATTTGGTTGTTAGAACCACATTTGATTGTTTCAATTTATACTTAAATTACCTTAATACTTCAGGAAAAGCCAATCTTTTTCTGTTCATGAAGTCTGGCAAGTACCAAGTCTTGGTCACTGTTTAAAAGGAAATAAATGAAAGTCAGAAAACTTTACATAAAACATTTCCAGAAGTGGATTTCTGGAAGTAGGTATTGGTTTGTTGTGGAAATGAAGTACATTGATAGAGCAAAGTAAAAGAAAAAAAGCTATGGACAGTTCACATAATTATATGATTAGTAGTTCATCTATCCATAAGCTTGCCTTGACAGACTCTGTGTCACATGATATTACATGCAAGCAAATTGTAATAGCTATAGTTATCACATGACTTATATAGTTCGGTAAATTTTTTGCCTGTGATATATTTCTCTTACTTACTATTGTGATTTATTTCAAAGCATATGCCTCTCTGGTTTACACTCAGGTGCAGCAGAAATAAGTACACCACTGAAGGATCAGGTTAGGGATAGATAATCACAGAAAATATTTATGTAGTTACTAGGAGTTGAAAGTTACACAGTGACACATAACCAACTAATCAACAAATAAATCAATCTGAAAGTTCTTAGATTGATGCACCATGCATTCCACTGAATATTAAGGTAACTATGAGGTAACTCAGTGCTATTGATATAATAGAACAATATTTGCAAATCTACAGATTTACAGTCAGGCTTCAGATATACCTAGGAGAAATGATGGGAACAAGAAATAGTATCAAATGTCTCCTTAAGGTCTTCATTCTATTTTAGTACTAAATTTGTGTCTGGGCTATGCCATGTCAGAGAGCAATTAAAAACAAGATTATAGATATTAAGCTTTTGTTTAAAGAGAGTATATTGCTTGCTTGCTTGCAACTCCAATTATCTGTGGCTCAAGCAGAACCAGTTCATACTTAGACAAGACATCATTAGGACATTCGGGGTTGTCAGCCAGATCAGGATGTAGAAAAAAAAAGCCAAGAAATTAGGAATAGCTAATAACTTTCCAGTCGATGCTAAGAAATGTGTGAGGTTGTATTCTTGAGTTCACTAGGCAACAAACTCAACTCAAAGACTTCTTTATTTTAATGTAGTTATGAGGACTATATTGGGATTGTGCAGATTTTCCAGGACTACTTCATCTTAACAAAGAGTTAAGAAACAAACCCTCCCATCCAGAAAGTTGCTTTGGGAAATAACACAAATCTTCCCATGCTTCTAAGGAGCTATCCTGAATTAAAGGAGGGGGGGCGTTAATTAAAGAAATTAAATCATGGTGTTGTAGCACAAGATCCATCTCTTACACATTGTATGCAACATTTCAATGCAATTATGAAAGGAAAAAGATTATATTGTGACTACAGTACATTTGGACATCAGGAATGGATGTGAATGATACAAAGGTAATCTTCAAAGGTAAATCCAAGCCAGGTTGTGCAGGCCTCTGTCTTACAGTATTAAAAACAACCCCATAAAAATATCTACAGAGTATTTTTCATAAGCATAAGACTCATATTTAGCTCCTTGGGTGAGAACCAAGCCTAAGAAAGCCATAAAGGTTTTCTACAATCTTCTCTAACTTTGCAGTTGGTATAATTTGCCAGTACCACTTTATACATTCTTCTAAACACCTTGAGTTATGAAATAGTAAGCTAAAAGTTTTAATACTTACAAATCAAAGAAAATTAAGCAAGTTGTGGGCAATGGGCTAAAATAGAGAATCTACAATCTACTTATCTTTTGAAAGTCTATTAGTAAATACATTTTTAAATGGAAGGATATTCTTTAGTCTAAAAGACTCTGTCCAAATAAACATGTTACAGACTGTGAGAGTTGCTTGCAATATGGTCACTTATGTCAGGGGTCTCCAACCTTTGCAACTTTAAGTCTGAAGGACTTCAGCTCCCAGAATTCAGACTTAAAGTTGCAAAGGTTGGAGACCCCTGACTTACGTAGCTTAACTTACATTAGTCCAACTCTGCCATAAGACTCGCTGTTGCATATTTTTCATTAGATCCATACCTCCCGGATCACATTGAATATTATTCTATAGGGTTAGTGATTATCTAATTATATCTACAGACATACACTTCTTTCCAGTGGATATTGGAAGATTCCTCGCTAGTTTATGGAGTCAGTTAGGTTAATGAGAAAGTTTAATGCCTCAGTGAATTTGAAGTGAAAGAGTTTATGTGAAAGTAAATATAAGATTCTTGAAGCAATAGAAACTAAGCTAAATTTAGCTGCCATTTGACACCTTCTGTGCAGAAATGGAAAAACTTTACAATGCTAATCCCAGTTATCTATTTCAGTTATTTATAAGGAAAGCACCTTGACTAAATAAAGGTAGTGATAGTGGAAAGTAGATTCAGAATTAATAAAAGAGTGACCACCCTCTTCTAGGACCTCTAATTATGGCTAGAGCTCCTTTGATATTTAATATTATGTATTTAAAGAAAACCAGGTAAAGCTCAGCTCTTTATCTCTCTATTTGACATTGATTTGGGATCTGTAGTTGTGAAGTCATCATACATACATTATAAATACCATATCATAATCTCCCCAGACCATAAGAAGAAAGGCAAGTACCTGAATAGGCCTAATGATATTATCACATTCATTATATATCTCAGATGGCTGGTGACAAAAAGGATGTGGATAAATTCAACATGCGACATCATACCATCTGTGTTGCCTGACTAATTGCAATGGCTTTAGGATAGAGAAAGAAGTCCTGGACATGTTTGCCAAAACTCCAAAGATATATTTCAATTTTAAGGGGGGGAAATAGTTCTCCCGAGTCCAGCAGCTTCTTAATTCACAGTACTTTTTATCCAAATATTCAAACAGGCAAACTTTCAGGAATAAACATTTTCACATAGACCTATCCCAGTTATCCTTCACTGGGATACAGGTTGGGTGCAAAAGTCAAGAAAAACAGACAGATTTTGCCTGGGATATCAGGATCGCCACTCAAATAATGGTAGCAGAGGAACTTCCTCCCAATTTCCATTCCACAACTGAATTGTGGAAGACTGAAGGAGAGGTGTTTGGAAGATATGAGTAGAAGGATTGGTCTGAAAAGAGAGCTTGAAGATTTAGCTCAAGGAGATCCTCCAGAATGGCAGGTTAGGGATCTCTATTTATTGCAAGGGAAGTGAAGGATTTATCAGCTATAGGTGCTTCATAAAATACAGGTTAATAGAAATCGTCTTGTTGTAAGAGCTAAGGGAATACTTTAAAGAAGTTAATGTTAAAAGAATCTTTATAACCCATGTTAAGTTATGTAGTGGTTAATTTAATTCTTGGTATAAATGCTAAGGGACGTGGTGGCTCTGTGGCTAAGACGCTGAGCTTGACGATCAGAAAGGTCAGCAGATCAGCAGTTTGAATCCCTGAGAATCCCTGATCATGTAACGGAGTGAGCTCCTGTTACTTGTCCCAGCTTCTTCCAATCCAACAGTTCGAAAGCATGTAAAAATGCAAGTAGAAAAATAGGGACCACCTTTGGTGGAAAGGTAACAGTGTTCCGTGCGCCTTCAGCATTTAGTCAAGCTGGGCAAATGATCATGGACAGTGCTGAAACAGAGATGAGTGCCACTCCCTAGAGTCAGGAACAACTAGCAGATATGTGTGAGGGAAACCTTTACCTTTTATAAATGCTAAAGTAAACTTATAGCTCCCTGACATTCTACCCAGTCACATTACCTCATACATATGTCACAAAGAAATAGAGGGGAGGAATTCAAAGCAAACAGACAATGAAGGTATAGAACAGCATGTTCAATTCTATGTTCTTCATTCTTGCTATATTTTCGAGTTGGAATTTTAAACTGCTGCAAACAAGCCATTCCTGTTTATTATGAATGTTAAGCTTTGCTAGGATCCTGTAGCCGTCTTCAGTGGTGTTATTCAGCCAGTTCTTACCAGTTCAGGAAAACCAGTAGTGGCGGCTGCTGGAGTTTCTGCCCGCCCCCGCCCTAATGTAATGTGCGACCTTTTGTGCATGCTCACATTTGCAAACTGGTAGTGAAGGTAAATGAATCTCGCCACTGTCCCTCTTAGTATATCCAGAAATATTCCACAGTATCTTAGTAGACTCAGAACAAGCCCTAAACTGCAGGGTGTTTCCACTTTTCCTTTTGCACACAGAGTATTGTGTATTGCATGAGTTCACAGACTTTTTCAGAAAAGTATATTGTACTTGGTCCTTTAGAAGTCAACATGTTGTAGCTGATATTTCAGGAATTAAAAAGATCAAACATATGAAAACAATGACAACAATTTAAACTTTTTGTGCTGTGCCACTTATGAAAAGGGGTCAAAAATAAACAAATAAACATTGTAATTATGTTCCTGAGTTTTTAAAATAGTTTCTATAATGTTAAATTAGTTCTGAACTTAATTCAGAGTACTGAAAGTACTGGCCAAATTCTTAAGGATCACTTGCTTCCAAATGAATTTACCTTTTCAAGTATGCTATTATGGTGACATTAGGTATTTCTTTGTGTTGACATTCTACATGTATCTATGGAACATCATCCTTACTGAAATTCATCTATTTCTATACATGTTTTTCTTCAGAGAATCTTGGAATGACTGATTAGCATTTATTTGATACTCTTTTTAAATATTTCTACCACACCAGATTTGGGAGGGTTTTTCCCCTCAACTTCAAATAACAAAATATAATATGTCATAGAGTCTGTCGCAACATGTTACCTAATTCTTATAGCATGTACCAGATTTATTCCACCTCTAGAAGTAGAAACCATCCTGAATTATAAATTTCTAGAAACTTATATAACTTTCAATGTATGTAATTGTTTTATTAGCTCTTTTTAAACAAGATCAATGCATTGAATAGTAAATAAGTCTGTACTTGTAATAGCTGGGTGACTTTGGGGCAGTGACTCTCTGTCAGGCCAACTCCTCACACACATTTCTTGTGAGGAAAATAGGAGGAATGGTATGTACAGGTTTGCCAGTTTGAGTTATTTATACAAAAGGGAATAAAGGTAGGATATAAATGAATAAAATTACATTAAGATGCATAATGTTCTCCTTTTCAAAATTTTGCTTCAGCTTGTAAATATTTTTGTTTGTTTTTGAGATTCCATTAAGTGTAAGCAAGTACCTAAAATGGTATCTTACCTCACACCCGTATACACACCCAACATTGATGTGCTATTATAGCTCCACATAGCAGCCATAACACACTCCAGACAACGTATTTTGAGAAGATTATAGTGCTCTTCTCAGGTAGTTAAAATCACTCAGCCTTTTGACCTTGTGTCCCCTAACAATCCCGAAGGCATAATCACCTGGAATGCACCACTTGTCATGTGTGTCTTTTTACTGAAATAAAAAGCAGCCATCCAGCAACCTGATCCACAGCATCAGGTTCATTTGGAGAATATTAGGATGGGGAAACAGCATGAGTTAATAAGATACACTGTTAATTAATGTATTGTCTCTCAAGAGAGATAGGACACGTAAATAACATTAAGAATGATTAAGTGGCATAAGAGGAGAGAGAAGTGAATCAGGTTGGACTACAAGGCATTTCTCAGGTCATTGGCTTAAATATGGATATTTCATGGTAGGATAACGCTTACATAAGAAAAGTAAATCTATGAATGTTAGCTATCCATAGGCACCCAAGCTGAACATCAGAGCCAATAGCATACTGGTTTGCCTTTGCTAAATAAAACTACGAAGCAGCTAAATGTTCCATCTCTTCCTGATCTGCCCATACATTGATAATATATTTTACTTACTTTACTTTACTTTTATTTGATTTCTATACCGCCCTTCTCCCTTTCGGGACTCAGGGCGGTGTACAGCCAGAATAAAAATGATGATACAGAGTTTAAAAACAGTATTAAAAAGAAATATTAAATAATTGGCCAATATTTAAAAATCCCAAACTAAAATCACTATTAAAAAATCCCTTTAAAATTATGATAGCCCAGCAGTGCAAAATAAGTGCGTCTTCAGGGCCCGACGGAAGAGGTGTAGGTCCGAGATTGTCCTTAGTCCAGGGGGTAGGTCATTCCAGAGGGAGGGAGCTGCCACAGAGAAGGCTCTCCCCCTGAGGGTCGCCAGCCGACATTGTTTAGCCGACGGCACCCTGAGGAGGCCCTCTCTGTGGGAGCGAACTGGATGGTGGGAGGTATTTGGTAGCAGGAGGCGGTCTTGCAGGTAACCAGGTCCCTTGCCATGTACCACTTTAAAGGTGGTTACTAGTAGCTTGAAGCGCACCCAGAAAGCCACAGGCAGCCAGTGCAGCTTGCGCAGGAGAGGTGTCACATGGAAGCATCTAGAAGCTCCCAGAATACCCCGCGTGGCCCCATTCTGAACTAACTGGAGCCTCTGGGTGCACCTCAAGGGAAGCATGAAAAAAGATAGATTATAGTTCATGATAAAACAAATGGTGGGTGTCTTTCCGTGTAGATTGTTCAGCATTGCTGAGAATCTTCAGCTTTGCAATCTAGCATCAGTTTGAGGAAGATTGTTCTGGGATGTTTATAATTGATTGACTGCCATGGAAGTCTGTAATGAAAGGCTCCACAGTAATGTTGTCACAGGTTTAGGGTGATGTATGTAGTGGTTATTTTGCTGGAGTAGGAGACCAAGTTCTAATCCTAACATGGACACAGAAGTTTATTGTGAGATCTTCGGAAAGTCACGCTGCCTCTTAACTCACGCCAGCACCAGGTTCTGCAACAAGCCGATTAATAAACAAAAGCCCACGTTGCTGCGTTTATTTTTTTTATATTGAAAAAGTTTTATTGGTTTTACATTTTTTAACAGGGTAGGGTAATGGTTACAAAGAAATTTTGAGAGCATTCACGTCAGAGTCGTCGGACCTTCCGAGACCTCAAAATACACATTAAAAAAGTTAACATAGAAAACATTTTCCATACCACTACAAGATGAAAGCAAGTACATTTGCCTAAATTCTCCCTTCCATGCTGTCAGACATTTACAAAAAGTCCGGATAGAAATATTATGCAAAATTGTTCAAGAAAAATCAAGGCAAAGTTATTTTTTTGATCTAAGTCTTTTGGCTATTGTGTCTTCTTTCTCTCCTCCCTGGCCCCCCGCGGGCGGGGCCGTGGCCCCCTCCGTCCCCCCTGGATCTTCCCCCAGGGCAGAGGAATGTTTTTTAAGAAAGGCTTCCGCCTCAGCAACTGTTTTAATCCTCACTCTTCCTCCTTCCCAGAACACCAGCATCCCTTCAGGTGTCATCCACTTGAACCAAATCCCGTGATCAAACAAGGTTTTAGACAAGAAGGAAAATTTCCTTCTTGAATCTCTAATTTTTCTAGGGATCTGCTTCAAGATAGTGACCGTTTCTCGTTGATAAGTTAAAGGTTTCTCTCTCTGCGCTTTCAGGATTTCCTCTCTGGTTGACCTTCTAACAAATTTCACATGCATCTCTCTAGGCACTTCATTTATCCTGGCATATGCTGAGTTAATTCTGTAGGCTAGGTCAATGTCCCCCCTGATCTCATCCTTAGGTTTTTGTAAATAGTCTGCTAAAATTGTGCTCATAAGATCAGGGAGGTATTCACCAGATTCCTCAGAAACATTTTGAAATCTCAAAAAGTATGTCATTCTTTCCATATCCATCCTAGACACATGCCCATTTATTTCCACAACCTCATTAGTAACATTTTTAATTTCCCCCTTAGCCCCCTCCAACCCCCCTTCCAGTTCTTTATTCTTCTGTGTGTTATCCAGCACTTGTCTTCTTGTATCCAACAACTCCTTCTTGAAGATAATATTTTCAGCCCTCTGGGCCTTTATTTCTGATATCAAAGTTAGCATAGAGGTTTCAAGAGAAGCCATCCTTTGTTCCAAATTTACAAGTGCTGCTTCTTGTGCCATGGTTAAAAGTTAGAGTCACTGCCACCAAGATGGCGTTTTCCGGGTGGGGCTGGTGGGGCAAACCAGGAGCTCAGTTCAGTTCAGGGCTGTGAAGTTGCAAACAATTCAGAAACCAAAAGAGACACAGTTTCCCAGGTCAGCAAATAGTAATAACGAAGGTATTCCAGAGAAGAAGTCACAAATCCATCAAAAGAATTTTTTTTTTAAAAATCCAGAGAGAGTCCTGTTTTCAAAGAGACGCTGGAAATTTTCCTTAGTTGAAATAGTCAGGCAGGGACAAAGAGAAGCCACTTCCACCGCCCATCTCAGAGCCAGAGGGAGAGAGTAGCAAAAAAAGGAATTTTTTTTACTCAGCCAGACCTAGAAACAATGTTGCAAAGAATCGCATTCCACTTTCCCTTGTTAAAGACCGTCCGGAGTGAAAGTTTCCGCTTTCTCTTTGCAGAGAAGCCATTTTAACGTGCCGCTTAAATCCGAGGGGTTTTTTAAAAAAAATAAACACCCCCCTCCCAGTCCGTTCAGCCTGGCTGGCAGCAGAAAAAAAAGTTTTTTAAAAACTCACTCTCTCCTCGCAGCTGAAGCCTCGGGAGTCCTTCGACTGAGCCGATCAGCCCTCCTCATTGTTGTGAATGGCGCCGTCTTCCTTAGGCGAAGAGAAAACCCCCCGCTAGCATGTTCTCCCTCACCTGAGCCGCGCCGGGAGCCACTTCCTCCACCGCCGTGGGGGGGGCGCCCCCCGACGAGCCGGCCCTACGGGAGACCCTCAAACAAGAGGAGTCTCGCCCCCGTTGGGGGGCAGAAGAAACAAAGCGGCGAGCGAGCGCTAGGCTCGCCCGTCACCGCAGGAGCCGGAACCGGAACACGTTGCTGCGTTTATTGATAGCTTTGCTGTAAGGACTACACAACTGCAATGCAAAAAGAAACGGACCTTGCAACTATGAAGGAAAAACACTAAGGAAAAAAACTCTACTTGCATGTCATCTTTATCCCAAGGATCATTATTGAAATCTCTATTACTTCTTAGAGATTAGTAAAAAAAAAAAATCACCTTGTCCAGATGGAATTATCTCACAGAAATACTCATTTCCTATTTTTGTATGAACCTCAGATATGCACAAGGGACACATACCATATTTTTTGGAGTATAAGGTGCTTTTTCCCCTCAAAAAAGAGGCTGAAAATCTGGGTGCATCTTATACACAGGATACAGCATTTTTTGCCTCCTGAAACCCTTCCCCCTTTACCAAAATTGCCATGCATAGCCTTTAGGAGGCTTCCAGAGTGTTCCTGGGGGCTGGGGAGGGGAGAAATGAGCGGAAAATGGCCTGTTTTTTGCTCAATTTTGCCGCCTCCAGCCCCCAGGTGCACTCTATAAGCCTCCAACGGGCCCATTTTTTGTTTAAAAAAGGGCATTCATAGCCTTTACTATGCATGCCCTTTTTTAAACAAAAAATGGGCCCGTTTTCACAAAAAACGTGGCATTTTTGGGAGGTCTGCAGAGTGCAAAAACTTTGTTTTTTAATTTGCCTCTTCAAAATCTTGGTGCATCTTATACTCCGGTTGCATGTTATACTCTGAAATATATGGTAATTATGATATTTTTTTAAAAAAGATAATAAATACATTTTAATTTGTCAGTCTTCTTTTTCATCCATCTCTGCAAACACAGGTCTTAGAAATATTTCTTTAGACTATTATTCTCTGCTTTTTAAAATGAGATTCTCAGAATTCTCAAAGGTTCTTTGAGGCCATTTAATATGTCTTTGGCAGTTGTAAGTACACCATTAACTTTTTAGAAGCCTATAATATAACATTAAAATAGCATATCCTATTGCACATTATCAGGCTTTGGCATGCTGGAAGCCCATTGTTTATTTATTATCCAAGCCATTATCTCACACCACGACACCTTTTACATTTGCTCAAAAGTCGTATTTTAGGAGCTGCTTTTACTTATATGATCACTTAAAGTAACAAATAACCTTTCCATTCATAAGGGAATAATAAGGACAGGAAATATTACTGAAAAAAATGTGTTTTATGTTACAATTTATTTATTTATTTAGGGCCTTTGAGTCAGTGTTGACTCCTGGTAACTGCCTGGACATGTTTATGAAATTTTCTTGGCTAGATTCAGAGTGGCTGAACCAAGATTATCCAGACGGCTTGATAACTAAGGTGTAAATAAAACTCGAGACCTTAACTTTGACCTATTTGTTCCATTAAGCTGCCTATGTTCATTCTAAAAAGTGAAGTGACTTTGGAAAAGAGTGTTACATGTAGTCCTCGACCTAAAACCACAATTGAACCCAAAATTTATGTTGTTAAGTGAGACATTTGTTAAGTGAGTTTTGTCCATTTTATGACTTTTCTTGTAGTTGATAAATTAGTAAGCCAGTTGTTAAATGAATCTGGCTTCTCCATTCGCTTGGCTTGTGAGAAGGTCGCAAAAGATGATCCCATGACCTTGGGACACAGCAACAGTCATAAATATGAACCAGTTGCCAAGCATCTGAATTTTGATCACATGATCATAGGGATGCTACAAAGGTTGCAAGTGTGAGAAACGGTCATAAGTCAAGTATTTCAATGCCACTATAACTTTGAACAGTCACTGAATAAACTGTTGTAAGTTGAGGACTACTTGTACATGTTTTTGTGAAGGCTGATTATGAATTTTGAATAATTTTGATTTCATGGGAAAAATTGTTGATCAATCCATATTAATCAGTTTACAACATTTCATCCTATGGCCTCACTAGCACAATTCTATACTGATTTTCTGAACTGAAATAGAATGGAATTACTTCCATTTGTGTTTGGCATCTTGATATCTATTGGAGTAATTCCATTTCAGTTCCATTTAAACGCATGTGCATCCAGTCCCTACCAAGGTGTTAGTTACCATCTTTAAAGCGCTCCATGGCACGGGACCTAGCTATCTGCGGGATCGCATTCTGCCTCATACATCCCTGCGACCGATTCGCTCCCACAGAGAGGGACTTCTCCGGGTGCCGTCCACTAGGCTGTGCCAGCGGGCGACGTCCAGGGGAAGGGCCTTCTCTGTGGCGGGCCCGACCCTCTGGAACGACCTTCCCCCTGAAATCAGAACGACCACTGACCTTCGCTCCTTCCGACAGCTTTTAAAAACTCATTTCTTCCGTTTGGCTGGCCTAGGGTAATTTTAATTAGTTATAGTGTTAAGGGGTTTTAGGGACAGTTTTTAGTTTTATAGATGTTTTTAGCGCAGGATATGTTTAATTGTGATTTTAAATTTTGCACTCTGTTTGTGTTTATTGTTTTTTAATTCTCCTGTGCCCCGCCTCGAGTCCCTCTGGGGAGAGAGAGCGGGTTATAAATAAAAAAATTATTATTTTTATTATTATTATTTCCTAGAGAGGAAAAGGGGGGAACATTCCCCACACGGACCTGTCATCCACACGGAACAGCATTGCAGAGGCCACTCCCGCAAACCTTAGCTACTGCGCCCTTCTCTTAATGGCAGCTGCAAAAAGAGCAGCAGGCCCAGTGATGCTAGGGCTGGCAAGAGTGTGCCAGAAGCAGAGATACAACTTCTGGCCCTCTCTAGATCAGCTGATCTGTGGGGCGAGGTTAAGGGACCTCCTGCACTTCAAAAACAATAAGACTTCCCCAAAAATAAGGCCATGCAGTTATTTCGGGGGGTCAAAAGAAAATAAGACGCTGTCTTATTTTCAGGGAATCACAGGTAATATTCTGTTCAATTGAGTTGTAGGCATATTAAAATATGCTATATTTTAAAATATACTACATATTGAGGTCTTGATTACTTCCTGGTAAACAACGACCAAAGGAATTAAGCCATAAGATCGCATATGTTAACACCACAAATATAATTACATAGCTTGAATTAACTAGCCATTGGTTTCTATATTCTACCACCAGCATTTCAAAACAAGGGTCCTAATACTAAAAAATGCAAAGAAAGAAAAAGAATAAAACAGTGTAGTTTCTGAACATACCACAAAGAAAATTAATGAAAGCACTAGTCATAGAGTTGTTCAACAAAAGATCATTGATCCCTTTACTTTATAGCTAAGGTCACCAACCCTTAAACTACAACAACTTTTCCTTTATATCCGAGCTTTCCTTTCTGCATATCACCGCAATCTGTACTGTTTGAAAGAATCTGACCTACTATGAAGATGTTCAGGGGCTGCATGGAGGAAAAGAGGAAGAGACAGATAAAAAAGAAGAGACAGATCCTTCTGTTCCAACAGTTTTCAATTTCAGTTTTCAAGTCATGGGAAAGCATCAATGCAGTGTAAAAGTTAGAACTGTGCACTGTGACTGGGAGATCTAAATTTAAATTTCCATTCAGCTGTGTAATTTATGTGGTATATTGGGTACTTCAATCTGTTTTTCTCCACTCTAATCTACTCAACAAGGTGAATATAATGACAGCATAGGGAAAATGTTTTATACAGCATCGTGAACTCCTAAAGAAAATGCAAGGAACAAAATGGGTTTTTAACTTTATGTTCAAGTCAGTAATATTTTAGATTACTGAAATCAGACTGGATTATAATAATAATAATAATAATAATAATAATAATAATTTTAATATTTCTAAACCGCACCCTCTCCCCACAGGGACTCGGGGCGGTGCACAGGCACAGTAAAACAATAAATACATATAAACATTTCATTAAAAATAAATTAAATCTAAACCTGCGCTAAAATTCCCATTAAAACTAAGCAATATTATAACACCCCAATAAAACCCCAAAGACAGAGAGACTATCCTAGGCCGGCCAGACAGAAGAAATGAGTTTTTAATTTGAGACGGAAGGAGCGGAGGTCCGTGGTCGTCCTAATGTCGGGGGGAAGGTCGTTCCAGAGGGCCGGGCCCGCCACAGAGAGAGCCCTTCCCCTGGGCGTCGCCCGCTGACAAAGTCTAGTGGACGGCACCCGGAGAAGTCCCTCTCTGTGGGAGCGAATCGGTCGTGAGGATGTATGAGGCAGGATCCGATCCCGCAGATAGCTAGGTCCCGAGCCATGGAGCGCTTTAAAGATGACAATCAACACCTTGAAGCGCACCCGGAAGACGACAGGTAGCCAGTGCAGCTCGCGCAAGAGCGGTGTTACATGGGTAAACCTAGTGGTTCCCATAATTGCTCGCGCGGCTGCATTCTGGACTAGCTGAAGTCTCCGGGTGCACCTCAAGGGGAGCCCCATGTAGAGAGAGTTGCAATAGTCCAGTCGGGATGTCACGAGCGCATGAGTGACTGTGCGAAGGGTGTCCCGATCCAATAGGGGGCGCAATTGGCGAACCAGGCGAACCTGGTAAAACGCCCTCCTGGCCACGGCTGTCACTTGATCTTCCATGGACAGCCGGGCATCCAGGAGGACACCCAAATTGCGCACCCCATCCACAGGGGCAAGATGTTCGTCCCCTATGGCCAGCGATGGAGTGAGCTGGTTGAATCGGGTAGCCGGAAACCACAGCCACTCGGTCTTATGTCCACTCGGTCTTATGTTCAGTACGTTGGGATATATAAAACAGTACTAATTTTTGTATCATATTTGTACCAGTTAGATTTTCACCATGATTAAAGGTGTCTCTTCCACTGTATCTCTAACTCTCATTGGACAGAACATTTAATAACTGAGTACAGCATTAGTAAAGTTTATTTTATAACATTAAAATTGCTAACATTTTCAACATTTTTAAGGTCAAACCAGATACTATGTTGACAATAGAATATTGACAGAGAGGCAAGGTGACATTTAACAGGCAGGAATGAAATAAATATTAGAAAATAGTTTACACATTTGAAGTGCTATATAAATGATTAATCAAAGTATGATAAAATACCTTATTTGTTATTCATGGTCTAATTTGACACCTAGGGCACAGACGTGTGTACTGAATGGATAGAGAGGATTTTAAAGAGAAAAGAATAAAGGCATTCCTGTTCTATTTTCCTGAGTTATTGTTTTGAAAACCTGGCACTACTTTACAGCACAGGTGCAAAAATAGTTTATTGATCTGGATGACATGGTAAACTGTACTCTGACTCAAACCCAAAATGAGCGGATGGGTTGAGAAAGGAACTCACAAAAACTAAGAATAAGGAACATACAAGGACTGAATGCAGACAGCAAAGAACAGTTGAAATCTCTTTAGTTTGGTCAGCATCTGACCCAGTTTCCAATATGATTATGTAGAAAGTTCCATAATCTTGATTAATGTGACCTTTGTTAATTTCATTTCTATCCCATTCCTTGGCCAAAACTTTCTAAATTGTTTACAAAATGAAGCTTTGCAAAAGCTTTGCAAAATGTTGCAAAATACAACATTTTTTTTTAATATAGCATCCCCTTAAAATGTAAGATGTGAAAACTTTAGCCACATTCATACTGACAAGTAGAAGGAAATAACCTTGTTTGGAATTATGAAGAAACATATTGTGAGTGACAGCTCAAGAAGCAATGGGGCTATGGTATATATTTCAAAGTTGTGCTACTACCTCTTGAGGTCATTCCTGGAAATAGGAGATGGCAAAGAAAATGTGGACTACTGCATGCATGAATTATATAAGAAGTTATATAAGTTTATTTAAGAAGGTATAGTATCTCCTGTTTTGAGCAGGAGGTTGGACTATAAGACCTCTAAGATCCCTTCCAACCCTATGATTCTATGTTTCTAAGAAGATTTGTTTTTGTATCGGTAGGTAGCATATAAAATTTCCTCTCTTTCAATTTAAGCTTACAACCTAGACGAGAACCAGGGTCTCACTACTCCTAGTCAATAAATTACCTCACTGGCTCTGTCTTTAATCTTTTTGAAGATTCTGACTTTGTGGATGGACTAGATAAAAAATGAGTGTGTTGAGCCTTGTAAATGATCATGCCTATTTCCCCCCTTATCTTGCTCTTGAAATATGAAAAGTTATGACAGGCATAATCAATAGCATGGCCAGGAGTTGCTCTAAGAATTAAAAATTGGAGCTGGAAAGCTTAAGTTGTCTGCCCTTGCCATAAAATAATTAAAAAGAACATTACTCCTCTTTGCTTCCTACTTGGAACATACATTTAGGATGCATATTTTTTCACTCCAATGTTTCAGGCAATATTGGTTTTAATAGAAAAAAGTGCTTAAACCAGGGGTGGGTTCCTGCAAGTTCTACCCTCTTCTATAGAAGAGGTTCCACAAATCTACAGTGCCATTTAGAACCGGTTCCAGCGCTCTCCCCCCACCCATCCGCACATCATCAAGATGAATAGCAAGAGGAGGAATTCTGGGAGTTGAAGTCCACAAGTCTTAAAGCTTTCAAGTTTGAATACCCCTGGGGGTTTTTTTCTGGAGGGTTAGGGATGCAAGGGTCTTGTAACTTGACAGCTTTAAGACTTGTATGCTTCAAATGCCAAAGTTTCTGAGCCAACATTTTGGTTGCTAAGCAAGAGCGGTGTTAAGTGAGTTTCACCACATTTTACAAGTTGGCCACGCCCACCCAGTCACATGACCCACAAGCCACTCCCACTCAGCCACATGGCCAGCAAGCCACTTCCACAAAGCAGGCCTCACCTACAGAAGAGGTTCTAAAAAAATTTGAAACTCACCACTGGTATAAACCTTAGTTTGATTTGAGAGAAATTCTATAAAGATTATGCAGCACCTCTTCAAAATCATTAGATTTTCACTTCCATCTTTGTTCACCACGTTGGCTGGGCTAAATGGGAACTTTAATCTAAAGACATCTGTATGACCACAGATCTGCCCAGTTCTGTTGTATTAAGTCACCCATCTGTCAGTATCAGCATTTTTCAGAGAAAAGCTCCTGTATCTTTGCCCAAAACAAATAGCACTTCCATAATCGCCAGTGCTGACAAAAATCTTTTCAGAGAATAATGTATGTGAGGATGGAAATGCAGCAACAAAATATTCAAGAATCTCAGAAGATCTGAAATATTATGCTTCACTTATTCTGTGACATCAAGGAGAGCTTTTGATACTTCAGCTTTGTTAAATGATAAAATATTGATAGATATTACTAAGATCTTACAGAAATAAAAATATGCATTCTGGTGTTATGCACAGTCCTGCATTTGCACTCTCGGTGGAAGTGTAATGTGACACAGTACACATCTTTATTTCTGAGGATCAGAGAAAATGTGTTCTGTCTCTGGAATGACCTGCATGAACGATACCATTAAGAAATGATGATATACTTCCATTAGCACATGGAGTTCTGGAGAAGTCTGCTTACATTTCTCAAAGGGGAAAAAAAATACACTATGAATGTGTATATATGCATGTGTCTATCTATCTTGTTATCTATCTACTACACAGTACTCATAGAAAGTATTCTGGAGAATGGAGCACTTAGCATCAGTGGCGTAGCGTGGGTTGTCAGCACCCGGGGCAAGGCAAGTAATTTGCGCCCTCTAACCCCTGGATTTTAGCACTCGAGTCTCTTCCACTCCATCGCCCGCCGCAGGGCCCCCGCCCGCCGCCGCCCCCTCCTCGGCAGCGACTGTGGCACCCGGCGGCGAGGCAACCCCTTCGCTCATCCTTCTCGGTGCCTTTCTAGCCCTCCCCCGGGGGAAGCAGCGGCATCGAGGACGGGGAGGGCGCAGCATGTGGAGCGGCGGGGAAGCGAGAAACGGGAAGGGGGGAGAGTAGGAGTGCAGGAAGATCCGACGGCAGCGGGGTAGGGGAGGCAGCCGCAGCCGGCAGGTACCCGAAAGAGCTGGCCTCCCTTCGATCCGGAGAGCGGGACGCCTCTCCCGCCCTGTCAGCTACATCTCCGCGCATTCACAAGACCGCTGCTGAATCAGCTGGAACGCGCGAGCTTTCCCCACCTTCCGCCCGCCGAGCTCTCTTCCTTTTCCCTGCGATTTCCCGCCCCCTCCCGGTTTCCTGGATTCCGGATCCCCCCTCCCCCGCCCGAGAAATAAAACTAATAAAAATATGAAAAATCCCCTAAGATCCTTTCCCCAAGGAAGAAGACGGGGCGACGGGGAGAAAACGCCTCCTCTTGCAGCCGCTCTTGCTTCGGGCGACGCTTCTCCGGTCCCCGCGGCGGTGGCCACATTCCCCGGCTGCCGCTGTTCCTGCCTTACTCGATCCCCTTTCCCGAAGCGACGGGGAGCTGCGAGTGCGAGCGCGCCCCCCCAGATGTTGCGCCCGGTGCGGCCGGCACCCCCTGCACCCCCCACGCTACGCCACTGCTTAGCATTACTTTTTGTCTTAACAACAAATCATTAAAAACCAAGTTGGATTTAGGCTGGGAAATTTACATTAATAAATTATGGTTCCTTTATTTCTGAGCTTATATTTATTCTTAATGGAGGCATAAATTCACCCCATGAAAAGAATAACAATTGAAACAACAATTGAATTTATTGGAGTAAGGATGCTAATGCTGTCAATCTAGCTGCCAGTTGCCACTGGCAAAAATCTTGCAGCAATTATCCCAAAGGTGCTTAAATAAAAGCAAATGGACTTTCTTGGTCCCCCACCCCCCACCTTTCTTTAGTCCCAAGATGGTTCTACACTTGGTTACACTCTGATTCAGAAGACTCTGAGAATACAGATAAACTCTCAAGTGGTCTCCATGATCCTCAGAGTGCTAACAATCAGATGACTGCAAAGAATAAAAATCCTTCCATTCTACCACCAGTCAGTTAGAATTGAAGAAGCTTCTTGGATGAAAAGCAAACCGTTAAGAGAATAAAAATAGTTCTGTTACCTTTTGGAAAAAGCGTTCTTCGGCTTCCCAAGAGCATGAAGCAAACTTCTGGTCCTGACAAAAACACCTTTTATTAATTCACTGTGAATTCTGCTCAGCCACAGTCTTTCAGGGGAGGATTTACAGTCACAGACCTTATCTGTCTTGGAGAGCTGACAGGTTGATATCTGTAAAACTTGGCAAGGAGTCTCGGAGAGTCACAAACCAATTAAATTAATAAATTGTTTCCTGCACACTCCACTCCCCTTTCACTCTTCTTTTATTTCCTCTGGAAGGGCTATTCATTGTCCAGCTGTGGCCTTACTCCCAAGTCAACTCCTGTTCTTTAGCTGTTCCCTTCATCTGGCAACTCTGCACATGCGCACACTGGGAAGAGGCTCCAGCTGTTTGTCTGCCTCACTGATGTCTGACTTTGAAGGCAGCTGATAACTGGTATATAGCTCTGGCCCCTGCTCTGCTTCTGATACAGAACCCTCATCAGAGCCTTCCCCAGACTCCAGGACTGGCTGATGTTCGTCCCCAACCTCCTCACTGTCTGAATCTGCCATCAGAAAGCACCTTTAGGATAATTGTTGCAAATGTTTTGTTTGAAAAAAAGTTCACATTGCAGTCAGCATTCAGATTTCTAAATTTCAACTTCCATCACAAGCTTTGTCCAAACTCTTTACAATATATTGTTGTATTTTTGATTTTTGGAGGAGATCTGGATCAACTTTTCGTAATCATTTTTGTGAACTGTATCCTTGATTATTTGTTGTCTAGTACTTTCACTCTCTCCATTGTCCTTGCATGGCTTAATAATTTTTTTTTAAATATGGAAATTTTACTGATTGTGCTTTTTATTTTTTGCCCTAATCATAAATTAAAGATACTTGAGTTGAGCTTAAGTCCTGCTGACATCCCTGGACATGTTTATGCGGAGCGATAATACAGAAGACACCTACCACTGGACCTTTTGGGGACTTTTAAAAATTTCTTAATCTAAACTGGCTTCTATCCATGCATTTACTTGGTTTGACCCCACTTAATTCTGAAGCCCAGACAAGATTAGGCAGTGCTGCCATCTGCTGAGATCAAATTCCGTATTTTGTTCCACTTTGAAAAGTAAAGTCTTAGTTTTAAAGTCTGTTATATCATTGATTCATTCTGACTTAAGGGACCTATGTCCCATGTTCCAAGGGATTATGAGAACGACATTCAAATGCTGTTATCATAATAAAATCCAGATCTTACAGAGAACGTTGAAATATGACTATATAAAAGAACAGTTTAAAAGCTAACCCCAGAGAGAAAAAGAGACAGACTAGAAATCACAAGGCATTAAAACAAATAAAGCGAGGGAGATTCCCCCCCTCCCCCATGTTATTTTGCTGCCAGAGGAACCCTAGGAAGAAACAATCATTGAGTAAATTCACAGTATGCCAATGGAGTAATTAATAAGGTTAAGCAAAGTTTAGATTTTTCTTCCTGCCCGATTATGTTTCCAATTTTATTTATTTTATTTATTTACTCATCAAATTCCTATAACACCCATTCACCTGAGTGAATCTGGACAGTTTACAAATACTCAGGAGTTCATGGCTTCCATGATGGCTATGGACCTAACTCAGTTAATTCAAGACCCCACTCATAATGGGGGACACTCGCTCGACCTGATTTTTGTCTCTGGATAGTGGATGAATGATCTAGATTTAGGGTATATTTCTATCCAATCCTTGTCATGGTCTGATCATTTCCTCCTCAGGCTGGACTTCCATACTGCTACCCCCCGCCGTGGGGAGGTGGAACCGATTAGATGGTTCCACCCCAGGCGCCTGATGGACCCTGAAAGGTTCCTGATGGAGCTTGGGACTTTTCCTGAATCCCTTGCTGGTTTATGGTTTATTTAATTTATATACTGCACTCTTTCCCAAAAGGGACTCGGGGCGGTGCACAGGCAATTTAAAAACATATATAAACAACAATATACAAAATATAAAACCAAATTAAATTAATATCCCTGTGCTAAAAATTTAAATATATTAAAACAATATCCCTAAAACCAATTTAAAACATTTTCACTGCAGACTATGGGCTAGGTGATGTAAGTTAGGCCAGGCCAGCCTGTTGGAAAAAATAAGTTTTAAGGTTCTGGCGGAAGGAGCGGAGATCCGTGATCGTTCTCAGTTCGGGGGGTAAGTCGTTCCAGAGAGTTGGGCCCTCCACCGAGAAGGCCCTTCCCCTGGGCGTCGCCCGCTGGCATTGCCTAGTGGACAGCACCCAGAGAAGTCCCTCTCTGTGGGAGCAAATCGGCCAAAGGGATGTATGGGGCAGGATGCGATCCCGAAGATAACTAGGTCCCATGCCATGGAGCGCTTTGAAGATGATAGCCAGCACCTTGACTATCTCACAGCTTCACTGAGGTCCTAGTGGAAGCCTGGGATAGGGTGGCCACTGGGGCCTTGGACCACGTTGTGCCTATGCGGCCTATGATTTTTGGTGCCAATCTCGGGTAGCTCTTTGGTTTCCTGAGGAGCTCTGGGAGATGAAGCGCCGGAAAAGACACCTAGAGAATGGTTGGAAAGCCAGCCAGTCCGAATCCAATCGAACACTAGTAAGAACTCATATTAAGTCTTACTTAGTGGCGATAAAAGCGGCAAAATGGGATTATTTTCCTGCTCTTATTGTGTCTGCAGATAACTGCTCAGCCACCCTGTTTAGGGTGACCCATTCCTTACTTAATCAAGGAACTGGGGAAGACCCCTTGCAGGACAAAATTGCTCTGAATCGGACTGATTTGGATTCTGACTGGGTAGATTTGGCCGAGTCAGTGGGGATTAATCTTGTGGAGACTATCTGGGATGAGTTTGATCCTGTGACTTTCGAGGGCATGGGCAGGATTATGGGGAGACTTAGTGCTGCCACTTGTGTGCTGGACCCGTGTCCCTCCTAGTTAGTTTCAGCTTCCTGGGAGGTGACACGAGGCTGGCTCCAGGTGCTTCATTGAGGGAGGAGTTCTTTCCCACCGGCTTGAAAGAGGTGGTGGTGAGGCCCCTCCTTAAGAAGTCTTCCCTGGACCCAGCTTCTTTAGTCAACTATTGTCCGGTCTCCAACCTTCGCTTTGTAGCGAAGGTTGTTGAGAGTGTGGTAGCACGTCAGCTTCCCCAGTACTTGGATTAAGCCACCTATCTGGATCCATTTCAGTCAGGTTTCAGGCCCTAGTACAGCACGAAGATGGCATTGGTCGCATTGGTTGATGATCTCCTCTGTCCTGGTCCTATTAGATCTCTCAGCGGCTTTCGATATCATCAACCATGGTATCCTACTGCGAAGACTCGGGGGGTTAGGAGTGGGGGGCACCGTTTTGTGGTGGTTCTCCTCCTACCTCTTGGATCAATTGCAGTTCATGTTGACTGGAGGGCAGAGATTGACCCGGAGGTGCCTCACTTGTGGGGTGCTCCAGGGGTCAGTTCTCTGGGCTCTTCTGTTCAACATATACATGAAACCACTGGACGAGATCATCCATGGTTTTGGGGTATGATATCATCATACCCAACTTTTCATCTCTGCCCCAAACCACCCCAATGATGCCCTTGACATGATGTCCCGGTACCTGGAGGCTGTGTGGATCTGGACAAACAGGCTCAGGTTCAATCCCCCCAAGACTGAGTGCCTGTGGTTCCCGTCATCCCGATTTGTGCATCACGTACCATCTTTGATGATAGGGAGTGAAACTTTAGCCCCCTCAGAGAGGGCCCGCAATCTGGGAGTCCTCCTGGATATGCAGCTTAGTTTAGAAGAACACCTTATGGCCATGAGCAGGGGGGCCTTTTACCAGGTTCACCTGGTACGCCAGCTGCATCCCTTTCTGGATCAGGATGCCCTGTGCACAGTCACTCACACCCTCGTCCTCTCTTTCCTGGACTACTGTAATGCTCTCTACGTGGGGCTGAAGAGCACCCGGAGGCTCCAGCTGGTCCAGTATGTGGCTAGGCGGGTTGTCATGGGGGTACCCAGGTGGTCCCATGTTACACCCCTTGTAGGTGGCCTGCAATGGTTGCTGGTTGTCTTTTGGGTGCAATTCAAGGTGTTAATTATGATCTTTAAAGTGCTCCATGGCTTAGGCCCAGGGTACGTGTGAGACCAACTACTGCTACCGGTAGCCTCCTGCTGTCCAGTACAATCGCACAGAGTCGGTCTCCTCAGGGTGCTGTTGGCCAGACAGTGTCAGCTGGCAACCTCCAGGGGGAGAGCCTTTTCTGTGGGAACACCTTCCCTTTGGAATGAGCTGCCCATAATTCCCGACCTCCCTTCCTTCCGGCGCGCCCTAAAAAGTTGGCTTTTTCAGCAAGCCAGCCTAGCCTGAATAAAATAAATTATTAATTTTAATTGTTAATTTTAATGTAATTTTAAATTTAAATTTAAATGTTAATTGGGTTATTGGATTTTTTAATTTAATCTTTTTTAATTTTTGCAATGTGTGTTTTTTGTGTTGTACACACCTTAGAGAAGGGCAGCATATAAGTCCAATAAAACCTGAAACTTTAAAATAATTATTTACTAGGTTAAGCATTGTATCCAATTTAGTCTCCAAAACAGCTGTGCAGGTGCTTTACGTTATTGAAAAGGGGTACTGTAAGAAAATAGACAGGTAGTACACTTGGAACAGCCTACAACATAGCATAGTAGAGATAAGAAACTGCTTAGTGAATTTTTTTTTCTAATACAAACTGTATGTTTACCTTATGATGACTTTATCCATATCTAAGTACGAAGTTGCTTGGTGCCTATCGTGTAACCAATAATGTATTTGCAATTTGAGTCTTTTTGTTTCTGTCAAGTAGATATAACCTCTGTTTGGCAATGGGAGGGGGGTCTTTCTCCTTGGGAGCATTGCTATTGTCTTCTTTGTGTGAAAGACCAGGCTCCACACATCCTTAAAAATAAATTATTTTGGAGACTGACTGTTGGGTTCGTGGTCTTGAGAAGACAAATGAACCGAACTCCCACAATAGGAGTTAGAATTAAGTTTTCTTTCCCACAGTACTGTGTTTGCACTTCTGGACACTCTGAAGCTCCTTTTCAAAATCACACATGTGATATGGTGCAGCAATACTACATAGTGCTTCATAACGTTGCTCTGGTTACAAGATTTATTTCTGTTTAGCATTTAAAACCCAATGCATTGTCTCGTCACAGGGTTAAGCATTCATATTAGCATATTCTTCGATATTTTAAGACTTCTTACACTGTTTTTTAGTCTCTCCAATCTACAGAAATGTTGGAAAGAAATTATGTAACCGCTCGGGGCATGACCTGTCCATCTGCAGATTAACTCTTTGAAAATATTTCAAACAGGATCAAAATCAAGTATAAAAATGGGCCCTATCCAATCAGGATTTGCTGAGGAAAAAAATATCTGGAAAATTTCCCCAAAGCATTTCTGGCCGGTAGATACTTAGACAACCCATCTATTCTAAGCCTCCCTCAGAACAAAATATCTTATTAAGCCATACCGGAAGCAATATTTCATCCCCCAAAGTCCCATGAAGACAAGTTACTTCTTCTGAGCCAGAATTAAGCGTTATTAATGGAAAACTCTATTGTGGGCTATACAGAATAATCCGTAAAGTAACTGGATTCTTTTTTAAAGTAAAAGTTTGGTGGGGATAACTTTGGGTGGAAAAGTCTAAGTCATAGAATTGGAATGTATAAACTCTAGAAAAAATATATCCAAAAGAAGAGCAAACTGAATGGGGAAGGAGAATGGTAGATGGAGTGAGGGTGATAGAAAAATAGGTATGGATATTCTTAATGGGTTTATATAATTACCCCAAGCAAACAGGTAATTGGCTATTTTGGGTCATATGGCCACAGCCTGAGGGAATGTGAATCTAGCCATTCAGAATTCCTCGGTGTTGTTTTCACTTTTCCACTTTACTATTTATCATTCTCATTTCTCTCTTGCTTTAACTCATGTGAGTCTGGGGTTGACAAGACAGCTACCATATTAGTTTATCACTGTCATTTTCAAATAGAAGCCAGGAGGCCCTTCTACAAAGTAATTTCTTCTTCCAAGATCTTCATAGTTTCACTTTTTCAGATATGTGGCAGGCTCAGGGCTGCATGGAATGTAACATTCAAAGGAGAATGAAAGTTCCAAGATCCAAGATTAAAATCATTATTAGTACATCTGAACCCCCCAATCTTCCTTTATTCTCGTGGAACTGCTTTTAAGTGAGATTCTGGACCAAATCTGCCTTTGCAACATGCTAAGTAATAAAGCAATGCTGATTGCCGGAATCACGTAACATACATGCAGTTCCTTAGTTTGCTAATATATTTGGCAATCATTTAAATTTGTGTGTGTGTGTGTATAGTATAGTGTATTACCATTGAATATTATATATATATAATTATATTTGAGTATGCTATATATAAAATATACTTTGGATTATGTGGGTTCATTTCTTTGTCATTCCTATCCAATTGTTGTCACCTTTGCCATCTTTTATGATTTCATTTTTTTTCTCATTGTATTTTTTTTAAAAAAAATGTTTTTACTTGTGAGTTGCCCAGGATCATTTGGGAGTCAGGTGACATTCAAATTTAATGAATTATAACTTATGTAATTTATAATTATATATAATCATTTATATTTGCATATTATGTTTATAATATACTATTATAAAATGTATAGTGGGCATAAAGCCAGATGTCTGACCTTGGCTCAATCACTTTATCTCAGCCCTACTCAACTCTTATCGTCTAAGTATCTGATTTTTTAGGAATAATACTGCATTAAAGCACATAAAGTAAAAATATAAGAAGATGAAGTGGTAGACTACATTCAAAAGTTATTTATTTTTCCTTGCTATTTGATTAGTAGCAAGCAGATATGGAATTTTTAAGGAATACTTAGAAAAAAGTTTTTGAAGTAGGAGTTAGGGAATGACTACCTTTATTAAAATGCTTAGTGGAGCTTAATAGTGGGTACTTAAATTACCTCAGCTTTTTTTACAGGCAACTGCTGCATGATCATTGCTCATTCACATACCATCACATTTTAAAGAACCATACTGAAATCTCTCATGGGCAGCATTAGTTTCAAGCAACAATCCAATTAAATGTCTTTTCATTAGCAGCCACCCTATTAGAAGCATTATCAACTAGACCTCAGTCCCAAAAAACAGTTTCAAGTCTAACAGGACCACTGGGAATGTTCTTAAAAATCTGTGGATCTTAGTCTGCTCATCATCCTTGCCTTGAACCCCAGATATATTGGTGCTTCTCTCTTGATTTCTTGTACACAAGGCTGGCATTCCAGTCTAAGCCAGACCTTGATGTAGACTTGCTGGGCAGAATAGATCAGGAATTACTTTGAGCTGAAAGAAATGCTTTCGGTTAGTAAACTAAAACAAGTCCAAATCCAATCTGCTTTCCCAGTGGAAAATAAACTTTTATGTGCACAGACCTTGAGGTGGAAATCATCCGTGTAACTGAATGAGCATTGGTAATGGCAGCTCTCAGGGATGGCTCAGGCCCCTTCTCTTCATGGCAATTCCTCCATATTACTGGCATCTCTGAGGCAATTTAAAGCTGTATGATTACTCATCACCAAAATAGATAGATTGGATACGTTTTCTTGTACCTTTCCAGCCATAACTGACCCTTGTTTTCAATTCTGTAGACCAACAAGTTTCAATTGCAGTGTAAGGTACCTAATGTCACTTTGGAATTAAGTTGCAGTGCAAGCTATCTAATATTGCTTGAGCGTAAGGCATCTAATGTCATCTTGGATAAAGAGTTGTACAGATTTTCACACACACTGCTGTCAAAGATTTGTGGTCAAACTGTGAACAAAATATTATCTTGCATCCATCCAATCTGTCTTTTCTTCAAAGATCTCCACAATCCCCTCACATTTCCCCCCATAAATAGCTTAAGGTGAGAAATAATGAATAATCAAGACATCCTGATAATTTTATAGCCAAGTGAGGAATCCCTAGTTTTAATTGGACATCCTAACCACTGTATTAAAATAATATAATAATAATAATAATAATTTATTATTTCTAGACCGCCCCCTCTCCCCATGGGGACTCGGGGCGGTGCACAGGTAGCATAAAAGCAATATATAAACAACAACAATAAATATAACAACAAAATTTAAAAACCAATTAAATAAACCCTGTGCTAAAATCCCAATTACACTAAAACCTATTCTATAAAATCCCAAGTCAAGGAGGCTATCCCAGGCCGGCCAGACGGAAAAAGTAAGTTTTTAATTTAAGACGGAAGGAGCGGAGGTCCGTAGTTGTCCTAATGTCGGGGGGAAGGTCGTTCCAGAGGGCCGGGCCCGCCACAGAGAGCGCCCTTCCCCTGGGTGTCGCCCGCTGACACAGTCTAGTGGACGGCACCCGGAGAAGCCCCTCTCTGTGGGAGCGGATCGGCCGTGAGGACGTATGAGGCAGGATCCGATCCTGCAGATAGCTAGGTCCCGAGCCATGGAGCGCTTTAAAGATGATGATTAGCACCTTGAAGCGCACCCGGAAGACGACAGGCAGCCAGTGCAGCTCGCGCAAGAGCGGTGTTACATGGGTAGACCTTGCGGTCCCCATAATTGCTCGTGCGGCTGCATTCTGGACTAGCTGAAGCCTCCGGGTGCACCTCAGGGGCAGCCCCATGTAGAGAGAGTTACAATAGTCCAGTCGGGATGTCACGAGAGCATGAGTGACTGTGCGAAGGGCGTCCCGATCCAATAGGGGGCGCAATTGGCGAACCAGGCGAACCTGGTAAAACGCCCTCCTGGCCACGGCTGTCACCTGATCTTCCATGGACAGCCGGGCATCCAGGAGGACACCCAAATTGCGCACCCCATCCACAGGGGCAAGATGTTCGCCCCCTATGGCCAGCGATGGAGTAAGCTGGTTGAATCGGGCAGCCGGAAACCACAGCCACTCGGTCTTGGTCGGGTTGAGCCTGAGTCCGTTACTTCCCATCCAGATCCGTACAGCTTCCAGGCACTGGCACATCACCGCTACGGCATCGTTGGGGTGGTTTGGGGTAGAAATGTACAGCTGGGTGTCATCAGCGTACAGATGGTATTCTACCCCAAAACCACGGATGATCTCACCCAGCGGCTTCATGTATGTGTTGAACAGGAGGGGCGAGAGTACCGACCCCTGAGGCACCCCACATGTGAGGGGTCTCGCGGTCGACCTCTGCCCCCCTGTCAACACAAATTGCGATCGGCCAGAGAGGTAGGAGGAGAACCACCGTAAAACGGTGCCTCCCACCCCCAACCCCCCCAGCCGATGCAATAGGATACCATGGTCGATGGTATCGAAAGCCGCCGAGAGGTCTAATAGGACCAGGATGGAGGAACAACCCCCATCTCTGGCCCTCCAGAGATCATCAACCAACGCGACCAATGCCGTCTCGGTGCTATGCCCGGGCCGGAAGCCGGACTGGCGCGGATCTAGATAGTCTACTTCCTCCAGGTGACGGGGAAACTGTTGTGCCACCACACTCTCGACAACCTTCGCCAAAAAGGGAAGGTTGGAGACGGGACGATAGTTGTTCAAAGAAGCTGGATCCAAGGAGGGCTTCTTAAGGAGGGGCCTCACCATCGCTTCTTTTAGGGAAGCAGGCAAGGCACCCTCACTCAAGGAAGCGTTGACCACCTCCTGGAGCCAGCCTCGTGTCACCTCCCAGGATGCCAGTACAAGCCAGGAGGGACACGGGTCCAATAAACATGTGGTGGCTCGCAGTCGCCCACGTAACCTGTCCATATCCTCGGAAGTAACGGAGTCAAATTCCTCCCAAACAAGATCTCTCTCGTGGCATCCCACTGGGCCATGAATGGGGGCTAACTCGTTCTGTATCTGAGCGATTTTCTCCTGCAGAAAAATCACAAATTCCTCTGCTCTACCCTGTAGCGGGGCTTCCCGCACCCTCTGTTGAAGGAGGGAGCGGGTCACCCTAAACAGGGCGGCAGGGCGGTTTTCTGCGGATGCTATGAGAGTAGCGCAATGATGACGTTTGGCTACTCTCAGCGCCACAATGTAAGTCCGTAAATGGGCTCTTACCTGTGTCCGGTCAGATTCAGAACGAGAAGACCTCCATCTACTCTCTAGGCATCTCTTGCGGCGTTTCATCACCCCCAGCTCCTCGGTAAACCAAGGAGCCAGGGTGTTCCGCCGCCGCAAGAGAGGCCGCAAGGGCGCGACCCGATCCAAGGCTCCCGTGGTCGCACTATTCCATGCGGCCACGAGGTCCTCCATCGGGGCGCGGGTCAGGGGTACAGGAACTGGCCCAAGCGCCGTTTGGAACCCATCCGGGTCCATCAGGCGCCTGGGGCGGAACCAGATTGGTAACTCAGGTCCCGCCTCCCCGCGGAGGGGAGCAGCGGTCGGAAAGTCGAGCCGGAGAAGTGAGTGGTCTGTCCATGACAAGGGTGTAATGACTATGTCCCCTATACCCAGATCACTCGTCCATTGGCCTGAGACGAAGATGAGATCCGGTGTATGTCCACCCTCGTGAGTGGGGCCTTGAATTAGTTGGGTCAGGTCCATGGCCGTCATGGAAGCCATGAACTCCCGAGCTACCTCGGATGATTCGCCCAACGATGGCAGATTAAAGTCCCCCATGACTAAAAGTCTGGGGGTCTCCACTGCCACCGTAGCGATCACCTCGAGGAGCTCGGGCAGGGCTGCTGCTACATAGCGGGGAGCCAGGTATACAACCAGCAAGCCCAACTGCCTCCCTAGGCCCCACTTCACACAAAGGGACTCACAACCGGTAGTCTGTGGCACAATGGTCTCTCTCGGCTCAAGACCTTCCTTTACAATGACCGCTACCCCACCACCCCTACCCAGGGCCCGAGGCTGATGAAAAGCGTGGTAACCTGGCGGGCACATTTCAACGAGGGGGAGTCCACCCTCGTGGCCCAACCAGGTCTCTGCAATTCCCACCAGGTCCGGCTCCCCCTCCGACACGAGGTCGTGAATGAGGGGGGCTTTGTTGGCAACGGATCTGGCGTTGCAGAACATCAGCCGCAGGCCCTGGCTCTGTACACCCTGGCCACCTAGCCTGCAGGGGTTGAGGCACTTGACCGTCTGTAGCCAACGGCCTCGTGTCCCCAACCGGGAAATATATCCCTGATACATTAATGAATGTATATTCCATGAATGAGAAACTGCCTAGAGCATATACTGTATTAAAACATACTATATATGCAATAATGTAAATACTATGAGTTGCCAATTAGCTAGCAAAAATCACTGGGCATCATTCAAAGCAACGGTGACAGCACAACTTTATAATTTCCTTCTGTTTCGACATTGCAAAAGGTGAAATGTATGTTGTGGTTGATTTGTGTTAATCCCCTAGTGCCAGTCAGTATACAATATTTTAATGCTCAAATCAAATAAAGAATAGAGTTTTCTACTTGCCTACAACAATCATTTACTTCTGTATCTTTAATTTGTGAAGAACCGTGACTCACTGTTGTGCATTAGACTTGTGTGTGTGTGGGGGGGGGGGAAGGGTCATAGTGGTTCTGACTCTGACATGCCTTTGAATTAAATTAATGAAGCCATAATTTGCAGTAGAAGACATGTTAAATGAACAGATGTTCCAGTCAACTAATCTGTATGTTTGAGAAATAGGAGGTGATTAAAATCAATTTGAAACACTAGGTTTGAGATCATTCTAATATGCACAAGTTCAATTTCTATTTCAGGCCTTGGGTAGATGACAACTTTGAAATATAACACAAAACTATTACATTCCTTATATATCCCTATTATACATGCAGACACACATACATACAAGCACACTATAATTAAAATACAAAGATGCTCTCACATCAAGCTCAATTTTTAATGACAGCATGGAAGACGTGCGTACATTTTGCAGTAGCTTTCTATTGCTTTCTTCTAGAATATCTTTTTGAATTTCTAATTTAGCCTAAACCCTTGAAAGTGCTGGTGGTCTCCCATCTGGTGACTAACAAGTTTTTTTTTTTCTATTGAAAAAGTTTTATTGGTTTTACATTTTTTAACAGGATAGGGTAATGGTTACAAAGAAATTTTGAGAGCATTCACGTCAGAGTCGTCGGACCTTCCGAGACCTCAAAATACACATTGAAAAAGTTAACATAGAAAACATTTTCCATACCACTACAAGATGGAAGCAAGTACATTTACCTAAATTCTCCCTTCCATGCTGTCAGACATTTACAAAAAGTCCGGATAGAAATATTATACAAAATTGTTCAAGAAAAATCAAGGCAAAGTTATTTTTTTGATCTAAGTCTTTTGGCTATTGTATCTTCTTTCTCTCCTCCCTGGCCCCCCGCGGGCGGGGCCGTGACCCCCTCCGTCCCCCCTGGATCTTCCCCCAGGGCAGAGGAATATTTTTTAAGAAAGGCTTCCGCCTCAGCAACTGTTTTAATCCTCACTCTTCCTCCTTCCCAGAACACCAGCATCCCTTCAGGTGTCATCCACTTGAACCAAATCCCATGATCAAACAAGGTTTTAGACAAGAAGGAAAATTTCCTTCTTGAATCTCTAATTTTTCTAGGGATCTGCTTCAAGATAGTGACCATTTCTCGTTGATAAATTAAAGGTTTCTCTCTCTGCGCTTTCAGGATTTCCTCTCTGGTTGACCTTCTAACAAATTTCACATGTATCTCTCTAGGCACTTCATTCATCTTGGCATATGCAGAATTAATTCTATAGGCTAGGTCAATGTCCCCCCTGATCTCATCTTTGGGTTTTTGTAAATAGTCTGCTAAAATTGTACTCATAAGATCAGGTAGGCATTCACCAGATTCCTCAAGAACATTCTGAAATCTCAAAAAATATGTCATTCTTTCCATATCTATCCTAGACACATGCCCATTTATTTCCCCCACCTCATTAGAAACATTTTTAATCTCTCCCTTAGCCCCCTCCAGCCCCCCCTCCAATTCCTCGGTCTTCTGTGTATTCTCCAACACTTGCTTCCGGGTATCCAATAGTTCCTTTTTAAAAGTACTATTTTCAGCCCTCTGGGCCTTTATTTCTGATATCAAAGTTTGCATAGAGGTTTCAAGAGAAGCCATCCTTTGTTCCAAATTTACAAGTGCTGCTTCTTGTGCCATGGTTAAAAGTTAGAGTCACTGCCACCAAGATGGCGTTTTCCGGGTGGGGCTGGTGGGGCAGATCAGGAGCTCAGTTCAATTCAGGGCTGTGAAGTTGCAAACAATTCAGAAACCAAAAGAGACACAATTTCCCAAATCAGCAAATAGTAATAACGAAGGTATTCCAGAGAAGAAGTCACAAATCCATCAAAAAAATTTTTTTTTCAAAAATCCAGAGAGAGTCCTGCTTTCAAAGAGACGCTGGAAATTTTCCTTAGTTAAAATAGTCAGGCAGGGACAAAGAGAATCCACTTCCACCGCCCATCTAGCCAGAGGGAGAGAGTAGCAAAAAAAAGAAATTTTTTAAGCTCAGCCAGACCTAGAAACAATGTTGCAGAAAGTCACAATCCACTTTCCCTTGTTAAAGACCGTCCGGAGTGAAAGTTTCCGCTTTCTCTTTGCAGAGAAGCCATCTTAGCGTGCCGCTTAAATCCGAGGGGGGGGGGTTTAAAATTAAACACCCCCCTCCCAGTCCGTTCAGCCTGGCTGGCAGCAAGGAAAAAAAGGTGTTCTTTTAAACTCACTCCCTCTCGCAGCTGAAGCCTCGGCGATCTGCCCGACCTCTCCGTTCAGCCCTCTCCATTAAAGCGAATGGCACCGACAGCCGTTGGAGAAGGAAAAAAACCCCGCTGGCATGTTCCTCTCCTCCTAGGTCGCAGAGAGGAGCGCCCTCCCCACCGCCGTGACGAGGGCCGCTCCCTCTGAGCCGACCCTACGGGAAACCTCCGGTAACCGGAGAGTTTCGCCCCCCTGGGGGGGCAGAAAAGGCAACAAAGCGGCGAGCGAGCCCTAGGCTCGCCCGTCTCCGCTGGAGCCGGATACCGGAAGTCGTGACTAACAAGTTTTGACTTGGTTTAAAGACTATATAGTCAGGCCAGGAGAAATGAATATAAGTCTGAATATAAGCGTTACAGTGTAAAAAAAAGACTAAATAGTATTAATCCATGCTTGCCACCCAAATAAGGTAGCATTAAATTCAAGCAAATTCTATGAAACTGGATTTTCCAATTGTGAAGAAGCTCCCTGTGTATTTCCATTGCTCAAACTCTTGTGATCAATTAAGAAGGCTTTATTATATTATGGCATATGAAAAGTGGTTTCTAATATTTTTTCTTCAGTGCTAGGATAAGAGTCCAGATGTATCAGATGCTGGTAGTCATCCATCAGAACTTAACCAGAATGTAATGAAAGACTGTTGAAAATGGATGGTTTTATCAAATTCATTTACTATGTTTAAAACTTTCTGAAGCTCAAGTGAAAAGTGGCCTGCAGTTCTACATTTGTCTCCCTCTCATTATAAGCATTTTTATGTATTTTGCTTTCATTTAGTTACCTCATCAGTGCAATTTTCCACAGATTTCTCTATTTGCAATTCTCTGTAGTGTGCCGTCTTTTTTTCTACATAGACAATCTTGTTTACAGTTTTTGATTTAGGACCGCATCACAAATATTCAATGAACTGTTATGGTTCAGTTGGGCATTGAAAATTAGCTAATATCCTAGTACTGTAAAATGCAAACCAAACAAGTTTCTTCTCTCTCCCTGACATGGATGGCAATTAAGAGATTCTCTTCAAGTACATACAATCATAATCAGGGATCGGATACAATTTTCTCATGCACTTGAATTCCACTCAGGATGTATCCTTAGCCAAATTTAGCAACAATAAAACATCCGACCCATACACACACACACACACACAGTGGCAGATTAACGCTCACTGGTGCCCTAATCACTGACAAATCTTGGTGCCCCCCTCCTTTGTACATACTGTACAAATCTTCATTAGGTTTTCTTTTTCTTTTTCAACGTTGTGGTGCCCCCTTGGACCTGGTGCCCTAAGCACGAGCTTAGTCTGCTTAATGGTTAATACACTACTGCACATACAATAACATTTCATAGCATAAAATCATACAAAGAGAGAAAAACAAAAAGAGAGAGGGAAGCTTCCTTATATTTCGTCAAAGGTCTTTGCGACCTTGTAGTGCGTATACCCCAGCTGCCAGCAGACTTTCAAGGCTCCAGATACAACGTTTTCTAATCCTCCTGTTTGATAATGCCAAGGTTCAACCCAAGGTTAAAAAAAGAAGCAGGGATTCTGTCTAGTGCATGACTGCAGACATTAGCTGCACTACTAGCTAATATTTCTAACAGGAGAAACTTCTCAGCAAGAGACATTCATAGCTATTAATGATGATATAGTCTTTATAAATAACTCTAAATGATTAAATTATAAGTTCTTCGCGAGATTATAGCTTGCCATACATAGGCTTCACTTCAGCGGTAGGATTCACTTCCTTACCAGTTTGCAAATATGAGCATGTGTGCACAGTGCTCGCGCATTACGTTGGGAGGGAGGGGCAGAGTCTCCTGCAGCCGCCGCTACTGGTTCGCCTGACCCGGAGAGAACTAGCTGAATACCACCACTGCTTCACTTCCAATGAAGAGCCATCCTGAGAAATGATGCGCAGATGCCAATTTGATAGTCCTTGTTAAAAGCAATGGGTTCATTTGGAGAGTGGGGAGGTGATCCTATTTAAACATTTTAGATCCTATTTTAAACACCCTAATTGTATAAAAAAAGTCAGAAAATATCAGCAGAAAATATTTCATGGATGTTCATACTGTAGATATTAATGTGATCTAATTTGGTTAATGCTTATGAAGCAACCACTGTTTCTATGATCTTTCTTCCAAATAATTCAAATTTGTGTGTGTGTGTATGTGTGTGCGCACGCATGTGTGTGCCTCGTCTCCCAGGTATAGCTTGCTTATTATGCACAAGGACTCCCATCTCTCTCCATGTCAAAGCATAAGCTCTTGAAAGAAATGCCCTTAGACTCCAAATAAAGGGACTCTGGACTTCGATCTTTTCCTTAAACTGTTGCCTCAGGCGGTATCTTGAACAAGAAAAAAAAGACTCGAGCTGTTTCTCAGAGATCAACGCATTTTCAAGGTCATTTTGTTTTAAAGACCGTTACTTTCATTGCTTGTCATTTTCTGCCCAATTTCGTGTATTACCGTTATGTGTTGATTTATTCCTTTTTGTGCCATTAGTTTGCACTTCATTTGAAAATGGAAGAATAAGAAGGTTGTTCCACATAAGCATTACCGTATAACAAAAGGATTGGGCTCGGTTGGGGGTTCATTTGAGCAGATTGAATATTCATCAATGCAGAATATTAGCTAAATACAATCAAGAATCACACACTCTCACTCACACAAAACACATACAAACAGTTCCTTCTTGTTCAGTGTTATTAATAATACTAAATTTGGCTTATCTCTTCACCTTTCATTTTCTAAAGTTAATTAGTTTGTTTTAAATGGTCTGTTCAAACCATTTCTACTTGCAAAACCGGAATTGAATTTAGTATTTCGCTTTTTCCTTAAGACTGGCAATTCATCTCACATGCTCATTTGGTAGATCAGATTAAAGCTGACAGTGATGAAACTCGGCCGGCCCACATCCTTGATATGGCTCCAGGGCCTTAGAAGCTGCATTTCATCATGATGGAAGCACATGTTCCTACATCCATCTGCTTCATTCGGCATGTTAATTACACACAAGGCCCATTTCCTTCATGAATCTATTACTTACTGTTCAATAAAGTTCAGAGAACCTGACAAAAGTCTAACATAAGCATGACATCTCATCTTATCTCTTGCATTTCATTCCTATGTGGCATCTCAAATTTTGGAGTATAAGCCTCAGGGTCTAAGATTTTTTTTTAAAAAAAAAAAAGGTCATAATCCTATGGGGTCTCCATCAGATTTTTTTTTCTTCCAAGCAGCTTTTGGAGAACAAAAAAAATGAATTAAAATGTATGCTCTTTGAAATGCTGCTCAGCAAATTTAATACTATCAACCTGCAACTATTCAAGTTTGTGCTTCTGTGGGCTGACAAGTGATATATACTGAAGAATGAAGCAGAAACACTTGCCCTTACACTTTTGGCCTGTTTAATTTTTATTGTGCCATAAAAAAAGCTTTTGTCTATTAATCATCTCAGCATCGCTTTCAGAATATCGCATGCAGGAAGACAGTGTAAAGGTAGATTTTTTTTAAAAAAAGATAGCGTAGGGCCTATTTATTTCATTGAGCTGTATCCGTAAGTGAGAAGAAATATCACCTGAGAACTTAGATACTGCTGCATATTTAATGGTATGGAGATTAAAGTGCAAACTAATGTCCCACAAACATGCCTTTTGCAGATGTCCGTGTTTTACCAATAAAGGAAAATAGCAGTGTTCCGATATCTCAGAGGGTGCCACAAAGAAGAGGGAGTCAAACTTTTCTCCAAGGCACCTGAGGGCAGGACAAGAAGCAATGGGTGGAAACTAACCAAGGAGAGAAGCAATTTAGAATTAAGGAGAAATTTCCTGACAGTAAGAACAATTAACCTCTGGAACAGCTTGCCTCCAGCAGTTGTGAATGCCCCAACCCTGGAAATCTTTAAAAAGATGTTAGATAGCCATTTGTCTGAAATGGTATAAGGTTCCTGCCCATGCAGGGGGTTGGACTAGAAGACCTCCAAGGTCCCTTCCAACTCTGCTATTGTATTATTGTATTATTATTGTATTATCTGAAGCTCAGGGTTGAAATGAGGGGTGCTTGGTTGTTTTTCTGCAGATGTTTCATTACTCAAAGTAAGTAACATCATTTGTGCTAGGTGCAAGAAAACAACGAAGTTCAGAGAACACCCAGGATCCCTCATGTCTATGTTTTATTGATAAGTGTCCTGAGGAGGCTGTTCTTATTTGGGTCAGAGAATTTTGCAGGAGTATTCATATTACAATCTCCTAAATTCTGAACTTCTATCTAGGACATTTGCGTACAGATAATCTTCACTTATCGATTGCAGTTGGGACCAGTAACTCCAGAGCTAAATGATGCATGTGGTCATAAAGAGAAACATCACATGGCCAGATCTAATTTACAATTCTGGTTGTGATGAGGGAATAAGTCAGCTGTCATCATTACGTGCAACATCATGGGGCTACAACTTGTGACTTCATGCTGGCTTCTTCATTGACTTTGCTTGTTATAAATGCACATCAGTTGCCAAGCCTCCAAACTACGTTCACATGACTGAGGATGTTGCAACAGTCAAACAGCCAAATTTTGAGGACCAGTTGCAAATCTTCTCTTTCAATGCTGCTGCATTTCAAACGGTTGCTGAACAAACAGTCAGTAAGTGAGCACCACGTGCCTATGTTAGGAGGTGGAAACATATTTGAGGAAAACATGCTGATTTACAATTTCTTATGTTCATCATACAAAAACATCACAACAGTCTTCTACTATTCGCTTTCAGATATTTGGATTTGAGGGGGAAGGGACCCTCACTTGGCCCCACTCAGTTGCCCCCAATGGTATTGTGCTGTGAAATGTGACAGGCTATGGCATCATTTGATCTCTGTATGGAAGTAGCCCATGGGAAACCTAACCCAAAACAGAGTAACTCAGGAACCATGACAACACTGATCAGCAGCCAGGGCAAATAATGGCACCAGACAGATCTACAGATAGATGAATGTTTAAATGGCCTGAAGGCAAAGCAAGTTTTCAGTGCCCTGGAAAAGCTCTTTTTAAAATCTGAATAAACAACTGGGGAATATTTACCAGAGTTCTAGTTACAACCATTTTATTTATTCATAGTGGTCCTGACCCTGTCAACATTTATGTCCACAGTGGTCCGTGACTAACCAAATTAGCTCATCTGCTTCAGTTTGCAAAGACATAGATGCATGACTTTTCTTGGCTCCTCCATCAGTCCCCATCAGGTTCTACATAACCCCTCTGTATTGAGCTAGCATTGTTTTCAAAAATGATATCATGTAGAGCAGGGGTCCCCAACCTTTGCAACTTTAAGTCTGAAGGACTTCAGCTCCCAGACTTCTCCAGCCAGCAAAGCTTTGCTGGCTGGATAATTCTGGGAGCTGAAGTCCTTCAGACTTAAAGTTGCAAAGGTTGGGGACCCCTGATGTAGAGTTCTCAGCCCAGAGAGTTAAGGCTCTGAGAAGTCTAAAACATACTTTAAATAATCTTTAAAGAGTTCTTAACAAAGAAAAATTAAGATAGTTTTTGAAACAAAGCCAAATGGGACAACAAAATTATTCTGCAATATACTTATTCATATTACATTCGTTGACACAAAGCATCTGGATGAGACCCCACTGTTTACATCTGGAAACCCTTAACAGAGTGCTATAAAAGTGTTTTTGCAGGTAACGTTTTCCATACTCTAGGAAGACTTGAGAGAAGTGAAATCTTGACAGGACCCAGCAGAATACTTAAGCATATTTCCTCTTCATTTAAGTTCACAAGCAACCCCAGAGGAGAGAACAGAGCTACTCATGCTTAAATGTAAGTGCCTGATTAACAGTCTTGCTTAATCACAGTCTAAATGCAATTCTAGTTGATTTTATCACTTTGGACAAAAGCAGCTTAATTTATCTAATCAACAGTTAAAATTAACATTAATGTCTACATTTCTAATAAATTTTGTTTATTTATTTTTAAAAATAAATCTTGTTTCCATCTACCTATCAATCCAATCAACCCTTGGCAAAATTCATGAAACATATGTTGTCCCTGGTACAGCATTTCCAAAGAATCCCATGGTTGAAAAAATGACAAAAATATTCCAATGTGAAAATAATTAAGCTTCTGCTGTGTTTAGAGATTGTTCAATAAAGAATAAACATGTTTTTTGTATATTGTCTTAAAGTAAGCAAAAAAGGGGAAATTATAGTTTGCTTTTGCCCAAAACAGGATTATTCTCACATACCAGAACATGACACCTGTTGGCAGCTGAATCTGAAATCTGTTTCTGGGCAGAAAATTATGCATTCAGGATCTATAAATAATTATAATTTCCTCACAGCTGTCTACAAGTGAAAAAAAATCTGTTAAGAAGAAATATTACAGATGTCTATTATCTATTATTCAAATGCATCCATTTTGGAATTACGAATTTACTATTTTAAAAATATTAATTTGCACTTTGTAGTGGCTACACTACACTTTCGATGCAATTATTGGATTTTGAAAAAGCACAATAGGAAGACTAGTGATGTGTTTGAAAATTGGTGTTGGATAAGATTATTTAGAATATCATGGACAGCCATAAAACCAAAGAAACAGAAATCCATAACATTGGGAAAGGTGGAAAGAAAAGAGAATGGCCAAGAGCAAAGTGGATGGACTCAATTATAGTGGCAATGCAGTGGTGGGTTTCAAAATTTTTAGAACCTCTTCTGTAGGTGTGGCCTGCTTTGTGGGAGTGGCTTGCTGGCCATGTGACCAGGTGGGAGTGGCTTGCCAGCCATGTGATCAGGCAGGAGTGGCTTGCTGGCCATGTGACCGAGTGGGAGTGGCTTGGCAGTCATGTGACTGGGTGAGTGTGGCCAACTTGTAAAATGTGGTGAAACTCACTTAACAACGCTCTTGCTTAGCAACTAAAATGTTGGCTCAGGAACTCTGGCATTGAAGTATTCAAGTCTTAAAACTGTCAAGTTACAAGACCCTTGCACCCCTAACCCTTTAGAAAAAAACGAAACCCCAGGGGTGTTCAAACCTGACAGCTTTAAGACTTGTGAACTTCAACTCCCAGAATTCCTCCTCTCACTCTTCATCTTGATGATGTGCAGACAGGCGGGGGGAGGGAGCTGGAACTGGTTCTAAATGGCCCTGTAGATTTGTGGAACCTCTTCTATAGAAGAGGCTAGAACTGGCAGGAACCCACCCCTGTGGCAAGGGGAACACAAATGGAGGAACGGAAGAGTCAAGTTAGAGATAGATCATTCTAGAGAAAGCCTACTTATATGTCATTAAGAATCAAATTGATTTGATGTCACATAATTAATATATGATAGAGGGAAGGAAAAGGGGAAGAGATGGGGGGAGAGAGATTTTAATAGTCATAGATATCATGTAGTAAGAATGAGTAATGGGACATTGGGGTCATAATGCTGGCACAGAAACAACATAGTATATGGATGCCTAACCTTGCCCCATTATGGAACAATAAAGTACAACAATTTGATTAAGAAGTAAAGAGTTGTACCAGGGTCCTGAAAATAGCAGAAGTTACTTTGAAAGCAAACCTGATATATGAAGGCTTCTTCTTTCTGATAAAATATTTAGGCTAAACTGATTTGGGAACTGCTGACCTTCATATATGACTGATTTACAAATTTCAATATCCCTTATCAGTTTAGGGCTGCCTGGAGTTGTAATTCAATAGCATCTGGAAAATTGAAATTTCCTACCCTACTCTAATAGCAATTCAACCTTCACAGTGAGTATGTTCACAACAGTAATATGATTAAAGATTTGTAATAATTTGGAAACTTTTATTTCACAGGTACTATTCTGTTTCTTTATATACATTTTATAATCTGTGATTATAAAATAAATAGCATATGGAACCTGGAGTTGATTGGCAGAGAAGCTTGAGTGAGTTTGGAATAATGACAGAAATGCAGATTCCAATCCTTTTTTTGTTACTGTGTTACTGTGTAAATCATCATTCTCTGCCTAAGCAACATCACAGGCATGCTGAATGGATAAAAAGAGAAAATACCATGATTGCCAAATTTACTACTGAGAAAAAGTAATAAAAATAGAAGAACTTACAACAGGTTGGTGGTTCATAGTGATGGTAATGCTGCATAATTTGCAACAAGTCTGTTGTCCATTAAGACAGAAATACTATCTGCACAATTATTGGTGAAGAATTGCCTAACTAATTGACTATCATGAACATGCCAAATCACAGTGCAGCGTTAACATAGATATACACATATGTTGTATACAATTAAATACAAATTAAAATAACTGCACCAATGGACTGCCCCATTTCTAAGGTAAAAATATGATCTAAATAGCCCAAGCTTTGAGATACTCTATCTACTTAATCCGATTAGCATCATAGGACCTTGGTACAACTCTTTACCTCTTACTCAAATGATTGTACTTTATTCTTCTTTATTTTTCTATGATGGGGCAAGGTTAGGCATTAATATGCAATTCTGTTTCTGTGCCAGAAGGTACCGTAAACTGATCTATTCATTCATTACTTTCTATTATAATTGTCTTCATTATGAACAAAAAAAACTTATGCAAGAGCAGTTGTCTAAATAGAATTTTGAGATGTTTTCTAAAACTGGGGTAAGAGAAATGCAAATTGGGCTTGAGATTAAATATCCAAAATGAGTATACTAGGAAGAACACTTTTCTTTGAAAACAGGAAATGTCATTCCAGTGAACAGAGGGTTCACTCTGTAATAATATTTGCCACTTAGGGAATGAAGAAAATCTCTCAATTAATAAGATTCAACTCTAGAAAGAATTCTATCCTGAAAGTATTCACTTTGCTTGCAAGACAAATCCCAAGGCTTAGTTCAATGAGTTAGTACAGAGGAAGTTTGTTTTTATTTCAACTATTGGGCTGTCTCTTTCACTCTTTATAATAACAGAACAAGAGATGATGATTATTATTCAATGATTTATTTTGTGTGCCTGTTGTTCCCACTACTTGTTATTAAAAGCTGAGCAGATGTACTTGTTAGAAGTTTTCAACCAGATCATCAGCATCAAAAAAAATCAATCAGGGATAAGTAAATATTGAGATTATAATACTATTATGAGCTAGGGTGGCACAGTGATTAGAGTGCAGTACTGCAGGCTACTTCTGCTAAGCATCAACTGTTAGATCAGACAAAGGATTCCGACTCAGGCATGGTCAAAACAACAGGAACGTTTATTCACACTATTTACAACACACACAAGATTCAACTGGGAAGGTTTCTTCTCTGGCAACCTCTTATATAGAGTTACCAGGCAGGAAACTCCTAGCAATGCAATTGCAACATTGTGACTCCTTTCCAGACAGATTCCAGACAGCTTGTCTCTGTTAATCACTGCAGCTGCTGGCTCAGCTCCGGAATGCGGTGACTCATAGGTTATCAGACGAGCTGTCTGGGACATAGGCTTGGGGACTCAACACTCCTTCCCCCATAGTCAGTGCGCATGTGTCTAGGTTCTCTGTCCAACACAGTACATGCGCACGCGTAGTCGTTCAGATAGGCGGGGCGGTGTCGGGTCCGCCCTGACCGCCTTAGTTCTTGAGGAGGCTCCTCCCTGTGGGACACGGAGCCTTCGCCTACGTCATCGCGGCCTGCCCTCGGAGGTGGAGTCGCCGTAGGCGGCAATGGCGACCCTAGCAAGTCCGGGTGAGGGGGCGTGGCGACCGGGCTTGAGGTAGTTGCCATTTGCTGGCGAGTATTATTCTGGTAGGGTGGTTCCCCGATGTGCGAGGCCCCCAGCTGAGAGTCAGATTGGGCTGTGAGGTCCTGGCGGTCTCCCCGTGCTGTTCCCGCCGATACGAGGTCTGGACCGGCTAGGGACTCCGGGGTTCCAAACAACTGCTCGGCTTGAGCAGAGAACAACGGCCCAATGGGGGCCAACGGGCAGGAACGGCCTGGCGTGGTGACTGCTGTTTCGGGCAGGCGGCGCCTCAGTTGATCCAGGTGGCGCCGCCACTCGGATCCATCCTGAAGGCCGACTCTGTAAGAACAGGGTCCGGTTACGTCCAAAATGGTTGCGGCAATCCATCGCGGCTCCCCTGAAAAGTTCCTTGCCCAAACCAGGTCCCCAATTTCAAATAAACGAGGAGTGGGAATCTGCAGGTTGCCCCTCTGCAACCCGTCGTAATCGGGGTGCAGTCTGTCCAGAGTGGTCCGCAAGCGTCGGCCCATCAAGAGCTCCGCGGGGCTTTTCCCTGTGGCTGGGCAAGGTGTGACATGCTGTCCCAAAAGGTACGCGGCCACCCTTGCCTGCCAGTCCCCTTTATCCAAACGGGCCAAGGCTTCCTTAGCTGAGCGCACGGCTCGTTCCGCGCGTCCATTAGACGCCGGGTGATAAGGGGCGACCGGCGCGTGGCGGATCCCTTGGGTGGCCAGAAAGTCCAAGAAGGTGGAGGATTGAAATTGGGGTCCGTTGTCGGACACAACGACGTCCGGCAACCCGTGGGTCGCAAACAGACGGCGCAAGGCACGCACCGTGCTCTCCGCTGTGGTGGAAGCCATGAGAATCACCTCCACCCAGCGTGAGAACGCATCCACCACCACGAGGAAATTCTGGCCATGGAAGGGATCCGCGAAATCCAAGTGGAGCCTGGACCATGGGCACCTGGGGGCGTCCCACTCCCTCGGCGGGGAGACCGGCGGGGCCGGCCGGGACGATTGGCAGGAGGAGCAGGCGGCCACCCATTCCGCCACTTCAGCGTCCATGCCGGGCCACCAGACATAGCTCCGGGCCAATGCCTTCATACGGACGATGCCTGGGTGGTTGGCATGGAGCGACTGAAGAACCATGTGCCGGAGAGGGGAAGGGACGATGACCCGATCTCCCCAACACAAGCACCCGCAATGGAGCGAGAGCTCCAGCTGGCGTGACTTGTAAGGCCGAAAGTTTTCAGCCACACTGCCCAAAGGCCAGCCCCTCAGCACCCATCGGCAGACCTGGGCGAGGACGGGGTCTGCGCGGGTGTGAGCGGCAACGGCGGAAGAGGACAGGGGCAAGTCCGACTCCGTGACCATCAGGACAGAGAGAGCAGGCACAGGGGCCGGATCCGGCCCCGGGAGAGGGCAGCGGCTTAGGCCATCAGCATGCCCTATCTGCTTGCCAGGACGGTATAGCAGCGTATAGTCATACGCTGTCAGGAATTCCGTCCAGCGGGTCATCCTGGGCGACAGGATGGGGGGTGTCGGACAGTCACCGGCCAATAGCCCAAGGAGTGGCTTATGGTCCGTGACAACAGAAAAGGTCCGCCCATAGAGGTAATTGTGGAACTTCTTAATCCCGGACACTACAGCCAAAGCCTCCTTGTCGATTTGGCTGTAGTTTCTCTCCGTTTGAGACATTGTCCGGGAGTAAAAAGCAATGGGGGCTTCCGAGCCGTCTGGAAAGACGTGGCTAAGGACAGCCCCCAGGCCAAAAGGGGAGGCATCGCACGCAAGCGTCAGAGGAAGCCTGTCATGGTACTGGACTAGTACCGCATCTGACGTGAGCATGGCTTTGACAGCCGCGAACGCGTGTGCTTCGCGGCTGCCCCAGTGCCAGGCCGCGGATCGGTCGAGCAACCGATGCAGCGGCTCGGCTAGCGATGCCTTATGGGGAATAAACGGCGTGTAGAAATTCAAAAGGCCGAGGAATGCCTGCAGCTCCGTTTTGGAGGCAGGAGTGGGGGCCTTTTGGATGGCCTCGACCTTGGAGGGGGTTGGGTGAATTCCTTGGGCGTCAATCATGAAACCCAGGAATTCCACCCTAGGCGCAGCAAACGTACATTTGCTGCGTTTCAACTTTAAACCCGCGCCCCTGAAAACTCTGAGGACCTTCCGTAACGTTTTGGCGAGTTCTGATATGCTGGAAGCAGCAATCAGGACGTCGTCAAAATACGGTACAACGCCAGGGAGCCCATGGAGCAGTCGCTCCATGAGGCTCTGGAAGATCCCCGGGCTACGGACACGCCGAATTGGAGACGGCGACAGCGGAAAGCCCCACGGTGGGTCACGATGGTCTGCGCTTCCGCAGCCTCGTCATCCACCGGGAGCTGTTGGTAGGCCTGCGCCATATCCAGTTTCGCGAACACTCGACCTCGTCCCAATGAGTGGAGTAGGTCTTGCACCACCGGAACCGGGTATGGGTTCGCCTGAAGCCCGAGGTTGATCGTCGACTTATAGTCGGCGCAGATCCTCACGGACCCGTCGGGCTTAATGGGGACCACAATTGGGGTCTCCCATTTCGCCTGATCGACGGGTTCGAGCACGCCCTGCGCCACCAATCGATCCAATTCCGCTTCAACCTTGGGCTTCAGCGCGAACGGCAGCCTGCGGGCCTTCAAGCGGACTGGAGCAACCTGGGGGTCCAAATTTAGGGAAACTGGAGTGCCTTTGTACGTTCCTAAGCTGCCATCAAAGACGTCGTTGAACTCTCTGATTACTTCGTCTACCGGAGAACTGGCTGGCACGCTGTGTACTCCTTGGACTGACAGTCCCAAGGCTGGAAACCAGTCCAATCCGATCAAGGCAGCTAGGGGTTTGGCCACTACCAGGATGGGAAGGGATCCGTGGAAGGGGCCGTAGTCTACTCTCACTCTGTGCAGACCTAGAATGGGAATTTGTGAGCCCTGGTAATCTTTCAGGATCGTCGCTGTGGGGCCGAGATCCCGCTTCCTGAGCTTGGGGCAAAGCTTAACTAAATGCGCCCAGGACATGAGTGATCTAGAGGACCCTGAATCTATTTCCATTTTTACCCCCACCCCCTCTAAGCAAACCACTGTTGACAGTCTCCTACTCTCTGCCTGGTCGTAGCTTAGAGCTGGGGGCATCTCCGCCAGCGCGAAGCAGTCGGTCGGCTGTGGCTGGTAGCGTCCTGAACACTTCTGCGACCCTCGTTGTCCTGGTGGAACGGTTCTGGAGGCGGCAGCTGGCGTTGTCGCTGGAGTGGCAGCACGGCACACAGCTGCTAGGTGTCCTTTCCTGCCACATCTGCGGCACACCGATGCCTTGAATGGGCACTCTGGTCTCTGGTGGGCCCCTCCGCAGCCTAGGCAGTTCCCGGACTTCTGCTGCGGTGTGAATGCGCGATTCAGCACGCGCCCGGTCACCCTCATGCAGTCCCCACGGTCTTCCTCCTCCAGCTCATCCAGCGGCGCTATTTCGTCTACCAGACACGCTCGCGGAGTGGGGAAAAGAGGAGGGCGCGCGCGGCCCATGTCGGATGTGGAGATCTCCGACAATTCTGTCACGCGTGCTTCTTCCACCGCTTGCTCGAGAGTCAGGACAGTTTTTGAAAGCAAGCGGCGCTTTAGGCGGATGTCTCTTACGCCGCATACAAACTGCTCCAGTAGGGATTCCTCCAGGAAGCCAGCAGGGAACTCGCAGGGGATTGCGGTCGCTCTCAATTTCTGCAGGAACTCGGCTACCGACTGTTGCGGCTGTTGCACACATTGCCTGAATGCATAGCGATGCGCTATGCGGGAAGGCGCCGGCGCGTAGTGTGCTCTCAGGCGGCCCAGGAGATCGTCCCACGGCACTTCGTGCACCGCTGCGGGTGCTGCTATGGTTCGGGCGGTAGCAAACAATTCAGGGCCGCCGCACTGGAGGAATAGGCTCAGCTTCCTGGCAGGCGCGAGTTCGCCGTAGTCGCTGGCTATCAAGAAGCACTCGAACCGGGCTAAGAAGGAAGCCCATTGTTCCTTCATCGGGTCGAACGGTGCAAACGGAGGCATTGTCGCCGTAGCCATGGTGAGGCTGTGTGTCGCGCTGCGCTCTGTTGTTGAAGTATTCGTTACCCGTTGCGTTCTAAGGCCACGGCCTGAATCCCACCTTCGTCGCCAGTGTTAGATCAGACAAAGGATTCCGACTCAGGCATGGTCAAAACAACAGGAACGTTTATTCACACTATTTACAACACACACAAGATTCAACTGGCAAGGTTTCTTCTCTGGCAACCTCTTATATAGAGTTACCAGGCAGGAAACTCCTAGCAATGCAATTGCAACATTGTGACTCCTTTCCAGACAGATTCCAGACAGCTTGTCTCTGTTAATCACTGCAGCTGCTGGCTCAGCTCCGGAATGCGGTGACTCATAGGTTACCAGACGAGCTGTCTGGGACATAGGCTTGGGGACTCAACATCAACTGCCAGCAGTTTGGCAGATCAAATCTCACCAGGCTCAAGGTTGACTCAGCCTTCCATCCTTCCGAGGTCAGTAAAATGTGGACCCAGATTTTGGGGGGCAATATGCTGACTCTGTAAACTCCTTAGAGAGGCCTATAAAAGCACTATGAAGTAGTATATAAGTCTAAGTGCTATTGCTTAGTGCTATAAACATCCTATTGCCCTAACTGTACACGGGGAGTATAACCAGCACATCTGCAACAAGTTGAGTGATTTGAAGAAATACAATGAAACCATAATTCTGAGGATTTTAATCTTAAATTTAAAATTATCTCCTTGGTTTATATTTGAATTGGTTAGTTTCATGATTGAAAGAAAGTATTCATTCATTTGATGAGTCCAGTCTACATCATACTTTCATGGATTTAAAAAAAAACTTAATTGCTGAGAACTAGCCTGCCAAATTAGGTCAGTTTCCTAGTTGTTCATTTTGCGAAAAAAATCACATATGATCCTGTGTTTATTCTGAGAGATGACGTGATTGATTTTCAAATCACCATCCTATTAAAATAGGTAAGAGGTACATTATGTACATCATTTTCAGTATACATGAATTATAAAAAAAACTTTCTGGTAAGTGAATGAAATGTGGTGGGGGAAAACACAAACATGTTTTATTTCATTTCATTTCATTTCATTGGACTTCTATACAGCGCCACTCTCCCAAAAAGGAACTCGGGGCGGAGCATAGGAAACTAAAAACATGAATATAAACATATACCAAAAAGAATAAATACATCATAAATAGTCGATAAAATCTTATCAAATTAAACTATACCCTGTGCTAAAAACAGTGTAAAACCCATTTGTTAAAACTTAATTTAATTTAAAATCAGTCGGTAAAATAATCTCGGGGAATTAGGCCAGGCCAGCTAACCGAAAGAAGTGTGTCTTTAGATGTTGACGGAAGAGGCGAAAGTCCGTGATATTCCTGAGAGCGGGGGGCATGTTAAATGTTATTAACCTGTAGAATGGATTATCCATAAACCACAATATGCAAAACAACATCAAACTTTATGTAATGCTATGTAATTTGCAGACAAATTATCTAATGAATATTATCTTCCATAAAATTGGAGAAACATGTGGAGCATTAAGAAGACTAACACAGAAATTGCAAATAAACTACTCCAAATAGCCAATAGCACCAGGACATCTAAAGTAAACTTTGAGGTTTTCTCAATTAAATAAAAAAAAAGATCACAAGTTCCAGCCAGAAAGCATAAAGCTTCTTAAAAGGACATGTTAAATACTGACTGCAAACAATGCTAAAAGAAAAAATAACCACACTTCAACATTGAAGTTCGGTAATTTCAGTGATTTATAAGAATTTGCTTCTATCCTGAGGCATTCCACTGTTTAGGAGTATTTCTTCTCAATGATGGCCTGTCAGCTCAAAATATTGTTTTCAAAGAGGCCTGTCAAACATGTAATGCCAGGCAAAGATGTTTTAATTGTCAGAAACCTTTTAATGGTAACTTTTTATTTATCCCACAAATCAACTTTAGTTCTACTTATTTCAGTTGTCCGGGGGTTGTCTTAAAATACCTGTAGGACAGGTGTTCCCAAACTTGGCAAATTTAAGACTTGTGGACTTCAACTCCCAGAATTCTCCAGCCAGCATATTCTGGGAGTTGAAGTCCACAAGTCTTAAAGTTGCCAAGTTTGGGAACCCCTGCTGTAGGATATCTTTGGTTCCAAAATGGTAGTATATAGTACAACAGTTTCCACTGATTAAATAATTAAATCATCATTTAGTGACCATAATTGGAACCAGCCATTCAATCATTAAGCAGAGCAGTTGCTAAGTGAAAGCATAACAATGCTTACAATCTGTTAAGACAGCTCAGAAGAATTCAAGAGCAAGTCACTGCCAGCAAAATTGGGAGCATATAAATTTAACAAATCAATCAATATGAATGCCAGGTCACAACAGCCAAGCATACCTAGAACCAATCTGTGCATTTCTTCATCATCTAGAAATTTCCTGACAGTTAGAACAATTAATCAGTGGAATGAGTTGCCACCAGAAGTTGTGAATGCTCCAACACTGGAAGTTTTTAAGAAGAGACTAGGCAATCATTTGTCTGAAATGGTATAGGGTTTCCTCAGTGGTGGATTCAAACATTTTTACTACCGGTTCTTTGGGTGTGGCTTGATGGACATGGCAGGGGAAGGATACTGTAAAATCTCCATTCCCACCCACTCCAGGGGAAGGTTACTGCAAAATCCCCATTTCCCCCTGATCAACTGGGACTTGGGAGGCAGATAATAGATGGGGGCAGAGTCAGTCAGAGGTGGTATTTACCAGTTCTTTCAACTACTCAAAATTTCTGCTACCGGTTCTCCAGAACTGGTCAGAACCTGCTGAATACCACCAATGAGTTTCCTGCATGAGCAGAGAAGATCTCCAGTCCCTCCCAACTCTCTATTCCATTCCACTCCATTCCACTCCACTCCACTCTATTCTACTCCCCATCAATAATAAGGTACAGCTCCAGAAATAATGTAATAAGCACAGGGGAGGAAATGAATGTAAGACTCCTTCTCCTTATTTCTACCTCTTTCCAGAACAGCTGTGTTTCAGAATTAGAATGAAGGCACAAAGGACTGTGCATGGATTTCAATCAATATGCTAAAATAATTGAATTGATAATTGGTTTGAATTAAAAACTAGTTGTTGGTCTTAGTTTAATAGACTGTAATTAGTAGGCCATCTTCCCTAGATAATTCCACCATTTGGGGATGACATTAATCAAATAATATTACCTTGCTGTCATTGGAATCTGCTTTATGTGACAACGCTAATAGCCACATTTACATTATGGAGAAAGTGTTGCTTTCATTATGAATAGGTTTCCTGATTGTGTAATATAGCACAATATGATTCTGTTTGTTTTTATGGCAGTTATGTTATGTTGCATTTTCATAATAGCCTTCAATTTATCATACACAGTTAAATCAGACAATAGACAACTCAGAATTATTTCACAAAAATATACAACAGGAGGAGGGTTTTGATCACATTCTCAATGGATCACTATTTTTATGGATTTTTATCAACCTACTTGAACAGGCACCAGATTGTATCATTTTTCATGACAAATGAAGATTAAAAAAAAATAAAAATCTGTGCTTTCACATTGGACTTTCTTGTGCTTTATGTTCCTTAAGGTATTGATAGGATATCTATACATCAACATTGGAATTCACTTACCTTCCCTATCGGATTGCAAATGTGAGTATGTACGTGCCGTGTGCATGCACAGTGCTTGCACATTACATCGTCGCCGCTACTGGTTTGCCCGAACCAGAGACAACCGCTGAATACCACCTCTGCCATGCATTAACAAACATAAAATACAAGAAAGTCCATTGTGAAAGCATAGAGCAGAGGGCCCCAATATGGGTGTAATTCAGAAGTTTCTGACAGGTTCTGGAGAACCAGTAGTGGAAATTTTGAGTAGTTCGGAGAACCAGAAAATACCACCTCTGGCTGGCCCCACAGTAGGGTTGGAATGGAGATTTGCAATATCCTTCCCCCAAGAGTGGGGAGGGAATGGGGATTTTGCAGTATCCTTCCCCTGCCATGCTCACCAAGCCATACCCACAGAACCGGTAGTAAAAAAAAAATTGAATTTCACCACTGGTCCCCAACCCCCAGGCCGTGGACTGGCATCAGCCTGTGGCATGCCAGAAATTGGGCCACGCAAAACAAGCAAAGCCCCATCCATGAAAAGCAGGCAGCATGCAAAACCACATCCCCTCCGGTCCATAGAAAAACCTTTCTCCATGGAACCGGTAGCTGTTGCCAAAAAAGTTAAGGGGCTGCTGGCATGGAGGAACATTTTTTTTAAAAAAAAAAATCATTGGATCTGGAATATTCTCATAACAGAAGATACACTGATGTGCTTGTACAGTTGAGTTTCTTCCTACTTTGCTTCACCAAGATTAGATCAAAACTGGGACAAAATATGTACTGAAGTAGCAATGCATACCAGCCCAAAGGACCTCTTCACAAATCAAAATAGAAAGGAAAGGAAATTCCCAGAAGTATTAGAAGACCTATTTTCACAATTCCGATAAATCTTGTTTAAGCTTAAGGCAGCTTGAGTCTTCACTGGGAAAATACGTTTCCCCAAATTGCCACGCCATTTGACATTTTTAATGACAACTGCTCTTATAAACAATGTCTTATTAATATTGTTTTATTCTTGTTGTTTCAGCAGTTTTAATATGTTTTGCTTTACTAAGAGCCACTGATTGCTTATATTTTAGAAGAAAGTCTGAGCTTTGTGGAGCTGCCTGTGACAGCCACTACATAACTAGACTTCTGTCAGATTGGAATGCCAAATACTAACTTTCATCATATGCTAGATGAATAACTTTTCAAGACATTCTAGATGATAAGAGCACATTTAACATCTCCAGTGCAGGAGGATTTCCCAATTCGGGGAAAAAATATGACAAAAGTAATGTGAGATGCAAGGATACCAGCAATGTAATAAACTTCTTCCCAGTGGGGGGAAAAATATAACAACATCAAACTAAACTAACATAAATCTTGGGCTCTGTACTTCCTGCGTCCTTTCCTTGTAATAGGTAAGAACACAAGGAAGCAATGTTTCATGGGATGAATTCCCAAAAGATTTACATCCAGTCTTAGTCCCAAAGGTGGGCATTTTATATATAATGGAACACCTGTCAACACTGAAGCAGCAGAACATAAAATCTATAAAATATACTTTCTAAAGCTATGCCAACCATTTATTTTAGATTTATTTCCCTGCTATTCTCAATTTGTGAAATGGGCAATTTCTTCTGAAAGTGCTTTAAAAAAAAAGTGAAAATCTCAGAAGGTGTGGGGTATCTACAAAGATGGTGAACCCAAAAATTCAGGCGAAACCCCCCAAAATTTGCCATCACATACATCCCATGGTTTTTCAGAGTTCCTGGTTAAGCTGTTGCAGAGTGATGGGAGGAAGGGGTGACACTTAGCAGAAAAACAGCAGAAGCTGTCCATCAAAAAGATTTTTGAAATAAACTCTAAACAATCCTGAGAATTAGTTTTTTTTTTAAACACACCTCAGAATTCTGTTTTTAGAGGAAGAAAACTACTGAAAAATTGGAAGGTAGATTCCAAATATTGCTCTGGTAGCAAACTGAAGAATTCGGCGACCTTGTCTTGGTGTGGAAAGCTGTGCAACACTTTTTGGTTTTTGTTAATACTTAGAGAGGAGTCCGCCAGGAAAAGCAGAAGTACAATCAATCAAAAGTCATGAAGTTCAGAAGTGAGTCAGAAGAAGACAAATGCTAATAACGTCTGTGCTGATGCCAAGAAAATTGCATGGTTAAGTTTTTGTATCCGTTAGGAGTTGAGCTCATCCTTGACTTTATCAGAAAGGAAAGATCTGCCGAAATTAAGGAGAAGCTGAGCTTCCTCCCTATAAAAGCATCATTTAAAATTGTCTGTAATAAAAAGACATTGTCCATCCCACTGAACACAAGAGGAGTTGCATCCAGACCCTATTGAAAACAGCCAAAGCACACTGCAGCACCGAGTCATTAAGAAAAGCAAAAGACGTTTTCAATGTTTTCCTCCGCAATGACTATCCCAAATATTTCATAATATGATGCTTGTCATCCAAACCCTGAGAAAATACACAGCCAACCACAACACAAAAACAAGTCCTGCCATGCATCAAAGGAACATCCAAAATGGCTGCCAGAATACTGCAAGCCTTTAGGATTAATGGTAGCTCACAAACTCACATTTACACTCAGAGAAGAGCTACAGTGGGATCTGGGGTGTCAACTGTAATCCATTCCAGGACTTTGGTTGGCACCTGATTTGGTGGCGACCAGAAGCAAGACTGACCGCGCATGCACGCACACACAAAAAATGGCGCTGCAGGGAAAATTGCCGTGGCAGGAAAAATTGCCACGGCTGTGTTTATTCGCCATCTGGGAATGTGTTTGTGACATGAGTCAAACATTTAGCAGATTTTTCAGTCGGCACCCGAATTGTTTGTGGTCTGAGCCATTCGGGACCTGAGTTCCCACTGTATCTAAAGTCAGAGACAAAATGCAGAAGGAAGGCAATAGCAACATAGTATATAAAACCAATTGCAACAATTGTAACCAATTCTAGGTAGGACAAACAGGAAGCCAATTGAAAACCAGGGTTCATGAACATCAACCAAGCAGTTAAATGGCACGATCAAAAATCCTTGACCTTAAACCACATTGATAATAAACAACACCAGTTTGATTGGGAAGGAACAAAACCATTGGCCAGGCCAGTACCCATCACTCCCATGAATTTATTGAAATTCATTCTATTAAAGGAGCAATTAACAAGCATATTGATCTGGATCCAGCAAATGAATATGTAAGAAACTAGATCATTCGAACGAATCAATCAACAGAAGAACCAATCAGCTGCTCAGAATTTAAATATAGCTCCAAGCAAACAACCAATCACACGGCCAAACTGGCACACAAGACATTTATAACCTAAGGAGTATAGGACAAGACAATCCTATTGATGATGTTACCTAGTCTTGTAACAAAACGTTCAGAAACTAAATTGAAATAAGCTTGGAGAAAAGCCAAAAAGAGATTGTAAAATGAAAACAGTTCTCTGATGCAGAGCCAGATTTCAGCCCTAAAGGAAGGAATGTCTTGCTAGAAAACTCAGGACACTGCAGAAGGGGTGAATCTCTGTACTTATAACTTACAATGTAAGACAAGAGTCTGGCCCTAATTACCAGAATTCAAATGCAGTAATCCCAGAGGCCTGACATGGGTTCAAGTAATCTTATTCTGCCATTCTGGCTTTCACGCATTCTGTAACAAGAGATCAACTTCCTTTTAATAAGGCGCTATTCAAAAGTTTCAGAATGACTGAGTACTGTGGCATATACTTTATAGTAAAAAAAAATATTGTCTAGGGAATTACAATGAATAAGAAGAGTGAGGAAGATGTCTTTTTAAATCAATCAACTGTAGAAAGTAAATCCAGTACCCTGCCTTTTTGTTCCTTATTTTTGCCAGCTTTGTGAACAGTGGATGCTTGCATTATTTATTTCTTCTAAAGTTATTCACGCAGGAGGAGCCCCGACTATCTTTTTGTAGAGCACTGTTGAATGTAAGGTGTTTTTTTTTTTTTGCTTTCCATAAAAGGTCACACAGTTTCTGTTGAGAGATGCTAACAAGATGTTGCTCAAGCAAATCAAATGCACTGTATACAAAAGAAAAGGGGAATAACATTGGAAGGGCAGACAATGTATGCAATCTCTTTGGCAGCTTTACACACATTCCCAAAGGGCATTTTGTACATATAAATGAGTGGCTCAAAACTATTTCGGTAACAACTGAATCTTAGCATCTAAAGTACTGCAGGGATGGACAGAATATTTGATTGCCAAATATCCCTTTCATTAGGGTCATCCCACCATGTTCACCTGAAAGGGTCTAAGGGTGGGAATTAGACAAGAACATGGTGGAGGGCTGGGTACCGTTTCTGTGTTCCAATATCACCAAGAAGAGGGAGTCAAACTATTCTCCAAGGCACCTGAGGGTAGAACAAGAAGCAATGGGTGGAAACTAATCAAGGGGAGAAGCAACTTTAGAACTGAGGAGAAATTTCCTGACAGTGAATTTCCTGACAGAGAAATTGTGAAATTTCCTGACAGAGAAATTGTGAAAGCCCTAACTAACAAGGAAAGTCATTGATGAAGCTGACAGAAAGTCACAAATGGGGACAATAATAATTAATAATTTATTACATTTATAAACCGCCCCCTCTCCCCAAAGGGACTCGGGGCGGTGTACAGGAAAATTAAAAAGCATCTAAAAACATACAATACATACAAAATTAAAAACGAATTAAATTACCCTGTACTAAAATTTATGAACATTAAAATTACAACCCATTAAAATCGAATAGACAATTTGAAATTACAGACTGGGGCGAGAGTGTAAATTAGGCCAAGCCGGCCTGATGGAACAAATAAGTTTTTACTTTTAGGTGGAAGGCGCGGAGGTCCGTGGTCGTTCTAATATCCGGGGGTAGGTCGTTCCAGAGGGTCGGGCCCATCACAGAGAAGGCCCTTCCCCTGGACGTCGCCCGCTGGCACTGCCTGGTGGATGGCACCTGGAGAAGTCCTTCTCTGTGTGAGCGAATCGGCCGAAGGGATGTATGGGGCAGGATACGATCCAGCAAATAACTAGGTCCTGTGCCATGGAGCGCTTTAAAGATGATGATTAACACCTTGAAATGCACCCGAAAGGCCACAGGCAGCCAGTGCAGCTCGCGCAGGAGTGGTGTTACATGAGAGTATCTAGTAGCTCCCATAACCACATGACATCAGATCTAACAACTGTGCGGGATTTTCCTAGTGTGGCAACCAGGAATGCCAGAACTGCCATTGTAAGTTGATGCAGTCACATGATGTTGTGCCTTACACAGCTGAGTTACTTAGCAATGGACTTCCCAGTTACTGTCATTAACCCAACATGGCCTCTACTCAGATAAGTATCAATGATAAATTAGAAAAGAGTTACAAAACTTTTTTTAAAAAATAAGCCAGACTAAACTTAATCAACTACTAAAAGTCCAATGAAAGAAATAATTTTTTATACTTTATCTAAAAGAGAAAAAGAAAAAAAAGTGATTTCTGCATTTGACATGAATGGGACTTTGACTGTGGGGTCCTCCTTGGAAGGGTTTGCTTTCCTGCAAATCTTAGAATGCTTAAGGTTCATAATAGGAAAGACAGTCCTTCAGATAGTCAAGTGAGTCTTTACTTTGGAACAAGTTCATCTGGGACTTGTCACCTTAAGTTTCTGTATTCAGTCATTCACTCATTTATTCATTACTTCTGTTCTGTCCTGGTCAAATTGCAACCCTGGCATTCAAATTCATGCCTGCCTTATTCTTACATCTTGAAGGAACTTGAAAATTTCTCTTGGGAATCTGATCTCCTGGCCATCAGTCTATGGAATTCAACCTCTGCTTCTCCTATAGTCCACTGTTAGCCTTTGGCATGACAATCATCATGTATGTACAATATATGAATAGCACAGCATAGCATATGATGCTATGTGATGGCGAACCATAGCAGTGATGGCGAACCTATGGCACGCATGCCACAGGTGGCACGCGGAGCCATTTCTGAGGGCACGCGAGGTGTTGCCCTTTCAGCTCCAGCACACATGCACATGCTGGCCAGCTGATTTTCGCCCTTGATTTTTAGCAGTTTTTTGTCCTCTGGATGCTTTAGGAAAGCTTCCTGAAGCCTCCAGAGAGTGAAAAATGGAGTTACCGGGAAGTGGGCCATTTCTGGCCTCCGGAGGGCCTCTGGGAGGTGGGTGTTTTCGCCTTCCCCAGGCTCCAAGAAAGTTGTGCGTGCATGCGTGGGGGCATGGCATGGGGGGGGGGGATGAGATTATGGGGGTGGGCACCTGAGTGCGTGCAATAGTGCGTAAGTGCATGCTTTGGGCACCTGAGGCAAAAAAGGTACGCCATCACTGGCATAGAACATAAGCATGAAGAATTTAAAGAACTGTTCCTTGCTGTTTAAAGAATGAGTTGGGTTGCATTAAAAGACCATCTAAAATATAAGAGGAGAATTTGTTCATTTTTTTGCTTTCCTACTTTTCTTCTAGGAGATCAAAGTGACATATGTACTTTTTTTTTTTTTTTACATTTTCCACAACCCAAAACTTAATGGTACAGGTTCAGCTAAGGGATAATGACTGCCCAAAATCACACAGTGAGCTTTCAAGGCAGAGGATAGACATGGACCTAAATCTCTTTCTTTGTAAATCCAAAGCCTTAACCATTGTCTCATCATAAATTCGATCTGTATTTTAAACCTATATAAAACCTAAATCAAATCTACACAGCAGTTATGAATAAGTAAATCTACTAAGTTGGGTAAGTGCTTCGAAACAAACAACTATTACTTTGCTTTATAATTAATACTCAATTATTCATCACATTCATAAACTGCTTTTATGGTAATCCACAACTGCAAAATACTGGTTTCCAAAATAATGCAATTAAATTCTACACATGAACAGGAGCACCAGGAGAATGTTGTTAATGCAATATCAAGGTTAACACTTCAAATTCCACTCTGAAACTAACTGGACTACAATTTTTTTTATGTTGGCAGAACAACCTTTACAATACTGATTAGTAGACTGTGTTTATAATTTGAATCCATGGAGATACCTGATTGATCTTCATAGAGCAGCCCCAATGAAGAGACCTTACTAGCATAAATGTAACTAATGCTGGCAAAACAAAGCTTTGGCTAGAGATGTCACGAGTATATTGATAATTAATGACTAGTCCTAGGAAATCTCAATCTGGCCCATTCAAAACTTCTATGCTTCTAATTCCTTGAATGCATCTGAAGAGAATTATGGTTTAAAAATGAAAACATTCATTATAAAGCTCTCCCTTCAAAATCTTAAACATTATGTGTGGAAGCGTATAATTATTTTTCCTCCAACTTAAAACATTCAAGGGACGTGAGCAGCACTGATCCTCGCAGATTGTATTCCGACACATCGCTAGAATGCCAATAATGTTTCAAAATGCTTGGAAGATCAAGAAGAGTACTTCCCTGACTTTCCACAGAAAAAGCTTGTTGTGATTCTCCAGAGATATTTATTCTGTAATGGAGCGTGCTTTGAAAGACTTGATTTAATTTATGCATTTAACTCTTGAACTTCATCACTCTTCAGAGTGTTTCTCTGCTAAAGAAAACCCATTGATGCCATTAGGGTGGGTTAGTCTACGACTAACTTTTGTTATAAGTCTAACAGTGGTGGGTTTCAAATTTTTTAGAACCTACTCTGTAGGTGTGGCCTATTTTGTGGGCGTGGCTTGGCAGTCATGTGACAGGGTGGGAGTGGCCACCTTTTAAAATGTGGTGAAATTCATTTAACAACACTCTTGCTTAGCAACCAAAATTTTGGACTCAATTGTGATGATAAATTAATTAATTCTTTCTTTCTTTCTTTCTTTCTTTCTTTCTTTCTTTCTTTCTTTCTTTCTTTCTTTCTTTCCTTTCTTCCTTCCTTTCCTTTCCTTCCCATTGGGTCACTGGCAGTGGCGGGCCAGATTTACTTCCAGGTACGCCGGTGGAACCCCCTCTCACCGGTTCTCTAAATTTCACCAACCGGCTCTCGCGAGTAGGTGCGAGCCTGCAGAAACCCACCACTGAAGTCTAAGCAACTTGCTTGGAAGTAAATGTTTTTTTAAATTAATATAATAGGAAGCAAATATGTCTAGGATTAGGCCATTAGTCCAAAATAATGTCTAGTGAACTGAATGAAATTAAGAATAATTTGACTGAGCTGTTAAAACTTCATGGTTTTAACACGTTCGGGGGGTAAACATGGTTAGAAAGTCTGTCATAGCCTTCCATTACTGTAGGTCAAGGGTATCAAACTGGCAATCTGCCGGCTGGATGCGTCACTAGCAGGCCACACCCACCCCAGCTATGTGAAGAAGGAAAACGTCACAAAACAACATATGACATCACTGTGTTGTAGCAAATTTGATACCTGGGTTGTAAGTAATAGCAATAGCATTTAGACATATACCACTTTACAGTGTTTTACAGCCCTCTCTAAGTGGTTTACAGTGTCAGCCTATTGTCTGGATCCTCATTTTACCCACCTTGGAAGGATGAAAGCCTGAAGTCAACCTTGAATTTGGTGAGCTTTGAACTGCCAAATTGCAGGCAGCTGGCAGGCAGCAGAAGCAGCCTGGAGTACTGCTCTCTAACCAACTGTGCTACTAAGGCTCTAAAATAAATACTGGATTCATTAACAACTAGTGCAGTCAAAGGTATCTGAACCCCCATCATGTTCTTGCACTCCTCATCATTTAATTGCACGGTAATATTTGACCTTTTTCTACTAATTTATGTATGTTTTTAGTTGATATGGTTTTTACCTTTTTTGATTGTAAGCTTCCTAGAGTTACCATGAGGTAAGATGGGCAGCCAATAAAAATTAAAAATAAATATAAACCACGGTGAAGAAAAAATGACAAAATATGTATTATGACATCACTGTACATAAACCTCAGGCTTTTATATGTGAGAACTGAGTGGTAAAAGGAGACAATAATAGAAACAATTAGGATAATTTTATATCCTGCTATGACAATTTGGAAATACTATATATTTGGTCAATAATCAGCAAAAAAATGAAAACCAAACCAAACCAAAACAAAACATCAAAATAAAATGCGACAGATACATTTAACAAAGATAAAGCAACACATTAAAATGCGACATGTATTTGCATAATGGTACACTAATTTGCTTGTGCAAGTATGAATCTAAAATGTTACAATTTATGAAGTAGAATATGTATTATCTAAAAACAAGATAGCCATGTATGTATTAGAGTGATAAATAAAATAGAAGTGATTATTTCTGAAACAAATTATACCTTATTTTCATTGTGGCAACACAGCATTTGGCTCCTGCGTAAGGGATTCAGATCTTATAGAACATAGTTCACATAGAAATTTTCTGACCTTCCAGGGGATTTATAAATTGGGGCAGAATATAAGCAACTCTAATATCCCTGTAGAATTTATAATGTCATAATGCATATGAAATGGTTTCAATCTCCTTGTGGACATGAGCTGGTACAGTCTGTTAATGGGATTTTGGAGTCTGTCTTGCAGCAATGCAGACGGTAAGATGTCGTACCTGGCTTTGAAAAATGCTATCCTCAGCTTGGGAAGGTTAGATTTTGTAGATATCTTGCTGGTCCCCAAATGCCCTTATTTATCCAATTTCTGCCATGCTGGGGCAGCCTATTCACTGAAACTCTCTATACTTCATTCTTTGGGCGAGCTGTTTTTGCCTTGGTCATATCCTAAAGAAACAAGTAATCATACAGAAATTTTATATAATGCCAACTTCTGCTCTGTGGCCTATTTCTGGGGAGAAGGAAAATTGTCTATTAAAACTAAAGGGATCTGATTTTCAGGTAGTAAGTTTATTATTCCCCTCCAACATGTTACATGGATTGCAGGCACTTCTGTCTCAAGACTTAATTGATATTTGCTTTTTCTTTGGGTACACCAAGGATTGATCTCAAAAACTTTGTTTGCACTGTTTCCAGTGCCTTTTTCTTCATATAAATCCCTATTTGTGCATCATAAAGGATTTGATAATAATAATAATAAAAAATAATAAAAATAAAAAATTTTATTTATAAACCGCGTCCTCTCCCCGAAGGGACTCGGAGCGGTGCACAGGGAAAATTAAAAATACAATACAAAATACATAAATAGATAAAATAAGAATTAAATAAAGTTATCCCTGCGCTAAAACCACTATGCTAAAATTAAACTACAATTCCCTAAACCCAATTAAAAACAGCAGACTAACCTAGGCCGGCCAAGCAGAAGAAGTGTGTTTTCAATTTTTGGCGGAAGGAGCGGAGATCCGTAGTTGTTCTAATTTCGGGGGGAAGGTCGTTCCAGAGGGCTGGGCCCGCCACAGAGAAGGCCCTTCCCTTGGGTGTCGCCCGCTGGCATAGCCTAGTGGACGGCACCCAGAGAAGTCCCTCTCTGTGGGAGCGAATCGGCCGCAGGGATGTATGGGACAGAATCCGATCCCGCAGATAGCTAGGTCCCGTGCCATGGAGCGCTTTAAAGATGATGACTAGCACCTTGAAGCGCACCCGAAAGACGACAGGCAGCCAATGCAGCTCGCGCAAGAGCGGTGTTACGTGGGCAAACCTAGAGGTTCCCAGAATTGCTTGCGCGGCTGCATTCTGGACAAGCTGAAGTCTTCGGGTGCACCTCAAGGGGAGCCCCATGTAGAGAGAATTGCAGTAGTCCAGTCGAGATGTCACGAGGGCATGAGTGACTGTGCAAAGGGCAGTGGTTTGAGCCAGTGGTTTGGCTTCAAAGTCTCACTTATTTTGGCCATATCATGCAGGGGAATTCACTGAAGAAAGAAATTATGGAAGAGTTAGTGGTAAATGGAAACCAATCCACCAAACAACAAGGTGGCTGGATTCCATCAAACCTGACACCAGTCAAAGAATAGAAAAACTCAAAGAAGTAGCCCAAGATCAGAAAATGTGGAAAGACCTGGCCTGTAGTCTCACCAAAAGTTGAACACAACCAAATGGATAACATCATTATCATCATAATCATTGGCCTTAAAAAGTTTTTATCTCTCAGGGATTCTCTGCTTGTGTAAAAGAAGGGCTTAATAGCACTTGTAGATCTGAGAGCTAGCTGCCCTACACTCCAGGTGCTCTTATAGAGGAAGGTCATTACAAAGTGTTTAAATACACTAATCTGCTCTAATGTGTGCCCTTCTAATCTCCAGGATTATTGGATGTCTCTCTTAGTAAAGACTAGAATTTTAATATTTTTCTAAATTAAAATCTAGTTAAGATTAGTATTCACACATTAATAACTTGTGCAATACATTTTTTGGAACCTATAACTCATGAGAATATTGTACGTATTACTAGAAAATTCATGAATATGCCAATTTGGATTCTGCTAAGAAGTCTGAATTTAGTTATTTAGCTATTATTGTTCTATTTAAAGGTAAAGCCATAATTCCCAAGAGTTAACATAGCGTTGTGTCCTGATTAGCTATTATCTCCCAAACGCTATTTAATCTTTTGATCACACCATGAAAGCCACTACACTAATCCAACAAGAATTTAAAAACTGAGGTAGAGATGTAAAAGAAATTGCCATGGATTTCTGGGGTAGGCTTGCTCAAAAGACACAATTAATGAAAGGCTACAAACCATACTGACCTAAAAGGGAAAAACCACCACAAAGTTTATTTCAAATGCACCACAAGGTGAAAAAAAAGCTTTGAAAGTGTGTTTTGCAAAGTTGCATATAAAATATATTAGAAGCTGCTTTATTTTTAACTGGGCAAGTTAGTGAAAGCTACTTTAAAAACTCCCTCTTAATAATAATAATATTAATATTAATATTAATATTAATATTAATATTAATATTAATATTAATATTAATATTAATATTAATATTAATATTAATATTAATATTAATATTAATATTAATATTAATATTAATATTAATATTAATATTAATATTAATATTAATATTAATATTAATATTAATATTAATATTAATATTAATAATAATAATAATAATAATAATAATAATAATAATAATAATAATAATGATGATGATGATGATGATGATGATGATGATGATGATGATGATGATGATAATAATAATAATAATAATAATAATAATAATAATAATAATAATAATAATAATAATAATAATAAATCCAAAAATACAACAATATACAAATACAAAATGTTAAAATCAAATTAAATTAACCCCTGTGCTAAAATCACTATTAAAACCCTTAAAACCCTAACAATACCCCCTAAAAATTTATACAATTTCATTTTGTGGCTAGGAATGTAGACATTAGGCCAGGCCGGCCTGATGGAAGAAGTGAGTCTTTAACATCTGGCGGAACGAGCGGAGGTCCGTTGTTCTAATTTCAGGGGGTAGGTCATTCCAAAGGGTTGGGCCCACCACAGAGAAGGCCCTTCCCCTGGGCGTCGCCCGCTGGCATTGCCTGGTGGACGGCACCCGGAGAAGTCCCTCTCTGTGGGAGCGAATCGGTCGAAGGGATGTATGGGGCAGGATGCAATCCCGCAAATAGCTAGGTCCCGTGCCATGGAGCGCTTTAAAGATGGTAACCAATACCTTGAAGCACACCCGAAAGGCCACAGGCAGCCAGTGCAGCTCACGCAGGAGTGGTGTTACGTGGGAAAACCTAGAGGTTCCCAAAACTACCCACGCGGCTGCATTCTGGACTAGCTGTAGTCTTCTTACTGTGAAAATTATATACTGAACTATGTTCCTTAAGGTAAAAGGTAAAGATTCCCCTTGCACTTATGTGCTAGTCATTCCCAACTCTAGGGGGCGGTGCTCATCTCCGTTTCAAAGCCGAAGAGCTGGAGCTGTCTGAAGACATCTCCATGGTCATGTGGCTGGCATGACTAAACACGCGGCTGCATTCTGGACTAGCTGTAGTCTTCTTACTGTGAAAATTATATACTGAACTATGTTCCTTAAGGTAAAAGGTAAAGATTCCCCTTGCACTTATGTGCTAGTCATTCCCAACTCTAGGGGGCGGTGCTCATCTCCATTTCAAAGCCGAAGAGCTGGAGCTGTCTGAAGACATCTCCATAGTCATGTGGCTGGCATGACTAAACACTGAAGGCTCATGGAACACTGTTACCTTCCCACCAAAGGTGGTTCCTATTTTCTACTAGCATTTTTATGTGTTTTGAACTGCTAGGTTGGCAGAAGCTGGGACAAGTAATGGAATTCACTCCATTACGCGGCGCTAGGGATTCAACCGAACTGCTGACCTTTCTGCCATCCTAGCCACCACTTCCCAGTATGTTCCTTAAATGAAGTTACAAATAATGATATTAAGAATAAATGCACATCATTTGTTTGTGGACTAGATAAGTTTCTGTTTCTGAAGCTTACCTAGGATTGATGATCATTTGCTCCTCTTGTTATAAATTTGTTTCGCCTTGGGTCTCCATAATTGTCCATCTTACTATTGACTAGTTTTGCTCCTTCCTAAACTTGACAGAACAGATAAAGCGAATTTTAGCTTAATAAAAGCTAAAGTGTGGTGTTTAGTAGAACACTACGCTCTGGACCCGCATTTTCATTATTTATTATTTATTTATTTATTTTATTAAATTTATACCCCGCCCTTCTCCTAAAAAAGGACCCAGGGCGGCGCACAGGCATCATTAAAAACCATACAAAAATACAAAAATCCAAAATTGTTAAAAACTATTTAAATATTCCCTGTGCTAAAATTAATAAGACTCTAAAAAGTTAAAATTATCCCTATAAAATTTTCCCTATAAAAGTTAGAACGGGGGTTATGCCAGGCCGGCTTGTTGAAATAAATGGGTTTTAAGACGTTGACGGAAAAGGCGGAGGTCCACGATGGTGCGTAGATCGGGGGGTAGGTCGTTCCAGAGGGCTGGGCCTGCCACAGAGAAGGGTCTTCCCCTGGGCACCGCCAACTGGCATTGCCCGGCCGACGGTACCCTGAGAAGGCCCTCTCTGTGGGAGCGGATCGGTCGAAGGGATGTATGGGGCAGGAGGCGGTCGCGAATATAGCTAGGCCCCGAGCCATGGGTTGAAATTTATAATAGCACAGTTTTGCTATTATAATATTAGCAAAACTGTGGAGATTCTTAATGCCCTGTTATTTCTTCCTATGAAAGGAAGGAAAAGAAGGAGGTGGGAGCAACAGCATTGCAGACACACATGAGTAAGTTGCAAATATTCTGCTAGCCTGATACTTTGAAAAATGTTTCTTATCAAGACGTGGATGTTAGAATTGCCCCTGGGCAAGCACAGAACACTACATTTACAAACGGAGAAAAACCAACTTAAATCATTCAATGTATTTGTGTGTACTGTCTGAAAGAAGAGTCTTAAAATCAAGATTAATATGTACATTTTACAGGACAGCCTCAAAAAAAAAAACAAGCAGAAAAAGCCAGGCTATGCATTCAATGAGCTGTGCAGAAAGATGCGAGAAACAGACCACGTGCATCAAATGCAAGAAAATGGAACTGCTTCTCCATTATCACACATTGTTGCTGGAGAATTTGGAAACTGTTGAGTTATACGTATCTGTGGTATCTGTGGAAAGAGGTCAAAATAGGAAAATTGGCTATTGCAAAATAAAAATAAAAATAAATCAAAGCTCCACCACTTTATCTAAGTGCATGCAACATTCAGAAACATTGAAATGGAACAGAGTCATACAGGGGGACATTTTCCTTATGTAAAAGACAGATTTGCTTTTGGTGAGATGGCCAGTATATAAATTAGTTATACAACTAATTTTATGTATTTATCTATATCATTGTAATCCCACAGGTATTTGTGTGTGCGTACATGAGAGCAGTGTAATCCTGAAAATAACCAGATGAAAGTTTCCAGATCTTCTTTACAGAATCTGCAAAATGAACAGCATATAAATAAAATCAATAGATAAATCTACCATCCTTGCTATTTTAATCCTACTATAACCTATAACAAACCAACTGCAGGTACTTAAAGCTTGTGGACAAGTTTTTTTTTTTTTTAAAAGAATGAATTTGAAATGTCACGAATAAGTCAGTCACTTTGGCATACAATCTCAGATGGCAAGCTTGAATTAAATCGGAGCTGATTCTGTAATTATATCTTCAGCTCATTCACCAAAAGCTCACTGACCCTCAATGTGTCTCCATGTTCTGTAAGCCAAATCCAAAATTTAATGGTGAGCAGCATAGATTCTTTTCATAACAAAATTTCTGTGTTTTATGTTATGATATCAGATAATTAATCTTTTTAGTATAAAATAAATAAACACCAGCTACAGATTTCTCCATTTTTCCATACACTGAATTCGCATATTTCACATTTTTATCCACTAATGCAAATCTATCTACCAACAAAAACTTCCACAGAATTTCAGAAACATTAGAAACAATTGAGATGCCAGCAGTCCATAAAAAGGCCAGATTGTTCTTGTGGAAGTTGCAAAGTTCTGTGTATTAATGCTGATAATTGTCTTGAGTCATCCTGACAAAAATACAGTCATTGGTTGAAATGTCAGGCCAACCAGAGCCAAAGGTTAAGCTGTAAAAATGAGATAATCTTTGGTCTATAATGTGTGCAGGAACATTTGCCCTTGGCACTTCATTTTATCTTTCTATTCACTTAACATTACTGGCAGAGAGGACTGTTCTAGGAAACTTACAAATTGAATTTGTTGGGAAACTTGCAAATCCCCCCTCTCCCCCATTCACTAATACGCCTGTTACCATGATTTCAGTGTGAATACGTGCCAGGCAGAAACTTTTTATGCTGTAGGCCACCCAGAGTCATCTACGTGCTTGTTAGATGGCTATATAAATTTGTAGATAGATAGATAGATAGATAGATAAATAGATAGATAGATAGATAGATAGATAGATAGATAGATAGATAGATAGATAGATAGATACATAGATAGCTACATAGATAGATATTCAATAATTTCAACTAGCTTTCTTGACAGCCTTGAAAACCAGCAATCAAAAGGAACAAAGAAACTTCAGAACTGATCAGAACTGAAAGTCTTGTCTTGCAGGGACAGATCTTCTCATGCCTGGCAGGACTCACTTATGTCATCATGGTGGCTTCCTATGAATAGCCTGTATTGTCAAAAAAAAAAACAGGCAAAGCAAAATGGCACAAAGCAATAGAGTATTCCAGAGGTAGCAGGTTTCAAAGAAAGGCTGATGAAAAAAAGGCAGCCTCACTGTCCCACTCCTATATTTACAGTCATAAAAGTTTTGAGGCCTTGTCTGTGCCGTTACCGTAGCACTCATTAATTCAGACAATTTAATCCTGCCTCATTCATCCTGAATTTCACAGAATCCTAGAGTTGGAAAGGATCATAGAAATAATATATCTCCCTCTTTGCAGTTTTAACCCATTAATTCTGGCTTTGACCTCTGAACGGAATAAGTCCAACATCTCTTCTGTCCGGTAACTCTTCAGATTTTTTAAAACTTCTGTTATACTTCCTCTCAGGCATTATTTCTACAGATTAAACATCTTTCGCTATTCCTCACAGGATTTGTTTTCCAAACATCTCACCATTCTGATTGCCCTTCTTTGCACTACCACTCATTTGTCATTTTCCTGCTTGAACCAAATTGCTTAGAACTGGATACAGAATTCCCAAAGGAGTCTGATTAGGGCAGAATAGAGGGAAAAGAGGATCTGTTTCCAAGATTTGAATTCTCTATACCTCTAGATCAGGGGTCTCCAATCTTGGCAACTTTAAGACTCTGGGAATTGAAGTCCACAAGTCTTAAAGTTGCCAAGGTTGGAGACCCCTGCTCTAGATCACATCTGCCTTTTAAGAAGCTACATTGTACTGCTTGCCTATCTCTAACTTCATATCAATAGGGATGCCCAGAAGATCCTTTTCACATGTACTACTACAAAGCTGGGTCTCCTTCATTTTATACTTGTGCCTCATATTTTTCCTAACATGATGCAGAATTTAGATTTGTCCCAGTTAAATGCCATTCCTATTAAATTCCAGTTCATATTTCAGGCCTTTTCTACTTGAACGTCTTCTCTTTCATTCAAAGTAGGGATCCCCAAGCTCTGTTTATTGAGATTTCAGATTGTTCATTGACCCCTAAACATTATATGAAAATTTAATAATGCTTTAACTAACAATAACAACAACAATAATATATAGTCCCACTAGTGAGGCGATATTGACTCCTATCCTGATCTAAAGAATTAGTCACCTACCTACTCTAGTTTTATAAACTATATCAGTGGTGGGTTGCAGATGGTATGCCCCAGTATGGTGCTCTGGAGGGCCCACCCACCTGTCATCCTTACCTGGCTTTAAACTCTTTGGTGCTTCCGCGCATGCGCACAGCATGTACAGCACCTGTGCGACGCTCCGCCAAGCAGCTGGAGTGTTGCAGAGGTTCACGGAGACATCATTGGAGGGTAAGACACATGCACACACTGCACACGTGTGTGCGTGCACTGTGCATGTTCATGTGGAGGATGCCAGGCCTTGTTGCAACTGTACTGGTTGCAACAGGATCTGGAACCCACCACTGAACTATACATGTATTCCCCTTCAACCGCTCTATTGAAGACATTGATTAAAAAATTTGAACAGCACAGGTCATAGGAAAAAGCCTCACATTTAAAAGTAAGGACAAGCTAGTCCCCATCTTCAGCCTGCTGGGAGTTGAGCTGAGCTCCCAGTTGGATTGGCTGGACTAAATGGAAATGTAGCATTCTATTAATACAAGCGAAAAGAAAATTAGCTGGCCACTTTAAAAATGCTGTGAGCTGAGAAAGTGACTGAAATTCAAATAAAAGTTAGTCTTATTGCCTGAAAAGAGCTCTGGTAGGGAAAGAGTTTAATGAGAGGATACATTTCATTGGCCAGCCGCCAACATCAGAGACCCAGTCATACATAAACTGGATTCAATTTATATGGAACTGAAATTGCAACTTGAATATTGTTTGTAAAAAAAAAACAACAACAACCCCAAAGCAGCAGGAAAGCCATTGAATTTCCAAAGTACTTTGGAACAATCTCATTCAACCTTTTTTGAAGGGCGCTTGCTTCACTTTATGCATCTGTTTTGATAAGGTGATTTAATCAAAGTTAATCCAATCAACAAATCACCAGTTTAAAGCTTCAAGGAACGTCCCTCTTGTAGTGCTGTCTAATGATGCAACTTGTAGTGCTCTCTAATGATGCAACTCATGAACTCTGGATTCTTATACGTATATCCATTAAATTTCAAGACAATATTTATGTCAGGGTTCCAAATAGCATCCAAAAGTAAATCAGCGTCCAAGGCAAAGTATTGCTCAAAATTCTAATTTAATAAGAGAGCCATGTTGGCACATCTGGGAAAACCTGAATCTGGAAGCTTCCCGGATTCCCCCACCCAGTTGAAAGTTCAGGTTTTTGCCCCACACCAACAAGACCATCACATGGTCCAGTCTTCCATTGTCATGCTAGTAGTTCCACCCATCCAGTTCCAGTCAGGTGCAGAGGTACAAAGACAAAGGATGACTTTGGCTTTCTAGAAAGAATTTTGTTATGGCTACATAGCATCTAATTCCTTACAACCCCCCCCTCCTATTTTCCCATAATAGAAAATGCATAGTAGAATAATAGAAAGTGTAGAAGGCCAAAGATCCAAAAGAAAAGATGGCTGCAGGGATGACAATTTATCTATCTCATGAGTAATTCTTCCTATGATAGTAAAGATACTAACCCCACCAAGCAGGAGCCATGTCTTTGGAAAAAAAAATGGAGAATGCCTTCTGTCCTTGGAGGCATTTGGATAAACTATATGCCCAATTTCTCTGCTTACAAATGTGGTAGAGAAGTTCAAAGGTCATTGTGTCAAATAAATATAAATAATGCAAATAGTGGCCAGTAGTTTCATAGCTGATACTAATCATAATAATAATCATTTGAAAAACATGATTCCATCAGTTTAACTCTTTTCTGTTCTGTTCCCTAACTTTTCCACCAATGAAGGTCACAGGATAGATCTCTTATTCCTTTCATTTCTAGAGTATAGGTAATCCATTTTCAAAGGATCCAGATATCAAATGTTCTATGAAAATATATTTCTCGGGGCTCATTGCATCTGGTTTGCTTTTATGGAAATGCCTTTTTAGTGGTGAAAGTAAGAATGAATTGATGGAGGTGGTTTCATAACTGCAGGCATCATAATTGCAACATGTAATGAAAGTGGAGACTGGATGCACAAGATAGATAAGGAAGTCGGGAGGAAGAGCTTTCATCAAGATTGGAACACATGGTTGGGAAGCTGGCATTGACAGTAGAGTCGTCCTGATACCATCAGCAATGTAATGTGTTGTGTTAGTAACTTTTAATTTGACTTGAAAACAGTCACACGTTCTTCCAACTTATAGCTGAATTCGCTGAACTCAGAGGAAGGGAAAATGCTTCATTAATATTTAAAAACCTTAAAATCTGAGGTTGATCAAAGGTGATGATCTATATTGCATTTGCTTTAATAAAATTCCATTCAAATCCGTTGTTGGTTGAACACAAATTTATTTTGTTGCATCAAGCTTATCATGTTTTATCCTCACCCAAATGTTTAACATATTTATCTTTGGGGATACCTGTTAAAATAAAAACAAAGCGGGAGTGATCCCATAATTTCGTCATCTCTTCTACAGCTCCCTGCTGATAATGGACTATCAAAAACAGAATTCTTATTTGTCTTTTGCATAACAGAAATTGTCCTTAATTGTTCCTGTGCAGCATTTAAACAGTTCAATGTACACTTGAATACTTTGTTTAAATGGTTCATTTCCCTACTGGACAATCTCTTATATGAGGTCTGTTACAGCAATAACAATAAGAAATTATTGTTTTACTTTACTTCTAGAAAGTCATTTTCAATTAATGTCACAATTCAAATGGAAAAAATTGGCAAATTTCTTTACTGAATGGCTAATATAGTAAGGAAAATAACTATTAAAAATCCTAATTTGTAAAGGTTTAGAGCAAAATGCTAAAAAAAATAAAAGAAGTAAATGCATTTAAAATAAAATGATTCTAATCAGCATCACCAAGATTAAAACTGCCATCATTATGCTTAGTGGACTGTATAACAATAAATAATTTCAAAACTGTTTATCCACTTAATACTAATATATTAAAAAGGATAACTAATAAGCAATGGGAATAAACAGGAGGAAGATAGAAAAATATGTCCAATACCATTTATATGGTTCAGTGAAATAAAAGATTTCATGAAGTGGAATTCAAGTGCACCTCATATAGTACTTTTCCAACAGCCAATTAAAACACAATTCTTTTTCATTCCCTCTTCATCTCCACAAATATATTGAAAAATGTTTAGGATTTATTTATTCAGATGCATTTACTTATTTAAATCTCTGAATTGTTATACAGAGATTAGTCTTATTGAACTGAAGAGAATTTACTCAAAGGTACACATTTACAGAATTGCTGCCTTACTGAGCAATTCTAAGCCCTGTTGTTATTTATTTTTTGTTATTAACATTTATAAGACAGCCACAACCCCCAACTCTCCAGGCATCATGTAATTAAAGTAAAAGAATATTGTATAACCAGCTAAAAATGCAATAATAAAATCACCAGGACAAACATACAGCAGAAAATACAAAGCCAACTACATAAATTAATGCTTTTTTTTTTAAGAGCAGGAGGGGTAAACCCGGGCAAAACAAAAATATTAAATAAATAAACATATTTAAAGGGTAATATTTATTTAAAACAAATTTATTCCACTTTCCTACTTATGAAACACAACCCATCAGGCCGGCTTTTTATGAGAAATCAAAGAAACAAAAGCTGAAAAAACCCCCACTAACACTGACCTGTGTTGGCACTAGATTATATTTTTATAACTGGGAAGCTTTGTATTGATTTGGGTTGGGTGAAGGAGCGAGGCCCTGTTGCAAATGCCACCTCTTCGTGGTCGCTTTAATAAAAGGAGAAAGTTTCCTGGTGTGATGCAATTATGAATTTCCAACATCATGATACATTTAGCTTTCAGGCGGGTTTATTCAATGCCCTCCTTTGGCTGCATCTCACCCAATGTCATTGATCTCCCCAAGTCGAGCATTAAGAGGAAACACGCTACAAATCTTCTTGTTCACTCTTGAATAATACAGTACACTTTTGTGCTCAGGAAAGGAAAAAAAAAAATGAAACACTATTTTCAGATGAAATTCAGCATCTTCAATTAGCACGAAGGAATAGAGCAGGCTCCATAAATAAAAGGGAAGAAACTATACAAAACGGCAAGCCACCGTCTCAATGAAATTTGTCATTATGTTCATAAGTTGCATTTTAAAGACATTAGCAGAAGAGCATGGGGTGTTCATAATGTTTATTTTCAATTACTATTCCCCTAGGAAAATAATTTTACAGCTTTTAATGAATTTTTCTGTATTTAGTAACTTATTAGGAAAAAAAAGTGGGGGAGGCATTTATGGTTTTTTCTTTACTTTTTTTTAATTTTTAACCCAACACATTTGCAATAACTCCTTAAGAATACTCTGGTTTCCTTATGAGCTGCTCTTGTTCATTCAAAACTGCTGCATGCAAAACACGATCAGCAAAACTTTACGACGGTATTTATAATACACGGGTAAAAATAATAATTTGTGCACCTCCTAAAAGTTATCCAAACCTTCCATACTGATCCTCTGGATCATCCCTTATATTTTGGTGAACAATTTTTTTTGCAGGGTTGTCGAAAGTGAATCCTTTGCTTCAAGAAAATGTATCTGCTCAGAAGGCATTGAACTCTTGTCATTTCAGTTCCCAGTTGAATTCATGCTATTGATTTCCTCTGAGACAGCAATCAGACACAATGAGTGAACAAAGCAAGGCAGACCCAAACCTACAATCAAGTTGAATTGAAACTCCAGTGTTAATTTAATTTCTACTGATTCAGCCACCAGGTGGGTTTTTATTACGAGTGAATCTTTCTTTTCTAATCTCTTGATCATAGTTCCAAATATTAATGTTTCATGTAAGAGGCACCCTCCGTGTTTCCAGTGTCTTTTTCCCCACTTGGAACTGAACCCAGAAGGACATTTCTTGTTAGATGGGTTCGGAATGAGGAGTCCAGACCGGTAAGATCCAACAGGTTTTTATTCTTACAATAACAGGCAAGTCAGTAACGTCAACAAGAGAAAAAAATGCACGCCTTCTGTCTGACAGCCCTTTTATATCGAGCTGTCAGACAGAGAACCAATCGGCGCGTCTCCCGCTCTCGGCTGCAGCCAGTCGCGTCTTAACCAATCAGACGCGACTGGCTGTTGCCGGGGAATTTGAGCGGCTGTCAGTATGCAACATTTCTCCCAACAGAAGGAAGCTTGGTTAGTGAAGCTATACCCAAGAGATGTCAGGTTTCTTCAGATTTCCACCACCACCACCACCAATACCAACAAAAGCCAAGCAAGAGGACAGATGTTCCATTTGGAAAACCAAAGAGGCCAGAGAACAGGTCAAAGGTAGTGTTCAGGCATAGCACATAAATGCCATTGTTATTATGGTAAATTAAAAATAAAGCCCGTTGCATCCAATCCTTTCCCTCAAGAATAACTGTTGGAAGAAATGTCCATCTGGGTTCAGATCCAAGTGGGGAAAAAGACACTGGAAACATGGAGGCTGTTTGGAAAGATGGTTTAATGGTGGACAGGATCACATGCCTTGGAGTTCCTGTGCGAAAAGAGGAGAGATGCTGAGAGTCTCTGGGTTTTATGTCCTCTCTGGGCTTTGAACTTTCTGGGGCACAGGAAGAATATCCTGATTGGTTGCTGTCAGAGGGCAAAGCTAGCTTTGTAGGTTGTCTGTGTGCTAAGTTTGGTTGAAACTTGGTTGGTGGTGCAATGAAGGGCACTGAAATGATTCTGATCTTTGTTATGTAGAATAGACTGGCTCAGGCCTTAATGGCCCATTGACAAAGGTGGAGGGGGATGTTAAGAGTGAGTCTGTTTCCTGCCTACAAACATATTACTCCATTTTGCATCCAGGGAAATATAATATTCTGCCTTTTAAATATTTCCTAAGATATTTCATTTTCCTAGGAATGGGGTGGGTGCTAACTTCTTATACAACATAGAGGTTTTTAAGACAGATCTTCAAGAATTATTGAGGCTGGCCTGCTGAACCAAATCCTAATGAAATGGAAACTTATTGAAAAGAAAATACTGTTCACCTATGCAGAGACAGCTTTATCCTTAGGGAGAGTGAAGCTGGTGGTGGGCTCTGAGGAAAAGGGAATGCTTCCACGGTGGAGAAGAAGACTGGGTACGGGTCAAGTTAAAATAAAAGTAAAATTTTCATTCAGTCAAATTTTGTATACAGCATGAGGTTAAGGGAAGGAATGATATCCCAGGAGGACACGTATATGAGTTCAACAAGTTTTATCCCTTTATCAGGCTGCATAAGACAGATAACTTATAATAATTAATAATTTTGGAAATGGAAATTTCAATTCTGTCCAGTGCTTCCCTAATTTATTTCAAAAAGTAGCCAACTATGTTCACATGATGGTTCTCATACTACATTGACCTGCAGGTATGGATCAGACACTTCAGTTCTTGGATTGACTTCTTTTTTTTTTTTAATCTTCTCTGAATAGTTGGCCTCCTGATATCAATTGTCAAGAATTTTTCAACTTAATGCCCTTGACATGGCACTGTTAATAAATCATGATTTATTCCAACAGATAAAGTAAAGGTGCAAGCAGGTGCAAAGTAATTCCCATTATTCACCCTGGCCCTTTGGGTTCAAATCAAAAGTATCAGTTGTAAAATCTGGTACCCAGAATATTTGTTTTTATAATCTCTTCGTGCCCAATCTGTGAAAGAGTCTAAGAAAGGAATAAAAGGGACAGATTGTGTTTATACATTCTATGATTTGTACCCCCAAAGCATTTGAAGGGAGCCTCATCAAGCTGTGTACTTCATCACATGGATGTGCATAATCTCAAAACGTGTGTTCTCATCTTCATTCACTGTTTTGCTATCTTGGTACCCAGATTTTCTGCAAATATACAAAGCAGTCTATATAGGAAATAAAGCAAGTAAAATACAGACTCTATTGTGTCTGGGTTTCTTCTCTTCATCATTTTATTACTCTTCCCTATGTTGCTTACTGTATTGATTTCCCCCCTCTTAGTTGGTATCATTCATAATCAAGTGGATAACAAGCATTTCTCCCAGATTTCAAATCTACAGAGACATCTTGTGGGCGTCAGTATTGATTTAATTTCCAAACAACAGAACCTATTTTAATTGGGACAATTTTTGTTTCATAGGTGTTTGTGGTACACCTTCCCCTTTAGTAACTGGAAGGAAATAGTTTGTAGGAAGTTATTTCCTGATGTGGAGCTGCTTACAATAAAAAGATCTATTTCTAAAAGCAGCCTGTATGACACTCTCATGGGCACTTAAAAAAATACCTGTTCGAATTGTTTCTATATTTGGCCTTTCTTATATCTATCCTTTTACTTTTCTATTGTTACATAAAACCTTCATATATATTTGATGTACTTGCTATTCTTTCATGTGTTAAGGAGTAATTTTAATACAAGGTATTTTATAATTAACATACTTAATTGAATAAGCCTCTGTTACTCTGAAGGATTTTCCTTTTAATTTCTGTGAGACTTGTTTTTCTCCTTTTTACAACACACCATTAAAAATATTTTTATTATAGCCATTTGTAACCTTTTTCCAGGAAACAAACCTTTCCAAGGCAATGTACAAGTAACACAGAGCACTAAAATATACATTATCAATAAATCACTAGGCCTTCGGACAGAGTTGTGACTGATAGGTCTGAGTTTGTGTGTGTGTGTTTTGTTGGAATGTATATGGAAGGGAAGGACAATAAAGTTGTGGCAAGCTCCAATGATTTTTATCTGTCTCTATAAAAATGATTACAATTAGATTGCTTTTTGTTCAGTCATATAGAACAAATAAAAATATAGTGCAGATATATTAATGTTTGTTCCAAAATATTTTTTAAAGAAGTTCCTGGTATGCTTTTTCTTCTTACACACCCTGAGTTCTCTTACAATTTCTTTACCATTTGTTGCAGTGGTGGGTTTCAAATTTTTTTAGAACTTATTCTGTAGGTGAGGCCTGTTTTGTGGGAGTAGCTTGGTGGTCACGTGACCGGGTGGGAGTAGCTTGGTGGTCAAACTTACATTCCTCAAACTGGCGCCAAACTTACATTCCTCAGCAACAAACAGAAGAAACCCTTCCCCCCTATGATGATTTTTTAAGACCAATAGAACTGTGCCGTATTAAGACCTTTTTAAAGACCTTGTAAATGTCCTAAAGATCTTTTGGACTGGAACACCAAATGGATACCCAATTGACATTGTGAACTTCCTCACTATAGCACTTTATTCATTCTTATAATATCTACTGATGAAATTTAAATCATGGCTAACGATGTTTCTTAAAATCTTATTGCATTTTAACCCATGACACACAAATGAATTTTATTCTTACATTGTTTATATATTGATGATTAGTTTTAATTATTTATTATAGCGCAATGTACTCCAGAGCAAATCTCCTCTCCCCACGACCCTCTGGATAGGTAGGCCCTCTACCGGAACGACTCGTGTTTCCCCCCTCCTACCGGATCCTTCCGCTTCCCTCCGCCGACTGCTGGTCCGGCCCTTTCTTTCCTTAATACCCTCTGTCTCTGCCTGTCTAGTCCCACCCCCCTCCCTGGTACCCCCTAAAAGAACCAATAATTTAGATACTAAAAAACCCCTAAGGCCGCGCTTCGCCCATCTCTCCGGATTGATGAATCCCTCATCAAGACGGGCCCTCGATAGAGCGGAGGGCCAAGCCTGTGAGAGCGGGGACTCTCGTAAAAACAAAAGATTTGCTCTGGAGTACATTGCGCTATAATAAATAATTAAAACTAATCACGAGGGTGGACACACACCGGACCTCATCTTTGTCTCAGGCCAATGGATGAGTGATCTGGGTATAGGGGATATAGTCATCACGCCCTTGTCATGGTCAGACCACTCACTTCTCTGGCTCGACTTTCCGACCGCTGCTCCCCTCCGCGGGGAGGCGGAACCTGAGTTACCAATTTGGTTCCGCCCCAGGCGGCTGATGGACCCAGATGGGTTCCAGGCGGCGCTTGGGCCACTTCCTGTACCCCTGACCCGCGCCCCGATGGAGGACCTCGTGGCCGCATGGAATACTGCGACCATGGGAGCCTTGGATCGGGTCGCGCCCTTGTGGCCTCTCTTGCGGCGCCGAGCCACCCTGGCTCCTTGGTTTACCGAGGAGCTGAGGGTGATGAAACGCCACAAGACATGCCTAGAGAGAAGATGGAGGTCTACCCGCTCTGAATCTGACCGGACACAGGTAAGAGCCCATTTACGGACTTACATTGTGGCGCTGAGAGTGGCCAAACGTCATCACTGTGCCACTCTCATAGCATCCGTAGATAACCGCCCTGCCGCCCTGTTTAGGGTGACCCGCTCCCTCCTTCAACAGAGGGTGCGGGAAGCCCCCCTACAGGGCAGAGCAGAGGAATTTGTGTCTTATCTGCAGGAGAAAACCGCTCAGATACAGAATGAGTTAGCCCCCATTGCTGGCCCAGTGGAATGCCACGAGGCGGATCTTGTTTGGGAGGAGTTTGACTCCGTTACTTCCGACGATATGGACAGGTTACGTGGGCGACTGCGAGCCACCACATGTTTATTGGACCCGTGTCCCTCCTGGCTTGTACTGGCATCCTGGGAGGTGACACGAGGCTGGCTCCAAGAGGTTATCAACGCATCGTTGAGTGAGGGTTCCTTGCCTGCTTCCCTAAAAGAGGCTATGGTGAGGCCCCTCCTTAAGAAGCCCTCTTTGGATCCAGCTTTATTAAACAACTATCGTCCAGTCTCCAACCTTCCCTTTCTGGCGAAGGTTGTTGAGAGTGTGGTGGCACAACAGTTTCCCCGTCACCTGGAGGAAGTTGACTATCTAGACCCGCGCCAGTCCGGCTTTCGGCCCAGGTATAGCACCGAGACGGCATTGGTCGCGTTGGTCGATGATCTCTGGATTGCCAGAGATGGGGGTTGTTCCTCCATCCTGGTCCTATTAGACCTCTCGGCGGCTTTCGATACCATCGACCATGGTATCCTATTGCATCGGCTGGGGGGGTTGGGGGTGGGAGGTTTTAGTTGCTTTTAATACCCTGTGCCCCGCCTCGAGTCCCCTCGGGGAGAGAGAGCGGGATATAAATAAAATTATTATTATTATTATTATTATTATTATTATTATTATTATTATTATTATTATTATTATTATTATTATTATTATTATTATTATTATTATTATTATTATTATTATTATTATTATTATTATTATTATTATGTGACTGGGTGGGTGTGGCCAAGTTGGAAAATGTGGTGAAACTCACTTAACAATGTTGTTCCTTAGCAACCAAAATTTTGGGCTCAATTATGATCATGATCTCTTTCTTTTCCTTCCTTCCTTCCTTCCTTCCTTCCTTCCTTCCTTCCTTCCAACCCTAACCCTAACCCTAACCCTAACCCTAACCCTAACCCTAACCCTAACCCTAACCCTAACCCTAACCCTAACCCTTCCTTTCTTCCTTCCTTTCTTCTTTCTTTCTTGGGTCTCTCTCCCCTACTTATTTTCTTTCTTTCTTTCCCTTCCTTCCTTATCTCTCTCTCTCCAACTTTCTTTCTCTCTCTCTCTCTCTCTCTCTCTCTCTCTCTCTCTCTCTCTCTCTCTCTCTCTCTCTCACACACACACACACACACACCATTTCCCTCATGTCTGCCAGTGCAGCTCTCAAAGAGAAGTGTAACGACTCCTGCCTTGGGAAGGGGTTGGACTAGATTACTTCCATGTTCCCTTGCATCCCTCTATGTCAGGGGTGTCCAAACTTGGGAACTTTAAGACTTGTGGACTTCAACTCCCAGAATTCCCCAGCCAGCCATGTTGGCTGGGGAATTCTGGGTGTTGAAGTCCACAAGTCTTAAAGTTCCCAAGTTTGGACACCCCTGCTCTATGTTCTCTGTCTCATTTAGTCACAAACAGCCCCATTCACTTTAAAGTTGGTCCCAAACTCCTCTCACCCTGGTCTCACCCAAGGAGGTGAACTGTGGGGTGGGGGGAAAGGAGAAGTCTTTGGCTACATGTCGCTTAATCTTCTTCCCCACCTCAGGCAGCGGGGGAGCTGCATGCTGAGCAGCGCGACCCACAGCCAGCCCAGGAGCAGTAGCCACCGCCACCTCCAGCTGCTCCACGCTGCCATCACTTGCTCCCCGCAGGCCGGCGGCTGAGCATGCAGAGGAGGCGCAGTGGCAGTGAGGGCAGCCGAGAGGGGGCAGTACTTTGGTGGGTGCTGAGGGAAGGAAGGAATGAAGAAGAGCCAAGCTGAGGGGGGGAAAAAGCTCTGCTGGGTGGGGGAGTGGGGTGGGTCACTCCATGGTGGGCCGGTACTGCCGCCATGGAGCCTTTTATTATTTTTTCTCCTCCTTTCACGAGAGTTGCACTGAAGGTGGCGACGGCAGGAGGAGCAACAGCCTGGCGTGCGCTCCCAATCTGACCTGCCTGAGGAACAGGAGGGGAGTTTGGCTGTTTGAAAATCCCCACGTAGAACTCCCCTCCTGTTCCTTCTGCTGTTTGAAGGAGCCACGTGGGGCGCACTTCCTTGTCTTTGACAGCCACCTCATTTCCAATGAGGGGGGGGAAGAAATCTATCTTTTCCCTCCCCCTCCATGGATCCCCCCCAATTGGAAATGAGACAGCTGTGAAAGACAAGGGAACGCACCCCACGTGGCTTCTTCAAACAGGTGAAGAAGGAACAGGAGGGGAGTTTGACTGTTGGAAAAGCCCCGCATAGAACCCACAGGCGTGCACTGCTCGCTCCTCTGACAGCTGCCTTTTTTCCAATGAAGGGGATGGGAATCCATGCAATTTCCTCCCTCTGCATGGATTCCCCACCACCTTCATTGGAAACGAGGCGCCTATCAAAGAGAAGAGGGCAATGCATGCCACGTGGGCTTATCGGGGTCTCTGGACAAACAGGTACACTAAGGCATACTAAATTTCAAGAACCAGTATGTCTGTACTGGTCCGTACTGGCTGAAAGCCACCCCTGCAGTAAACCCTATTTCTTTTCTATCCATACAACTCCATAATGATGTAAATCAAAGTCTTTGTGAAAATGTTAATAGTTTCATTAACACAGAAGCAGGAGAATTACCAGATACCGGGACAGGCAAAGGAGGTCACAGAAAGTTGGAAAGGAGGACATATGAGTGTGTGGGGGGGGAGGTAAGATCTTTGTTTCTGTATGTAATAACAGCAGTGAAAGTCTTGTATGCACAGCAATGGAAACACTTACACATGCTTATAGCAGAAGAATGAATGATAAAGTTAATGGAATTGGCTGAGGTGGCGAAACTCATTCCTCTGATTAAAGAAAAAAATGTTGTCTAATTTGTTTCCCCTTACAAAACACTTCTTTCAAAAATTTAATTTTGAGTTTGACTATTAAAACTGTTTATGAGTATAGAAAGAAAGTGAGAAATTCTTCTTCTTTTTCCCCTTTGTTTTCCATTTATTTTTCTTTCTCTTTGCTTTTTCTTTAAACTTTCCTTTCCCTAACTCTAACATTTTTGAAGTTACCTAGCTGGGAAATGAAAACTCTACAACAGCCAAACTCAGAGAGCATGAACAATTTCACAATCAACAATGACTCAGATCACCAAGCTTCAAAAATATTTCCTATTTAATAGTCAAGAATACATTTACGATTATCAGCAAGCAGATCCTGATAACATCCTGGTCCAAGTGCCTGGAAGCTCCTAGGTTTTTAAGTGCCTTATGAAAGCCAAATGGAATGGAGGCTATCGGTATCTAATCTTAATCATTCCTGGAGCTGTGGATGTATCAATAAGATAAATAAATATATGAAACACTGTGTATAACTATATTGCTAAAACAAACACAAGATATACAATATTTTTTAAAATATTTTCTAGGTGAAAATAAATAAAATGCAATAGTTTATGCCAGTGTTTATCAGGGCCCCTGGAGCCCACTCTCCTACACGCTTTGCAAATCATAAGTTCAGCCACACTTGTTAGGACTTGACATATTAGCCATAATGGAGATGGATCCATTTTTTTTTCCAGACTTTGCCTCCCAATTAAGCTGCACAGCAAAGAAATGCCACCGGGAACTGTTAACCAATACAGCTAGCAAATTGTCTGAAGCACACTTCTCCAAATACAGCTTCCTTGAATTAATGCCTATGCTCGCATTTATGAATTCAGGCATCCACTGATACCAAAAAGCTGTCAAAGTATGTAACTCCTTGGAGATTTGGAGGAATGAAACCCCGAAAGGGTCAAACAAGATCCCCAGGGACTAGGAAAGTGCTTGGATTCAAAGTCTAACACCAGCATTCTAATAAGTCCCAGGAAGCACTTTGAAGTAACAGCCTCACCCCCTAAGACTCTTCAAAATCAATAGAGTTTAATCATAATTTTCTGCAACAATAGAACATCCCATGATAAATTATTTCCTTCACTGGTTCAGATGACGCTTTTAGAGCTAAGTTCCATTTATCATTGGACATTTCCTAGAGGACCAATTCAAATCAAACATATATGTGAACTGCTTTGCTACATCAGGTTTAATAATCTTTTTATATTCTTTCTTCCCAGGACAGCCAGAATTATCCTGGGCAAGAACTGCAGTTGATCAACAGCATGCCGTTTTACCTTGATTGCTGTTGCCCTGCTTGAGGCATCTTGACAGGAAGCAGCAATTTCCCCAAAGTTGTCTTCTTCTTAAGCAGTTCTTGAATATTTGGAACTGCCTGGCATGCCTCTCTGCTTGTAACAGGTACTTGCAAAGGCTCTGCAGCTGCAAATCATGGTGTTCAGCCTTCTCTCCCTGGCAAATTATACTGGAAATGTTAATGAAGAATCAGCCTTTAGGAATTCGATGCAGGTGTCTTCGGGAAGACACGTTCGTGAACATTTCTACCCAATCTTGAGTCATGCATTATCATGCTTCCAGCTCACGTTCTGTGAACAGCTCAATATGGAAAGATGCTGTCTGCAGAAATCACTCTGTTTATGTAATCCTATTATAATAATATCTGCTCAAAATAAGCCTCATTTGATTTTGGATAGCTTCTTGCTAGGAAATGAGTATAAGATAGTATGCCTAAATGGCATACTTGCCTACATAAGATTCTCTTCTTTGCTTATATATAACACACAAATAAGATTAAGTGGAAGAAGGCCAGAAATATTTTCTTCCCAACTCCATGACATTAAGGAATAAATAATTCCTTTCTTTCCTTTTTATTATTATTATTTTTGGGGAAATGTCAAGGGCTTGATTGTGGTCTAGTCACACACTTTATATTTTTAGTAGTTTTAGCATATCTCCCATAGTTGCAAAGGTGTGAATGTACTATAAGGTTTGCTGTTGAAGTGAATAGGTTTATAGCTAAGACAAGTAGATAGAATGTTACCCTCTCTGGGAATGGCATTGTGGGAAAACAAAGAACTGTAACCACTCCAGGCATCCTTTTCAGGAAAGACTCGACTTTAACTGAGCCTTCCATAAAGTTCCTCAAATGACTACATTAGGGAAAAGGAAATAGAAACCAAAGTGCTATTTGTCAAATACACATTAACAAGCAATAAGTACCAATGGAGAAAGAAGCCAATTGCAGGCAACAAATTTACTAACTTTATCACTTCCATCTATCTGTGATTCTGCATGGAGTCAATATATATGAGGCATAGGCAGGAATAATTGTGATGTATCACCCATATTTCCTGGAAATTGAACCAAATCTCCATGGACCTACAGAAATGTCTTTGTTCATCTAGCAAATAGTTTCTTGATTTTCAAATCTTTACTCCCCCCAGTTTTAACAATTAAATTAGGTATTGCAATCAGCCCTATAATTCTGAAATAAAGGATGGCATATAAATGCATATTTTATTCAAGTTTATTGATTTGAAATCCTACTTTCATAGATTTAAACATTTCTAAATGAAATATTACTACTAGGAAGAACATGACGTGGTGATGGTGTTTGTGGCTGCTTGAGATATATTTTCCATGTCATACCAAAGTAGACCAGATTCGTTTCGAATATTATGATAATACTATTCTTTTCGTTAGTCTCCAAATTACAACTGAGACACATGTTCTGAATTAAGCAAACAACCCTGCATGTTCCGCTTTGGGGCAACATTACACCAAATTTCTATCCAAACAAGTCTAAATAATGCACTGTAAATTCATTGTGAAAACATAATTTAAGATAGCGATTGGAAACGCAGGTAACATCAATGAGGAACTTCATATAGAACAAGTTGTACAGAATAGTCTAGGCATTTTACCAAAGGGTACAAACAACAGACAGATGGCTGCTTTTAAAGCAGGGTGATAATCTATGCCTCAAGAGATGAATAGAGATCTGAAAACCTTGATAAAAATCCTGGAATTTCCTAGGGTATAAAAATAAACCTGGTGGCATCATTTTCTGCCATTTTGAGACAGGAAAAACACGCAAAAGTCTAACAGACCTTTTAAAAAGCATCTCTCAGACTCTCAAAAGCCTGGAATAAACCCAGAAGATCCCAACTTCAACACAGTCTGTAAATCAAATCCTATCAGGGTTTGATTTATTGTTCTTCCTACTAAAGGCCTTCCTATAAAGTTGGACGCAGTTACCAGCCATAAAAAAGGCAGCATGCCTGCAACACCTGTAAAAAAGCAACGGGGCTTCGATCTCAGGGTTCTTGATTTTTATGTTTTTTAACCTTGTCTGAAAAGTGCCTGTGACTGACATACACACTGGAAGGTATGAAATATCTTAATTAGTTTAGTTCTAATGGGTTCTTTCTTAGACGAATCAAAACCATAGTCATGAGCCATGGTGGCGCAGTGGTTAGAGTGCAGTACTGCAGCTACTACTGCCGACTGCCTGCAATTTGACAGATCGAATCTCACCAGGACAAGGTTGACTCAGCCTTCCATCTTTCCGAGGTGGGTAAAATGAGGACCCAAATTGTTGGGGGCAATACGCTGACTATGTAAAACCACTTAGAGAGGGCTGTAAAATATGGTAAAGCGGGATATAAGTCTAAGTGCTATTGCTATAGTCTGAATGAATTTGACTAAGTTGTAAAAGAAACTAAAGCAGGATTGTGTCCATGCACATACATGGTGGGACATGGTGGCTCAGTGGCTAAGACACTGAGCTTGTCGATCAGAAGGGTCGGCAATTTGGCGGTTCAAATCCCTACCACCATGTAATGGAGTGAGTTCCCATTACTTGCCCCAGCTTCTGCCAACCTAGCAGTTTGAAAGCTCATAAAAATGCAAGTAGAAAAATAGGGACCACCTTTGATGGGAAGGTAACAGCATTCCGCGTGCCTTCAGCATTTATTCATGCCAGCCACATGACCATGAAGATGTCTTTGGAAAGTGCTGGCTCTTCAGTTTTGAAACGGAAATGCACACTGCCCCCTACAGTCGAGAATGTACATATGTGCAAGGGGAATCTTTACCTTATCTTTATACACACACACACACACAGATGCACATATACATGCAAATGCATTCTTTACTATTTACTACAATTTTACTATATTTACCAAAATATTTATTGATATATTTTTCACATTTTTGAACTACTCATCTCCCTCAAGGATTCCAGGTGATACACAATAAAATGTTAAAGTATAAGAACAGCATATAAAAATCAAAAATTTTACAAAATTTAGAATTTAGAAGCAGTCAAGGATGATTAACATCTGTCAACAATTTAAAAGGTGAAGGGAAGGCTGTCAAGGCACCACCAGCTTTATGGCTGCAGGCTCTGCTGAGCTGTCCACTGAGGCTGCAGAGCCATGATTTAACTCTTTGAGGAAGGCCAGAGGAGTGGGGGACTATCTCACCACCATAGGGAGGGGGAGAGGAATATTCCACCAGGCCGGGCAAAGGGAGAGGAGACTCTCTTCCTAGACCAGCCAGTTGGGAATCTTTAACAGATAGAGTCTGCAACATACCTGATTGGATGGGCTGGGCTGATATAATGGGGCATAGATGGTTCCATAAGTAGCCTGGTCCCATGCCATATAGGGCTTTATAGGTCCCAACCAACCCTTTGAATCAGAATTGGAAGCAAAGTGGCACCCAATGCAATTTGCAGAACAAAAGTATTACATGCACCTTCTTTCTGCGTCCAGAATTGCTTGCATTCTGCACCAGCTGAAGCTTTTATATACTTTTCAAGGATAGCCCAATGTAGAGTACATTGCAATAGTCCAGTTGGGAGATGACCAGGGCATGAGAGTCTCCCTATCCTAGAAAGAATGTAACTGGAGCACAACATATTATTATTATTATTATTATTATTATTGTTGTTGTTGTTGTTGTTGTTGTTGTTTGTTTGTTTGTTTCTTTGTTTGTTTGTTTGTTTATTTATTTATTTATTTATTTATTATCCTCTCGGGACTCAGGGCGGTGAACAGCCACAGTAAAAACAGAAAATACAAAAGTTAAAATAACATATTCATATATATTAAATACTTTGGCCCATCGTTTAAAACCCAATACTAAAACCCAATTAAAACAAGCTATGAATTTGAGCAAAGGCTATGAATTTGAGCAAAGCCTCTCCTAGCCACAGCTGCCAACTTCTCTTCAAGGAGGAGCCATGAGTCCAAGCGAACCCCCCAGTTCATATAGGGTGGTCTGTCAGGGGTAGTGTAACTCATCCAAGACAACAGATGATAATTTTCTGGATACAGAGAGGCCCACTCATAGCCATACCAGGCACATTTTGTTTACAATGACTTGCTGCAAGTAAACGTAAAGATAAAGGTTCCCCTTGCACATATGTGCTAGTTGTTCCTGACTCTGGGGGCAGTGCTCATCTCCATTTCAAAGCCAAAGAGCCAGCACTGACTGAAGAAAATCTCCCTGGTCATGTGGCCGGCATGACTAAATGCTCAAGGAGCACAAAATGCTGTTACCTTCCCACCAAAGGTAGTTCTTGTTTTTGTACTTGCATTTTTTTATATGCTTTTGAACTGCTAGGTTGGCAGAAGCTGGGAGAAGTAATGGGAGCTCACTCCATTAAACGGTGCTAGGGAGTCGAACCGCCGAACTGCTGACATTTCTGATTGATAAGCTCAGTGTCTTAGCCACTAAGCCACCGCATTCCAGTTTGCCGCAAGTAGTTTTTCGTATATAATGTTTTTTCAGGATCTGCCACTTATTTTTCTGATCCAAGGTATGGAAGATGTTATAACACCCTGGTTTCAACGTAAGGACTCAAAAAAAAAAAGTAGGCAGTGAACAAATCTGAGATTATATCTTTCACATTCTTATGATCAATATCTTATTATTAAAGGCATATGTGGAACTTTCATTTCTATTTTCCTTTGGACCATCTTCATAACAGGTTCTGCTCTTTTCATAGCCTCTAAAAATTATGTTATTTAAAAGTCACGCTATATATGACTGCAATATTTCTCTGTGTCCTGTTATTAGAAAATTAGTATATATACAGGTTTGAAAGTATAGCTGTTGTGTGGCGTGATGGAATTAGCTCTACATTAATTAGGATTCTTTCCAGACTGCTATATAAATATTCAAAACCAATTAGCCTTATTATACAAGACAAGGATAAAAGGATCTCTCTTCTGTGTTCTAATTACTTGACTCATAAAGAACTTTATGAACTCGCAACATTATATAGGCTATTAACAAACAGGGCTGTGCGTTATTTATTTTATTTGAAGAACGTTGGATCAAATTCTCTGTCTGAATTCTAGCTTCAGAACATTTCATGGGATTGAATTAAATCTGTTTTTTGGACAAATGTGAAAACTCTCATTCATCACTGCAGCTTTTCTTTGATAGGTGGACAGTATGGGAGGAGGGGACGCTTTCTGATATTAGCATGAATAACTAGCCATAAATGTTATTATTTCCTTCTTGCCAGTCGGAGCATTTGGGACGGCTGGTTTTTATGTCTCATTCTTTTCCCAGAGTTTGCTTAGAAAGTCACCCTTGAAAAAGGAGAAACAGAAACAAAGAGTCTCAGATTTATGCCATTCTTTCATTTTTCTAACTGGTTCGTTCTTGGGTAATATATTTTTTATTACATCCATACCTGTTTCTCCTCATCTTAATCTACCGGTACATCTTTGGTATGGAGTAGTCAGTATCCATTCGCTGCAATTCTACAGCTTTTAGGAACATTGCTTTATTCTCCTTTTATTATGTCCATTTTTCTCATTTAATTTGAGGAGCAGGATGGGGAAATCCCTTTTTGCCTGCTATTTATCTCTTTCTTGCACAGAATGTGTCTAAAATCCTGTAGCTCACTGTTAAATTACTCTAGGTCAGTGATGGCTAACATTTTCCAGATGGAGTGCCAAAACTCCCAAAATGCAACGCACCCCATCCATTCATGCTCCCCCCGCACATTCACATGTGGCCCCACTGCATACCCCCAACCGCTGCACATGCACACTCCCACGCCCCTGCAGATGGGACTGGTGGGACATGTGCGTGCATGTGCGGTGGAGTTGAACTGGGGTGATGGATCGCATGCCCACAGACAGGGCGCTGCGTGCCACCTGTGGCACGTGTGGCACAGGAACACCATCACGGCTCTAGGTAATATAGCCATTGTGTCAGCCTCCGCTTTGTTGCTTGCTTCGGCTGCCATTGAAATGGGGAGGGAGGGGCTATGGTATTTTGAAATGGGACTGTATGGTGCAGGACGGTGATTTGGAGAAGGGAGTATGTTCTCGCCATCTACTTCGCATACCAGGAGCTGATACTGCACAGTGGTCAAGGTCAATGGTCTTGCATGCCATTCTGATGATGCTCCTGAAGATGCAATCCACATGACAACTAAAAGGGTTTTGCATTGGACAGTGGGTTGGGGGTTGGGGGGGAAAAGGGTTGGACATGTATTGATATGTATGCTTTCGCGCGCAAATATCTCAGACCTTGCTTTACCTTACTGCAATCTTTTCGTAACCAGTAAAAGTACTCTTAATTCTTGAAAATGGATTTGAGTGGATTCTTTCTTGGTTATTGTTAGAGGCAGTCCTGACACATTGTGTGTGTGTGTGTACAGTGGTAATGCAAGAGTTCTCAGACTCCTAAAAACTTACACGTAAGTCAAAGGGAGAATAGCAGGACATTCTTTGCCAATAAGTCACACCAACAAGCCACACTGCCTAGTAGCAGTGTTAGTACTAGTAGTGCTTGTGGATGGTGGGCTTGGGTAGCCTCTTCAGTGTTTAGTAAGAACTTACTTTTAAAACATATTCTGGTGGCTTGCCCTGTCAGTGTTGGTGAAACTTATTAACACTGATTATGCTACCTTAGTTTGCAATAAAGAGCCTGCAAGAAAACAGTCAAGCTCAGAGAGTACCAAGGACCCCTCATTTCATCAAATATTCTCCCAAAATCAGTTTAGAAGTTCCTGCACTTTCTGTTCATCATCTCTGGTATCTCTGTCTTAAAAGAGATGCATAGGGAATATTTACAAAGCATATTGTGATGGAACTCTTAAAGGTATCCAGCTGAGACGTCTTAATTTGGGAGGATCTACCTTTTCTACTGTTTGGGAGGATTTATCATGGCTAGTATTTTTGTTCCATCCTATACCCAGCCCCAGCCCAAATCCAATAAATTGCATGCAAACATTTTTTGTGGGTTCTTATTCCACTTTATGGTTAAAGCTTTTATTAACTTCTAACGTATTGTCTTCAAATTTCAGATCATAAATTTGCATCTAATCAAACCTCCTTTGAAGCTCAAATAGGATGATGGCTGATTTGCACACAGACCGCCTAACAAATTCGTGAAAATAATTATTTTCACCGCCCTTCCAACATATCTGGTAGCACACATCTGAAAATGATCTTTAGGGACTAGTGCTTTGTGTCCCTTTTCTCTCCTTGAATTTACCATTAAAAATCCCTGATTTCTAATTACCTCTTTGGGATGGAGGAAGGATTTTTATTTGCAGGAATTATATTTATCTTTCATTTCAAGCATGTAATACGCTTCCCAATCATTTTAAATCTGCCTTTCTAATAACCTTCTGAGGTGTGCAGTTACTTGGCACATATGGAGTGGATTTTGAGATATTTCTTTTCTTAAAGCACATCATTTTCTGGGTTCAATTTAGGTTCTGCATTTTACAAAAGCTCAGAAAGCCAAATACAGTTTAGAAAAGGAGATAAACAAAATAGAAGTAATCAAAAACCTAAATATAATTTCCTTGCATAAAAGTAAGTCCCTGGCCACAATTAATTTTAAAAGGATTTTATCTTCATATAGAATGCTATGGTTTTTACTTCAGGTGACTTCACAGCGAGATGCTTATTAGTTTCACAGAGCTCTCTAATGAGAAGTAAAAGAATGGATGGTTTTCCACAACCAGGGAAAATGTTATTGGAAATCTCAGTGCAGAAGGAAGGATGCCCTGTGATAATCTAGTGCACTGCGTATTGTGAACTCTGCCTCTATAAGTGCATATTGTGCCAAGCGAACATTAATTAACCAAACTATCAGTTCGATAAACCAAAATTTAGCATAGCATGGAAATCCAACCATGTTTTAAGATCTTCCGAGCTGGCCAGCATGGCCAGTACCAGAAAAATAATCCGTAGTCTTATTCAAGAGACAGCTCAAAATTGGAACAACAACAAAAAACAAACGGGGCATGAAGACAGCCCAAATATAATTAATCCAAGAAAACCAAAGCAATGTAAATAATATTAAGCTTAGGGCAAAGAAGACTAGTTCAAAAGGTCCAAAGTCAAGAAGTCCAAAAGTCAACCCAGAAACTTCCACACACAGTATATGTTGGCATTACAGGTTGGCATTAATGTATGCATTACATACATTATATGTGTATAATGTATGTATTATACATACATTATACATATAATGTATGTATAATATACATTATACCTGTAATGCCAACAACCTTGCAGGCAGCACGGTGACATAAGTCCTGCCCTTCTTCTGCTTGCAAGTTATTTACTTATTTATTAAATTTATATGCCACCAATCTCACCAAAGGCTGTTCTAGGGATTCTACTAGTTCTAGGCAGTGTACACTATACACCCAGAAGTGACAAATAAGATGCTAGCAACTAACCAGAGGTAGATGATGCTAACAGCAAACCTGCACAACCAGGTTATCTTAACATGTGGACTGCTAAAATGATACACTTTTTTTTAACCAGCCAGAGCTGACAAAAATCCTTCCAAGTTCTCCTTCCAACCTAAGAACAAGTATAATGATAAAATTGTGGTCTTTCCTTTCTTTACCTACCCTGCCCTATGGGTTCAGGGCAGAGGTGGTATTCAGCAGGTCCTGACCAGTTCTGAAGAACCGGTAGCAGAAATTTTGAGTAGTTTGGCGAACCGGTAAATACTACCTCTGACTGGCCCTGCCCCCATCTATTTTCTGTCTCCTGAGTCCCAGCTGATGAGGAGGGGATGGAGATTTTACAGTATCCTTTCCCTGCTGCACACACAAAGCCATACCACAGCCACCAAGCCACACCCACAGAACCAGTAGTAAAAAAAATTGAATCCCACCACTGGTTCAGCGGTGTCATCCTGAAACATTTCTTTCTTTTTAACCAAATCAAATTGACAGGAGTCCTGCCAGTTTCTCCTTAGCCTGCGAGAAATTGTGTTGAGGCTGATGGAGAAGGAAGGATCTCTCTAGATACAAACAGCAGATGGCAGAAATCCTTACTGAGTTATCAAAGACTCTTTGGCCCAAAATGCAAACATCTTGGGGGAAAAGAAATTCAAAAGCTTCAGAGAGTTCCTGCTATTAATGAAACTGCTAATAAAAGAGGACAGAGGATTCCTATCTTTTTTCCTCCAATTTCTGTACTCTCCCCTAATTTTTGGCATTACAATCCTTAAAGAAAACTTGTGCGACTCTCTTGCTTTCTTAACTGATAAGACACAGGAAAAATAGTAAAACAATGCCAGCACCTGATGTAGAACTATCAGGTATAAGGAAGAGCATTGGAGAGGCGCTTATTAAAAAGGTCTACCAGTGGAAACTCTTGATCCTCCAGGGCCTCTGGAGCAGCGGGCGGCGCCCAGGGGAAGGGCTCTCTCTGTGGCGGGCCCAGCCCTCTGGAACGACCTTCCCCCCGACATTAGAATGACCACGGACCTCCGCTCCTTCCGTCTAAAATTAAAAACACATCTTTTCTGCCTGGCCGGCCTAGGGTAGTCTCTCTTTCTATGGGGTTTTATTATACTTAATTTATTGGGAATTTTAGTTTAGTTTAGTTTTAGTTTTAATGGGGAATTTTTAGCACAGGAATAAGGTTTAATCTGTTTTTAAATATGTTTGTATACTTGTTGTTTTTATTCTTCCTGTGCACCGCTCTGAGTCCCTATGGGGAGAGGGAGCGGTCTACAAATTAAATTATTATTATTATTATTATTATTTTCTCCCTCTTGGAGGCTCGAGGAAACCCTTTGGAGCTAAGGGTGGCCAAAACACCTCCCTGCTGCTGAGCACGAGGCCGACCAGGCCACACCCACCATGGCCATACTCACACAGCAATTGGGCAGTGAACCCCTTCCTAAAATTTTTGAAGCCCTCCCCTGACTTGAAGTCACAGTCTCCTGATTTCTATCCCGACGGCTTAACCTCTAGACCAAACTGTCTCACTATGGTTTGTAAATCATGATTTCTAGCTTTGCCTTATTAAAAATCCAACAAATTCTGCCTTGTTCAATAAATTGTTATTAAAAGAACCATGGGACTGCAGATTAAGCAAATACTCTCTTGATGTCCACAGCAGTCCAAAGCTTTGGCTCTCTCTGAAGAATTATCCTTTCCATGCTACAAGAGTGTGAATCCGCTCAAGATATCTCATGTTCTTATCAGCCCTGAGCATTGTCCATGCAGGCTGGGACAGACGGGATTGGAATCCAACCACCTCTAAAGAGTCAGTGATTTTCTGACTTGCACTGGTCAAGAGAGAAATTACTTTATGATATATATTTAAGCCTTTGCTACTAAACTGAACTCAAGTGAGCATAAAGGGGCTTTCACTGCCTCCTGCTTCCTCTGATTCACTGGTGCTTGAAAGCAAGTACATTTATTTTGACGAATGTAGCCTATATGAAGACCCACAACAATGTGTGCATAATAATACAGCAATCTGGCAGAAACTGGCTGCTCTGTGCTAATCTTCTTTAATTCTATATGATAGAAATAATTATAGAAGGGTATGCATTGTTGCAAATTCAGCAACCTATTCCTTTGTGTTGGGCCAGGCTGATTTAGTCTGATTCAGATTTGGTTCTCATCAATGTGTAGTATATTAAATGGATTGTTTGCTGTAATGTTTTGTTAAAATTTGTATGGGTGAGAGTTTTCTCATCTACCAACCAGCTCCTTCCTATTAGCAAGAGACAATCAGGGAAGCTATTTTCCTCAAACTTTAATTTTTCTTCCTTTTGTGTCTATGGTCTTATCTTTTATTAGCATAAATTCTATGGCTTCCTTATCTGGACTCTGTCAAACCATAAATTCAGAACTGTGGTGCATTTTTCCTCTGCTCAAATCTTTCACAACTCCGTTCTACTTCATTGACTTGTTTTATTACTGCACAACAGATTTTGTTCTTAAAAGCCATGCATTAGGTAAAGCACTTCTGTGCATTAATACTCATTGATTTATAGTCATGTGTTTTCCTCCATTGAAAATTTAATCTTATATGCAATTAATTTACAATCCTGCTTTCAAAATGCTGTACAGTTTCCAATCTACTCATTTGACTTTGATGCTTAACTACCCTTAAATAGACGGGGGAAGGGGGGAAATACAAACATTGTCCCAGCCCATGTTCAATAGTTTCTGCAGCTACTTTTAGTCATGAAAAGGAACATTTTCTCTTGCTCAAATGATCCTAAATACAGCAGTTAGATGAATTTTGGGATATGGTGTATGTGATAAAATGCAGAGCTAAATAAGTCAGAAAAATGTGTCACATGATAGATATCCTCTACAGCAGGGGTCTCCAACCTTTGCAACTTTAAGTCTGAAGGACTTCAGCTCCCAGAATTCTCCAGCCAGCTCTACATCTAACTTGAGAAGATGAGTTAAACACTCATGAATATAGCATTAGGTTTCAGGTAATGCAGTCTTTCTGGAATTTGGAAAAGGTGAAAATGATAATATTGATGATGATTGTGGTAAATTCCAACCACAGCATGCAAATGACTAGTATATGTTGCTGGTGTCATTTGGGTTTATTCAAATTGTGGCAAATTCAAGTCTAAGAAGTGGGTTGCCACAAAGAAGAGGGAGTCAAGCTATTTTCCAAAGCACCCGAGGGCAGGACAAGAAGCAATGGATGGAAACTAATCAAGGAGAGAAAAAAACTTAGAACTAAGGAGAAATTTCTTGACAGTTAGAACAATTAATCAGTGGAACAATTTGCCTCCAGAAGTTGTGAATGCTCCAACACTGGAAGTTTTTAAGAAGTTGGACAACCATTTGTCTGAAATAGTATAGAGTGTCTTGCTGAAGCAGGGGGTTGGACTAGAAGACCTCCAAGGTCCCTTCCAATTCTGTTACATTCTACTCTAAGTCCATATGGAGCTATCTACATCAAGGAACTCGATTCCTTACATCTATCAAAGGTGCTTTTTTAAAAGGCAACTGGAGTTTGTTTTTTCCTTGAAGACATTTTTACTTCTCATCCAAAATCTTCTTGGATGAGGACTGAAATGTCTTCAAAGAAAAAAACCAAGTCCAGTTTCCTTTTGAAAAAGCACCTTTGGTGCAACCATGACCTGGATAACAGAATTTCCATAGACTTACATGTACCAGTTTCACATGCTAGATTTGGTAAGGACTACAGACATCAAAATGTTGGGCCATCACAGATTAAGTTCTCCTCTATTTACTGTTCCCTGTTCTTGGTCCATTACAAGCTAAGTTTAATTATCTGTAAAATCAGACCCATATCATCATATACATCAATTTTATGCTTGCTTCAAGAAACATCTTTCAAATATTCAATTCTCAGTCAAGTTGTTTCATTAGCATTGTCCTGCCATGATTAAAATTAGCTTCAGTAAAGGTAGTTCAATGCTAGATAAATGACACAGAAATATTCATTAGGAAAATAATCAAATAATTCTGAATTCATATTTTTGGGGGGAGGGAGTTAAATACATTCTTAGAGAAATGGATAATACATTCCGTTTAATTTTGGAAGACTAAAAGTGAAAAACAGCTCCTAACTTCTCCTAAATTCAGGGCCATAAATAATGAAAAATTATACTTAATAGGACCAACTATATTACCAAGAAGGAAAAATAAAATGATGGGTATTTCTTTAAGAAAAAATATTCCATGCTTTTTTAGTGTTAAGTCCAGAGATACATTTTCTAACTTTCTGGATTCACTTTCATGATTGTCCAGAAGCATAGGTCCCAAATGTCTACATATTACTTTAGTTCATGTAAGACAGGTGGAAAATCCCTTCGGGGATACTAGTTCTATTTTCACTGTGCATCTGTGTCTCAGAAGATTATTATTAAAAATAACGGCTATCAGCCTTTGTGCTCAAAGGCATAAATTAAGTGGATCATCGGTTAAGGTCAGAGAGAATATTTCTTACAAGTTTTATGCTTCATATTGAAGGTACATTCTTAAAGCAAAGTTGTAAGTTAGATGTTCCGTTGTCTTTTGAGAATTCTGATGATAGATGTTACCAAGTACATATACAGTATACAAAACTTTGTATCTAGGTTTTTTTTTTAGTCTTGGGATCAGCCTTATAAAAACTCTGGCATTTAATTGATAAATGTGGCAAATCCATATTGCTAACACCCCACTAAAAAAAAAAAAAAAAAAAAAAAACTAAAGAGGGGGAGAGATGAAAAGACACACATTAGAGCTAGCTATATAAATATAATCTAAAAAGTATGAGAGAGGGAATTTATATAGTATACGACATGGGAAGATTCTAACATTTCATTTATTTAGGAGAGAAGCAACCTAGAACTAAGGAGAAATTTCCTGAAAGTTAGAACAATTAATCAGTGGAACAACTTGCCTCCAGAAGTTGTGAATGCACCAACACTGGAAATTTTTAAGAAGAGGTTGGACAACCATTTGTCTGAAGTGGTGTAGGATTTCCTGCCTAAGACTTCTAGTTGGACTAGAAGTATTCCAAGGTCCCTTCCAACTCCTATTCTATTCTATTCTATTCTATTCTATTCTATTCTATTCTATTCTATTCTATTCTATTCTATTCCATTCCATTCCATTCCATTCTATTCTTAAAATATTTAAATAGCCACCCATCTAATATTGAAGTCTGGGTGGCTCCAATTAACAATTAAAACACCATCAATAATAAAACAACATAGTACTATTAAATCTATTAAATCTATTTAATCTGTTAAACATTCAGAATCTGGGTCCAAGGTTAAGCTTCCACATGCAGTCCTTCATTAAATCCTCTCGTCCACCTCATATCCTAGCACAGAGGTCTCATTCTCGCAGCCCACTGACCAATTGCGGCCCGCAGGATGGTATCTTGTGGCCCCCATCGTGATATGAAAGTATAATATTAATATTAGTATTAATATTAATATAAGGAATCCCTTATGCGGCCCACCCTCACACAGCCTCTGCCTCCAGCGGCCCCCAGGTAAATTGAGTTTGAGACCCCTGTCCTAGCACTTGGGGAAAAAGTTAGGTGCTAACTAACTTTTTTAGATAGCTAAGATAGGAAAGGAACTGCCAAATTTCAAGGGGATAGGGTGCTGTCACATTTGCCAGATCCCATAAATGGCAACACAGATAGTCCTTGACTTACAATCACAATTGAGCCCAAATTTCTGTTGCTAAGTGAAACAGTTTGTTAAGTGAGTTTTGTTCTATTTTATGATTTTTCTTGCCACAGTTGATAAATGAATCACTGCAGTTGTTAAAGCAGTAGCGCAGTTGCTAAGTGAACCTGACTTGCCCATTGACTTTGCTTGTCAGAAGTTCGCAAAAGGGGATCACATGACCCCAGGGCATTTTAACCATCATAAATATGAGTCGGTTCCCAAGCATCTCAATTTTGATGATGTGATCATGGCGAAGCTGCAAATGTCAAAAGTATGACAAATGGTCATGTCACTATTTTCAGTGCCATTGTAACTTTGAACGGTCACGAAATGAACTGCTGTAAGTCGAGGACTACCTGTACTTAAGGAACAGAACTAGGAGCATGACCACCCTATCTAATCTGGGATGATGTATATTTAATCTCCCCAGCACAGGGCTGTGCCACATTAAGCCTAGCTTGAGTAAACCTGGGACATCGATCACTACATGCGCCACCAGAACATAAGAACATAAGAATAGCCTTGCTGGAACAGGCCACAGCCAATCTGGTCCAGCATTCTGTCTCACACAGTGGCTCACCATTTGCTTCAGGGTATTCCCAAGCAGATGTCTTCACCTGCTTATGATTCCCTGCAAATGGCATTGAGAAATATCCTGCCTATCTCTCCAACCCGGAGGGTGTCCTTAGGAATCCATAATGATAGCCATTGATACCCTTGTTCTCCATGAACTCATCTAGTCCTTTCTTAAAGGTGTCGAGGCTGACAGCTGTCACCACTTCTTCTAGCAGGGAGTTCCATAGACCAGTGATCCTCTGGGTGAAAAAGTACTTCCTCTTATTTGTTTGAGGTCTAGCTTCCAAAAGTTTCATGGAGTGCCCCCTAGTTCTAGTGTTGTGCGATAGGGAAAACAGTTTTTCCTTTTCTACTTTGTCCACACCGTGCATGATTTTTTAGACTTCAATCAGGTCACCTCTCAGGCGCCGTTGTTCTAGAGTGAAGAGGCCCAGCCGTTGCAGCCTCAGATGGTAAGGAAGGTGTTCCAGCCCCCTAATCATTCTGGTTGCCCTCCTCTGCACCTTTTCCATTTCCATAATATCCTTCTGAAGGTATGGTGACCAGAACTGTACACAATACTCCAGATGGGGCCTCACCATAGATTTATAAAGAGGCAAAATGACACTTGCTGACTTATTTTCTATACCCTTCCTAATGATCCCTAGCAACGAGTTTGCTTTTTTCACTGCTGCGGCACACTGGGTGTCAACCTTCATTGAGCTGTCCACCAAAAACACCTTCATTGAGCTGTCCACCAGATTTTCGATCTTCCTGATAGCTTTCAAAGAAGCCCTTGGACAAGAACAAGGCCTAACAAGGACTAAGGTGACTATATAAGATATGTGATTATTGGCAATTTTCTGATGAATCGTTAACTTTATTCACTTATGCCTCCATGCTTCTTTTCTTCTCTGGAAGCATACACTTTCCTTTGAATGTCAAAAACATAAACCATAGCAGGGTCATTTATATTACATTGTAGAATACTTAAACATTGAATTGTCTGATTTATTAGAATGTCATTGACTATCTTCTTATAAGTTTCTGGGATTTGCTAGGTCTTTGGACAAGTTTTTATTTTAAATGTCACCACCAAGGAACATAAGGTGAACTTTGAGTTCCTCGTTTATCTTGCAGACCCCTTTAATCAATTAGAAAAGTTAAACCTAAAGCTTAAAATAAATTATTTCATATGGCATAGTGTTTTTTTTACTCATTTTATCCCCACAGCTGTTTATAATGTACCCAAGCTTTAATTCTAAACACTGTAATTATATAAGAATTCAAAAGCTTTCCAAATATAAATTTTCAATGTGGTCTTCACTGCATAAAGGTAAATGTTTCCCTCACACATATGTGCTAGTTGTTCCCGACTCTAGGGGGTGCTGTTTATCTCTGTTTCAAAGCCGAAGAGTCAGTGCTGTCCAAAGACATCTCCATGGTCATGTGGCCGTCATGACTAAACACCAAAGGCACATGGGACACTGTTACCTTCCCACCAAAGTGATCCCTATTTTTCTACTTGCATTTTTACAGGCTTTCAAACTGCTAGATTGGCAGAAGCTGGGGCAAGTAACAGTAGCTCATTCTGTTACGTGATGCTAGGGATTCGAACCGCCAAACTGCCCATCTTCTGATCGACAAGCTCATCGTCTTAACCACTGGGCCACCCTTCTTAACTGCAAAGGTCATAGAAAATGTGTATTTTCTCTTATATAATGTTTACATAATGTTTAAATATAGCAAATGTTTGTCAAATGTATGAGACACACATGGAAGCTACAAGAAACTTCTATTCATAAGTGTAAAGACCCATGAAGGAATTAGGTTTGAACTGTTTCATTCGTGTTTAATATCAGGCCTGACATACATTGAATGGGAAACAAAAATAATAGGAGTCTTTTAAGTTAGTTCAGTTAGATGTATTTCAAATCAGAACTATGACCAGGGCTGTTGATGATAAACAAGATCACAGAGGTTATTCATTCAGATTTATCCTTTTTCAGATTTTCATCCTCCATACATTATTCTCAAATGAGTTTTCTGAATACACATAAAAGAGTCAGAGGATTGCACCAACCTGGTTAGCCATGCTCCATGTTAAATTGGCTTTGTTACTCCTATTAGCATATATATGAGAGCATTTTAAAGAATGGAATTAGCTACGTAGCCTGTAACTCAAAATTCATATAAATTCATATCTAAAAAGGGAGGCTTGAAGTTCATGTACTTCATGCTTCCATATTCTCAAGTAAGTTGAAGCATTCATACTATTGTTTTCATACTGTGCATTCATTCATTGGGCAAGCACCATCTCCCCAATGTTATATGGATTTAGTTTTTGAAAGTTGCTTATAAATAGAGGCAAATGCCACAATACTTTCTTTCAAAGAAATTGATAGCCTGGAGATATTTTGTTTGCAGATTGGCTTTAGTAATTAGTTTTGGTGCTATGTAATTTCCAAAGTTAAATCAATTTACTCTAGGGTTGTCAAAAGATAGTGGATTTTGTTTTATTTAGGAATGTATTTTTATTCAACATTGTATTTTGAGTGAAACAGTGATAGAATTAGGCGGGATTCTAGTTAGCTATTAACTAGAATTGTTTAAGAATGAAGGATGACACCCTAGACACATTTTTGAACCATTAAGAAAACTGCGATTTCATATATACTTAAAGGGGAGTTAGTCGGTAACTGTGGGAAATAGTTCTCACAATGCCAGAAGCAAAGAACCTAAAACTAGGTTTATCCAATACTAGAATAAGGAACAGATGGAAACTATTCTTTCCACACAAAAGAAAATGGTGCCAACCCTGTTAAATCCCTCTGGGGAAAAAAGGCAACAATCCAAACCTTGAATTTTCTCTAAGTAGGGTTTGCAATTTCATACATAATACCCACTGGAATTCTTTCATAAATACTTCATTAGTTTTTCTGCACTAAAAAATTCTTTATAGAAGTAGTGTGTCCTTGAAAGCCTGTTGAACTTACAATCTAGCAATGCTGAGAGAAGTTGATCATGGTTGACAATGGTTACTTCTGAGTTGGCATATGTGGGGTACATTGCAACTCTATCTTCTGTGATTTATTAGGATGAAAAATTAGAGCTCTCCAGAAATTGGTGGATTACATTTTGCCCCAGACCCATCTGGCATAAGCAATGCTCAGGTGATGGGAGTTGTTGTTTAATATATTGAAGGGTCACAGATTTCCTGGCCTAGGTTGGTAGATGGCATGAGCTTTTCAGGAGAGAAATTTTCAGCACACAAACATCTTTAAGTGTGAAATACAATTATTTTATTGAATTTATTCTAGAGGCTCTTACTTATAAATCAAGCTTCAAGATTATTCCAATTATTCCTTATGCCTGGACGGGAAGGTAGGATGATTGTGTATGCAAAATGCTACTCAGCGAGTGTGTGTGTGTGTGTGTAAACCTTAACCTAAAGTCAACATTTCACAGGAGTATTGATTTTTTGCTTAACACATCTTCATATTTTGCAATTATTTAAATATGACACTACTGTTATACTGTATATGTACAGACTCTGTTAATCATGACATCACGGGTGAAAAACCAGGCACACTGAAAAGAGCTGAAGGGCAACCCAATCAATCCAAGCTTCTCATTAAAAGGTAAAAGTGTCAATAATCTTTGTCAGGCCTTTTTATCTTGTGGTTTAGTACACTGTGATCCCCAAGGCAACTACTCTTATTGAGATTTTAAAATGATCCTTGATTTCACATCTCCATCTGATTAACTCTTTGGCAACGTGGCTAACATTACTTGTGTCCTATTCAGGAGTGCTGCTGAAATAGCAAAAGATTCACTGTCCCTGAATTAGGAATACTACAAAATAGATGTCACAACACTGCATCTTTTGAAAAGTGCTTCAGAGCATGAGGAAGTGCACATACAAAACTCCTTAATAGCAATAGCAATAGTACTTATACACTGCTTCACAGCACTGTACAGTCTTCTCTAAGCGGTTTCCAGAGTAAGTGCATTTCCCCCAACAATCTGGGTCTTCATTTTATTGACCTTGGAATGATGGAAAGCTGAGTCAACTTTGAGCCCATCAGGATCGAACTCCTGGCAGTGAGCAAAGTCAGCCTGCAAGACTCCATTCTAACCACTGCACCACCTTAAAGCAAACCTATTGTTTCTTTGGATTATGCAGCATTTTGAAACAAATTTGCCATAAAATTTATTGCACTAGCTTAACTATGAAATCACCAGAGTGTGGGTTAATGTAGAAAAACAACTTTTATTCCTATGGATGTTCTACCTAAAAAAGAATACGGAAGCTTATGTTTAATTCCCTATGTAGTGAAAATTAGACATTCCACAAACTGATCACCAATTGCCATTTGTCATTCAAATCCCAAATTTCAAAGCTTTGGATCAGCTGAAATTAAACAAGTCACCTTTGAATCGTTTTGAAAGATGTGTAGGCAGTGCAAAGATCTACCAGACTTATCTTGTGCATTTGGATTCTACAGAGTCTCAAATGTCACAGTTTTACTTCTATAGTTGGAGAAAAGTGAAAGAGATTAGAATAGTATTGTTGGATAGCCAGACAATGTGCCATGGTAAACAGCTTTTCAGTCTAGAAAAGTAAATAATAAGCCCTTTGGTCTTCAGTTATATCTTCATTTTCTCAATATTTTCAGCAATGTATAGCAGTGATGGCAACCCTTTTTCTTACGGCATGCCAAAATTGAGTGTGTGCGCACTCAATTTCCCTGCCCCCCTGCGCATGCACACGTGACTCCATCCCAGCTTCCAGCACCTTTCCTGGAGCGTGGGGACTGTGAAAACGGCCTCCCATGCCCCCCTGGAAGGGTGAAAAATCAGCTGGCCAGCATGTGCATGCATATCCCTGAACTTCCGGTTGGCCTGTTGGGACCATTTTTTGCTCTCCCCAGCCTCCAGAGGCTTTCCTGAAGCACAGGGAAGGCGAAAATGGCCTCCCTGGCTTGTCTGGAAGGATGAAAAATCAGCTGGCCGACGTGTGCATGCGTGCTACCAAATTTGGCTCCATGTGCCACCTGTGGCACGCGTGCTGTAGGTTCAACATCACAGATGTATAGAATAGTTTCTGCATTGGTTCAACCCAACTACTCTATGACATTATTTATTTTAACACACTGCAACTTGGTGGGATCAATGCTCTCTAAAAAATTGAAATAATAACTATACAGTCTCAGAAAATACGGATTTGAATCAAATGTGTGCTTTCCTGAGGCCCTGACCTTACCCAGGGGGAAACTGCAAGTTTTATGAATCTTCCCCATTAAACCTTATGGATCCCCCCCCCCCCTTTTTCACATGGTCCAGACAAATTAGTACCTAGTTGCATCTTGAACTGTAAACTCAAAATGAATCATATCCTCTTTGAATCTCTGACTTATACCACCCAAAACCATCAGTTGGGCCAATTTTAATTCATTCATAGGAGTAATATTCTGAAAATTAACAGGGAGTGTACTAAGAAAAATGGTGCTAAATTTCCACATTTTTCATTATTATAGTAAATCAAAATCTATTAGTTTACTAAAGAAACAGGTTTTTTTAACCTCAGCTGTGAATTTCTTTATTATAGGAAGATTAAAAATAAATGCGGATAGTTTCCTAAAAGTGAAACGCAGCCACCCACGCTTAACGAAGAATTCTTGTTTAGAGAAGGCAAGAAACAATGGGATGTGGTTATAGGAAATCTTATAAAGAGACTCTCATTTATTAACAGTTCCCGTTCTGCAGGAAACCAGCATCTATCAATACATAAGCACTTAACAGCCTTCTTCTAACTGTATCAATGCCAAATTTGAAAATAAACATGCTGATTTATTAGACATGCTATAACTGGATCGCATATTATCATAATTATCCACTGTATTTAAACCATTGAAAAGATATTGAACATTTTCTCTTGCTGCCACTATGACCACCACTAATTACATGTCTGACTTAGAATCGTGAAGCGATATATGTAGAAAGCAGATTTTAATCTGGAAATACTTATTGGGGAAATTAATAATTTAACTTTAGCAGTCCTTATGCTTCTCCATTTATGCTCATCAGAACTTTGTAAGGACACCAAGCTTATTTACAGATATGAAAGTCAGACAGATGATTAGAATTAGATCAGTCCCTAAAGTTAGGACTGAGACATAAACTTGGTGCCCATACTGAAAGCATTGTTGTGGTCACACTCTATAAAGGTGTTCTCTCAATAACAAGGAAGAGGGGGTCAACCTATTCTCCAAAGTACCTGAAGCAGTGGTGGGATTCACTCACTTTTGCTACTGATTCGCAAATGTGAACACACTTGCGTGTGCGCTAACTACACTCACACGCACCACTTTCTGTGCGTGCGCAGAAGGTCATGAATTACATCGGGGTGAGTGGGTGGACCTTCCAGCAGCCGCTGCTACCAGTTTCCCCAAACCAGTAAGAATCGGCAGAATACCACCATTGACCTGAAGGCAGGACAAGAAGCAATGGATGGAAGCTAATCAAGGAGAGAACCAAGCTACAACTAAGGAAAAAATTCCTGATAGAACAATTAATCAGTGGAACAAATTGCCTCCAGAAATTGTGGGTGCTGCAACACTGGAGCTTTTTAAGAGGAGATTGGACAACCATTCATCTGAAACGGTATAGGCTTTCTGCTTGTACAGGGAGTTGGACTAGAAGAAGGTTCCTTTCAACTTTATTAGTCTGTTCTGAAGCAGATAGTATTCTATAGATACGGAAATTCTTTTTCTTAAAACAAACCCGTTTAATTCATTAAGAAAACCTAGCAATGAGAATTGCCTCTCTAGTTCTAAATGTTTTCTGTTAAATAACCAACATCAGGCATCATCATGGGTTGAGGATGCAACAAATTTAGACTATGTAGTGTAGGATATTAAACAGGGTTTGCAACCCTTCCAGTTGGAGCAAACACTAATTTTGCTAATGACCAGGAGTAATATTTAGGAAGATCCACTCTTTCAGTCATAGCTGGATTGGTGGTGTTGGGGCGAGGGGGAAATCTTTGTAGACACATGGTCACTGAAGAGATCACAGAACTGAACATATCTACTTTGCTATCTATCCTCCATACTTCAAGCCATATCAAGACCATCATGATGGAGAAAGGGAAACAATATTTTCCCCTCAAGAGAGATGCAATTTACCCTGCAGATCAGCAAGAGTGTCTTAACCGGCAGGGAACTACAATAGGTTCATTTTTTCCTAGTGCTAAAGAAATTATAATGAAATTCATATGAGTGTGGTTTGGACTTCTTACATTTTATTTCTGTTTATGAGGCGCTTAAAGGTTTGTATCTGTTCTATCTTTCTTCATCTTACCCAAAATCTTCAGCCTCCCTGGTTTTTCATGTTTTAATTAAATCACAGGAAATGTCACATCCTGAAGCTCAAACACTTGAGTGAGGCTGCAGAGATAGAACAATGTGTTATAGAAAAGTACCAATAAAGGAGAATATTTGTAGCTCAGAGTTGAAGTGAGCGGTCCTTGATGCTCTCTTGGTTTTTGTTTTGTTTTCTTGCAGACATTTCATTACTCAAACATAAAATAATCAGTGCACTGTTGTTGTTAGCTACTTTGGGAAATGAAATGTCTTCAAAAAAACAACCAAACTAAGAGAACCCTAAAGACCCCTAACAAAAAAGTGAATGAGCCAAGCCCTCCTGAAACAACCTCAAAAAAGAATATTGAGAATGGAATAGAAAAACAAATGTCTTTTTCATAGAGGAAGTGACTTTGGGGGAAATTGGACATAGGATCTTGACACTATAATCCAACCAAAAAGATCAACTCTATGGTAGTGAGAATTTTTTTATTCATCAGCCCTGGCTGGCTGGTTGGCTGGCCGGCTGGCCGGCAGGCAGGCAGGCAGGCAGGCAGGCAGGCAGGCAGGCAGGCAGGCAGGCAGGCAGGCAGGCAGGCAGGCAGGCAGGCAGAGATAGGCAGTCAGTCAGACAGACGGACAGAGAAGCAGACAGACAGTCAATAGAGGCTACAGTCCAACCAAATGAATAAAATAGACTTTGAATGCAATCATGCTTCATTCTCTAACAAGATACAACACTCACATGAAAAGGGTCAATCTATTTTTCTTGATTTGCTTGTATGATGAATTAGAAATTTTCATTTCAAGACTAAAAGGCTAATAAAGAATATGATTTGTTTTTATTAGTCTTTAGTCAGCATTCTGTCTCTGGCAAAGCTAAGCAGATGAACACTTTTAAGTGTGGCATTTAGATTAATGTTATCCTATAAATTGTCTATATTAATGTGTGTGATTTCTGAGGCTGATCTTTAGCAGAAATCAACGCAAATAGAACACTATTTCATATATAGATACCAGACATTATTGAGAAAATATTGTCTTGACACTGAACCAACATATCTAAAAAAAAACAGGGTAGCCAAGCAAATAAATGCACAAAAGTATTAAATCTTTAAGATGGCAATTGAATAGAAAAGTGCAAAAATTCTCCAAGTACCCAGTAGAACAATCTTGTACTACAGCATCAAAATTGTGGCATAAAAGGCTTTGAGAACACCTTTTGGTAGATACAAAAAATATCATCATGCCATTTGGGACTAATTAAAATTAATCTTCCATATATTCTTCCCTATCTCTTTTCACTTCCTGTGCATTCCTATTTTCAGAAACAGCTGTTTCCAACTTCACTCATGTCCCTTGGAAATGGGACTGTTTGCAGGGTGGGAAGGTTTCAGCTAACCTTGTTTGCAAGCAGCATAGGCTTAATCTTAGTTAGTTAAAAGACCTTTATATTTCAAAGTTCTTTAGTGGAACTCATATCTTTAGCAATATTTTTTAACCTAGCATTTATCTTCTTTTCTTTCCAATTGATGGCTTAACTGTCTCATTCCAGCCAGTTTTTTTTGTCATTATCCAACTATCTCCATCCCTTATGAATTTTCTGGCTATGGATTATGCTACTTCCATACTCCGTGCAGAAAACCTATTTTAAATGACAGAAACAGTCATATATATTTCCTTCTTTCCTCCTCTTCTTTTTTTTTTTTTTAGAAATCCCTATCATAAATAATCTTTGCATTACTTTCTGAAATGCTGACATTGACAAAAGTGTAAAGAGCTTACAGGCATTTCCCCCTGTTAACCATAAATATGTAAGCATTACATTTCTAAACATTACATTTTCATTGAATGCTTAACTCATACACCAAACAATGTTATGGGAAAATCTTGTAGCAATGAAAAAGTAGCCAAAAGATTTGAGAAAGATGCTCATTCTCCTTCTTGCCTCTAGCCAACAGGAGCAGGTCAAAACTTAACCACAGAGAATGCAGCCTTACCATTGTGAATTGCTTTTCTCTAACAAGAAGTTGTCGTTTTCACACAGATTCTATATTTTTAAGAAAAAAGTTGAGGATATGTTGTTTTTATCATAATGACATTCCTATTTCTTTTCTGCTTACACAGAACAATAACATTTTCCCATTAAAACAAGAAAACCAAAATTAAAAAGAGACCCTTCTGTGAAAAATAACCATGCATAATAATTTTGACTGCCTGTAATTTGACCCATATAGGCAGACACTGTAGTGCTATTGGAGGACCTCGTGGCCGCATGGAATACTGCGACCACGGGAGCCTTGGATCGGGTCGCGCCCTTGCGGCCTCTCTTGCGGCGGCGAAACACCCTGGCTCCTTGGTTTTCCGAGGAGCTGAGGGTGATGAAACGCCGCAAGAGATGCCTAGAGAGAAGATGGAGGTATACTCGAACTGAATCTGACCGGACACAGATAAGAGCCCATTTACGGACTTACATTGTGGCGCTGAGAGTGGCCAAACGTCATCATTGTGCCACTCTCATAGCATCCGCAGAAAACCGCCCTGCCGCCCTGTTTAGGGTGACCCGCTCCCTCCTTCAACAGAGGGTGCGGGAAGCCCCGTTACAGGGTCGAGCAGAGGAATTTGTGACTTTTCTGCAGGAGAAAATCGCTCAGATACAGAACGAGCTAGCCCCCATTCATGGCCCAGTGGGATGCCACGAGAGAGATCTTGTTTGGGAGGAGTTTGACTCCGTTACCTCCGAGGATATGGACAGGCTACGTGGGCGACTGCGAGCCACCACATGTTTATTGGACCCGTGTCCCTCCTGGCTTGTACTGGCATCCTGGGAGGTGACACGAGGCTGGCTCCAAGAGGTTGTCAACGCATCCTTGAGTGAGGGTGCCTTGCCTGCTTCCCTAAAAGAAGCGATGGTGAGGCCCCTCCTTAAGAAGCCCTCTTTGGATCCAGCTCTTTTGAACAACTACCGTCCTGTCTCCAACCTTCCCTTTCTGGCGAAGGTTGTCGAGAGTGTGGTGGCACAACAGTTCCCCCGGCACCTGGAGGAAGTTGATTATCTAGATCCGCGCCAGTCCGGCTTTCGGCCCGGGCATAGCACCGAGACGGCATTGGTCGCGTTGGTCGATGATCTCTGGAGGGCCAGAGATGGGGGTTGTTCCTCCATCCTGGTCCTATTAGACCTCTCGGCGGCTTTCGATACCATCGACCATGGTATCCTATTGCATCGGCTGGGGGGGTTGGGGGTGGGAGGCACCGTTTTACGGTGGTTCTCCTCCTACCTCTCTGGCCGATCGCAATTTGTGTTGGCAGGGGGGCAGAGATCGACCGCGAGACCCCTCGCATGTGGGGTGCCTCAGGGGTCGGTCCTCTCGCCCCTCCTGTTCAACACATACATGAAGCCGCTGGGTGAGATCATCCGTGGTTTTGGGGTAGAGTACCATCTGTACGCTGATGATACACAGCTGTACATTTCTACCCCAAACCACCCCAACGATGCCGTAGCGGTGATGTGCCAGTGCCTGGAAGCTGTACGGATCTGGATGGGAAGTAACGGACTCAGGCTCAACCCGACCAAGACCGAGTGGCTGTGGTTTCCGGCAGCCCGATTCAACCAGCTCACTCCATCGCTGGCCATAGGGGGCGAACATCTTGCCCCTGTGGATGGGGCGCGCAATTTGGGTGTCCTCCTGGATGCCCGGCTGTCCATGGAAGATCAAGTGACAGCCGTGGCCAGGAGGGCGTTTTACCAGGTTCGCCTGGTTCGCCAATTGCGCCCCCTATTGGATCGGGACGCCCTTTGCACAGTCACTCATGCTCTCGTGACATCCCGACTGGACTATTGTAACTCTCTCTACATGGGGCTGCCCTTGAGGTGCACCCGGAGGCTTCAGCTAGTCCAGAATGCAGCCGCGCGAGCAATTATGGGGACCGCTAGGTCTACCCATGTAACACCGCTCTTGCGCGAGCTGCACTGGCTACCTGTCGTCTTCCGGGTGCGCTTCAAGGTGTTAATTATCATCTTTAAAGCGCTCCATGGCTCGGGACCTAGCTATCTGCAGGATCGGATCCTGCCCCATACATCCTCACGGCCGATTCGCTCCCACAGAGCGGGGCTTCTCCGGGTGCCGTCCACTAGACTATGTCAGCGGGCGACACCCAGGGGAAGGGCTCTCTCTGTGGCGGGCCCGGCCCTCTGGAACGACCTTCCCCCCGATATTAGGACGACCACGGACCTCCGCTCCTTCCGTCTTAAATTGAAAACCTACTTTTTCCGTCTGGCCGGCTTGGGATAGCCTCCTTGTCCTGGGGTTTTTAGGTTTTAGTGCTTAGGGGTTTTAGGGACAGTTTTTTAGTTTTTTATAGATGTTTTTAGCGCAGGATTTGTTGTTTAATTGTGATTTTAAATTATGTATTCTGTTGTGTTTACTGTTTTTTAATTTTCCTGTGCCCCGCCTCGAGTCCCCTGGGGAGAGAGCGCGGGTAACAAATAAAATTTATTATTATTATTATTATTGCAGTTAAATGTCTCTTTGACCTAAAGGACATTTGGCATGAATGACGAGCCGTTCGAAATTCAACATATGTCCAATTTCAACATTGTTTTGTGCTTAAGAGCAAGAAATATTTAACATACCACAAAAGGCAGATGACTCTATTAAAGCATCTGTGTATTAGATCCAATACAAAGGAGATTTGTGAGCAAAGGCAGATTTTATTCCTTTGAGTTGGTTCTAGCGCATGTCCCAAGTGAATATGTACAGTTTGGAAAACAGGCATAGCATATTCAAATCCTAAACTGAAGATAAAGTTGAAGTTTTGTCAGAACAGGCAAATAATTCCTGGTAACTTCTTTGGACAAGTGGCTCAATTATATATTTGTTAAACAAAATTTATGAGACGATTGCATCATTATCTCTCTGCCATGTAGTATCCTATTTATGGCTTAACTTTCTCCCTGTTTGATGCTTCTCTGGGACTCTCCCTGCACATTCTTTTTAAAATAAATTTCAGAGTGTCAGAATCACTGCTTCAACAACAGTCGAACAGCATCTGCCAAAAGGATAACTGACATTTTTGTTGCCATAGAAACTAGTCATATTACTTGGGCTTGCCTAGCTCCATGTTTATCATGCATTTTAGCCAGCAACGGAGTACATTCCCCTTTTATTTCACAAGGAATTATATTAAAACATAATTTGATTTTAGAGTATTTTCCAATCTCCTGCGAAGAGGATCACTCAATGTTAAAATACATGCAAAGAAAAGTGCAAAGTGTTGATAAAATTGCTATATAGTTTGTATGCATTCAATCCGTAAAAAGAAAAGAAGGAAAATTGGATAATACAAACCCTTCTTTTTTTCTCCTCTCAGATATTTGATATGCTATTAACCAACATAAAAGCATTGCTATATTTCAGCAAGTGTGGATTTTTCATACTGAAGTTTAAAACCAAGACAGTTGTATGAATAATTGACACCAGACAAGCCGGCAAGTAAATAAAAAGAGTTATCTTTTGGAGTGGTTATACTAAACCTAATTAATAATAATGAAATTATTATATGCTTATAGTGAAAAATCAGTAGGATCATACAGTTGAAAAAAGTTGAAAATGAGCATGTTAAATATTGGAATTTTCAAATATAAATTGATAAAGTCTTGGTTCATAACACACCAGATTTAACTGTGGTTGAAAAGGAGAAAGTGTGAATAACTGATGTGGCAATAGATAGTAGAATAGAAGACAAAGAACTAGAGTATATCATAGAGTATCAAGATCTGAAAATCAAACTTGAACAGTTATGGTTTAAACCAGCTGTGCTGGTCCCAGTGCTTATGGGCTCACTGGCTGTCAGTTGGATGGCACTTAGGAAATCTGTGCATTGACAAAATTTCCACCTATCAAAAGGTCACACTGCTTGGATTCAACATTTACTGCAGCAAAACATTATGGCATGCTAAATTCTTGAGAAGAACTTGTGGCATATGAAGGCTAACATTAACTAAGGAACTGGTAGCTGTAATTTCACTTGGCTGTGCATATAATAATGATAATTACCGGAATGCATCCAATTGAGACAAATTTCAGCTCTAGAATCCAAGTGGGTTGATTCATGGATGTCAAAATTGTAGAAGGGCTCCAATGAGGTCACTCAAATTGAAATCTGAACACTTCCAAAGTTGTATTGGCAATGTAGAGTTCACAAGGATATGTAGACATAGGACATATTTACATTGCCAGGTGTACCAGACACATTATAGTTTTGGAGGGCAGGAATAGACAACAATGTCCTCTCTTAACACCTAGCCCACCACTAATGTTACCTTCCTTTTTCATGCACTTCCTTTAAAGCAATCTTTTCTGGAATTTGCCAGTTTTCAAGTTAGAGAGAGCCCTGAGATTTTGAAGGGCAAAAAGGTAATAAATTGTCTGCTCTTCCAGAAGAAGGGAGCAAATATGAAATAATTACTGTCAAGTGGCAGCAACTCAAGTGGGATTATATCTGCTAATGGGAAATACGATGGATCGGTTTTAAATTAGTATTTTATGGGGAAAATGTTTGTTTGCTTAATTTGCATAGCTTGATAGGCAAACCAAAGAGCAATTATACCTGGAAAAATATTTAAAAGGTGAGTATTGGAGCAGGCGGTACAGACTTCAGAAATAATTCAGAAGCCTCAGGCCTTGTGGAAGCGTGATTGTAGTCCCACCACTATACTGACAGGAGCTGGAAAAAAGATGACGTGGTTTTTATGAGTAACAGTGAGGAATCACATTTATATAAGTACTAAAGCACTTCTTGCACATCATTTACCAAACATGCAGAACTCAACAGCATTCAGAGGTAAAAGTGGCTCCACAACTCCATATTCATCAACAAAGTGTATTTAGAAATTATGTAATTGTTCCTTAAATTATGCCTATTGAGCAGACTTTTAGCCAAAGATTTCTAAATCAATTGAATTAAAACATATTTGCATTTTCGTTAGGACTACTTAAATAAAAAATCAGGAACAAGAAGCAATAGCGTACGGACATAGTGAAAATAACAACTGGTGATGGTAGATTTGTGTCTATTTGATCTAGGAAGCAAACAACTGGATGACCAACACTTAGCATCAAAATGATACAAAAACCTCTAATTTTTTGCTGACTTTTAGTGATTTTCGTAGCTCATATATAAGAGCCCTAATGAAGACATGTAGTAAATTATGCTAATATAAGCTATATTTAATTAGATTTCTTTTCCTTTTATCCTCTGCCTCTCATTCCTTTTACTTATTACTGATTCTTTTCTCTGCTTTGCATAATGTTTCTTACCCTAAAATAGAATAGTTGATGAGTTTGTATGTATATTCTACCGAAACCAGTCAAACTTGTAAAAATGGGAAATAGAAGAGGGGCCAAGATTGAAAAACTCAATATAAACTATTTGAACATGATGTTGTTTTTAAAAAGAGCATAATGATAGATTGCAACCTATTCCTATATAATAAAATGTTTTGCAAAATGATAAATGCACGTTTCCTCTCCTGTCGAACCACAAAATTATATGCTGCTTGATTAGGCTGGAGGAAAAAAGAAGTGTGTGTGTGTGTGTGTGTGTGTGTGTGTGTGTGTGTGGTCGTCACTCATGTGTGTGTGCGCGTTGAAGCAGCTTCTTGCCAGCTAAACCAATGGCCCTAGAAAAGTTGGCAAGCTCCCCCATCCTGAGATTATAGTAAATCACTTTCCAAACAATAGCGAGTGATACAAAAATACTCACCCTATTTAACAATGCAAGTTTCAGCCAAAGCTACATTTTGCTCTGAATTTCCTGAGTTTAAGCAAGTTAATTTAGCATGCCCTGTTGCATCAGTCTGTTGAGTTATGTTATGTAGCAAGCTGTCGCCCTGTAGAAAGCATGACGTATCATCCCAGTGAGGCATGAAATTAGAAAGATGTGCCTTGCTGGGTGAACCCTGGATCAATTGAACCTGATTTCCAGTCAAACTATACTTTGGTTTCTTTTCAAAGCTGAGAAAAAAGAAATGAAAAGAAACCTTCACAGTCAACGAATCCCAAGGTACCGTTTGCCTTTTCACTCACTCTGGCTAGTTATGATACACCCATCTGAATAACTGATGCTTTGGAGGATTCACAAATGAATTAAAAGTTTTATTAGGACAACTAATAATTCCTCCAACATTATTCCCAGAAATTAATAACTCTGATTTAGTGAGGACAGGCACAAGATTTCAATTAATTGCAATCTGCTAATGAGCAAAGATTGTAAGTCAACTCATAAGACCCAGGATTCACACTGCTGTCCCCTGACTAGAAGTCAGCCTCTGTAGCAAGGAGCCTCTTCCCAGTCATTTGACATCTAAAGATGCTTTAGTTTTCTTTTAAAGTACTCATGCGTTCAATTAGAACTGAGAACAAATTGCATGTGGCATTCACCCCAAAGTTGTAGACAGGGAAATGGGGTGTCCAAATTATTTTAATCCCCAGTTTTCAGAATTTCCATTGTTTGGTCTAATTGGGGCTGCACCTCTACCGATGGAACTGGTACATGATTGGATGGGGGTCTTCCTAGATTTTCATTTCCTGGGAGGGGGGGAATTATTTTTTAGCACGTTAGGAGATGTAATGTCATGTGGGAATGCCTTGGGAGACAGGAGGAAGAGGCACAGTTAAGGGAATGGTTGCAGAATTGGCAGCTTAATCTGCAGAGGGAATGCAGGTATGGCAAACAGCTCAAAAGGGACACATATGCCCAATCAGATCCTTGGGTTATAAAGGCAAAGGGGAGAGATGTACTTTCAGAGTTGCAAAGTTATTTTTAGTGTAACCTTATAGTAAAGGAGAATTAGTTCATCTGGGCATGCTTCCTATCTGGATTATTTTGCAAACCGGATAGGAGGTTTGTACTTATTGTACTTATGCACCAGTTTTATCCCTTCTTGGATTGAGAGTCGCTGCTCACTGCAAATGTCACCCTAACACTTCCCTGCAACTATCTGAACAGTTATCTGAAGAGTTTGGAAGCTACTAGTGGTCCAAAATGTAATGGAGTAATTCATTATAAGTGTACCAGGGGATGCTTATGTGACATCTGTAGTACAAAATCTGTATTAATTACCAGTGGATGTGTGTTTAGTTTAAGGTACTGGAGGTAACCTGTAACACCTTCCATGGAACGGAGCTTGGATCTCTCTCTCTCTCTCTCTCTCTCTCTCTCTCTCTCTCTCTCTCTCTCTCTCTCTCTCTCTCTCTCTCTCTCTCTCATTGTCTCTGCCTGTTCTAGATGGTAAGATAAGGTGAGTATACTTGGACTCTGATGGGGGGAGATCACCATTGGAGGTAGATGATAGGGTAAGAATGCTATATCCCTCTACCATCTGCTTCTTGTATTTTTGCTCAGTAGTAAAATTTTAATTGGCATAGTTTTAAAATGTTAACTGCTTTTCTGTTTACATTTTTATCATCTGTAAATTGTTCAGAGTCACCTTACTGGGATATACATTTAAATAAATAAATGAATAATAAAACAATGTCATTTCAGGGGTTATGAGAATCATACCCTCTATGCAGTGGTGAGATTCAAATAATTTAACAACCGGTTCTCTGCCCTAATGACCAGCTGGGTGGTCATGTGACTGGGTGGGTGTGGCTAACTCAACGTCACTCACGTCGATGGGCGCTTTGCTTTAGCTGTTACAATGTAATAAGGGTTAACCGGAGAGGCAGTTTCCATAAGCAAGGCAATAAAGATTAGACTAGAAACAACACCAGAATGTTCCCTTCCTGTCTTCCTTATAGCAGGGGTCTCCAACCTTTGCAACTTTAAGTCTGAAGGACTGCCTTATAGGATTAGCCCTGCAAAGTGGGGGGAAAACAAAATAAGATTTCTTCCAACAACCAGTTCTCCAAACTGCTTAGAAAGTTAATAACCGGTTCTCCCAAATAAGTGCGGATTGGCGGAATCCCACCACTGCCTCTATTCGACCAAACAATTCCTGTCATTTAGAACTGCATCTCCCATGAGATCTGGATGACACTTTAGAAAGAGCTTTCTTTTCCCACAGGAATTGGACCAGAATATCATGGGAACACACTCATTATGTGTAATTAGGGTCTATTGTCACCTGCAAGTGAGTTTATTAGCATGGGCAGTTTATTTCATAAAGAAATAAACTTCTCCGAGTCTGTTTGTGAGTTGGCAGTTTTTGAAAAAAAACCACCAATTTCCATAGAAGGTACAGGAATTCTCCAACTGTTTCTCAAGAGCAAGTCTTCCCCTAAGCATTATCACTAGCACTGCTGCTGAAAAAAAAGAGAAGTCCAGTGGGAACAATTTATGACTGAAATCTTTCCTTGAGATTTAATCAGAATAGGAGAAGAGAATGTCTAGGGAGAGTCTCAGTCATCCAGGTCATGCTTGTCTCAATGGTGCTTTTTCAAGAGGCAACTGGACTTTGTGGTTTTTCTTTGAAAACGTTTTGCTTCTCATCCAAGAAGCTTCTATCCAAGAAGATATGAGACCAGAAGCTTTTCTGCATAGTGCTACAGAAATGAATGGAGAAGGGAAGACATCATATTCGAACATATTTCTTCCCCATTTTCCCCACTAAATAACTGCAGGAACACCATATTACTCTCTGACAATGCCTCAAAAACTCCTTTCTCCCATAAAAGGATTGCTACAGCAAATACTGTTTGAATGAATCAAATAACTTCTAAAAACAAATCTAAGGTTCTTTGACTGGAACGAATTGCCCCCGGAATTAAGAACTATCCCTGACTTCCGCACCTTCCGCCGTGCTCTCAAAACCTTTTTTTTCCAACAAGCCAGGCTGGCATAAAAATGATTTTTAAATTATAAATTTTTATTAATTTCAATCAGGGTTGGTTGGGTTTTTTCATTGTTAGGCCAAATTGTTTAATATGTCTTTTAAAACTTTTAAAACTTTTATATATTTGTTTTACTCTGGCTGTACACCGCCTTGAGTCCTTCGGGAGTCGGGCGGTATAAAAAACCAATAAAACCTAAAACCTAAGGTAATGTTTCTGGTTGGCATCAATTCAACCTGGCTATATCATTGCTGACAAACATTTGGGAGGGAGAAAGAGGAAAACTTTTCATTCCTGTATTTGGTTAAAAGATGAGGAAAGTAAGACTATGGGAACTGACGGCATATGGGAACTGACATTACCTTGCAGAAAGGCACATATTCAAATATTGCCTTCCCAGTCCAGTGGTGGCAAACGTATGGCACGTGTGCCAGAGGTGGCACTCAGCGCCCTCTCTGTGGGCATGCACGCCATCACCCCAGCTCAGCTCCACCAGGTTTCTCCATGGTGTTTCTTGCTTTTTCCCTGAAAACAATGAAACTGGTCATGAAAGAAAAAAGATCTTGCCTCTTGCAGAGCTGCTGGTGTTGTGATGCCCTGCCTCCCACCAGCCAGCTGGTCTTAGGGTCACTGTACGAGAGAGAGAGAGAGAAACTTGCAGTTTGGGCACTCGGTCTCTAAAAGGTTAGCCATCACTGTCCTAGACCTTCTTTCTTTCTTAATAGGGAAGATGATTATATAGCTATTGTGTTTTGGGGATTTTCTAATACATGTAGTGAGAGAAAAATAAAACCACACTAAGTGTAGTTAAAAAAAAACCCTGAGGAAATTAGTCCCTAAATTCTAGTTGCATAATCCTACACATACATATTCAAAAGCCTAATTGTGGCCAATTGAGTTGAAGATATATTATCTACTCCTTGTTTGACAATTGGGAAAAGGTTGATTGGACTGCATGGATTGTAGAACAATCTAAATCAATGAAATATGCAGGGACTCATTAATATCTATTCGGGTTATGAATCAGAAGTGTTTAGCTGGTTGAAAAATAAATACCAAAAAAATCTACATAAGGACCATTAAGTATAATGAACTTGGTGCAACATGATTTTGTGTATCTTTGCCATTCACAAAATTCCAGCGTCAAGTAAAAGGTTTCATTCCATATTGCACTGACTGGGAGACTTTAAAGAAATTAATGAAATTAAATTTCAAACAACCTATATTTAGCCTTCCAGTGACATAAATGTCATTCAGTTGCTGTTGCCTTTTTCATTTCTTTGCGTTTATAAAGTAGAACTGACATTAAGTTTAGTTAATTCCATATATGTGTGTGTGCCTTTAGTTTCTTCAATCTGCTTTTACAATTCCATGCTAATAAATGTATATTTGAGGATTTAGAGTGAATTACTGGGCAGAGCTTGACTTCCGACTAGGAATCTTATTAAAGCATTGCCCCAGGGAAGGGTTTTCAATGTAGCATAAATTATCGTGTCAGCTTTCAGAGACAGCATAGTATTTGGCTTCCTCTTTTTAAAGCCTTTTTTCCTCTTAACTTTAAAATGACACAATGTGCAAGCAGCCTGATGGGAAGCAAAGAGAACCCACAAAAAAAAGAGCAAAATTAGTAACCTTCAGAAGAAACGGAAGATATTGCTTTGAGACTATGCTACAGGTACCCACACCAAGATAAAGAAAACTTCCCCGAATGATGCACAGAACTTAAAATTCTGTTGCCATGGAAAAGCCAACAAATGATTTGGACCATTGTCATTAAGTATAGCCTGGTGGAACTCATGAGAATGTTGTTCCTGAATACTCCATCTCAACCACTTTTCATTTTAAGAAGAAAAAGTTGTGTTGCGCACTAAATACATGAAATTCCAAGGTGATGCCTATCTTCCATATGAGGTTCCACTTCTGCATTTTGTGACAAATACTGCTCCAGAAACATCACATGGTTCTTTTAGTATTATAAATCACTGTGCTAGTACATCTAAATTCCATAATTTTCTAATGCCAGACTTTGAACAGGACCAGACACCTGCAGTGGATGAGAGTCATGGTGTTATCTATACAAGCTGATACCGAGATGACGTTTCATATGAAAGAATCATTGTGATTCTTGTACTTAACATGATTTGATTAATTGCATTATGAATTGAAGCAAACCCACAAGTTATAGCATGCAGGCCAATGATTTGGGAATAACTCCGTTCAACATTAAAAATCACAGTGAGCCACAAATGGCCACAGCCTTTATTAGGATCAATCTGAGTGTCACACAGTGCTGAAGACATCTTAAGAGTTCTCCAGTTCCTTTAATCAGGCCTGATGCAAATGAAACAAGAGAAGGGAAGAAAAAGCTGAAGCCACAAAATCAATTGAATTTATTGAGACATATTCCCATTAGGATTAGACTCCACAATACTCTGGAATTCAGACCAAATGGCCGTCCTGCTTCATGCATCATTATGCAGAATGCAGTGGGGTTAATGCATTCATAATGTAGCTTTAGACTTTCTGCTATTGATTTACTGTAACCCATCAAATCACCTTAAGTATTCATTGTTTATATAAGAGATGAAAAGAATTAATGGGTTTCAGGCATTCTGCTTTTAAGGAATCTTCTCCTTGAACCATGAAGCAATACAAAAAGTGCATATATTTAGGTGAATGGCTAATAAGATGAATCAGATGTTTTCCTAGATTTTCCCAAGAATTCATCTCATATTGGATTCTCCCACTGCTATACATCCCAAAGTACAATACTTTTTTACTTATATACATAGGGGTGAATAGGGTCTTTCAAGAAAGTTGCACCATCATTACTGTTCCTTTTATTGAAAACATTTAAGGATATTTTAAACCAATACACTCTGATTTGGTAAAGATACTGTTGTGAATTTTAAAAGGCACTAATTGTATACTTTCAGATTCATCCTCAGCATAAGGTGTAGAAAGAGTTCATAAAAATGTGGTCTTTAAATACACCTCTGCTATGTTTTCTAATAGAGTGCTAATTAGAAAAAAAAGTAACTAATGCATAATGAAAATAATGTATTCAATGTTTTTTCAAAGTCTTTTTCCATTTATAAATTGTCTACCAATAGCTCACAGGCATTATTGCTTCCTCACTTAGCTCATGTGAGAATATCATGGCTTGTTGAATCAACTGAGGCAGTTAATTATGAATCCCAAAGAGTCGGGCAGTGTCATCTAAACAGATCATACATTATGAAAGAATAACTCAGTGAACCCAGTTCTCATTTCTTGACAACATTATTTTTATGCAACATTTTCTATTGTTGGCTTACCTTTTCCCATTATTAAGTACATGACTCTATTGTAAAATATAAATAAAGGGGGAGAACCTCTCCATTGTGGTAGACATTTCATTTTGTCTGTTTGTTTGGGAGATGGTGTAGATATTTTTTTTCTTCAGTCTAACAATGCAAAAATAAATTAAGAATTACCAGAGACAAGGACATGTTGTGATCTAAAATTGTGTATCTATGTCAGCGAGGAGAGATCATACAGTTTTACAAAGCTTGGACAGATCAAGAAATGGATTTGGGTTGTAATGGAACAATTGAAAATGTAAGGCATCTCACATTCAGAGTCAAAAGTTCACGTGGAAGAACATGTGACATAATAAATATGATACAACAAGGGGGAACAAGTAGAAGTCAATATATAAAAATTAATAGCCCATTCAAATAATAGCAGGGAATGTATAATGGATTTTTATGCAGGGAACAGAAAAGATAGATCTATTTTATTTTTAGATGCAATATTGGGAAAACAATATGCACAGGTACAGTATAGGTGGTACCTTGCTCAATAGTAGTAACTGTGAAAGAGATCTTGGAGTCCTAGTGGACAACCATTTAGATATGAGCCAGCAGTGTGCAGCAGCTGCCAAAAAAGGCAACCCAGTTCTAGGCTGCATCAAGGGAGGGATAGAATCAAGATCACGTGAAGTGTTAATACCACTTTATAATGCCTTGGTAAGGCCACACTTGGAATACTGCATTCAGTTTTGGTTGCCACGATGTAAAAAAAGATGTGGAGACTCTAGAAAGAGTGCAGAGAAGAGCAACAAAGATGATTAGGGGACTGGAGACTAAAACATATGAAGAACGGTTTCAGGAACTGGTTATGTCTAGTTTAATGAAAAGAAGGACTAGGGGAGACATGATAGAAATGTTCCAATATCTCAGGGGTTGCCACAAAGAAGAGGGAATCAAACTATTCTCCAAAGCACCTGAGGGCAGAACAAGAAGCAACGGGTGGAAACTAATCAAGGGGAGAAGCAACTTAGAACTGAGGAGAAATTTCCTGACAGTTAGAACAATTGATCAGTGGAACAGCTTGCCTCCAGAAGTTGTGAATGCCCCAACATTGCAAGTCTTTAAGAAGATGTTGGATAGCCATTTGTCTGAAGGGGTATAGGGCTTCTTGCCTAAGCAGGGGGTTGGACTAGAAGACCTTCAAGGTCCCTTCCAACTCTGCTATTGTATTGTATATGAACAAAAGAGAGAGGCTTTTTTTTAAAGGGGAAAAGGCACAATATCATCCCAAATAGTATCTTCCAGATTGGACTGGACTCTTTCAAATCTGAACTGGTCAACACAATACCAAACAAATTCAAATGCAAGTGATGCATATGATATAAATATAATATAATCAACTGAAAGTTAACCCAAAGCAGTAAGGAAATTTCTTTAGCATAGTAATACTATGCAATAGTAAAGAAATTCATGTCTATTGGGGATAATAATCCCTCCATCCTCACAATTTTAGTTTAATGAAGAATATTTAATATAATACCTTGTATTTATTTTACTATCTAATTACCACTTCTTGCTATGCATCTATGCCAATATGGACAAACTTCTTAAAAATATCACAAAAGAACTCCATACTTGTCTCGGTTTGAAGAGATGTCTACTTCTTCATTTGTATCAAACAGACAGCCATGAAGATATAAAATTGTGACAAAACATTGAAATCTCATGGTGCAAAGCCATGTTTGGGAGTTGCCAACATTTTCTTCTTATGTTTAATTATTCTTTCAAAGTTTTGAGTGTTGCAGTGTAGTTGATAATAATCATAAGTGCAATGAAACCTATGTGAATACCACCATCTTAATCTACACACCCCCCAAAAAATCCTGTAATCATGACTCTTTTTGCCAATGACTAGGATGATGATGATGATCGTTTGTTGTGACCTGCCATGAACTGTTGCTTGATTTCCAAGTTAGAATGATGATTTCTTGAAAAATTCTCATAATGCCCACCTTTCACAAATGTGTAATCCTTACTATCGTCATAAAAGTTGAAGTCCAATCCATTGTAAAAAGATTTGCTGTAGGTTTTTTTAAAATGCTCATTTTTGTTTGTATAGCTATATGCTCCTAGTATTGTACAGTATATGCAGTATTTAAAGTATAGAATAGTATCTGATTGCCTAGATTACTGAAAATGCCATCACAGAAGAAATAGTTTTTTAAAAAAGAAGAAAATTAAGACTAGAAATGGAAATCCATTATACGGTTGCACAATTTTATCACTGTTTGAGGAAACTATATTCAATAAAAATGTCATAAAGCTCCTCAATTACCAGAATCCTTAAGATTTGAAAGTATAAGTTCTCAACAGAAACAATATCTATGGAGATTCTCATGATTGTTCCAAATGTGCTTTTTTCAAGAGGCAACTGAACTTTCTTTGTTTCTCCTTGAAGATGTTTCTTGGATGAGAAGAGAACTCTTTCATTCCCCACATTCAACCAGAACTGAAGAAGCTCCTGGGATGAGAAGCAAAAGGTCTTCAAGGAAAAACAAAGAAAGGCTAGTTGCCTCTTGAAAAAAGCACCTTTGGGCCAATAGAACCAATATTGTTGCAAAGCTAAATTCTCTGTAGACTATTATTTAAATAATAATCAAACCTGCTAACTCCAGGCTGCTTTTATTCAGGACTGATGTTCAAAGTTTACTACACAGATATAAGATTGTGCAGCACTTGTTTTTATATTAGAACATTTGCGAAGTGGCATTCATTATCTTTATAATCAATAATTGATAGAAAGATTATAGTATTCCCAAAATATTATTAATTTATTATGACTCATTGCTTTGTAATCCTTAAACCTTGCAAGTCCTTAAAAACAAATATGGCAGCTAGTAGCAAGGCCTTCAACAATAGAATTGTATTGTACCTACATAAACAAAGGAATCCTTGGGAAGATTAAATCATGGTATACAGCTGCAAAGGAGAGCATTAGCAAATGCATGTTCATTGTGCTTTAGCATTATTTGGGTTTTCCATTTCACTTTTGTTAGATCTGTCAACTACTGTGCTCTTTGTGGTTAGATGACTCAGTTCCATTGGATTACAGCTCTAAATCCATTCAGTAACAATTTTACACTCTCTCCAAACAGGGCTTCCAATCCCCTAGGAGATTAGGAGGTAAGAAATCTGGAATAAGTGCAAAAACTGATTTCCAGACACAGAAATATAAACACGTATAAGAGAACCCAGGGCACATATATAGAATATTATTCAGAATGTTGCAGCACAGTGAAAGAACATGTAACACAAAAATGAAGAAATCACAATATAGGTACTCCTCGAGTTACAACAATTTGTTTAGCAACCATTCAAAGTTACAATGGCACTGAAAGAAAATGGCATGATCATTTATCACATTTACAAGCATTGCGGCATCCCCAGATGCTTGGCACTTGAGTCATATTTATGATGGCTGCAATGTCTTGTGATCATCTTTTGCAACCTTCTGGTAAGCAAAGTCAATGGGGAAACAAGACTCACTTAACAACTGTGTTACTAACTTAACTGCAGTGATGCACCAAACAACTGTGGCAAGCAAGATCATAAAATGGAGCAAAACTCACTTAGCAACAGAAAGTTTGGAACAATTGTGGTCATAAATTGAGCACTATCTATATGTTGAAGCAGTCTTTCCTCCAAGCAACATATTCTAAAGAAAAACAACAACCATCTGCAGAAATAGCATATCAAATGTAAATATCAAGTAAAGAATGCATGAAAATGTATTGAATGTGCTTTGGCCAATTTCTACACAATGGAGCCAACCAAAACTTGTGACCAGTTGGGTGAGAAATTTGAAGAGAACGGAATTGCAGAGTTGCCCATTCTTAGATAAAAGGCAGACTTTGATAATAAATATCATCTTTCCTTCCCAACTGGGGAATGTCAAACATACAGAGATCTCAATAGGACACATATGGGCTCACATAATGCTTTTTCACACTCATAGATTGATTGCTCTCCTCACTTTACCTCTGTTTTTTCTCCATCCTCCCAAAATTTAGAAAATAATCATCACCTCAGCAGTTGGGTGGAACAATGGACCCCAAGTCAGTATTTGTTCTACTCCAATGAATTCTTTTGATTATCTTTACAATCCAATCTACCAGATTATTTCATCCTAAATAATCCCCTTGAAAATCTCCAGGTAAACCACTTTTCTACTTTAGGCCATATTCAAAATTGCTGCAAACTCCTTACAGAGTTAAAACTGACTGACAGGGAAGAAAATCAAAGATTCTTTGCGAAGAAAAGAAATAGATTCTCAATTAGAAGGCAGAAATGGATAATAATCCCCACTGAATAGATTTGGATATATAGATGGTGTTCAACTGCTGGCAGTAATGAAAAGAACATGGACAGGATTTTTCATAGAAGACTGTCCATTTTGCTTGTTTGTTGTTTCTTTGTGTGTTCTGTTGTCCGCTCATTTTACCACAGTAGCATATATACCACTGTATAAAAATAGTGTCCTGGCTCAAGATTCAAGCCAAAAGGTAAGAGATAGAGTTAAACAATCCAGGTTATAACCAGCAAAATGTATTTACATTCTAGAGTTCAAGTTACATACTCAACATACTCCAATATCACCAACAAAGACCTTGCTGGTATTTGTTCTGGAATTAAATAAGTCTATCTTGTCTGTGTTTTTCCACACCGTAGAACAGAGAATAATAGGGTTGGAAGGAACCTTGGAGCTCTTCTAGTCCAATCAAACTATGACGTACAGTACAACTGGAGATTGAAAAAAAATGTATTAGCGAAAGACAACAGCAGGTGTTATGTGGCATCTTGAAATTATAAGGTGGCAAGGTAATAACTTCAAGGGTGATCCAAAGTTTAGGATGAGTAATGTCCTCATCTTTGGGAACATTCCAGCTCCAGATATCCAGATTGCCCACCCTGGCTTACTGTATTTTCAGAAAGTCATAGAAACATGATTGCTCAGAAGAATTTTGAGGAATGAATAAGATCACAACACTCCTGAAATGGTGGCAGACCAAATTTACTGTTTATAAATTGCATTAATATGATTTTTATTTTCAGATTTATTGTGGTTTTTCACATGTTAGCAAAATAATGTTTTGGATCGAGCAATGCAGATTAGGCCCTACATGGAAAAAGATGCCAGATGTTTAAGCTGGCTTAAAAAAGGCTGAGGAACAGGAGGCAGTATTTATTGCTAATGGATGATGAGTAAACAAAAAAAAATATCACAAAGAGGTTAGTATGTGCTTTATTGATTATAGAAAAGCCTTTGATTCTATGAAACACACCAAGCTACAGAAAATAGTCAGAAAAATGGGAATCCCAACATATCTCTTTGTCCTTAGTATGCCACAAAATAGAACATAAAACAGTCTGGCTTTAGGCTGGCAAAAACATGAGACCAGACTGTATATTCTCTACTTTTTATTCAATTAATATGCTGAATATATATTAAAGGAAGCTGGATTAGAAAAAGATGAGCATACCATATTTTTCGGAGTACACATCAAGGTTTTGAAGAGGCAAATTACAAAAAAAGTAGGTAGGTAGATAGAGGGATAGAGATGGAGAGAAAGAAAGAGAAATAGAGTCGGGAGGGAGGGAGGGAGAGTAGGTAGGTAGGTAGGTAGATAAAGGGATAGAGAGAGAAATAGAGAGAAATACAGTAGGTACTGTAGGTAGGGAGAGAGAGTGTGTAGATAGGTAGGTAGAGGGATAGAGGGAGAGAAATAGAAAGAGAGAGAGAGAGATACAGTAGGTAGGTAGGAAGAGAGAGAGAGTGTGTAGGTAGGTTGGTAGGTCGGTAGGTAGAAGGATAGAGAGAAAAATAGAGAGAAATACAGTAGGTAGGCAGGAAGAGAGAGAGTAGGTAGGTAGGTAGATAAAGGAATAGAGAGAGAGAAATAGAGAGAGAGAGAGATACAGTAGGTAGGTAGGGAGAGAGAGTGTGTGTTGGTATTTTATTTATTTATTTTATTTTAATTGCATTTGTATACCACCCTATCTCCCTAGCGGGACTCAGGGTGGTGCACAGAAAGAGTAAAAAGGCAATACACACAATAACAATATAAAACAAATTAAAAATAGATTAAATATAGTGGGTCTGTGCTAAAAATTATAGTTAAAAGCAATTAAAATTATTATACTCAAACTATGTAATTAAAAACTATGCCAGGCCAGCCACATGGAATAGGTGTGTTTTTAGTGCCCGGCGAAAGAGGCATAGGTCCGTGATGGTGCGAAGATCGGGGGGCAGGTCATTCCAGAGGGCAGGGCCTGCCACAGAGAAGGCTCTCCCCCTGGGGGTCGCCAGGTGGCATTGTCCGGCAGACGGCACCCTGAGGAGGCCCTCTCTGTGGGAGTGTACAGGTCAAAGGGAGGGGTTGTTCCTCTATCCTGGTCCTATTAGACCTCTCAGCGGCTTTTGATATCATCGACCATGGTATCCTATTGCACCGACTGGAGGGGTTGGGGGTGAGAGGCACCATTTTACGGTGGTTCTCCTCCTACCTCTCCGGTCGGTCGCAATTCGTGTTTGCAGGGGGGCAGAGGTCGACCTTGAGGCCCCTCATGTGTGGGGTACCTCAGGGGTCGGTCCTCTCGCCACTCCTGTTCAACACTTATATGAAGCTGCTGGGCGAGATCATCCGTGGTTTTGGGGTAGAGTACCATTAGTATGCTGATGACACGCAGCTGTACATATCTACCCCAAACCACCCCAATGATGCCGTTGAAGTGATGTCCCAGTGTCTGGAGGCCGTACGGGTCTGGATGGGAAGTAACAAACTTTGACTCAACCCATCCAAGACCGAGTGGCTGTGGTTTCCGACGTCCCGGTACAGCCAGTTGACTCCATCACTGGCCATCGGGAGCGAGCTATTAGCCCCCGTAGAAAGGGCCCGCAACTTAGGCGTCCTCCTGGACTCCCGGCTGTCCATGGATGACCATGTGACGGCCATGGTCAGGGGAGCTTTTTACCAGGTCTGCCTGGTATGCCAGTTGCACCCCTTTCTTGACCGGGATGCCCTCTGCACAGTCACTCAAGCACTCATTACGTCCCGCCTAGACTACTGTAATGCTCTCTACATGGGGCTCCCCTTGAGGTGCACCTAGAGACTGCAGCTGGTACAGAATGCGGCCGCGCAGGGGATCTTGGGAGCCTCACGGCATTCCCATGTGACACCTCTCCTGCACGAGCTGCACTGGCTTCCTGTTTTCCGGGTGCGCTTCAAGGTGCTGATAACCATCTTTAAAACGCTCCATGGCACGGGGCCTAGTTATTTGCGGGACCGCATCCTACCACATACATCCCTTCAGCCGATTCGCTCCCACAGAGAGGACCTTCTCCGGGTGCCACCTGCTGGGCAGTGCTGGTTGGCGACCCCCAGGGGAAGGGCCTTCTCTGTGGTGGGTCCAGCCCTCTGTAACAACCTATCCCCCGAACTCCGGACCATCACAGACCTCTGCCTCTTCCGCCAACGTCTCAAGACCCATCTCTTTCATCTAGCCGGCCTAGCTTAGACCCTGAGATCATTCTTACAGACTGAGTTTTAAATTGATTTTAATTTTGGTAACTTTTTAGTTGTATTTTTTAGCACAGGCTATCTTTAAATTTAATCAGATTTTAATATTGTACTTGTATTTGTCTATATGTTTATATGTCTGCTTTTAACTTCCTGTGCACCGCCCTGAGTCTCTCAGGAGATAGGTGCGGTATAAAAATCAAATAAAATCAAAATCAAAATCAAAATGTGGTAGATAAAAGACTTTAAGAAAGAACTTACAGATATTACTGGTCAAATGTCTAAAATTGATTTTGAACGCAATTCTTTCTTTTTAAGATTTCAGAATGTTCCAGAATTACCGAATGAGAATTTGAGAGAGCTGATGGCTATTATGTTAGCGGATTATATTAAGAAAGATAAGGAATTTATTTGGGGGGACATTGATTTGATTTATAGAATTAATTCAGCATTTGCCAGAATAAATGAGGTACCCAGAGAGATACATATTAAATTTATAAGAAGGTCAACGAGAGAGGAGATACTGAGAGCGCAAAGAGGGGGCCCTTTGATGTATCAGCAAAACGAGGTGGCCATATTGAAGCAGATCCCAAAGAAAATAAGAGATAGAAGAAGGAATTATTCCTTCTTAACTAAAAAATTATTCAAAAAGGGGGTGTGGTTCAAGTGGTTGATGCCCGAAGGGTATTCTGGGAGGGAGGAAGAGTTAGAATCAAAACAGTTGAAGAGGCGCATAATTTTCTTAAAAAACACTCCTCAATCCTGGATGACGATGAGATGGCAATGGGAGGGGCCATGGGTCCGCCTGCTGGTGGGGCGGAGGAGGAAGAGACTATAGCAAAGAGGCTCAGATCGCAAAAATAATTTGTTATATTTCTTTAGTAATTCCTGTACGGATGTCAATAGTACAAAGTAATTGAATGTATAAAATAATATGAAAATTCATGATTTTAAAATGTATGTACCCCTTCCCTTTAATAATTTCTCTTTAATTGAATATGTATGAAGACTCGGAGGCGGTCATCAGACCCGATGTGGAAGCTCCAAATATTATCTATCACCTTATTTACCCCTTTCCTAATATAAATTGTTAAAACCAATAAAACTTTTTCAAAAGAAAAAAAATGTGGTAGGAGGCGGTCCCGCAGGTAACCAGGTCCTATGCCATGGAGCGCTTTGAAAATTGTTACGAGCACCTTGAAGCGCACCTGGAAGGCCACAGGCAGCCAGTGCAGCTCGCGCAGGAGAGGTGTTACATGGGAGTATCTTGAAACTCCCATAATCCCCCGCGCGGCTGCATTCTGTACTAGCTGGAGCCTCTGGGTGCATCTCAAGGGGAGCCCCATGTAGAGAGCATTACAGTAGTCCAGGCAGGAGATGACGAGGGCTTGAGTGACCGTGCGTAGGGCATCACGATCTAGAAAGGGGTGCAACTGGCGTATCAGGTAAACCTGATAAAAAGCCCCCCTGGCCACAGCTGTCACATGGTCATCCAAGGACAGCCGAGAATCCAGGAGGACGCCCAAGTTGTGAGCCCTTTCCATGGGACCTGATGACTCGCCCCCGATAGCCAAAGATAGAACCAGCTGGCTATATTGTGATGCTGGAAACCACAGCCACTCGGTCTTGGACAGGTTGAGTCGAAGCTTGTTCCTCCCCATCCAGGCCCGCATGGCCTCCAAACACTGGGACATCACTTCAACGGCATCATTGGGGTGGTCAGGGGTAGAGATGTACAGCTGAGTATCATCAGCATACTGATGGAACTCTACCCCAAAACCACGGATGATCTCACCCAGTGGCTTCATATAGGTGTTGAACAGGAGGGGCGAGAAGACCAACCCCTGAGGCACCCCACATGTCAGGGGCCTCGACGTTGACCTCTGCCCTCCTGCCAAAACGAATTGCAACCGGTCGGAGAGGTAGGAGGAGAACCACCGTAGAACGGTGCCTCCCAGCCCCAACCCCTCCAGCCGGTGCAATAAGATACCATGGTCGATGGTATCGAAAGCTGCTGAGAGGTCTAATAGGATCAGGATAGAGGAATGACCTCTATCCCGACCCCTCCATAGATCAGGTAGGTAAGTAGGTAAGTAGGTAGGTAGGTAGGTAGAAGGATAGAGAGAGAAAGAGAGAGAGAGAGAAATACAGTAGGTAGGTAGGTAGGGAGGGAGGGAGAATGTGTGTGTGTTTGTGTGTGTGTGTGTGTAGGTAGGTAGGTAGGTAGGTATGTAGGTATGTAGGTAGAAGGATAGAAAGAGAGAGAGAAATATAGAGAGCGCGACAAATACAGTAGGTAGGGAGAGAAAGAGTGAGAGAGAGTAGGTAGGTAGGTTGATGTTTCCATGTCCTGGAGAAGGAAATCACTGACAAACCTTAGGACTTTGTTTCTGCTGGCACAGAAACAGTTAAAGAGCTTTCCAAAAGTATTTTTGCACTCTGCAAACTTCCCCAAAATGGCCCGTTTCTCTGCGAAAACACGGCCATTTTTTTTCCAAATAAAAAGCATCCTTGGGGCAGCTTGCAGAGTACTCCTGGGGTGGGGGTGGGGGTCAAATATGAGCAAAAACCGGCCCATTTATCGTGAAAACGGGCCATTTTTGTGTCAAACAAATTGCATACATAGCCCTATGGAGGCTTATGGAGTGCTGCTGGGGCCTGGGGGGGCAAAGAACAGCCCGGTTTAGGCTAATTTCTGCCCTCCCCAGCCCCCAGGAGCTCTCTGGAAGCCTCCATAAGACTAGGCACAGCCAGTTTGGTGAAGGGGGTGGGGTTCCAGGAGGCAAAAAATACTGTATTCGATGTATAAGACGCACCCAGATTTTCAGCCTCTTTTTAGAGGAAAAAAGGTGCATCTTATACTTCGAAAAATACAGTAGTTTTAAAAACTGAGGAAGAAATATCAAAACAGCTGATACTATGCTGGTGACATTAACCTGATATGCAAAAATGCAAAGGATTTGCAAGCCCTAGCACTCAAAGTCAAATAGCATAGAAAAAAAAATAGGACAAAAATTAAAAATGAACAAGACCAAACTAATGACAAGAGATACATTGTCAACCTTAAATTGACAATGAAGATGTTAAAACAGTGGGTGACTTCTGCCTTCCAGAATCAATCATCCACAGCAGGAGTGTCAAACTCACGTTATCATAGCGGCATCTTATGATGTATTGGGACTTTCCCCCCTTCACTAATCTGGGTATGGGTGTGGCCAGCACATGATGCATCCAGCCCATGGGCTGGAGTTTGAGACACAGCAAAGGAATAAGCAGTTAAGAAATAATACTGCAGACCAGCTGTCAATGGAGCAGCCATGAAAGCCTTGGAAAAGTTATTCCAAAAGTTATTCCAAACACTGTGATGTTAATATAACGACAAACATCAGAACTGTGCAAGCCATGGTATTCCCTGTGACACTCTATGGAAGTGAAAGTTTGACTTTGAAGAAGTGGAATGGGAAAAATATTGATACTTTTGAATTTTGGCGTTGGAAAAGACTCCTGAGAGGATAATCAAGGAAACAAACCCATGGATCATTGAGAAAATCAACCCGGAGTTCTCGCTTGAGGCACAAGTAGCGAGGCTCAAATTATCCTAACTTGAACACATTAAGGGAAGACTAGCTCTCTGGAAAAGGTGCTATTGCTGGGAAAGGTGGAATAAAGAGTATGGATGCCCAAAGATTCAGTTACAGTGACAATGAGTAAGTAGATTAGTGATGGCGAACCTTTTTTGGCTCACGTGCCAAAAGTAAGAGGAGTGCGTGTGTGTCGGCGTGCCACACCCATAATGCTATGCGCATGACCAGCGTTCCTTACCCCCCATTTTTGGCATGCTTTTTTCACCCTCTCCAGGCTCCAGAGGCCTGGGTAGGGAAACAAAATAGCCACCACCCCCAGAGGCACAAAAAACTGGCCCTATGGGCAAACCAGAAGTTTAGGAACAGACTTCCAGTTTGCTCGTAGGGCTGGTTTAAGCCCTCCAGAGCATTCAGGAGCCCTCAGGAGGCTTCCCTTCCCGGTTGCTCGTAGGGTCGTTTTTTGCCCTCTGGAGCCTTCAGGGAAGCCACCTGAAAGATCCTGAAGGCTCTGGAGGACTAAAACCAGCCCTATGAGAAGCCCGGAAATCAATTCTGGTTTGCTCGTAGTGTCATTTTTTGCCCTCCGGAGCCTTCAGGGAAGCCTCCTGAGGGTTCCTGAATGATCTGGAGGGTTAAAACCAGACCTAAGGACAAACCGGAAGTCCATTCCCGAACTTCTGGTTTGCCCATAGGACCAGTTTTTCATGCTCCAGAGTCTTAAGGGAAGCTCCTGAAGCCTCTGGAGGGCCTC